>CM051239.1:96041925-96641925 GCA_027917425.1 Gastrophryne carolinensis
CAAGCACATTTTACTGCCAAATATGGCCCTTTATGTCACCTACAATGCAAAGGTGACATAAGGGGACATATTTGGCCATACTCTATCAATGTTATTTTTCCTGGTCCTGCATTTAGTTTTGATAATTTAAATTACAAGCAACAATTAAGTCTCCTAGAATTAGCAATATCCACATCTTCCACAAAAATATATTAATTATGAAGTGTGTGTGTTCATGGGGGGGGGGGGCGCATGACCAAAAAGTGCCTAGGGCACCACGAATCCTAAATACGGCCCTGGCTGGGGGTGAGCTTTAAGGGTCCAAAAAGGAAGATGGAGGATAGTGCTAAGTGGTTGGGGGTGAGCTTTAAGGGTCCAAAAGGGAAGATGGAGGATAGTGCTAAGTGGTTTAGCTAAACATTGTAGTAGAAGTGAGGGTGGCAAATATGTAGGCGAGCACTTTAATGAGTTAAGTTTGTAGTGCGCAGGCGCAAGATCGTAAGGTTTTCTGTCTGGACGATTATTTATTGAAAAAGGGAAACAGAATCTATCGGGAAACGTAAAGGATTCGTGGGAGGAGACGATGGGAAAAGGGCAAAAACGAAAGCCTACGTTGTAACATGAGAAAATGAAACAGAAAAGTCACGCTGGAAAAAATGACATCCTCGTACTCGTACTCTGCCATACGAACTGACGGAAACTTTACAGAAGGATTGCAATGCATGCATAGAATCGTACGAGAGCGGGAAATTTAAAAAAAAAAACAGATCGGCACTAAAACGAAAGTATTTTTTTGTCTCTCTGAATCGAGCCTAAAGGGTATAGTATTAACCTGATGTGTTTCCAAAAAGAAGATGAATTAAGTCAGCCTGTTATATCTCTATCTCAGCCTAGATCACATCAACCTCTGGTTTCTCTGCAGATGTCTTTTTTTCACTAATTCCATTTAACTATCTTGACAAATCTGAATTCATTTTGGAATTTTAGAGGGAATTTCAAGATGTCAAGTCTATTTTAATTTCCAGAGTACTTTGAAATAAGATGTTTAAATGTTTCTGTTAAGTTGCCATGGGAGCTTAACTGAAGAGTTCACCCAAAGCCTTTCCTGCTCTATATAATTAGTACCTTCCTCTGAATCATTACTAGTCCCATTTTTTTTTTGTAAAGTGTGTCTCTAGAAATAGAACAAAGATACATCCAATAGGAAATGTCAGAGCCAGATTGCAGCCACTGATAATTTATAACATTCCCAGAGGGCTCCATCACTTTCTGAAGTAAGACCAAAAGTAAAACAATATATGAAAGTTCAAGAGGATAATAGTACAAGAGGAGTTTTGCTGCTGCAATCAATAAGTAATCTGGAGTAAAAACCCAGTGGCCATCCTTTAAGACAGACCAACTTTATTAAATGTCACACAGTTCAGATTTTGGGAAAAATAAAACTGCATATTAGACTATTAGAGGATGAGCTCAACACCATGAACACACGGCTGACAATTCAAGTAATGAAGAAGCTTTGAGGGCATATGTAGACATGTAATGTAGAATAGATATTTACCTCCCCCACACCCCTCACAGCTAAGGCCACTGCTTGCATGATTTACCTGTCCTGGACAACCCAGTGAAACTGAACACACTCACACTGTGGTAACAGCTTGGAACAACTATGCTCAACTATGAGGGGAACTACATCTACTGTATGCCACACAGTGATGTGTTAAAGTGGACCAAAAGCACCCTCTCCCCATTTTGGGATGCCCAATATGTAAAACATCAGTAAAACTTATAACATATTCACAAATCCAACAGTGCATACGCGGGCCATGTCTCTCGCTGGCTAAAAGAACACAAATGTAGCTGATCAAACTCTCGATCGTGTGCTATTTGATCAGAGGTCAGGTAAGTTTTACTGTGGATCTGGGGTGTTTAACATAGCATGACATCCCAAATCAGAATGCCTTGGGGGCAAGAACCATAACACAGGATAGTCAAAATCACAGGTTTTGTTACACTTTAACACCAATCCTATTGCGTTTACACAATGTGGCTTTAATAATACAATTGCAATCAACATTTTACCTCCATGTAGTGATTATTCCGATTAATTTATATTATGCAACAATCCACCATCTGAAATGAGAAAGTTAGTACAATGACAAGAATGCCTTTGGGAAAAGAACATGTACCATAAAAGCATCTAACACGCATCAGAACCTTGGACTACAGTGAATCAAGGCATCAGGAGGGCAGATATAAAATTGCCTACACAGACACTTTAAATAAATTATGCCCTCACCAGCATTAAATAACACCCAGGATAAAAATATTACCCCTCCCCCACCAGCAATAAATAACCCCATTATAAGTAGCTCAGTGCAATATGGTGTTTGGTTAAACTGCTGAAGGAAAAGTTGAAATACATTGTATGTTGCAGACATACAATGTCACACACATTGGCTCTATACAAGAGAATATCTCCAATTTTACATTATTCCATCAAGTAAATCAAATCGAGAAAAATATTGGCTCCAGTTTAGTAGCAAACATTTAACATCAGTGACGCCCATGGAGATAATTTAGCTGAGCTTCATGTGTGATCGCTACAAGTGAGACTCAATGTGGTCAGCAAAAATAAATAAAATGATTATGCAGGGAAAGGGTTCTAAAATAGCAGGTGTACATTAAAATGACCCAATACCCATTTTCTACAAATCAGTGACAGCCTAATGACTATGTAGAGAACAGTATTCTAAGTGAAACTGCTTACTTTGCTTCAATTTCTGGGCCATATCTGAGCAGGGAAGCATATCATGGTGCAACTTTATGAGTACTGAGCTTGCTCTGATGTGGTCAGAGACAGTTGTGGGACCACTGTTGCTTGACAGAGTGGCTAACAACTACTCTGTCCCATATGAGTCCCGCAATACTCTCCGCATGAGTGAGTCATTCACATTGAGAGCTCCAAAGGGACAGAGCAGTTGATAGACCACTTATTTGCATGGTCCTTGAAGTATGAAATCGAAAAAAAGCCAAACTTTGAAGCCCTACCACAGCTTTTACACTGCGCTGCATGAAATGAAGATGAGCCACATGGGACAAGCATCAAGTGAGCTGCCTGAGGCCTTATTATTGTTTTTGGACTTACAGTTCCAAGGTTCAAGGTTCTTTTATTGGTCACATACATAAGCATACCGAAGAATGAAATGCAGTGTAATGCTCTTTTTACAGCTGCCAGGATATCCACAGAGGAGAAAAAAGGAATATAAAGAGTATAGTATATACTACAGGTAGTGGATAAAATAGCTATTATTTACATCATCACATACGAAATTAAGTTTGACTGCAGTGTTCAGTTCAGGAACTTACGTACGTATGTGTAAGCACAGCCAGACATATCTCCAGTTTTATTTTGTGTCATCAGTTTCAGCTTGCACATAGGTAACAGTTTGTGGGGTGCTTGTGGTGTCTATGTGAACCTTATGGCTTGTGGAAAAAAGCTCTGTCTTAGTCTCCCTATCTTGGCCCTCACACAGTGGAGCCATTTCCCAGATGGTAGCAGATTGAAGATTCCATGATTTGGGTGAAAGGGGCCTGTCATAATCTTCTTGGCTCTTGTGCAGCATCACCTGTTATAGGTTAACTGCAGGTTGGCTAGGATAATGTGTTCTTCTGTAGGCCTCACCCGCAGCAGAGCCTGTTGATCCTATCTTGTGCTATTACCATACCAGGTTGTGATGTTCCCTTTCAGAATACTCTCGATGACACATCTGTAAAACTATGATGGTATCAGGCGCAAATTTGACAGTAAAGGTGGAGTTCGAACTGGCCGCACAGTCATGTGTACAAGGAGTAAATAAAGCATTGTGCAGAATGTAGGTGATGGCATCATTTGTATATTCATTTTGGATGTTAAGCAAATTGTAGGGGATCCAAGGTTTCTGGGAGAGATGTAGTGATGAAATCTCTATCTTACCAAAGCACTTCATGACTACTGAGGTCAGGGCTACAGGATGGTAGTCATTTAAGCGGACTGGATTGGGCTTCTTTGGAACAGGCAATATGGTGGATTTTTTGAAGATTGTTGGAAACTTAGAAAGTGCCAGGAAGAGGTTAAATATTTGCGTTGGATTGTTGGTTGGTGCAGACTATTAGAACACGTCCCATGATTACGACCTGCCCCTTTCCTGGTTTTTACACTTGAGGGCCTTCCTCACCCTGCCTTCTGGGATAAGGAAGTCGTCATTATTAATGTGCTCCATATCAAGGCTGATGGTGTTATGCTTCCCAACTGGGAGGTTGTTGGGGTTGTTACCCCTCTTCTCATCACTGTATCTATTGAATCTGGAGTCAAAGCAGGCATAAAAAGGTGTTTATCTGCCAGAGACGTGTCCACCTTTGCCAATCTGGGCGGGGGTGCTTTGTAGTCTTTGATGCTATGCAGACTCTACCAAAGACCCCTGGCACCATCCTGTGGAAACTAAGGTCCTTATTTAACAAGGGATAGCGCCAGGTAGCGAATGGTGAGCGAACGGTAATGACGGTCACCGCCACGAGAACGCCGGCTCCCCTCCGCAATCACACATTTATCAAGCCGATCCTGCTTAGCGACTGACAGAGTGCCAGATAGCAAATCATTCATCATTATTCCAGCCTCACCCCACAGCGCCAGCGAGCGACCTTGAACAGCGACAGGTATGACCTCTCGCTACCTGGCGCTCTCCAATGCATTTCAATGGAGCAATCTTTAAATATTCTTAATTAATTGCTATTAATGTTCTGTGAATTCTGTGAGTTCTAAAATTCTGTGACCACTTCTGCAATGTTAGATATTTTTTTTAAGGTAAAAAAAAAAAAAAAATTTGTGCAGAATTGATATTACAGGTCTGATATTAATGTATTCATATTACAAAATGTTTTGAAAAACTTGTTTTTTTTTTATCCAAAAATATGGTTGTTTGGGGGTTAAAAAACTACTTTTAACCCATTGCCGCCAGCGCTCTGGGGTTTAAACAAGCATTTCACTGCGCGAGAATTTTTTGAGCGTGATTTGTTAATGAATATGCTGGGAGCCGTTCGCTATGGCCATTCGCTGTCATGCGCTACCATACAGCGCGGAACCTGTCAAATAGCGACTCCTCACCCAATATTCAACATTACGGCAAACCGACTGAGTCGCTATCAACTACAGAACAACGGCCAAACACAGCGACTACTAGCGGGCGCTCTGAAAATGCCGCTACTGTCGCTCATCTGTCGCTACCTGGCGCTATTAATGAATCGGCCTCTTGGCTTCCAATTCCCTGCCATATCTCCACTTCGCCTCCTTTATCACTATCCGGAATGTATATGAAGTCACCTTGTTCTCGGACATATCTCCTGTGGTTAGGCCCATGTTGTAGGCCACTGTGCATGACCTCAGGACATCTCTGATAGATCGATCCACCCATGGCTTCTGGTTAGGGAATACCGTGACCTCTGCATTGTGTCATCAACTAGTTTGTTGATGAAACAAATAGTTGTTTCTATGAGTTCACTGATGTCAGCGTGGAGTGGTGGAGGAGCAAATGAGTTCTGATTTCAAATTAGATGGATTTTGGTAAATTGTTAGATTTGGTAGGAACAAGATAGGACTAGTGAGTCTGTGTAAAAGTGGGAGGTAAGATGGGGTAGGGGAAATGGTTAGAGTACAGACATCATTCAAGGGCACAGTGGTATAACAGTAGTAATCTACATGTATAAACACTTACAGTTTTGTCACTAGATGTTACTGCCTTCTCTGGGTCATCTGCCTCTGATGCCGCCAGTGGTCAATGGCATTGGGGTGAGCTTAGAGTTCCCTTTCAGTTATTCTTATGCTTGCTGTGTGCTCTCCGGTCATGGAAGTAGTCCGTTATCAAGGTCGCACCGCCATCGAGGTTGCTGAGGCTGCCACTAGCGCCACTGGAGTTGCGTCATGAACATAGGAAAGGGCACACAAAGCCTGAAAAATATTCTAAAACTTTCTAAAACTAAATGGACTGTCAGGCTAAAATCTGAGCTAACTTATTCTAGACTTAAGTAACTAAATTTAACATAAATAACCTAAAAAGACCCGACTAGTTGGAGGTAATTAGGAAAGTTTTTGCAGTGAAGCTGTGGTGGCAGCCGACTGCAGCAGCGCCATCTTGCATCTAGTTCCTTTAACATAATCTATATTGCCAGGCTGTGTTAATGTGTGCGCTACAGTAAGTATGGATGGGATTCATATCCAGTATGGGGGGATTCATATCCAATAAATCCCCCATGGTACAACTTACCTTCCCTTTGTCCTATAAGCCATAGTCACATTTATATATAGTACATTTACTTCGGTGTTCTGGCCTTTAAGAAAAATAAATTGGCACAAAAATCCTCAGCACAATGTTTATTTTGGGTAAACAAAAAAAAAATACAGAACAAACGACTCTGCAAAAAAATGTGTTTTTCTCTTGAATCAATAAACTTTACACAATTCTCTACTTTTCTGAAGATTTTTTGCTGCTTGTTAATAGCAGGATAAACTGCTCATAATACCAGCCCCTGTGCCGTGCCATTCCCAGTGACCTGGCCTTTTGTCTGATTGATTGCTGTGGTGATAAAATCATAATGAATCTGTAACCGAAGGCTTGCACAAACTTATTGGAAATCTGATGTTATTAGCTCCTCTGTGTCCCCAAGCAGTTGATTTCTGGGGAAATATTTTGTTTTTTCCAGCTTCATGTCATTTTAAACTTGGCAGGTTCATATGTGATTTTTGTTTTCTTTTCAATCTTTCATTCTGGAGCACTATGCTATTGGCAGGGTCACTAAAACCTTCTGCCTTTTACAGATGTCTGTGTACTTTAATGTGTGCCAGTGATGTATAGGTTCTGCTGCAAGCGTAGGACAAGCTAAGGATTTGAAGTGCTTGATAGAAGGCATTCTAATGCAAGCCATTTTGCCTACTGTAGAAGTGTAGAGTTTTTTTGCCTATTATGATGCATGTATGACCCTGTCTTGGAGGGGGGGGTACAACTGAGAAAATTATCAATGAAGACTATTTACTCAATAGTTACTAAAGATTAAATACTATAAGTATTTTCGAGGTTACAAAAGCATGTGGGACATCTTGAAAATTTGCTGCAAATAACCAAATATACTTCCCAATTTCCTGCTTAACCTCTCTGTCAGAGTGGCATGTGTCTTAAAAGTGGTTATCCAGATAGAGGTTAAACCTTACAATGTAGGTCCCCTGCCCATAGTGCTGCCAAACCCATTCACTTTCAGCCTGAAATTTGCATCTTCCCTGGCTCTTTTTGGCAGCCCCTCTCCCTCTCTCTGGGCATCATCTATCAATTGAGGTAATAGACCACCACTGAATTGCCGATAATTGAGCGCCTGTGTCAGGCCCAGGAAATTTATATCTGCAGGCACGTAGGGAGGTACAGGAATTTCCTGGTTTAGGAATGGACATGAGACACAGACTCCCAGCCAGATGTCCAATTATTCTCCAGAGGCCATAATTCTGCCCCCCCCCCCCCTCCCCAGGTGTCTCTAAGAAACCAAAGACACAAACCAGGGAGTCGTGGTGTAGTCTGGAAACTGAGAGGCAGACCAGGAACTGGGAGGTTGGATTCCCAGGCAAGCAGGGTCACAGGCTGGGAACAGGTGAGCAGGCTGAAGACAGGTAAGTAGAGTCACAGGCTTGTGGTAGGAAGATACAGATTGGGAGAAAGACATGAGCTAAGAACATACACATGGCAGACATACAGGCCACCAGAGAGGCAAGCTGCCAAACACCCATGGCACGGAAGGTCCAATACTTGAAGAGGGGCCGTAACCAACCCCAGTCTTCAGCCAAGCTTCCGTTGGTAAAGACAGCACAAGGACCGGGGCAGTCTTGTGGTGGTAGCAGACATGGGGAAGGGAAACAGAGGGCAGACAGACTTACAGAAGGTATAGGAGAATAGGAACTAATCAGGAGAGTTAAGAAAATACACGAGCTAAGAACATACACATGGCAGACATACAACCCATCTACTCAGGCCACCAGAGAGGCAAGCTGCCAAACACCCATGGCATAGGAGGTCCAATGCTTGAAGAGCCCGTAACCAACCCCTGTCTTCAGCCAAGCTTCCGTTGGTAAAGACAGCACCAGGCCCAGGGCAGTCCTGTGGTGGTAGCAGACATAAGGAAGGGAAACAGAGGGCAGACAGACTTACAGAAGGTATGGGAGAATAGGAACTAATCACAATTACAATTCCCACTGCATATTGCTAAAAACTGCAATACAGTAGGAGTGATGCACACAATTATTTATGAACACAACAAGGTGTATGTATGTGAAACCAAAAACTCATTGTTGGGGCAAAATTTGCGAACTTACAGATGCAGCTTTATTTAAGACTTAACTTGGTGCACTGGTGCATCGTGCTATCTTGAAATCTTAAATGATTTTCAGTGGCTTCTTTGTGAGAAATCTCATAAAATGAGAAATAATATGGTATATGTAGCCACTATTTACGACAGAGGCCTCCCTTGCAGTCTTGGATACAGCTAGTATTTACATCTAACCTGATCAATGAGGGAGCCCATCCATAACTGAACTTGCTTTCACATCAAAGACTTCAATCTTTTTCAAAGGATAACAAGGATTTGAAAAAGAAACCTCAGATCACAATATTTATAGAATGAATTTAACAAATATTCAAGGAATAAACTAGAACGCTGAGAAGGGCTACCAATTGATTCTGCCTTTTACTTTGACTTTCTTTTATTATTAAATAGGTATTTTTTAAGGCTTATGGGCAGAGCGACCCTCTGTCTAGATGATCTGAAGTGAGAAGCGCACAGAGGAAAAGAAGTTGTGAACCAAAACCCACTATTACACCCCTGAAAGGTAAATATACAAGCTGATTTATCCAATATATCCTTCACCATCCTGGTAGCACTGAAAAACACATTGAAGGAGACACCATAAAATGGAAAATTTACATTGATCCTTTTGAGCAATGTGTCTTCTAGTTATACTTGAAAAAAAAGCAGTTGACACAGAGCATCAATTTCTACTATGTTTCTTTGGCAGAGACCAGAAGAGAGATGAGAAGTTGGCAAGGATTAGAGGGTGATTTGCATACACTCAGAAGTGGTGAGGATCAGAGGATAATTGGCAGATATTGCGGACTCTTTAGTAGCAGGGCTAAAGGTGGCAGAAGGAAAGGTAGTGAAGACTGAAGGGTGATCAGTGGCAGAGGTAGATCGATTGGTCTCTGTGGAGCTAAAGGGTGACATGATGATGACATGATGTGACACACAACGTAAAAGGGTCCAAATAGACCTGAAGCAAGCCCTGCCACAATTACCACTTGGGATTCTGTTCCATTGTTTTACCTTCCTTTCTATCTTTCTGTTGTTTTATCTGACCATGTGTAGTTTGGGACATGTTTAGTAGGGTGCTGAAATAAAGTGAGGGCTTAATATGCAGTGTCACAAGGATGGTGTGGTATATTAAACATTTCCTAGTGACAGTATTGCTTGTAGTATATGTTTGATATTGCTTTGTAATAATGAGCGATTTTGAGAGAACATACATTTTAACATAACTCTAGTCATACAATCGTGCTGTAGCCACCATGGTGGGCACTGCAGCTTTAAAAAGCACAATAATACAGTACTCTACCAGTGACACCATCCCCTACCGTATTCCTTCTTTGCAACTCAAATTACATTATAGATTTCAGGAATATGTTTATTTGGATTCCTAAATTAGAATTCTTAATCATTGAAAACTTAATAGGCTAAAATGTTGACGTCTTAGGCCCATTTTTAGAACCATTTACATTACTTTTATTTTTGCATTTTACACAAAAAAACTGAACAAAAGTTTAATTATGCTGTATTGCTGATGGATTTTTTATTACCAACATTTCAGAAATTTCACTTTAATTCTTTTATATTCTGTTTGATTTATAGCTGTAGTTTCTAAATGCTTCTTTTGATCTCTTCAATCACCATAGACTCACATTCAGCATAGCGCTTCAGCAGGGGCTGATAAATCTAGAGGAACACATGTGACAGGCAAGGTGTTATCTCTTCAAAAATAAAAATGAAATCAACCAAACCAAAGTACAATTATTTGCAGCAGTATGAATGTGCATCCAGTTTGCTATATGAGTGTTAAACCACTGTGAAGTATTTTTGGTACAAATAAGTACAAGATATTTAAAATGAGTTTTAGGCCTGGTTACAGCTCTAAGTAATAGGGGCTAGTCAGGTCCCAATACAGTGCAGCCCAAGGCCAGGTTTAGGATTACGTTTTAACGGAATGGCATTCATGTCCACCATCTTCAAAATTGAATAGCCCGAAAACAGTCAAATAAAAAAAAAAATAAAGACTAGACTTACCATCCGGTAATATGGTATTAAATTGTCCTTATACTGATGTGGCTGTTCTCATATCAGGGATTTCAGCTCCAAAGTGGAAAGTGCACTCCTGTTTAGTCCTGCGTGCGCAGCCTAGGATGCATGTCTACAGTGGGCACTTACATAATGTGCCCTCTGCATACCAATCAACAAAGGATCCTGCTACCTTGTGACTGGCAGCAGGGAGCAAGCACTGTGGCCTACCAGGGAGAACCTGTAATAATTGGTGCACATATACTTTCAAAACTCTGAGCAAAATCCCCCCCCCCAATTAAATCCCAGACCGAGTCACTAATTGTAATATTGTAACCCAACTCTCTAAGCAAAATTGTGTTTCTTTTTGTTTAAATAAAAAGAAATACTGAGACCAAATAAATGATTCAGCAGACCCCAGTAAATAAGGAAATGTTAGGTATTAAAAACAATAGCAGGGAGTTAAAAATAGATTCATAAGTTGCACTCACAATACAGGGGGGGGGGGGTCCTTTACTCTTCTAAGCCATAACATAGGGACTTGTTATACAATACAATGATTTACAAAAAAAGTAATGGAAACTTATAAAAACTTGTAAATCCACATCTTAGCAGCCCATGTGCCTCCAAAAAAAGCCCTTGCATCTCTCCCACTTTGGACATTAATTCCTCTCACCAATCAGGAACAACCTAGATTGTGACATCAGAATCTACACAAGACATCAGAAAAATGAAAGCATTTCTGAGTCCATACAAATATGAATGAGACATACAGTAGCCATCTTGGCTTTGTCCAATAAGTTTTAGACATATTTTGTCAAAGCTCAAAGTTGGAAAATATGTCCATAGCACTACAGCATGCTGTTTTTGCCAACGTACATATGTTGCCAGCATGCATATTATGACATTTGAAAATAGAAGACCAATTAAAAATATTAGGTTTTTTTCTTTTTAGATTTAGAAAGAAGATTTTCTAAATGTGATCCCTCTTAGGAGGAAGAGGCTCATTTTAATGAATGTCACCTAGGGTGTTATTCTTTGGGATCACCAAATATATAGATTGCCTTGTTAATTACCTCCTCAAAGTAATACAAATGATTGCAGTCTAATACATAAGGGTACTTCACTATGGTTCATTAAGAATTTATGTGCGCTGAGTTTTGAGAACCTTTCCAACTCAAGGCGATTAAGTACAAAAAATTTTCTTAAAAGCCTGTGTCTGATTTAGTTTCACAATAAATCTGTTATACAAGTGAGATACAAATTTTTGGGATGAGGTAGATATATTTTTTCAGCACCCTGTGGTATATTTGAAAAGAATGCCTTTGAGCTACCTACTCCAGCTATCTGTTTTGCCTAATCTGTGAGTACTCTGTGCTACTGGGAAGTTTTTGTGAAGCAATGTCCAGGCCTAGGCATCACTAGGGGTTCAGTACTTTGTATATCAAGTGCACATGTCCAACTAACATACTACAGACTATAAAATCTAGGATTTTGTGACCTAGAAAGTCTGCTGCACGAATCTACACACTCTACACTCATGCCACACAGCATGTGGGTCAGATGGTTCCCATCCCAGTCATGACATCAAATAAAGGAGACTTAAGCAGACCAAAACCCCTATTTTTAACTAGCATGCCCTGAATTGCTCCCTTTTAAAGAGTACCTTTTGCCCATTTTCCTGCTTCACTCTAATCCCAGATAACTGCACCTGTTTTAGCTGTAAAGCTCCGCCTCCTCCATGTGTGTGGCAATGATGTCATTGCCACACCTATGCAATGGCTGATTGCCTGCCATCTCACACCGAGGGACACCAAAGAAATCAGTGTTCCAGGACAATTTGAAAAGCGAAAATACAAATTTCTAGTTCTACATTCTAAGAAGGGAGTATCGGCAGGGGCTTTTGCCAAATGTATTTCACAAGTTCAGTGAGTTTTGGTCTGCTTAATAATTTTGAAAGCCTCTGCATTTTTTTAAATTGTTTTCGTTATTTTTTAAGCAAACAACAATACATATGAATATCTAGGTCTGTATCACCATCACCAATTATTCCTATATTAACATTAATGATATCTTCTCTTTAACTGGGCCTTTAGTCTTTTCATATGAATAAAAAGACCAATCCCACTCGCGCTGCGCTGTTAATAAATAATTTTAAAAACTTACACAAACTTGGGTTTTTAAATGTAAGCATGCTGTCACGGTGTCAGGGCTGCGGATTCCGCAGAGCGGTAGATCACTGTAGCTAATCGATGTCCCTCCGGCAAGTCCCTTGCTATATGGTTTTTAACAGCAAGACCGCACTGTTGTGAGACTTGCTTGTGGGGGCCGGGAGCTGAATGAATGAAAACGGGGAGGCCGATACATTAATAGCGCCAGGTAGCGACAGATGAGCGCCAGTAGCGTGATTTTCACAGCGCCAGCTAGTATTCGCTGTGCTTGGCCGGGGTTTGCTTGTTGACAGCGACTCAGTCGGTGTGCGGTAATGTTGAATACGGGGTTAGGGGTCGCTGTTTCACAGGTTCCGCGTTGTATGGGTGCGCCTGACAGCGAATGGCCAGAGCAAACGGCTTGCTGCAGATTCATTAACAAATCACGCTCAAAAATTTCTCGCGCTGTGAATTCCTTGTTTAAACCCCAGAGCGCTGGCGGCAATGTGTGTAAAGTAGTTTTTAACCCCCAAACAACCTTTTTGTTTTATATGTAAAAATTATACAAGTTTTTCTAAACATTTTGTTTTTTTTTTTTACTTTAAAAAAAACCTAACATTGCAGAAGTGGTCACAGAATTTTTGACATTAAAAAAAAAAAAACAGTAATAGCAATTCATTATGATTATTTAAAGATTGCTCCATTGAAATGCATTGGACCACGCCAGGGAGCGCCAGGTCATACCTGTCGCTGTGATGGGATTAGCAGCGGCGCTGTTCGTTGCAGTCGGCTACATGATGAATCCCGCGCTAGCTGACGCTCTCGCCGGCGCTAGCCTCATTTAGCGTGATAAATGCGTCATTGTGACCGCCGCCGGGCGTACTTGATTCGGTAGCCGACGATAGCTGGCGGTACCTGGCGCTCGTCAGACACTACCTGGCGCTAGCCCTTGATAAATAAGGGCCTGTGTGTGCACTGCTTCCTGGGGATGAGCACTGTGTCCTTGTCCCTACAAGATCAACTTAGCAAACAGCCACACGCAGTACAATCATCTAGCTGCCAGGAGAGGGGGATGCTCTGTGATACAATATAGCGCATGCACAAGCTCCTAGTTACTGACTCCAGAAAACTGTTCAGTTTCGGGAACTCTATTTTATGGGGCATGAGATCAGTGAAAGGGGGTGCTAAGGCTTGCCAGTATGTGTCCATTATATCACTGTTGGTGCACTTTAACACTTTTAATACCAGCTAAGTAAAATTTACGTAGCTGCCTCTCCTACCTTTAAACACCAGCTACATAAATTATATGTACCTGGCTTTCCCCCCCTGCTAGCAGGCAAAAAAAAAAAAAGACACTTACCTGACCGCTCGATCAATTCGGGCAGGTCTCCTCTTCACCTGGGGGGCCTTCGATCCCCCTCCAAGAATAGGGCACACCCGCTTCAGCTGCCACCAGCATTTACTGTGAAGAAAAAGAAAAAAATATATTTTCTTACCTCCCGCCGGGTCTCCTCTTCACCCGGGAGCCTCTGAACCCTACTGGGCTCTTCCGCGATGAGTAGAGTACCCAAAAGAGGTACCTTCTTGTGCTGCCATAGTCACTGCTAGCCCCACCCCTTGTGGTCGGGACAGACCTCCCACCATTTTTGGGGGGATTTTTAATATTCCCTGGCAAGTCACCTGCGGCTAGAGGGGGTGTGGTAATTACCTCCCCAGCCACACATTTTCTACCTCCCCAAAGCATGGGAGGGGGGGGGGAAGAACCCAGGGGCCATTTAGGCTTTGTGGGCTTGTAGCCTCCAGGGTATTGGGCCAACAAGGCTAGCCCCGTGCCCTGTTCCACAAGCCCTCATAGCCGGTCCCCAGGCTGATTATGCTGGATAGGAGGGACCTCACATCATTTTTTTTTTATTTTTAAGGGGTTTTAACCCCTACAATTTCCAAAAAAAATGCCCCCGGGAAGGGGGACCCCACACCAATTTTGATATTGATATATAAATATATATATATATATTATAATTATAATTATAATTGATATTAATATATTGATATTTTAGGAATGTGTTTTTTATTCTGTTTTGCTAAAGCTTCAGTTGCTAATAGGAAGAGGCTAGGGGAGAGGGGACACCCCTGTCTTGTTCCCAGAAAGATATTCATGGATTTTGAGTGGAATCCTTTAATAACCACCTCTGCCTATGGGCATGAGAAAATGCTTTTAATTATATTCAAAAATTATTTTCCAAATCCCACCTTCTCAAGAATTAAGAATAGAAAATTCCACTATAGACAGGAGCATCCCCGCTAATCCCCACCTCTCCTCAACTGTGCAGGCCCCTGTCTACCGGGAACAAAGCCCACCTGATCCGGATGGATCAACTCAAAGGAATTCAAGCATGCAGACATGATTTTCATGAGAAGTTTTAAATCATTATTAATCAGAGAAATAGGTCTATGATTTTCACACAAGGTGGGGTATTTATCCATTTTGGGGATCAATACTATAGTGTCTAATAATACTTCAGGTGGTATTTACCCTTCCAAAGGTTTGGTTGAGAGAAAGAAAGAAGATATTCTAAATGTGATCCCTCTTAGGAGGAAGAGGCTCTCATAATTTTAATGAATGCCACCTAGGGTGTTATTCTTTGGGCTCACCAAATATATAGATTGCCTTGTTAATTACCTCCTCAAAGTAATACAAATGATTGCAGTCTAATATATAAGGGTACTTAACTATAGTTCATTAAGAATGTATGTGCACTGAGTTTTGAGAACCTTTCCAACTCAAGACAAAATTAAGTACAAAACATGTTCTTAAAAGCCTGTGTCTGATTTAGTTTCGCAATAACTCTGTTATACAAGTGAGATACACATTTTTGGGATGAGGTAGATATATTTTTTCAAATAACAGCACCCTGTGGTATATTTGAAAAAAATGCCTCTCTATCAAAATAGTTTGTCCCACTTAATACTGTTATTTACAGGTTTGTAAAAAAAATCTCTACCTTTGAGCTACCTACTCCAGCTATCTGTTTTGCTTATTCTGTGAGTACTCTGCAGACTATAAAATCTAGGATATTGTGACCTAGAAAGTTTGCTGCACGAATCTACACACTCTACACTCATGCCACACTGCATGTGGGCCAGATGGTTCCCATCCCAGTCATGACATCAAATAAAGGAGACTTAAAGCAGACCAAAACCCCTATTTTTAACTAGCATATATAAAATATAACCTTCTCTCAACCAAACCTTTGGAAGGTATAAAATCTTCCAAAGGTTTGGTTGAGAGAAAGAAAGAAAAAGAAAGAAAGACATTTTTTGGTAATAAACAACTGGGAACCCATCTGGACCAGGTGCTTTGGTTAAAATTATTCTAAAGACAAGCCTGATTGTTGTCTTATTGTCTCCCGTTGTCCCAAAGGTTGATTGGTGGTCCACAGCGGTGGAGTAGGGATGTAAACCAAAATGAGGAAGTGATTTTCCTCACTTAGGAGGCAGACAGGAGAGGAAGGACAGTGTGTTGATCCACGCAATGAAAGGTAAGCTACTGATTATTTTTTACTTTTGACTTTTAAGTTTGTATCTCGAATGGCTTTATACATTTCAAAAACATCCATTTCCATATAGGCTCTTTGAGTTTCTAGTTTTAATCTTTGGAAAAGGAGTGTTTGGCCTTGGATTAATACATGATGCCAATAATTTACTAGCCTTATTTAGTAAAGTATACCATTTGGCTGGTTTGCTTAAACCTTGTTCTACACTGGTAGTTAAGAGCACAAAAATATGGTCAATCCTTGAGTAGGTTAGATGAGAGGCGGAAAAGTAGGCATAGTTTCTAACTTTTGGATTACATTCTTTCCATGCATTTAATAGCGCAGCCTCAGCAAGTAATTTAAACAACTGTCACATTTTTTAATAATTTTCTGAAAGAAGAGTGCCTATTTTGTGTTGGGGCATAATAACTAATTAATGACACTTTTACTCCTCCTACAAGACCTTTTACCAGAATGTATCTCTCTTCCATGGCTTTCACTAAATCTTCTAAGATAAAGGGTACTTTCTTAAATATACAAATAGCGACACCATTCCCAGGCATGCTAAGTAAATGTTTTGAAAGTTCTTATATTTAGTACGTAAGTGTGGGATTCCCTAAAGTACGTTTCTTGAAGAAACAATATATCTGTTCCAACAGATGTATAAAATGAAATGCTTTTGTCTCTTGACCTGGGAATTGCAGCCATGTATATAGTGCAAAACTATTTTGTATGTCATTTTACTGTCTATTTAGATTTTCTTTAGTTGCAAAACCTAATTTTCATAAAAATGGGTAACAACAACTACTTTTAAGGAGGGCCGAAGTTGGGAGCCCATATTGAGAGTAAGGCATATGTGTGAGAAAGGAAAAAAAAAGAAAAAAAAAAGGAGAAAAGAAATCAAGAGCCAAGATAACTCTGACATAACCCTAAGACCTTTTCCCCCTGGTCTCTTGGCCCCCCCCCAAAAGGTTGAGGGGGAGAGTCTATCCATTCTTCCCCAACTTTGGGAAAATATTTACTGGGGGTAACGCCTCCTCGTCTGACATTTCTAAAATTTAGCTTTCCCACAGTTTTCTCCTCTATCCAGTATCCTTTATTACGTGGAACAAATCTTAAGTATATCTTATGTATATCATTTTGGAAGAGATTTGATTTTTAAAGACTGTCCTAATCAACATTGGTCTGATTTAAGGTTTGGGAATCTCCATGGCAGCTTCTATATGAACACTTTTCATGCATTTCATAACAATGGGTTAACTCTATTTCTTTGATAAAATGTTATCTGGCAGATTTTGCTGTCAGGCGTCCACTGACAGGAGCAAATAGCTGTAGAGTTAGTGCTCTGAATATTGAATGTGAAGATTTACAGACAAACCTCTGTAAATTTCATCATATTTGCTCTTCAGAGCTCCTCAGTACATTTTTCATAAGGCACCCTTGACAAGCCGCTTCCCAGGCTGATTACTTCCTATCAAAAATGAAATAAACCTGGTATGGATCTGTTTCACGGTTTCAGGGACTGCCCAGTTATATTTACCTTTTGGCAAGGAGTGTAATTATTTTTTTATTAAAAACATTGAACTCTTATCAGGGAGCTGAAATTCTCAGCTGCTATCGGTGCATTTTGTGATAACTGATGCACATATTCTCAATTTAAGTAAACCTGCAACAGCAAGGAAAGCAATTTTTCATAATTGGTTGAGTGCTGTCAACCTGTCTTTTGAGGATAACTTAGCATCTTTGAAATACTTTTGCTTTTATGAAGCAATTTATGATAGCTAAGGAAGGGCTAGCATCTGAAAAGAACCTCTGTCACCACAGATTGTGGATCTAATTTTAGGCACCACTTGTATTGAGTGTATTTTTAATTGCGATTGTCTAGACAGTAAAATAAAAAAGGCTATACTCACCTTTTATCTCACAAAGACAATCCAAGTTCTGCGCCGCCCCCAGCCCAATCGTCTGTTCCTTCCATTGTATTGACGATGGACACACCATCTGTCACAGGGAGTATGGCACACCCCCTCTATTATCTGCAAGGCATGATCCCAGTGACTGTGGGTGGGGAGAGGTTCGCTGTTGATACTACTGAAATGGTGGGCAAGGCAGGACTTGGATCTGCCAATCCAGTAAATGTCAGGATTGCTGAAACTTCAAGCGGTTTCTGATCCGAAAATGTAGTACCTGTCCTGCTCTCCTAATAATTTTTTTCATATGCAAGATGTCTTTTTTGAATGAATTTGAATGAATTTTTTAATGAATCTTTGCTTTTATGATGCTATAGATCATAGATTTAAAAAATAAGACTTTAGTGGCCCAGAAAAGGAGACCATGTTATTTTTGTCATCAGATGGTTGACAGGATTTGTTGGCATCTTAGCTGTCATCTTAACGGCACTGAGAAACTTGTAATTTGCTTGGATTTATAGTTGGCCACACAATTACAACCACTGTCATGTTCCACAGACATGTCTGTCTGCCATCAGTCCACAACCACTGCTACAATTCTTAGCATTTGTTTGTCTCTGCCATGGTTTCCAGTAATGCTAAAGAGGCCTTCTAAGCAATGGTACATGACTTTCTATTATGTGTTTTATATGGTTGATTTTGCATTACTTACATACATACTGTATGTTTTAGGATTATGTATGTAATATCTTCACTCCCAGGTACATTGGTGTAAGATCAAGGATCAAGTTTAGAGATAAGAAAACCAATTTGTTCTTTGAATTTTAAGTTAAAAACTATTTGGCATGAATCTGAATTTTTCCCTGTAATCCTTTAATGTAACCCTTAATCGCCAGACAGCATATAAAAACAAATTCGGAAAGACATCCAGAATGCTGAAGCCCCCCAGCACATAATCCCTCCAGGGCAACCCCCCTCGAGCCTGCCCGGGGAAAGGAGTCACGTAGGCCATGGATGCTTCATCGGCAACTCCTTTCCCGGAGCAGGCTGGAGGTGAAGGTAAACGTATCAGGCTTTCTGGGGAGGGTTATGTGCTTGGGGGACTCCAACATTCTGGATGCCCTCCACCCACCAGCCATTAAAGAAAAAATGGGTGCTGGTCCGGTTTAAATAAAAAAATTCCATTCTGTGAATACTCACCTTGTAGAATGGATATTATAAGTATGCATCACCCCCTGCTCCAGTAATAATCATTACGTCTGGGATATAGTCCACAAGAGGGCGCTTTACTGCAGAGATGGCAAAAAAGAGGCCCCTCCCGGTCCACATATACCCGGGACCTCCCACTCATTTCCCAGTATAATTAAGCAGTAAGGGAACCAGGAGAAGCCAATAACAAGATTAACAATACTTAATAAGGAAAACTTCACCATATAGAGGATCCAAGAATAAAAACCCAGGGTGGGATGGAGCAGGGAGTGATGTATACTTATAATATCCATTCTACAAGGTGAGTATTCACAGAATGGTATTATTCCAAGTATGCATCACGCCCTGCTCCAGTAATAATCATTACCATACATCCAGTAGCAGTGTCCAACAACGGGTGGGGATCCCAAAAAGAGCAACAATGCGCAGTTCAAACCACTGCAGCCTGCTAAACTTTGCGGCCAAAAAACAGCATCTGCTGAGGCCCGAACATCAACCTTGTAAAACTTGGAAAAGGTATGAACAGAAGACCAAGTAGCAGCCTTACAAACTTGTTCAACAGAAGCCTGGTGCTGAAAGTCCCAAGAGAACCCAACAGCACGGGTAGAAAGAGCAGTAATTAGGAAAGGGGGATCCCTCCCTTTAGCAGAAAAGGCCCTAACAATGGCCTGACGGATCCATTTGCTAATGTTAGACTTGACCGGCGCCAAACTCTTCTTTGGACCAGAGGGTACCACAAACAAGGCGTCCGTCTTCCTGAAAGGCGCTGTAGCCACCAGGTAGTATTTCAAGTTTCTGACAATGTCCAGAGAATGCAAGGCCCTCTCCTTGTCATTACCAGGATTAGGGCACAAGGAAGGAAGCACAATGTCCTGATTGAGGTGAAAGGCAGAGACAACCTTAGGCAAGAAGTCTGGTTTAAAGCGGAAAACCACCTTGTCCTGGTGTCTCTCAAAGTAGGGAGCCTGAATGAACAGAGCCGCCAACTCCGAAACACGCCGGACAGAGGTGATAGCCACCAAAAAGATAACTTTCCAAGTGAGAAGAGACAGTGCAGCCTCATGCACAGGCTCAAATGGAGGACCCTGAAGGGCAGACAAAACCAAATTCAAATCCCAAACCGGTAACAAGGGTTAGCGGAGAGGGTGCACATGAGTGACCCCCTGAAGAAAGTCTTGACCAAAGGCTGAAAAGCGAAAGACCTCTGAAAGAAAACCGCCAAGGCGGACACATGCCCCTTCAGAGTGCTGAGCTGAAAACCCATATCTAGACCATGTTGAAGGAACCCCAGTATCCGAGGGATGGAGAACACCCGACAAGGAAAGGCCTTAGCCTCACACCAGTCAATGTAGGTCCGCCAGGTCCTGTAGTAGATAGCAGAAGACTTCTTCCTACCTCTGACCAGCGTCTGAACAGCCGCATCAGACAGACCCTTTACCCTTAGGATGGAGGTTTCAGCAGCCATGCCATCAAGCCAGCATTTGTAAATTGGGGTAACAGAGCCGTACCTGAGAGAGAAGAACCGGAACCAGGAGCAGAGGGTACTGGTCGACTGCCAGCTGCACGACATCTGCGAACCACACCTGTCTCGCACTTTTGTGAAACGGCTTGGGTAGAACCTTGCCAGAAGGTGAAACGGAAGGGAAGAGGTACAGGAAACCTAACCCCTGCCAGGACAGAGACATGGCATCCACCGCCAGAGCCAAAGGATCCTGGGACAGTGAAACAATGCTGGAAGCATGTGATTGTGGCGAGCAGCAAACAGATCCACATCCGGCATCCCCCCCCCCCCCATGACATAGGAATAGGAAGACCTCACTGTTGAGGGACCCTTCTCCCCGGCGAGAGGCCCCCCTGCTCCGGGAATCCGCTCCTAGGTTCTCCACTCCCGGAATGTAAACCGCAGCAATGCACGGGACAATGTCCTTGGTCCAAGAGAGAATCAACGACACCTCCCGGAGGGTACTCTTGCTCCGAGTCCCTCCCTGATGAATGATGTAAGCGACCGCGGTCCAGTTGTCGGAGTGAACCTGAACCAGTAAGCCCTGGAGGTGAGGCATCGACCACCAACCGAACCGCCCTCAGCTCCAGAACATTGATGGGGGAGTGTGCCTCCAGAGGGCCCCACAGCCCCTGAAATTGGTGGGCTCTCCAGTAGCCCCCCCCCCCCAACCTGACAGACTGTCATCCGTAGTGACCGTCTCCCAGCACGGTGTCAGAAATGATCTACTCCCCCAGAAGATTCCTCGAGTCCAGCCACCCAGGGGGGGCCGTAGGACCAGAGGAGATAGAGCAAGGGCCTGATCCAGAGACAAGGAACTCTTGTCCCAGACTGACAGACAATGGATCTGAATAGGTCTCATGTGAAATTGAACATAAGAAACTGCCTCGAAGCAGGCCGCCATCTGTCCCCCAGTTGCATCCCTCACCGAATGGTTGGATGAGGGCTGGACAGCAAGACATGATTCAGAGCCTGAAGAGAGTCCACCTTCTGCTGAAGGAAGAAGATCCTAGCCTGAATAGTATCCAGAGTCATACCCAGGAATGGAGCCAAGGTAAGGTAAGGAAGAAGGCTCTGATAAGGGCCATCACACCCGCCAGCCCTTGGTGAACATTCTGGGGGCAGAGGCGAGACCGAATAGAAATACCGCAATGGGTAGTGTTGTTCCTCTACCGCGAACCTGAGGAACCGCTGATGCCCTGGGAAGACCGGCACATGAAGGTAAGCATCCTTGATGTCTATTGAGGTCATAAAGTCCCCCGTGCGCAGGGAGCTGATAGCGGAACGCAGAGTTTCCATGCGAAACGTCTGGTCCTGAAGAACTTGTTGAGAAGCTCTAGGTCCAGGAGGGGTCTGAAGGAACCGTCCATTTTGGTTAATGGAAAGCGATTGGCCAAAGGTTTTGTACCGCCCGAAACCAGGCCTGAGCTGCCCGAGGGTCCGTAGGAACCCAAGACCCGAGGAACTGGTAGGAGGCCAGTCCGCGAACCCCCCTGCCTGGCCTAGGCCCACGACAGGAGGGAGTGAAAGACCCTGTGCCCCGGAAGGGCAATGGCTGAATTCCTGCGTTGGGGTAACTTACCTCCTTTAGCAAAAGTTCCAACGGGTAACCCAACGGGCGCAACCCCAAGGGGAGTCCCGTGAGAGCCTACTTAACAGCATAATCAGCTGCCACTGGCACCACCAGACCTAACGGCAGATAGATACAACCAAGGCCCAGGTCCAGCTCCCGTTCGCATGGAGTCATCTAAGGTAGAGAGAACATAGGTGATGAACATCTCGCATTATGACAAGGCTATAAATTCCACAATAGAAGGGTCATAATTGGAGCCGTCCAGAAGGCCCTTGCTCAAGTTCCAAATAGCCACGGCCGAAACAGCGGAAGCATCAACCGGGCACAAGGCCGAACCCGCACAGGCAAAGGCGTGGGACGCCAGTTGGTCAAAACGCCGGTCCGCACTGTCCCTCAAGGTAGTGGAATCAGTGGAAGCACAACGAAGGTATTGACAACCCCAAGGCAGGGGCATTCCCCTCGGCCGTTCCCATCCTTGAGAACCAGATTACTAAATGCGTATGTTCTGGGAATTTCAACCTTGGTTTTGCGGTACCACACAACTCCCCCTGCCGCTTAGGTGCCGCTGCAGGAGAAGAAATGGAAGGTACCTCAAAAATTAGATACCAAGGTCTATGGGAGTCATCAGCCTCCCCATGTTCTGAGCCGACATCAGCGCCAAGGCAATGCTGACCATCAGGAGACCTGAACCTGAGACTACTTCTCCTTCTGCAAGGGGGGTATAGTCAGACCATTCAAGGGACATATCTAGACCCATAGGAAAGCCGGCGCAGCGGGCGCCACATGCCGTATGTTAGCAGGAGCCTTACAGGCTGCGGAGCTAACAATCAGTCTCTCAATGTTGCCTGTCTGGCCGAAAACGTCAGATTGAGACTCCCCTCTAGTGTAGTCACAGTAGGGGCCAAAAACAAGCGAGGGGGTGTGGGGGACGTGACAGTGGGTGCCGACCCAGGCACATGAGTCCTAGACTGCCGCGCAGTCGCTAGCCAGGTGCAGGGTATCACAACCTGCACATCAATGCCCACATGGGATGCCCCGCACACCACGCACAGCCGGGCTTGCCCCAAAGGGACCCCGAGCACAATTAATGAGATGCCTCCAAATGGTGAATTTTTGAGTCACAATGACTAATGGGAATTACGCTGTACAGCTACCCGGGATGCCCCTTAATGTCCACTAGTGGGCGGATTTATCAATTAAGCCCCCAATATTAATGTGACTAGATAGGGAACAGGACCGGGAGAACCACTAATTGGGATATCCTGCCTGAAGGAACAATCAAACACACATGCAGTCTGCATAACAGAAAAAAACATCAATGCACCCTTAAAAAACAGTGAACCAATAGCAGAGCCCGCGGAGGGCACTCACCGACGCTGTAGCAGACATATGGGCAGGCTGTCCCGGCAAGATGGCGCTGAACAACGCAGAAGGGGGCGGGTCACCTGCGCAGCGTGCCAGACGCTAGGCCCCGCCCCCTCCTGTAGCGCGGGAACAAGCAGAGACTGCATCTGCAATTGTCCGGCAAAGGAGATTAGCAATAGACCTGGCATGGTCAGGGCCCAAGGAGCAGTAATACAGTCTCCACTATATCACCAATGACAGGCGGCCCAGCCTCTGATAAACCGGCCGCCGACATTGTGACGTCACCGGCCCGCAGCCGCTGCAGAGCGCGCACGCGGGCCTTTCAATTCCTACAGTGAAGCACACACACATACACTAGCACGCTAAAAGAAAAAAGGGGAGGAAGAGAGCATAAATGCCAGCGCTCAGCATGTTACACAGTACGAGTAACACAGTACATAATCACGGACACCCCCCCCCCCCCACTAACCGGACAAAGGGAGAGGGGTAATAAGCCCATAATTACATTCGGTTACATGTAGTAAGGGCAATGAGCGGACGGGGAATCCCATGTCAGGCTCACCAACCTGTGCCGCCTACCCTTTGGTGGGGGATTTGCGGTGGAGCAATGCTCCCGTAAAAAGCACCTCTAGTAGGTGCTGCCTACCATCACCCGGACCATGCAGCCGTAGCTGGGAGGCCTGTAAAAGTGGCACGGGTGGGAATAGGACATAGGGCCGGGGGCTGTGCATTCCGGCTTACCTGCAAGGAGAGAGAGCCATCATCTTGACCTTCGCCGCCCACTGCAGAGACTAAACTGAGGAATGAGTGGGAGGTCCCGGGTATATGTGGACCGGGAGGGGCCTCTTTTTTGCCATCTCTGCAGTAAAGCGCCTTCTTGTGGACTATATCCCAGAGGTAATGATTATTACTGGAGCAGGGCGTGATGCATACTTGGAATAAGTCAAAACTCGCCTGCCCTCTTGCTCTCCTCCGGTCTATCCACACTGTCCTACGCTGCTCTCAATCAAGCATACACAGCCCCTGGCACTGGGCTTTGGCCACATGGTTCCCCACTGCAGAGAAGGGGTTTTTATATGGGCCAGCGAGCTGACATCTGCTCGCGCTGACAGTATAAATGGCCCCTCCCAGCAGCAGGAGCGAGATGTCTAGTGCAAGATAACAGAGATCAGCAATGGAAGGAGGTAGGTGGGGTTGGGGGGTTAAATCATAAGGACTTCTTTCCTTGCATGTGCTTTTTTTTTACATTTAACCCTTTGTGAAATTGAGATCCCTATACAAGTTCACAGGTTAGGAGAGCCTGGCAAGTAACCTGCCAGCAAGCGGGTAGCTTTCCATAGCCCCCCCCCCTGCCCCATTACCTGCATCCCCAAAGCCCAGAGTGGTGCCGAAGTGGCTGAGGTCCATGTGGGTTATGCAGGGTTATTAGCCTGCAGGGATTAGGGATGGCCACTTGGCTTCTTTACCCTGTTCTACCAGTAGCCATAGCTGGTGCCAAGGCTGGTTTTAATGGAAAAAGGAATCCCACGTCTTTTTTTTTTTATAGTTTAACCCATAGAAAATCTGAGAGGGGGGCCCACACTGTGTTTAAAGTGGACCAACACCCAGGATTTTGACTATCCTGGGTTTTGGTCCACTTCGCCGATGAAACCCCCCAGATTTCCGGATAAAACTCACCTCACCCCGCACCTATGGCGCATGCGCGGCCGCTCGTCCAATCAGCGCGCTCGGAGCCACTGTGGTATGCGCGTCAAAGCGCCGTCAAACCCCATTGGCTCCGAGCACGCTGGCGGCCACGCTCCCTGCTAGTGAGAAGCGCCAGATGCGGCCCGCGCGTGCGCCATTGGCCCGGGAGTAAGGTAAGGTTAGCGGGTGTCCTGGGGTGTTTCACACAGCGGGGCATCCCGATTTTGGATGCCCCGCGGGGAGGGATCAGATCGGCCTGGGAATCTTATAGATTTCCAGGCCGATCCAGCAGGGTGTTGGTCCACTTTTAGGCCTTTCTTTTATCTTGCGACATGAGCAGGTATAAAAAGCCCCACCCTGAGGCGGGGAGTCCAGCACAGGATGGAATGAGGAATGTGGGTCCTCTGTCCTGCTGAAGACCCTACGGCCGGCCAGAGGATGGGGATATAGCCAATCGTTGGAACGGGGACTGGGGTAAGCCTATTTTTTTATTGTTTTATGAGCGATTCGGACAAACCCAGATTTCTTGGGGAAATTTCTCGTGGAAATTAGGCAAATCTTCTGATTCGAACTACAAAGTTCACTCATATCTCATCAGATTTTACCCAAGACAAAAAAAGTTTATATTCACCTTTTCGGCATCAGGTCTTGGTGTAACAACTAACTTGTGTTGAGCTGGATTTAGGGCATCTGCAAAGGAAGTAGGTGCTGACTGCAAAGTGAGACCTGAAATAGAAAAACAAACTGTATTTCATAGTTATTTAAATGTTAGAAAGGAATTTGTTGTACCGTGTTAGCCATCGATGTAAGCAGGAAATCTAAGGTTAAGGTAACACCATTTATTGGATAACTCATAATTATTAAAAGTGGAAAAAATCCCACCAGTGGCCATCCTGGACTTCCCCCCAGGGCGCCCATAAAAACTCACCTTTCCAACAGCGAATGCACAGGTTCTCGTTTAATGAGAGCTGCCTGCTGTGACTATATAATTTGGCAGGTGGCTCCCATTGTTTTGAATAAGGAGCCTCCTGTCCCAGGCATTCAGAAAGGCTGGGATACAAGCGCACACAAGGCCGGGGATATGGGGTATGCGGCAGTATGCGTTCCCCATAAAAGTCAATTAGAGCCGTTTGCCAAAAGAGGTGAACACAGCAAATGGCTGTCATTGGCTGAGAGCATGTGCTGTTTAAGCGTGAGTTGTTTGGGCTTTCTGGGGGTTTCCCACAGCAGGGCATACCAAATCGGGTTGCACCGGAGAACGGAACAAAACTCAGGAAAGTCAAACTCCAGGGATTTGTTACACTTTAAACCAAATGGTTTATTCATGTGTTAAAATATAGGACAAGGTTGACAAGGATCCATGTTAACAACATCAACTAGTTTTGTTCTAATATGGCTCTTTCAGTTTGGTCCCATTGTGGGAAACTAAAACTGATCTGTGATTTGATGACATCAAATAATTTACAAAGCAACTGATGAATGATTTTTGCAGTTCTGTGGGTATTTCTAGAGATGAGCGAATCGATTCTGACGAACCCGAATTCGTTTTGAATTTCATGAAATATTCGATTTGTTACGATTTCGAATATCGTCGCGATTCGATCGCTCAAAACGCTTCCTTAAAACTCCATTTACTGCTATATAGCCCATCTAAATTGGTGGATCCACATGTCAGGACATGTCCCATGGGGCAAGGAATCCTGGGTAGGTGTCACATGCTACCTATCAGCAGACAGGCTTACCGATGATGTCGCAGCCCCATATAAACGGCGGCGATCTTGCGGAAGATCATTCTGACACTGTATTGCGGCCAGAGCAGATCAGGCAGGGTGAGAGCGAGGGATAGATAGATAGATAGATAAATATAGCGAGGGACAGATAGAGAAGGAGAGAGCCTGTGACAGTGACAGATAAAGACAGGGAAAGTTTAAAGTGTTTGCTTTAGCTTCCAAGCCTATTTAGTGTTAATAACACACCTGCCTATTTAGCTTTAACTTTACCTGGTGTCATTCCTAACCCTTTAACCGCCAGCCTACCTTGAGATTTTGTCACCCTTTGTTGCCAGACCATTTTGCACTATTTTGCGCTCCCCTTGTTCAACTGTGATTTTTGAGGGGATTTCCAGGGATTTCCCAGGAAAATGATATATTGTTTTTTTCAGCAGAGTCTGGGCTTTAACATGAAATGTCTTGTTTGTCATTTGTTAGGTGTATTCTTAATATTTTTGGGTGAAATATGTGCAAAAAAAAAAAAAAAAAATTTTTACATATTGTAGTTTTTTTTGGAATAAAAAATGTAAGTTTGTCAATAAAATCTTATTGCGTGTGAAATCCCAATTTCTCCCGGTTACAGCGGTACCACATATGTATAGGTAGACACCCTTTCCTGCCCAGGAGACTCCCCCAAACTGAAACAGCGCTTTAGGAGATTTTCAGATAAAATACAACTATGCTATGCAATATGCGCACCTTGCGGTTTTTCCAGAAAAACAACCCTTTACATTTAAAATACCCCCAACAAACTATATATTCTCTGGAAGTACACACCTCAGGCTTTCTAGGCGTACCAGGCTTGTGGATGTGGCCATAGTTTTCTGGAAGTAATCCCTCAACGTAATCTTTGGTTGCAAAGAGTTTCCCTAAAAAAAGGATAAAAAAGCAGAATCAAAGCCACATTTTCCTAAAAAAACTATATACAAACAAGAAAGATCAAGTTTAATCTGAAAAAGCAACATCTCCCGAACAGAACGATACCCAACATGCATAGGTTCTGTCAAGGGAAGAGTTGCCAAACACCCCAAAGTAAAGCATGCGCATAACGGTAATTTTACTTGAAAATTTCAGCTCTGCAGACAAAGTGCGCACCTTGCGATTTTTCAACCAAAACAACCCTTTACATTTGGAATATCCCCCATAAACCATATATTCCCTGAAAGTACACACGTTAAGCTTTCTAAGGGTACCCAGCTTGTTGTAGTGGGCTCATCTTTCTGGAATTAATTCCTCAAAGAATTCTTTGGTTGCGCAGGGTTTCCCTAAAAAATTTATAAAAAAGCTGAATAAAAAACACCTTTTCCTAAAATATAAATATGCAAACCAGAAAAAACAAGCTAAGTCTGAAAGCGCAAGGTCCCCCGAACAGAACAATACCCAACATGCATAGGTACTATTAACCCTTTTAATTGCCAGCCTACTTGAGATTTTGTCACCCTCTGTTGACAGGCCATTTTTCCCCATTTTGCGTCATGTTTTGCGACATGTTTTGCGCCATTTTTGCTGGAACTTTCAGAAAAATTATATATTTTTTTTTTTGCAGCAGTTTAGACTTTAACATGAAATGTCTTGTTTGTAATTTTTTTTTTTTTTTTTTACAATATTATTAAGTGAAAAAAAAAAAAAAAAAATAAAATTTTTTTTTTAGAAAATTGACTCCTTTATTTTAAATAAAAAATGTATTTTATTAAGGAAAATCATATTGCATGTGAAAGCCCCATTTCTACCGATTAGAACGGTACCACATATTTATCGGTAGCCCCCCGTTCCTGCCCAGGAGACCCCCCCTAACTGAAACAAGTATTTTATAACATTCACAAAAAAAACACAAAAAACATCCACACTACAAAGGGTTAAATCGAGAAAAAAAATGACATAGGGTCCCCCCTCCCAGGGGAGGGAGACCCCATTTTTTTTTTTTTTTTTAAGGGTTAAAAACCCTTAAAAATCAAAAAAAAAATTGACGTGGGGTCCCCCTTACCCGAAGTAACCAGCCCGGGACCAGCTATGGGGGCTTGTAGGCACAGAGTGGGGGGGCCAGCTTTTGTGGCCCCCCCACCCTGCAGCCTACGAGCCCACATAGCCCATGTGGGCCCGGGCTCTTCTGCCCCCCCCTGGCCTTTGGGGAGGCAGGTAATGGGGGTGCCGGGGGTTAATGGCAAGCCACCCGCTAGCGCAGGTGGCTTGCCATCCCCCCAGCCTTGTGAACTGGTATAGGGGTCATGGACCCCTTACCAGTTCACAAGAGGTTAAAAGTAAAAAATGACACAGACACACAAAAGAGAAAAAATATTTTATTAATTTTTTTTTTTTTTTTACACTGTACTCACCTCCCATCCATCCTGGAGCACTCTGTCCCTCGGCGATCACTGGCTTCTGCTCACTTGCTAGAAGCCTTTTATAGCTGCTGGATGACAGAACACAAAGGGTTAATCAAAAAAAAAAATGACATAGGGTCCCCCCTCCCAGGGGGGGCGGACCCCATTTTTTTTTTGATTTTTAAGGGTTAAAAACCCTTAAAAATCAAAAAAAAAATTGACGTGGGGTCCCCCTTACCCACAGTAACCAGCCCGGGACCAGCTATGGGGGCTTGTAGGCACAGAGTGGGGGGGCCAGCTTTTGTGGCCCCCCCACCCTGCAGCCTACGAGCCCACATAGCCTATGTGGGCCCGGGCTCTTCTGCCCCCCCCTGGCCTTTGGGGAGGCAGGTAATGGGGGTGCCAGGGGTTAATGGCAAGCCACCCGCTAGCGCAGGTGACTTGCCAGACCCCCGAGCCCTGTGAACTGGTATAGGGGTCACATGGACCCCTTACCAGTTCACAAAGGGTTAAAAGGTAAAAAAAAGACACACACGTTTTTTAAAAAAAGTTTATTAAAAAAAAAAAAAAAACTTTTACTTTACTCACCTCCGATCTTCATCTTCTGTGTCCCGCGGCGATCTGCTGTCAGTGACGGCTGGGCAGAGAAGGGGGGAGGCAGGCGATCGGAGGATCGCATACCTCCCTCCTTCCCCGCCCAGCCGTCACCGGCATCTGAAAGTTCAACTGCCGGGTGCCCCGATGACACCCGGCGGTGACGTCATCTGGCCCCGCCCCGATGACGTCACCAAGATGGCGGCCGCCATCGGAAAGCAAAGGGAGGAGAGCTGTTATGCCCCCTCCAGAAGACAGAAGAGCGGGGGGGGGATCGGAGCCCCCCCGTGAAGAGGAGAGCCTGCGGGAGCCGGCGGGGACAAAGGTAGGTGACTGTTTTTTTTTTTTTTTTGATAGGAAACCGGGCGGCTGCTGAAACGGGGGGGGGCACCCTGTTCCGGGCCCTCCCCTGCAGCCGGAGGAGCCCCGATGGGCGATCGGAGCCCCTCTGGCTGAAGAGGAGACCCGACCGGATCGAACGAGGGGTCAGGTAAGTGTCTTTTATTTTTACTTTTTTTTTTATTTCTGGGGAAAGTCAGGCACGTAAATTTTACGTGGCTGGCGTTTAACTGTTGGAGAGGCAGCCACGTAAAATTTACGTGGCTGGCGTTTAAAGGGTTAAAAAGCATGCTAGCATAATATTTCAAGACTACCTGTGTAATAACTGCTTGCATTTTATAATCAACGTCACTTTTCCACAATCAAAGGAGGCCACCTCTGTATGTGAGGAGGGCGCATACCAAACACTAGCATAAATATTTCAAGACTACCTGTCTAAAAACTGCTTGCATTTTATAATCAACGTCACTTTTCCACAGTCAAAGGTGGCCACCTTTGCATGTGAGAAGGGGGCATCCCAAACACTAGCATTAATATTTCAAGACTACCTTTGTACTAACTGGTTGCATTTTGTAAGCAAAGTCACTTAACCACAATCAAAGGAGGCCCACTCTGTATGTGTGGAGGGGGCATCCCAAACACTAGCATTAATATTTCAAGACTACCTGTGTACTAACTGGTTGCATTTTGTAAGCAAAGTCACTTTTCCACAATCAAAGAAGGCCACCTCTGTATGTGAGGAGGGGGCATCCCAAACACTAGCAAAAATATTTCAAGACTACCTGTGTACTAACTGGTTGCATTTTGTAAGCAAAGTCACTTTTTCACAATCAAAGGAGGCCACCTATGTATGTGAGGAGGGGGCATCCCAAACACTAGCATAAATATTTTATAACTACCTGTGTACTAACTGGTTGCATTTTGTAAGAAAAGTCACTTTTCCACAATCAAAGGAGGCCACCTCTGTATGTGAGGAGGGGGCATGCAAAACACTAACATAAACATTTCAAGACTACCTGTGTACTAACTGGTTGCATTTTGTAAGCAAAGTCACTTTTCCCCAATCAAAGGAGCCCACCTCTGTATGTGAGGAGGGGGCCTCCCAAACACTAGCATAAATATTTCAAGACTACCTGTCTAATAACTGCTTGCATTTTATAATCAACGTCACGTTTCCACAATCAAAAGGAGGCCACCTCTGTATGTGAGGAGGGGGCATCCCAAACACTAGCATAAATATTTCAAGACTACCCGTGTACTAACTGGTTGCATTTTGTAAGCAAAGTCACTTTTCCACAATCAAAGGGGGCCACCTCTGTATGTGAGGAGGGGGCATCCCAAACACTAGCATAAATATTTAAAGACTACCTGTGTACTAACTGGTTACATTTTATAATCAAAGTCACTTTTCCACAATCAAAGGAGCCCACCTCTGTATGTGAGGAGGGGGCATCCCAAACACTAGCAAAAATATTTCAAGACTACCTGTCTAACAACTGCTTGCATTTTATAATCAACATCACTTTTCCACAATCAAAAGAAGCCCACCTCTGTATGTGAGGAGGGGGCATCCCAAACACTAGTATAAACATGTCAAGACTACCTGTGTACTAACTGGTTGCATTTTGTAAGCAAAGTCACTTTTCCACAATCAAAGGAGGCCACCTCTGTATGTGAGGAGGGGGCGTCCCAAAGACTAGCATAAATATTTCAAGACTACCTGTGTACTAACTGGTTGCATTTTGTAAGCAAAGTCACTTTTCCACAATCAAAGGAGGCCACCTCTGTATGTGAGGAGGGGGGCATACCAAACTAACCTTTTTCCTTTTGTATAAAAAAGTCTGGTTTACAAGTTTAAAGCACCCACTGCCTTTCACCGGGAGGGCATCCTGAATACTAGCACTTAGCTTTTAATAGTACCTGCATCTTTACCTTTTTTACATTTTGAACAAAAACCACGTTTTAAAACTGCCTGTGATGCATTTAACTCTGAACAGGGGCATCCTGTGTAAGACCATCTGACAGTGTCTTTTTGCATTAGCTTTTAGCTACAGTGTCTGCCTATTTTGATCTAACTTTTCTACACACCTGCTGTTACAAAAATACTGTTCTAGGTGTAGTGTAGTATATTGTTTTCCTAAACGCAGTAAAAATGTCATGCCAGGATGTGCACGGAGGAGAACCCCAATGTTAGTACAACCGCCCTGCGGCAACACATGCAGCGTCACCATAAAACGGCCTGGAAGCACCGAGGCTCCGAAATGGGGGTCCAGGCTGCTGCGTCAGCCAGTGCCACGCCGCTTCCAATTTCACCCAGCCAAGGCTCCAGCACCTCAGCCGAAGGTAGCTGTGCATCATACCCATCCTCTGCCGCTCGAGATGTTCCTGCTCCTCCTAGCTCATCCTACCAGCAATTCATCAGCAAAGCCATGTCCAAGAGACAATGGTTAAATGCGCTCCTGTCCATGTTGCTGATGCTGCAGTCCCTACCTTTTATGGTGGTGGACTCTGCACCTTTCAGAGAGCTGATGGCTAGTGCCGAGCCGAGGTGAAGAGTCACAAGCCGTCATTTCTTTGCAAAGAAGGCAGTACCAGCCCTGCACAAATGTGTTGAGCAGAAGGTGGGCCAGTCTTTGAGCCTGTCGGTGTGCACCAAAGTGCACGGCAGTGCCGACATCTGGAGCTGTAACTACGGTCAGGGACAATACATGTCCTTTACGCCCACTGGGTGAATGTGGTTCCTGCACAGCAGGACTTGGACAACTTGGACAAGCCAACTTGGACAGGTCACACCACTTCGGCCTCCACGCTCCCAGGCCGTTTTGCCTGTCACAGTGTGCGACTCTGCCTCCTCATTCTCCGCCGTCTCCTCAGCCTCCACTGTACGGTCAATTCTCAATGCCCCTTCAGCCTACCATGTGTGCAGGGCACGGCGGTGTCACGCTGTGCTTCACATGGTTTGCCTTGGCGAACGGAGTCGCACAGGGGAGGAGCTCCTGAAATTCATTCATCAAGAATACAAAACATGGCTTACTCCGCGAAAATTGGAAATGGGTACCATGGTGACTGACAATGGGAGTAACATCTTGTCTGCGCTGCGACAAGGAAGCCTGAGCCATGGCACACGTGTTCAACCTAGTTGTCAAGCATTTTCTGAAGTCTTCCCCCCATCTGCAAGACATCCTAACAACAGGGAAAGGAAACTTTGCATGCACTTCACACCTACACACTACCCACTCCTACACCGCCAAGCACACCCTTCTTGAGCTACAGCATCAGAACGGTATCCCCCAACATAGTCTGATTTGCGATGTTCCCGCCCATTGGAATTCCACCCTACATATGTTAGATCGCCTATACGAACAGAGAAAAGCCATCACTGATTTCTTGATGATCCAAGCAGATAGGGGGACTCCCCTGTGTAACTTTAATGTGAACCAGTGGCAGCTCATATGTGACACCTGCCATTTGCTCAGGCCCTTTGAGGAAGCCACTTTATTTGTCAGTCGCCAAGATTACGGCATGAACGACGTGATTCCTCTGCTTCATGTAATACAACACATGTTGGAAACCATGGCTGGTCAGGGCACTGGAGACATGGCGCATACATTTCACGGCCACATAAACCCCGTGGGAGCGGAGGAGGAGGAGCAGCACAGTGAAGCACAGTTTAGTTTTGGCGAAATGGGCGGTTTATCTAGTGATCTGACAGGAGAGGAGGAGCAGGAGCAGCCAGTGCGGCTAGACGGTTGTGAGGTAGGCGAGACAGAGGACACACCGTGGCAGTATGCAGTGGAGATGGAGACAGGTAGTCCCTCCGAGTCACAAATGGCACGATGCATGCTCACGTGCTTTCGTAGTGACCGCAGAATTGTCTCCATTTTTCTGCGGGATGACTACTGGCTCTCCACCTTATTGGACCCTCGCTACCAGCACAAAATGGGGGCATTTTTTACACCCGCTGAGAGGGAGGACAAACTGACCTACTACAAAGACATTCTACGTAGTCAGTTGGCCGATGCCAATCTGCGCCATGGTCCATACTCTCGCAGGTCTGACTCTGGGGGACCTCTGCGCTCACCTTCCACTGCCATGGCTGCCGGGGGGCGGCAGGAGCAGCAGCTCCATCAGGAGCAGCAGGAAGACCTGGAGCAGGGCCTGAACCAGCAGGTCGTGTCATACCTTGACATGACCATGCCAACGCACCTTGGGGATCCACTGGGCAGCCAAACTTGACTTGTGGCCGCAACTGGCAGACTCCAATGTGTTTTTCAGGCAATATATGGGCTCCCTATGCTGCTGCCAAGTCCAGAGTGTGTCTTTCAGGCAATATATGGGCTCCTAATGCTGCTGCTGCTGCCAACTCCTGGGTGTTCGCTCATCTCTGGGTATTTCTACAGTGTAAGAACCACAATTCACAGAAGAGAAATTAGATGAGAAACTAAAATGTTCTCAGCAATTGTACTGTATTTTTGTTTAATGTATCTTAATTTTCATCTGTAATATTTATGCCTTTCATTATTGATGTTTCTTTTAAAAGGAACCTGTGTATTAATCTGCTGCTTAGCCAAGCCATGTAGCCTGCATTTAATATGTTTATAGATGCAGAAGCAAGTCACTGTGTCCTGCTATTTAAACTCTAAATGATGATTCTGTGACCATACTGACCTGCTCTGCTGTGAATTGTTAAGGAAAATGCCAGTAATTTGAATGATTAAAGGTCCGGCTGTTATAAGCTTACCATTAGAGAGGGAATAGCAAGTAATGTTACAAAGAAATCAGAACACTGTTTATAAAGAAAGATAACCTGGTTTTCTCTATTCCATTTTTTACTCTAGCTGTGCATCAGTATCAAGTTGGAAAACCTAAAGCAGGCCTCCCATGTCCGAATTGTTATTCCATTACCTTACTGTAACTATTTGGCACCTAGCACAAAAATCTGCACGGTGGCAGAAAAAAATTAGGGATGAGCGAATCAAACTCCTAGAACTGGAGTTCTGTCCATATTTCAGGGAGAGTTCGATTGAGAGGTTTGTGCTGACCGACCTTATCCTGAAATCCTGACTTATCTTATGTTTCACTGTCCTCCATTTGTCCTGACATCGCAGAAAAAAATGAGGGATGAGCTAATCAAACTCCTAGAACTAGAGTTCTGTCCATATTTCAGGGAAAGTTTGATTGAGAGGTTTGTGCTGACCGACCTTATCCTGAAATCCTGACTTACCTTATGTTTCACTGTCCCCCATTTGTCCTGGCATCGCTCTTTGCTGTACCACGCCGGTGTCCTTGTGTTTTTTTACATTTAATGTTTTGTGAACTGGTAAGGGATCCATGAGATTCCTATAACAGTTCACAAGGCTTGAGGGCCTGGCAAGTCACCTTTGGCAAGTGGGTGACTTGCCATTATCCCCTGGCCCCATTACCTGCCTCCGCAAAGCCCAGTGGGAGGGCAGAAGAGCCAACGGCCCATGGGCTATGCGGGCTGGAAGTCTTGGGCTACCAAACCTGCATAGCTGGTGCCCAGGCTGGTTTTAATGCCATTTATTCAGTTTTTAAGGGTATAACCTCCTGGAGAGGGGGGCCCTATGTCATTTTTGTTTCATTTTTAAAGGTTACAAAACTAAAATAGGGTCCCTAAAGCCTGGCATCTGCTGATATCTCCAGCTCTCAGGGACAGCTTGCTACCTGCCACAGGGAGGGGTTACTTATATATGGACATAACCTGTGACATCACCTAATATAAACACCCCACCCTGCAGCAGGGAGATTTCGGGAGCCCAGCCCGAGCTGTGGAGTTCTGCAGAGAACTACATGGGAGAGAATCGGGGAGAGAGGATGTGTAACGTGGATGGAGGTAAGCTTATTTTCTGAGTGATTTTGTTAAAAGTTTGCTTTGGCCAAATCTGAATCGCTCGAACCAAACTTTGCTCATCTCTAATAAAGATGCTAGGTCAAAGTTCCAGTAATCTGGTTTAACCAGGGCCAGGACCACTTTATCTTTTATTTAACTGCGCAGTGACCCCCCCTTGAGATTTAAAAATAGCCCAAGTTCTTCATCATGCACTATTGTAGTGTGGATCAATGTAATGCATTTGGGGTCTAATAATCTACAGGCTACGTACTGTATGTCCTTGAGGGAGTAAAGCTGGAGAAGTCACTAGTTCAGAAGATTTTTGAAGGAAATGGTAGACCGCAAATATGCAGAAGTATCCTCAAGCTTCTTGTATGTCCCAAAGGAGGCTCTACTCTATGAGGCACCCCTTTGGGACATACAATGCAAAGGATAAATTGGGAGCAGCTTACCTGAGGTTACCCTATAACCTTGAGTACAGCACATGGGAAGGAAGGGTGGAAAACTTCCACCATACAGCTTAAGACCCAATACAAGATACATGTATTAAAAGAAGCATGGAATCATGGAACAGAGATGTAACACTGCCTCTTTACAAGGCTCTGGTGCACCCTCATATGGAATATGCGTTCAAGTTCTGGGCACCTGTTCATGGAACGGATGCCCTAATTTTGGAAGGGTCCAGAGGAAAGACACAAAACTGATAAGAGGAATGAAGGATCGTAGTTATGAAGGAAAATTATGGGGTTTACATTTATTTCGTCTTGATAGGAGACACATGGGGAGCATGGTAAACTTGTATAAATATATAAATTCAAATAATAACAGAAAAAAGTATTTAATGTAAAAAAAAGACAATTCTGTGAGTACTCACCTGTAGAATTGATTTTACTATGCATGGCACGGCCTGCTTCACAAATCATAACATCTGGGATTCTGCCACAAGGTGGCGCAGTGGCACTGCAGAAGAGTTGTGGCTCTGCCTGGTACCATATGAAAACGGAATCACCATAGACTTATCCAGTAGTTGACAAGCAGTGATACAAGAACCGGGAACAAATAAAGATAACAACCCCAACTAAATTGAAACAATCACCATAAGGAGGCAACCAAGAACAACGTAACAAGGGTGGGGTGAAGCAGGCCGTGCCATGCATAGTAAAAGCAATTCTACAGGTGAGTACTCACAGAATTGTCTTTTTCCTAGTGCATGGCACGGCCTGCTTCACAAATCATAACATCTGGGACATCCAAAAGCAGTGTCCATAAAGTAGGGTGGGATCCCCAAAAAGAAAGTAACAACAGACGGTTCAGACCACCACCGCCTGAAGTACCTTGCGGCCAAAAGCAGCATCAGCTGAGGCCTTAACATCAACTTTGTAAAACTTGGAAAAAGTATTAACAGAAGACCAAGTTGCGGCCTTACAAACTTGTTCAACAGAAGCTTGGTGCTGAAAAGCCCAAGACCCCTTAGCAGAATAGGCCCACTCCACCGCCTGACTGATCCACTTGCTGATAGTGGATTTAGCTGGAGGCAGACCCTACCTGGGGCAAGCAGGAAGAACAAAAAGAGCGTCAGATTTCCTGAAAGACTCAGTAGCAACCAAATAAAACTTCAGGGCCCTAACAACATCCAGAGAATGAAGCGTCCACTCCTTGGAATTAGCAGGATTAGGACACAGAGAAGGCAAAACAATATCTTGATTGAGATGAAAAACAGACACAACCTTAGGCAAGAAATCCGGCTTCAGCCGAAACACCACCTTATCCTCATGCCGCTCAAAATAAGGAGGTTTGATGGAAAGAGCAGCCAGCTCAGAGACTCGCCTAACCGAGGTAATGGCCACCAGGAAGGCCACCTTAAGAGTCATAATGGGCAAGGCAGCCCCACTGAGGAGGACCCTGCAGAGCAGACAACACCAAATTTAGATCCCAAACCGGTAGCATAGGTTTATGTGATGGACGCACATGAGTAACTCCCTGAAAGAAAGTTTTGACCAACCGGTGATTGGCAAAAGACCTTTGCAAGAAAATTGCCAGGGCTGACACCTGTCCCTTGAGGGTACTAAGTTGAAGGCCCGAATCCAGGCCATGTTGCAAACAAGGCAGAGACCTAGACTCACACCAGGCAATGTAAGCATGCCAAATCCTATAGTAGATAAAGGACGAGGACTTCTTCCTAGCTCTAATCATGGTATCAACAACAGAGGCCGGCAAACCCTTATCCATCAAGATGAAGGTTTCAGCAGTCAAGCCGTTAAAGCCAGCGTTTGTAAATTGTAAAATCCCTGAGTGAGCAGATCTGGATCCTTGGGCAGGACATACTGATCCACTGCCAACTGCACGACATCTGCGAACCACACCCTCCTTGGCCAGCAGGGGCCACCAGAATGGTGGGTACCCCTTCCTGGGCTATCTTGCGCAGCACCCTGCCCAGCAGAGCAAGGGCAGGGAACACATAGAGGAGACGAAACTCTGTCCAAGGTATTGCTAGCGCATCCGTGGCGACGGCCAGAGGGTCCTGTGACAGGGAGACAAACCTGGGAAGCTTGTGATTGTGGCGGGGGACGGGGGACGCAAACAGGTCCACATCCGGAAGACCCCACCGGTGACACAGGGAGTGAAATACCTTGTTGCTCAGAGACCATTCCCCCAACCGAGACATCCCCCAGCTCAGGGAGTCTGCCTCCAGGTTCTCCACCCCCGGAATGTAAACCGCCGAGATGCAAGGCACATTCTCTTCCGCCCAAGACAGTATCAGGGACACTTCTTTGAGGGCTTGCTTGCTCAGAGTCCCTCCCTGATGACTGATGTAGGCAACTGCCAACTGGTTGTCCGTGCGGATCTGAACAGCCTGACCCTGAAGGTGTGAGGTCAGCTGAGCAAGAACCAACCTGATCGCCCTCGGATCCAGAACATTGATGGGAGCATGGGCCTCCTGGGGGCCCCATTGACCCTGGAACTGCAGAGACTTCCAAAAGCCCCCCCAACCTTTCAGACTGGCATCTGTGGTGACAGTCTCCCAACACTGGGGCAGAAAAGTCCTGCCCACAAGAAGGTTCCTTGAGTCCAGCAACCACAAGAGGGACTGTCTGGCCAGGGGGGGCACAGCAAACTCCTGATCCAGGTACACAGGGTCCCGATTCCAAACAGACAGAAGGTGCAAATGAAGAGGCCTCATGTGAAACTGAGCAAAGGGGACCGCCTCGAAGCAGGACACCATCAGAATCACTAACTGCATCCCCTGCCGGATGGAGGGTTGGGGACACAAGAGCAGAGCCCGAGCCTGCTTCTGAAGGCCCTCCACTTTCAGCTGGGGCAGGAAAACCTTGACCTGAGAGGTATCCAGAGTCATGCCCAGAATGGACCTCACCAAAGACGGAGACAGTGGAGACTTGGGATAGTTGATCACCCAGCCAAAGGACTCAAGAGTGGAGGTCACCACCTGAGTATCCCTCTCGGCCTGCCGAAGAGACTGAGCCGCAATCAGAATGTCCAGGTAAGGAAGGATCCGAATGCCCTGATGCCGCAGCAGAGCCATCACGCCCGCCAGCACCTTGGTAAACACCCGAGGTGCTGCATACTTATAATACCAATTCTACAAGGTGAGTAATCACAGAATTGTATTATTCTAAGTATGCAGCACGTCCTGCTCCAGATAATGATTCATAACAGATGGGACATCCAATAGCAGTGTCCGTAAATAGGGGGGGGATCCCCAAAAGCAACAACGCGCAGTTCAAACCACTGCTGCCTGCAGAACTTTGCGGCCAAAAACAGCATCAGCTGAGGCCCGAACATCAACCTTGTAAAACTTGGAAAAGGTATGAACAGAAGACCAAGTAGCAGCCTTACAAACTTGTTCAACAGAAGCCTGGTGCTGGAAGGCCCAGGAGGCACCAACAGCACGTGTAGAATGAGCAGTAACATGGAAAGGAGGATCCTTTTCCCTAGCAGAAGAGTCCCTAAAAATAGCCTGACAAATCAATTTTCTTATAGTAGACTTAGCAGGAGCCAGGCCCTTCTTGGGACCCAAAGGAACCACAAACAAGGCATCAGTCTTGTTAAAAGGTGCAGTAGCCACCAAGTAGAACTTCAAATTCCTGACCACATCCAGGGAATGTAAGGAGATGGAAGGCAGAGACAACCTTAGGCAAGAAATCAGGTTTAAAGCAGAAAACCACCTTGTCCTGGTGTCTCTCAAAGTAGGGGGCCTGAACAGAAAGGGCCGCCAACTCCGAAACACGCCTGACCGAGGTGATAGCCACCAAAAAGGCAACTTTAAGAGTAAGAATAGACAGAGCAGCCTCATGCACAGGCTCAAATGGAGGGCCCTGAAGGGCAAACAAAACCAAATTCAAGTCCCAAACTGGCAACAGAGGTTTGCGAGGGGGACGCACATGAGCAACCCCCTGGAAGAAAGTCTTGACCAGAGGATGTTGAGCGAAAGATCTCTGGAAGAAAACAGCCAAGGCAGAAACGTGACCCTTGAGCGTGCTGAGCTGAAGTCCCAGATCCAGACCATGCTGAAGGAACTCCAGAATCCTAGGAATGGAAAACACCCGACATGGAAGGACCCTAGACTCACACCAGTCAATGTAGGTCCGCCAGATCCTATAGTAGATGGTAGAAGAGGATTTCTTCCTAGCCCTGATTAGAGTATTAACCACAGAATCAGAAAGCCCCTCATCCTCTAAGATGGAGGTTTCAGCAGCCAGGCCATCAAAGCCAGCGTTTGTAAATTGGAATGGCATAGCCCTTGAGTGAGAAGGTCCGGGACCAGGGGCAGAGCGTACTGTTCTACTGCCAGCTGAACGATATCTGCGAACCACACCTGTCTTGGCCAACGGGGGGCCACCAGGATTGCTGGCACCCTTTCCTGAGCCAGCTTGCCCAGAACCCTGCCCAGCAGGGGGAATGGAGGAAAAAGATACAGGAGACGGAACTCCTGCCAGGATAGAGTCAGAGCATCCACCGCAAGGGCCAGGGCATCCTGGGACAGAGAGACAAAGACTGGGAGCTTGTGATTGTGGCGGGACGCAAACAGATCCACTTCCGGTACCCCCCAACGGTGACACAAGGATAGGAAGACCTCGCTGCTGAGAGACCATTCCCCCAGGAGAGAAGTCCCCCTGCTCAGAAAATCTGCCTCCAGATTCTCCACCCCCGGAATGTACACTGCTGAGATGCAAGGGACATTGTCCTCCGCCCAGGACAGAATCATGGACACCTCCTTGAAGGCACTCTTGCTCCGAGTCCCTCCCTGATGATTGATGTAGGCAACCGTCGTCTGGTTGTCTGAGCGAACTTGGACCGGCCGGCCCCGAAGGTGAAGAGTCAATTGGGCCAGAACCAACCGAACCGCCCTCAGTTCCAGGATGTTGATAGGAGCATGGGCCTCCTGAGGGCCCCACAGCCCCTGGAATTGTAGGGATTTCCAGAAGCCGCCCCAACCTGACAGACTGGCATCCATGGTGACTGTCTCCCAACAGGGGGCCATGAAGGATCTGCCCCCCAACAGGTTCCTCGAGTCCAGCCACCACAAGAGGGACCGCCGAGCCAGAGGGGACAGAACAAAGGCCCGATCCAGTGACAGGGGACTCTTGTCCCAGACCGACAATAGATAGAGCTGAAGAGGTCTCATTTGGAACTGTACATAGGGAACCGCCTCGAAGCAGGACACCATCTGTCCCACCAGCTGCATCCCCTGCCGGATGGAAGGGTGAGGGCAGGACAGAAGGGAATGAACTTGAGCTTGCAGAGAGTCCACCTTCTGCTGAGGAAGAAAAATCCTGGCCTGAACAGTATCCAGATTCATGCCCAGGAAGGAAGTCACCAGAGACGGAGACAGGGAAGATTTGGGGTGATTGATCACCCAGCCGAACGACTCCAGAACCGTCACCACCCGCTGGGTATCCAATACCACCTGCTGGAAAGATTGAGAAGTGATGAGAAGGTCGTCCAGATAGGGAAGAATGCGAATGCCCTGAGGAGAGCCATGACACCCGCCAGCGCCTTGGTGAAGACCCTGGGGGCCGAAGTGAGACCGAAGGGCAGTGCCACAAATTGGTAGTGCTGGTCCGCCAGTGCGAACCTGAGGAATCTCTGATGCCCTGGGAAGACTGGAACATGAAGGTAAGCATCTTTGATGTCTATGGAGGTCATGAAGTCTCCCGGGCGCAATGAACTGATCGCGGAGCGCAGGGTCTCCATGCAAAAGTGCCTGGTCCTGATGAACTTGTTAAGCAGCTTTAAGTCCAGGATGGGTCTGACGGAACCATCCCTTTTGGATACTGTGAACAGATTGGAATAAAAACCCCGACCTCTTTCCACAGGAGGGACCTGACAGATGACCCCCAAGTCCAGGAGATTTTGCACAGCCAGAAACAGCCCATGAGCTGTCAAGGGGTCTAGAGGAATTCGAGAACTGAGGAATCTTGGAGGCGGCCAGGCAGCGAACTCTAGCTTGTAGCCGGAGGACACAACCTCCAGAATCCACCTGACTGAGACCTGTTGTCCCCAGACATGAGCGAAGAGCCGCAGCCGTCCCCCCACCCGGATGGGTGAGGGCGCCCCTTCATGGCTGAGGAGGCTTGGCGACAGATTTGGGCTTGGACCCCCAGGAAGATCCGGAGCGGGCACAACCTCTGCCCCTGCCCCAGAAGTCTCCCCTAGAACCTGCAAAGGAAACCCCTCTCCTAGACCTGGATCCGTGGTAGGAGGGAGCAAAGGCACCCGAACCCCGAAAGGGCTGCAGCTGCTTCTTACGTTGAAGCAACTTACCCCCCTTGGCAAACAGGTCCAAGCGATCACCAAATAGGTGCAGACCCTTAAAGGGGAGCCCCGTGAGGGCCTCCTTAGCAGCGTTATCAGCAGCCCACTGGTGCAGCCAAACAGAGCGGTGTATAGCAAACACCAAGGCAGAGGTTCTACTACACATCCTAATGGTGTCATCTAAGGCAGAAAGGACATATGCAATGAACATCTCACACTGTGACAAGGCCCTGAATTCGGCACTAGAAGTATTATCAGGGGCGCCTTCCAACAGACCCTTGAGGAGAGTCCTAACAGCAACAGAAGCAATAGTAGAAGCACAGACAGGGCGCAAGGCAGACCCCACACAGGCAAAGGCATGGGAAGCCAGCTGGTCAATGCGCCGGTCCTCACTATCCTTGAGGGTAGTGGAATCAGGGGGATGGACCACAGATGTGTTGGACAGCCCCAATACTGGTGCATCCACTTCTGGGGGGGTTGACCAACATTCCACATCAGTGGGAAAAGGGTACCTTTTATCCAGGCACTTAGGGATTCCGGGAAGCCGGCCGGGACTCTCCCATTCTTTAAGAACAAGATTATTGAAATGGGCTGGTCTGGAAATTTCAAACGTGGTTTAGCAGTACTGAAATGTTCCCCCTGTTGCTTTGGAGCCGCAGCAGGGAGGGAGATAGAAAGCACATAACAGTCTATTGGTGTCATCAGCATCCCAATGATCAGAGCCATAGTCAGCACCACTGAAATGCTAATTATCAGATAACTCTGAATCCGAGAATAATTCCCCCTCCTCAAGTGGGGTATAGTCAGACAAATCAAGGAAATTCTCAGTCTCCATAAGAAAGGCAGACGCACCCGGCGCCACATGCTGCCTTTTAGCCGGGACCTTACGGGCCACAGAGTTAGCAATCAACCTCTCAATGCTCACTGGGATTCATAATCAAGCGAGGGTACACAGACCCGCACATCATCACTCACAGGGGATGCCCCACACACCACACACAGCCGGGCTTGTCCCGAGGGGACCCCAAGCACAATATCCTGTGAAGCCTCCAAATGGTGATTAAAGTGGCACAACTGGCGAATAGGAATTACGCCGTACAAGAAACCCGGGATGCCCCAAATGTCCGCCAGGGAAGTGGGAGAATTAAACAGTGTAGGCCTCTAATAAAGTTAATATAACTAATAGAGGGGACAGGACCGGGAGAAACCTCTTAAAACAGTTATCCCGCCTGAAAAGCCACGCCCCCTCCAATAAGCGCACAGACAGGCCGGGACGCAACAGCCAATGGGCGCGCAGGGATTCTTGATGATGATGCCGCCACAAGGCGCACGTGTCAGCGGCGGCAAATTCAAAAATGACCAAAGTGAAGACAGAGCGCGGAGCCCTGAAAATTGAAGTGCAATCACACACACACATGGCAATAAACGCACATACCCCTCCCCCCGAACGGGACAACGAGAGAGGGAGGAGAGTGGATGTCAATTAAGAGACCCACCAATGACCAGAGCAGGGAAGGGTAAGAGCAGACGGGGCATCCCAAATCAGGTTCACCATAACCTGCACCGCCTACCCATTGGTGGGGGATTGCGGTCGGAGCCAGGCTCCGTAAAAAGAGCATCTGTGATAGGTGCTGCCTACCATCACCCAACCAGCGCAGCCAAAGCTGGGAGGCATAAGTAATAAGTGGAACAGGTGGAAATAGTCCTACAGGGCCGCGGGCTGTTAAGCCCCGCTCACCTGCGATAAGAGAAGCCATCTTCTTGACCTTCGCAGCCGACTGCAGAGAAGAAACTGGGGAATTTGTGGGAGGTCCCAGGTATATATGGGACCGAGAGGGGCCTCTTTTTGCCATCTATGCAGTCAAGCGCCCTCTGGTGGAAGGTAATCCCATCTGTTATGAATCATTATCTGGAGCAGGACGTGCTGCATACTTAGAATAGCTCACCCTGCTTCCTCTTAGCCACCTCAGGGGGGGAAATGTGTAAAACCTCAAAAATGTGAGACAACAGATTAGCAGTGTCCTCAGGAAACCAGGAATCCTCAGACTCAGACCCAGGGTCACTGTCGCAGCCCACCTGCTGGTCCCCAGAGGAGTCAGAGCCCGAGAAAAGCTCCCCCTCCTCCAGGGAATAACGTTCATCAAAAAGATCAATTTCCTCCTGCTCCTCAGTAAACAGTGCAGGCGAAGAAGTCAGGTGTCGCTTCTTGCTAGAGGCCTTACACTGAACAGGCCTGGCAAGATGTCTTTCAATGCTGGCCACACGAAGTGCTAAATCAGATTGTGACCCCCTGCTAGAGTCCCCCTCACTGGGGGCTAAGTGCAGGCGCGGCGGGGTAGGCGATGCCGAAGGGCTGCAGAGCTTGGTAAAGAAGCAGGCAGCCCAGACTGAATCAAAAGGACAGCCTGGGCGCACGACCCACATACCGTGACGTCATTACTGATAGGGGATACCCCACACATGGAACACAACCGGGATTGTCCCGAAGGATCCCTGAGCACGTTATCCCCAGAAGCCTCCATATGGTGATTAATACAGGCGCAATATGCCAGCACAGGGTAAAGGCTAATAAAAGCCATCCGGGATGCCCCCCCCCGAGGGATGCCCCGAGAATCAGTAAGGGGAGATGAAGGGGGGGAGTAAGGAGCAGGACTGGGAGAAACCACAACCCACGGGTGTCCCGCCTGAAAGACATAAGCAAACATACATAAGTATCCCGCAGCCCATGCCCCAAGGATAACCAAAAACCCCAGAGGGGACTCACGGACCAAGCAGGACAAGGATCGTCAGCCGCCAGACCACCGGAGGAAGCGATGCAGGCAGAAATCACCGCCGCAGCCCAGGGATTGAAGAGGGCCACAGACACGCAGCAGAAGCAAGATAGCGCCAACAGAGGAACCTTGAGGGCAGGCCGCGGGAGAACGACGCGGTACGCGTCATCCGCCGCCCCCACCCCCGAAGAGCGCAAAAACAGCGCTCACGTGACCTCACCGACGTCATCCCCACAGTGAAAAAAAAGCCTCACAAATAAAGCGCCGCCCGCCGCGGAGCGCAGGACAAAGCGGCGGCGGCGGCAAAAGCATACAAAACAGTCTAAAAACAGGCTAAAAACACACACACTACCACCGCCCCCCCCCCGAACACCCGTCAGGGAGAGAAGAAGGGGGAGGAGAGCGAGCAGGCAGCGGCGAAGCCCAGGCCAGTGGGGGGGGACCCCGAACATAGAAAACATGTCCAAAAACACTCACCCCCTCAGTAGCTAGGACAGGAACTCCGCATCCCTAGTAGGCTCACCATAAAGCCTATGGCCGGCTACCCTTTGTGGTACAGGGTATGCGGCTTGGAGCAGAGCTCCTTGAGCACTTGACCCCAGAGCTCCGCTACCTTCACCCGATCCATCAGCCGAGGCTGGGAGGCACAGAGGGTCCGGAAACGGGTGGAAATAGATATGCAGGGCCGCAGGCATGGTTGCCCCGCACACCTGCGCATAGAGAGAGAGACATCTTCTATCTTCGCAGTAAGCACTGCAGAGAACAACTGGATACGTTTATGGTGATTCTGTTTTTATATGGTACCGGGCGGAGCCACAACTCTTCGGCAGTGCCACTGCGCCACCTTGTGTTATGATTTGTGAAGCAGGCCGCCGTGCCATGCACTAGGAAAATAGCTCCTGTCAGAAGCTTGTTACAGCATCAACAGCTAAAAGCTTTAAAAAGGGTAGATGCATTTTTAGAAGAAAATAACATTACATTACAGTTACTTTAGGTTGTTATATGTAAATAATAAAAAATAACTTTCCCCACCCCCCTGCCTTGGTTGAACTTGATAGATATATTATATGTATTTTTTCAAGCATATTAACTATGTAACAATGCAAGCGTGTACCCACCGCCATGTTAGTGACAGTGTGGCGAGAAGCAGGAGTTCTTTGGAACCAAGGTGGCCGGTATTGGTGAAAAGTTATATAAATCAATTTACAAGGGAATATATATATATATATATATATATATATATATATATATATATATTTACACCGGGCAGCTGATTTATTAATGTTTTGGAATTACTTTCTTGGGAATATTAGGTACAACATGACCTTACCTGGATCCTCGTCTCATTGTGTAGCTGGAATATGTAGGAGCAGTGATTAAGTCATCTTTTTGGTTTCTATTTGTCTTCTGCAGCTTTCGTAGAAAAAAGCCAAGGTATACACTCTCATGTGAGTGCAATGTTAGCCAGTAATAAGTGAAAGGTCTGCTAACAACCCCCCAGGCATCCTGATTTGGGATACTCCACTAAATAACATTTCTTGAAAGCATGAAATTACTCTCTGGGTCTGCGGTCCCGTGCCACACTTGCCCCCAAATGCATGCTATTGGCCAATGCCCAGTGACCCACCCAAGCTGGTTGCAGATGAAGAAGGGTTCTACAGAATGTAGAAAGGGGCAAAACCCCCTATAATGTATCTTGTACTTAAAAAGATACATATTGCCGCTGCTAAACCACATTAAGAGACTGAAATGCCTGGACCCAATATGGCTGTAACCCCAGCACTGCACTGATTGTGGAGTTGTGTATACAATGTCTACAATTGCTATTCCTGTCAACTAAAACCCTGCATCACTGGCCATTTGCATTTATTATCTGAAAATTTACTGGACAGCTTAGCCTGACTCCAGGTATTAGTCATATTAAAAAGAAAGAACAATTGAGAGTTGACACTAAAAACATTCAAATCATATGCAAGGGTGAAAGAACACAACACACGTTCATCCACTAACTGATATAAACTCAATTGTTTGATTGCATACAAACAATGTTAATGAGAAGCTTAACATTTACAAAAATGTGTCTGATAACCTAATGAACGCTTAAATGGATACTAAACTATAAGCTATACTTACCCGACCATCAGCAGGAGTCTAGTAGGCTGAATCAGCCATTTCTGGGTTGTCAGCTCCAAACGTCCATTAGCACATAATGGCTGAAATCACTAAGAAAGACTGCCTGAAAACAAGGGCTTGCACTGAGGCCAGCTGCTCAGTGTTTTGTATGCACTGACGGTTCAAGAGGGATCAAACTTTGGTGAATTTTCTTTACATTTAGTCCCTTAAAGGAGCACTATCGTGGAAAAATGGCCCAGTGAGAAAAATCCACATAAATATGCTGGATGACGGGAGGCGAGTTCACTTATACACCCGGCATCAAGAAATATCCAGCCAGGCTTGTTTCTTTTATTTTAATGGATGGAAGAGGAAGTCAGGGGTGACAGGCTCTGTCACCCCTCATAGGCTAAACCTGTCAGCCCTGGATTTTTTTCCTACCATGTGGGAAAAAAACACAAGCTTAGTGGCAGTTTTATTCCATTCGGTGTATAAGTGATCTCTCTTCTCATTAGCCAATGTGTTTATATGGATTTTTAACATTACACAATTTTGCGATAATGCTCCTTTAAAGACAATTTTCAGGCAAATAATAAAAAAAGCTATACTCTAATCGCTAATCTTTTCCCCCACACAGACCATCGCTCATATTCCAGGGGGAGCAGCGCTTACCTCAAAGGATCCATTTCCCTCACCGACCGACACCTCACACAGCGCCACTCTCTCATCGGGCTTCTCCTCCTGTCAGGGGCCACGCCCCCGCCATCAGTCATTGTGAGCTCCCATGTCCCCCTCCATTCACTGCTGACTGATGGCGTCACTGTGTCGGAGAAATACTGGAAGAAAAACCCAACGAGAGAGCGGCGCAAGGTTCTAGGTGGCGAGGGACCTGCATCCAGCATTTCAGGTGAGCACTGCTGCCCTGGATTAGGAGTGATGGTCTGCATGGAAGAAAAGGTGACTATAGTTTTTTTTATTTATTTGCCTGAGTACTTTAAGGGGAATCTGTAGGCAAAGTGCATAAACTGTTATTCAGCAGCTCACTTCATCATGATTGCCCTCTCCCTTTTTGTCAGAACACAGCTGCTTCTGAAAGTAGAAACAAGCCAAAGAGTAGTGGCACACCCCCTGAATTCCTCTGTCATAGACCAGCAATAATAGGGCTACGCTGGTGGTCTAAAGCTCCACATCATCAGACTGTAAGGACTGAGAGAGGGAGAACAGCAAGGGTGATGAAAATGCCTGTCCCCTCCCATTATGCTGATGGTTATGCAACATTACTGAGCCAAGAGCCATGCCCAAATATCTCAAAAGATAAATCATGGTGAAACTGTAAACCTCAATATCTCGGCCATTTCTTTTTCAATATAAAAACAGAAAACAGGGTAGGACAGTGCCAAACATAGCCAAACGCAATGGTCTAACAACTGCCTTTGCCTGCAGTATGACTTTAAACTTGGCTTACATGGATCAAATGTGGACCTACACTTTCCCTGGCAACTCTGGAGAGGGATGGTCCTAAACTAACATAATCCATAATCCACACTATCAATAAGCCCTGCGTTATGGAGATCTCAACTTTTCTTACTGGAGCTCCATCCGATGGGTAACTGTAAATGGTAACACACACATGTGGCAGCTGCATCCCCTTTAACCCTTTAAATGCCAGCCACGTAAAATTTACGTGGTTGCCTCTCCATCACTTAAGTGCCAGCCACGTAAATTTTACGTGCCTGACTTCCCCACTAACAGTAAAAAAAGTAAAAAAAAAAAACTCACTTACTTGACCCCTCTTTCGATCCGGCCAGGTCTCCTCTTCAGCCAGAGGTGCTCAGATCGGCAATTAGGGCTCCTCCAGCTGCAGGGGAGTGCCCAAAATAGGGTGCCCCCCCGTTTCAGCAGCCGCCGGGATTGCCTGCAAAAAAAAAATGACAGTTACTCACCTCCGCGCCCGCCAGCTCCCGCCGCCTCTCCTCTTCATGGGGGGGGGGCTCCGATCACCCCCCGGCTCTTCCGTCTTCTGGAGGGGGGGCATAACAGCCCTCCTCCCGCCGCAACCTCCTGATGGAGGCCGCCATCTTGGATTTTAGCCCCACCCCTTCGGGGGTGGGGCCAATGACGTCGCCGCCGGGTGTCATCGGGGCACCCGGCAGTTCAGCTGTCAGATGCCGGTGACGGCTGGACAGAGGAGGAGGGAGGTAGGCAATCCTCCGATCGCCTGCCTCCCCCCTCCTCTGCCCAGCCGTCACCTGCATATGATCGCCGCGGGACACTGCATATGAAGATCGAAGGTGAGTAAAGGTAAATTTTTTTTTTTTTTTTTTAATAAACATATTTGGAAACTGTGTCTGTGTTTTTTATTATACTGTTAACCCTTTGTGAACTGGTAAGGGGTCCATGAGACCCCTTATACCAGTTCACAAGGCTCGGGGGTCTGGCAAGTCACCTGCAGCTAGCGGGTGACTTGCCATTAACCCCTGGCCCCCCCAATTACCTGCCTCCCCAAAGCCCAGGGGGGGGCAGAAGAGCCGTGGCCCTAGGCTATGACGGCTTGTAGCCGGCAGGGCCAGGGGCCACTAAAGCTGGCCCCTGTGTCCTGATCTACAAGCCCCCATAGCTGGTCACAGGCTGGTTACGCTGGGTAGGGGGGACCTCACGCAATTTTTTTCTGGATTTTTAAGGGTTTTAAAAATCCCCCCCAAAAATGGGGTCCCCCTCCCTGGGAGGGGGGACCCTATGTCATTTTTTTTTTTTTTTTAATTAACCCTATATTACCTGTAACCCAGTAGGTATAAAAGGCTTCCAGCAGAAGCAGGAGAGCAGAAGCCTAAGTGATCAGCGTGGGACACAGGGATGGATGGGAGGTAAGTATTAAAAAAATATATATATATATTTTTTTTAATAAAGTTATTTTGAAAAAGTGTGTCCGTGTGTTTTTTTTACTTTTAACCCTTTGTGAACTGGTAAGGGGTCCATGTGACCCCTATACCAGTTCACAAGGCTCGGGGGTCTGGCAAGTCACCTGCAACTAGCGGGTGACTTTCCATTAACCCCTGGCCACCCAAATTACCTGCCTCCCCAAAGCCGGGGGGGGGGGGGCAGAAGAGCCGTGGCCCTAGGCTATGATGGCTTGTAGTCGGCAGGGCCAGGGGCCACTAAAGCTGGCCCCTGCGCCCTGTTCTACAAGCTCCCATAGCTGGTCACTGGCTGGTCACGCTGGGTAGGGGGGACCTCACGCCATTTTTTTGAGGATTTTTAAGGGTTTTAACCCTTAAAAATCCCCCAAAAAATGGGGTCCCCCTCCCTGGGAGGGGGGACCCTATGTCATTGTTTTAAAAAAATTAACCCTATGTTACCTGTAACCCAGTAGGTATAAAAGGCTTCCAGCAGCAGCAGGAGAGCAGAAGCCTAAGTGATTAGCGTGGGATACAGGGATGATTGGAAGGTATTAAAAAAAAATAATTAAAAAAAATATTTTTTTTTAATAAAGTTATTTTGAAAAAGTGTGTACGTGTGTTTTTTTTACTTTTAACCCTTTGTGAACTGGTGAACTGGTAAGGGGTCCATGTGACCCCCTATACCAGTTCACAAGGCTCGGAGGTCTGGCAAGTCACCTGCGGCTAGTGGGTGACTTGCCATTAACCCCGAGACCCCCCCATTACCTGCCTCCCAAAAAAACCCTTATATTCCCCCAAGAAATGGTGTCACCCCCCCCCCCCCCCTGTGAAGGGGGACCCCACACCAATTTTTTTTATTTAACCCTTTACTATGTGGATAGTAGTTGTATTTTATTTGTAAATGTTATAAAGTGCTCTTCTAAGTTTAGGGGATAACCTGGACAGGAACGGGGGGCTACCGATACATATGTGGTATCATTGTAATCGGGAGAAATGGGGCTTTCACATGCAATATGGTTTTCTTTAATAAAATAAATGTTTTTGTTAAAATAAAGGAGACAATTTAAAAAATATAAATTTTTTTTTATTTTTTTTTACTTATTTACTTAAAATAAAAAAAATACAAACAAGACATTTCATGTTAAAGTCTAAACATCACGCAAAATGGTGAAAAATATCCTGTCAGCAGAGGGTGACAAAATCTCAAGTAGGCTGGCAGTTAAAAGGTTACAGGTATCTATGCATGTTGGGTATTTTTCTGCTCGGGTGACCTTGCGCTTTCAGATTTAGCTTGTTTTTTTTCTTATTTGCATATTGATATTTTAGGAAAAGGTGTTTTTTATTCTGCTTTTTTATACAATTTTTTGTGAAACTCTGTGCAACCTAAGAATTCTTCGAGATATTACTTCCAGAAAGATGAGCCCACTACAACAAGCTGGGTACGCTTAGAAAGCTTAACATGTGTACTTTCTGGGAATATATGGTTTATCGGGGATATTCCAAATGTAAAGGGTTGTTTTGGTAGAAAAAGCACAAGGTGCGCACTTTGTCTGCAGAGCTGAAATTTTGAAGTAAAATTACCGTTATGCGCATGCTTTACTTTGGGGTGTTTGGCAACTCTCTCCTTGACAGAACCTATGCATGCTGGGTATTGTTCTGTTTGGGGGATGTTGCTTTTTCAGATTTTCAGTTTTCTTCTGGTTTGCATATAGTTTTTTTTTAGGAAAATGTGGTTTTGATTCTGCTTTTTTATTAATTTTTAGGGAAACCCTGTGTAACCAAAGAATACATTGAGGGATTACTTCCAGAAAACTGCACCTATGTCAACAAGCCTGGTACGCCTAGAAAGCCTGAGGTGTATACTTCTAGGGAATATATAGTTTGTTGGGTATTTCAAATGTAAAGGGTTGTTTTTCTTGAAAAACTGCAAGGTGCGCATATTGCATAGCATAGTTGTATTTTATCTGAAAATCTCCTAAAGTGTTGTTTCAGTTTGGGGGAGTCTCCTGGGCAGGAAAGGGTGTCTACCTATACTCATGTGGTACCGCTGTAACCGGGAGAAATTGGGGTTTCACAAAAATAAGATTTTATTGACAAATTTACATTTTTTATTACAAAAAAAACACTACAAATTGTAAAAAAAATTTTTTTTTTGCACAATTTTCACACAAAATATTGAGAATACACTTACAAAATGACAAACAAGACATTTCATGTTAAAGCCCAGGCTCTGCTGAAAAAAACAATATATTACTTTCCTGGGAAATCCCTGGAAATCCCTTCAAAAACCACAGTTGAACATGGGGAGCGCAAAATAGTGCAAAATGGTCTGGCAACAAAGGGTGACAAAATCTCAAGGTAGGCTGGCACTTAAAGGGTTAATGAGACATGCTTCAAAGTGTACAACTACTTCCTGTCCCCAGTCAAGCAGACTTCTGTTTCTGATTATGATTCCTAAGATTCGTTAACTGTAGGTGCATCTTAAATTAGGATCCCCTGAAGGTGATTGTTACTAGTGACCCATGCCTGTTTTTGATTGGAGATCCACTTCAAAATACCCCCAAAGTTTACACTGAGTCACCCCATACCAGAATGATTCTCTGTAACTTAGAATTAACTTAGATGTTTCAGATGGTTTTGAAGCAGCAAATTGTGCTTAATCGTTTTTAAAGTGGACCAACACCCTCAAAAATAGCATTGCTTTAAATGATCAAACATAAAAAAACACTTACGTTTTGATGATCCAGGCAGCCCTCTGTCCCTCGCAGCGTCTGCTTTCTGGAATCACCTTCGCCGGAAGTCCCGCCCTCCAGTGCTTGTACGTGTCCTTTGACTGGCATCTGCACTACTAAGACGTGCATACCAGTCTCCCAGCATCGCGTGAATTCAGTTTCTCTTTCTTCAGGCGTGATGTCATCGTGGTGGGCGTGGCTTCTGTCTTCCAGACGTCTTCTCGGGAGCCTGCCCGCCTTTCACTCCCTCCGCCTCCAGTCTCTTCTCTGCTCTGCAGAGCGCGCTCACGTAGATAAAAAAAAAAAAAAAAACGCGCATGCGCAGTAGCGCCGCTAGGTAAAGTGAAGCGCCGCTTGGCACGGGAGCGAGCGGCGCTTCACTTTACCTACCTCGGCACTACTGTGCATGCGCGAGGTTTAGAAGAGGAAGAGGTCAAACGATCTTCCTCTTAGATGTAAAACAAATATGGCGGCGCGAAATTGAAATTGATGCGACGCTGCGCTGGATCATCTAAGGTAATTTTTTTTTTATTATTAACTATAACGAGTCCTGGAGAATATAATGGAGTATTAAATGACGGAAAAAAAAAAAAAACGTGAGGGTGTTGGTCCACTTTAATGGTCGTAGAAAAAAAAGGCTGATTAATAGAAAGAAAGCAACTATTGACAATAGAAATCCAAGGTCACCCTTTCGCTTCAAAGACAATCACTTACAATGTTCTTTAGCAGAGGGTTTAATACACACATTGTTATGTTCCTCCTGCTCTTGATTTCTCAGTATTATTATGTTAGCCAGAATAAAGCACATTATTACACCAAGAATTCACAAGACAATATCAACAAGGTTTAAAGGCTAAATTAGATAGAAATGTGCTAAAATCACCTGACTAGAAAAAAAAAAAAAAATTCACACTAAGGCCCGATGTAGGAGTGATTGAAGCTGAATGCAATAGACAGTACATGAAGTATACTGTATACAATATATGAAGGAAAGAGTGCAACACAATGTACTGTATGAAATGAACGGAGAAATAATATGGATTCAATCTAAGTAAAATCCATTATTTCAGCAGCATGGTCTATAGTTTTATTACACACGCTGTTATTTAAATTGAATATTGAAAAATAACTTTTTTTTCAATGAAAATCCCTGCGCACTTCATTTGCAGCAGTTATTTGGATCAGTAAGCATTTGCTAAAGGTTTACACCTGCGATGCCAGTGACTGCTGGAAAGAGTACAAATCACAAGATGAATGATTGCACCCATGGGCTACTGAAATTCCTACAAAAAGCCCTGCACCTTCCAACACATTGGCATCTGTATGATTTGATATTTAGATACAAATGCCTATGGGCCATTGCTGGATGCTTTGCTATACCTGCAGTTCATATGCTTGGCTTTGCTGTAATGTGACTGACATTTTGCTGTGACCTAGTTTAAAGGGGGGGATCCCGGCAGGGGATTAGAGCTAAGTGTGGGGTAATAAAAATAATAAAAGTAAAAAAAATTCTCTTGTGTCAGCAAGTTTTTTTCATTGAATTCTTTGTGAACTGGTAAGAGGTTCATGGGACTATACCAGTTCACAAGGCATGAGAAGCTGGCAAGTCTCCTGCGGCAAGCAGGTTACTTGCCATTACCCCCAGCCTTATTAACTGCCTCCCCAAAGTCCAGGGGGCAAAATAGACCACAGCCAATGGGCTATGCGGGCTGGTAGCATTAGCATTAGATTTTTTGAGGTACGTGGGGTCTTTGTACTCCTCCAATGAGCTATTGTACGTTTTCATTAGAGGGGGGTCTAGTTGGTCTGTACAGGAATAAATAGGAAGGTGATATGCCAACGGGGCCTGCTGCTTTGCTATCTCGCAGTTTTCAAAGAATTAACCTAGCAGTCTGCAGAGTTGGGTAAGCCTACTACTGGGAGGGATATTTTTTTTTACACATAAGGGTCGAGATCTCACACTGGTTGAGATCTCACACTGGTTTAGATGAGAAAAATACCATTTTGTGATTACTCACCTGTAAAATGGGTATTATAAATATGTCTCACACCCTGCTTCGGAAGTATTAATTACACGTGGGTTATGGTCCAGTAGGGGGCAAACTACTGCAGAGATGACTAGAAAAAGAAGCCCCTCCCGGTCCATAAATACCTGGGACCTCCCACACATTCCCCAGTATAAGAAAGCAGTAAGGGGACCAGGAAGATCCAATAAAATCTATGAGAAAAAAAGTTTCACCATATAGAGGATCCAAGATACAACTCAGGGTGGGACAAAGCAGGGTGTGAGACATACTTATAATACCCATTTTACAGGTGAGTAATCACAAAATTGTATAATTCCAAGTATGTCTCACACCCTGCTTCGGAAGTATTAATTACACGTGGGACATCCAACAGCAGTGTCCAAAAAGGGTGGGGATCCCAACAGGCAATAGTGCACAAATGAAACCACTGCAGCTTGCAGAACTTTGCGGCCAAAAACAGCATCCGCTGAGGCCCGCACATCAACCTTATAAAACTTGGAGAAAGTATGAACAGAAGACCAAGTAGCAGCCTTACAAACTTGTTCAACAGAAGCTTGGTGCTGAAATGCCCAGGAAGCCCCAACAGCACGAGTAGAATGAGCAGTGAACTGGAAAGGGGGATCCCTCCCCTTAGCAGAATAGGCCCTAATAACAGCCTGACGAATCCATTTACTAATGGTAGACTTGACGGGCGCCAAACCATTCTTGGGCCCAGAGGGCACCACAAAAAAGGCGTCCGTCTTCCGGAATGGTGAAGTAGCCACCAGATAGTACTTTACACATCTAACGACGTCCAGAGAGTGCAAGGCCCTCTCCTTGTCATTGCTAGGTTTAGGGCACAAGGAAGGAAGCACAATGTCCTGATTGAGGTGAAAGGCAGAGACAACCTTTGGCAAGAAGTCTGGTTTAAAACAGAAAACCACCTTGTCCTGATGTCTCTCAAAGTAGAGGGCCTGGACAGAGCCGCCAACTCAGAAACACGTCGAACAGAGGTGATAGCCACCAAAAAGGCAACTTTTAAGGTGAAAATGGATAGAGCAGAATCCTGCACTGGTTCAAAAGGAGGACCCTGAAGGGCAGACAACACCAAATTTAAAACAGGTAACATTGGTTTGCGAGGAGGGCGCACATGAGTGACCCCCTGAAAAAAGGTCTTAACCAAAGGATGAAGAGCGAAAGATCTCTGAAAGAAAACCGCCAGAGTCGAGGAATGGAAAACACCGGACAAGGAAAGGCCATAGCCTCACACCAATCAATGTAGGTCCGCCAGGTCCTGTAGTAGATATTAGAGGAAGATTTCTTCCTAACCCTGACAAGAGTCTGGACAACGGCTTCAGACAAACCCTTATCCTTTAAGATGAAGGTTTCAGCAGCCACGCCGTCAAAGCCAGCGTTTGTAAATTGGGGTAACAAAGCTGACCTTGTGTGATCAGATCCGGAAGCAGAGGCAGCCTGAATTGATCGACCGCCAGCCGGACAACGTCTGCGAACCACACCTGTCTTGGCCACCTTGGGGCCACTAGGATTGCTGGCACACCCTCTTGAGCCAGCTTGCGTATCACCTTGCCCACCATGGGAAAGGGAGGAAACAGATACAGGAGACCGAGCTCCCGCCAGGACAGAGACATGGCATCCACTGCCAGAGCCAGAGGGTCCTGGGACAGAGGCACAAATGCCGGAAGCTTGTGATTGTGACGAGAGGCAAACAGATCCACCTTCGGACTCCCCCACCTGCGACAGAGGGATAGAAACACCTTGTTGCTGAGGGATCATTCCCCCTGGCGAGAGGTCCCTCTGCTCAGAGAATCCGCTTCCAGGTTCTCCACTCCTGGAATGTAGACTGCCGAGATGCACGGAACATTGCTCTCGGCCCAAGCGAGAATCATAGACACCTCCCAGAGGGCACTCCGGCTGCGAGTCCCTCCTTGGTGATTGATGTAAGACCGCTGTCCGATTGTTGGAGCGAACCTGAACTGGTAAACCCCGAAGGTGATGTGTCAGATGCGACAGCATCAACCGAACCGCCCTCAGCTCCAGAATGTTGATGGGGATATGGGCCTCCTGAGGACCCCACAGCCCCTGGAACTGACATTCCCTCCAGAAGCCTCCCCAGCCTGACAGACTGGAATCTGTGGTGACCGTCTCCCAACAGGGCGCAAGAAAGGACCTGCCCCCCAGGAGATTCCTCTGGTCCATCCACCACTGGAAGGACCGCCGGACAAGAGGGGACAGAACACAAGTCTGATCCAGAGACAGAGGACATTTGTCCCAAACCCCAGCACTGCACTGATTGTGGAGTTGTGTATACAATGTCTACAATTGCTATTCCTGTCAACTAAAACCCTGCATCACTGGCCATTTGCATTTATTATCTGAAAATTAACTGGACAGCTTAGCCTGACTCCAGGTATTAGTCATATTAGAAAGAAAGAACAATTGAGAGTTGACACTAAAAACATTCAAATCATATGCAAGGGTGACAGGACACAACACACGTTCATCCACTAACTGATATAAACTCAACAGTTTGATTGCATACAAACAATGTTAATGAGAAGCTTAACATTTACAAAAATGTGTCTGATAACCTAATGAACGCTTAAATGGATACTAAACTATAAGCTATACTTACCCGACCATCAGCAGGAGTCTAGCAGGCTGAATCAGCCATTTCTGGGTTGTCAGCTCCAAACGTCCATTAGCACATAATGGTGTGCACCTTGCTGAAATCACTAAGAAAGACTGCCTGAAAACAAGGGCTCGCACTGAGGCCAGCTGCTCAGTGTTTTGTATGCACTGACAGTTCAAGAGGGATCAAACTTTGGTGAATTTTCTTTACATTTAGTCCCTTAAAGGAGCACTATCGTGGAAAAATGGCCCAGTGAGAAAAATCCACATAAATATGCTGGATGACCGGAGGCGAGTTCACTTATACACCCGGCATCAAGAAATATCCAGCCAGGCTTGTTTCTTTTATTTTAATGGATGGAAGAGGAAATCGGGGGTGACAGGTTATGTCACCCCTCATAGGCTAAACCTGTCTGCCCAGCTTAGTGGCAGTTTTATTCCATTCGGGTGTATAAGTGATCTCTCTTCTCATTAGCCGACGTGTTTATATGGATTTTTAACATTACACAATTTTGCGATAGTGTTCCTTTAAAGACAATTGTCAGGCAAATAATAAAAAAAGCTATACTCTAATCGCTAATCTTTTCCCCCACACAGACCATCGCTCATATTCCAGGGGGAGCAGCGCTTACCTCAAAGGATCCATTTCCCTCACCGACCGACACCTCACACAGCGCCACTCTCTCCTCAGGCTTCTCCTCCTGTCGGGGGCGACGCCCCCGCCATCAGTCATGGTGAGCTCCCATGTCCCCCTCCATTCACTGTTAACCGTGACTGATGGCGTCGCTGTGTCGGAGAAATATTGGAAGAAAAACCCAACGAGAGAGCGGCGCAAGGTTCTAGGTGGCGAGGGACCTGCATCCAGCATTTCAGGTGAGCACTGCTGCCCTGGATTAGGAGTGATGGTCTGCATGGAAGAAAAGGTGACTATAGTTTTTTTATTTGGGGAATCTGTAGGCAAACTGTTATTCAGCAGCTCACTTCATCATGATTGCCCTCTCCCTTTTTGTCAGAACACAGCTGCTTCTGAAAGTAGAAACAAGCCAAAGAGTAGTGGCACACCCCCTGAATTCCTCTGTCATAGACCAGCAATAATAGGGCTACGCTGGTGGTCTAAAGCTCCACATCATCAGACTGTAAGGACTGAGAGAGGGAGAACAGCAAGAGTGATGAAAATGCCTGTCCCCTCCCAATATGCTGATGGTTATGCAACATTACTGAGCCAAGAGCCATGCCCAAATATCTCAAAAGATAAATCATGGTGAAACTGTAATCCTCGATATCTCTGCCATTTCTTTTTCAATATAAAAACAGAAAACAGGGTAGGACAGTGCCAAACATAGCCAAACGCAACGGTCTAACAACTGCCTTTGCCTGCAATATCACTTTAAATTTGGCTTACATGGATCAAATGTGGACCTACACTTTCCCTGGCAACTCTGGAGAAGGATGGGTCCTAAACTAACATAATCCACCAATCCATAATCCACACTATCAATAAGCCCTGCGTTATGGAGATCTCAACTTTTCTTACTGGAGCTCCATCCGATGGGTGACTGTAAATGGTAACACACACATGTGGCAGCTGCACCCCCTTTAATGAGACATGCTTCAAAGTGTACAACTACTTCCTGTCCCCAGTCAAGCAGACTTCTGTTTCTGATTATGATTCCTAAGATTCGTTAACTGTAGGTGCATCTCAAATAAGGATCCCCTGAAGGTGATTGTTAATAGTGACCCATGCCTGTTTTTGATTGGAGATCCACTTTAAAATACCCCCAAAGTTCACCCCATACCAGAATGATTCTCTGTAACTTAGAATTAACTTAGATGCTTCAGATGGTTTTGAAGCAGCAAATTGTGCTTAATAGTTTTTAATGGTCGTAGAAAAAAAAGGCTGATTAATAAAAAGAAGCAACTATTGACAATAGAAATCCAAGGTCACCCTTTCGCTTCAAAGACAATCACTTACAATGTTCTTTAGCAGAGGGTTTAATACACACATTGTTATGTTCCTCCTGCTCTTGATTTCTCAGTATTATTATGTTAGCCAGAATAAAGCACATTATTACACCAAGAATTCACAAGACAATATCAACAAGGTTTAAAGGCTAAATTAGATAGAAATGTGCTAAAATCACCTGACTAAAAAAAAAAAAACAATTCACACTAAGGCCCGATGTAGGAGTGATTGAAGCTGAATGCAATAGACAGTACATGAAGTATACTGTATACAATATATGAAGGAAAGAGTGCAACACAATGTACTGTATGCAATAAACTGAGAAATAATATGGATTCAATCTAAGTAAAATCCATTATTTCAGCAGCATGGTCTATAGTTTCATTACACACACTGTTATTTAAATTGAATATTGAAAAATAACTTTTTTTTCAATGAAAATCCCTGCGCACTTCATTTGCAGCAGTTATTTGGATCAGTAAGCATTTGCTAAAGGTTTACACCTGCGATGGCAGTGACTGCTGGAAGGAGTACAAATCACAAGATGAATGATTACACCCATGGGCTACTGAAATTCCTACAAAAAGCCCTGCACCTTCCAACACATTGGCATCTGTATGATTTGATATTTAGATACAAATGCCTATGGGCCATTGCTGGATGCTTTGCTATACCTGCAGTTCATATGCTTGGCTTTGCTGTAATGTGACTGACATTTTGCTGTGACCTAGTTTAAAGGGGGGGATCCCGGCAGGGGATTAGAGCTAAGTGTGGGGTAATAAAAAATACAATTCTGTGAAATACTCACCTGTAGAATTGGTATTATAAGTATACAGTATGTCCTGCTCCAGATAGATTACTTACACTTGGGGTTATCCTCCGCCAGATGGCGCTGCACTGCAGAGACATGTAAAACAGGCTCCTCCCGGCCCCCCAAATACCCGGGGACCTCCCACAAATCCCCAGCATTGAAAAGCAGTGAACAAGAAGCCGGGAGAATTTAACCACCCAAAAACTGGTAACTATAACAATGATAATAATCACCATACAGGGGATCCAGAATAATGCAAAAACCAGGGTGGGGTGGAGCAGGAAGTACTGTATACTTATAATACCAATTCTACAGGTGAGTATTTCACAGATTTGTATTATTCTTAGTATACAGTACGTCCTGCTCCAGATAGATTACTTACACTTGGGACATCCAATAGCAGTGTCCATAAAACAGGGTGGGATCCCCAACAAAAAAGGTAACAGCAGACAGTTTAAACCACTGCCGCCTGCAAAACCTTGTGGCTAAAAACAGCATCAGCTGAGGCCCTAACATCAACCTTGTAAAACAGAACAGAAGACCAAGTAGCGGCCATGCAAACTTGTTCAACAGAAGCCTGGTGCTGGAAGGCCCAAGAGGCACCAATAGCACGAGTAAAATGAGCAGTAAGGCAGAAGGAAGGACTCTTCCCCTTAGCAGAATAGGCCTGACTCACAGCCTGGCGAATCCATTCGCTAATATTAGACTTGGCAGGAGCCAAACCCCTCCTGGGCCCAAATGGACCACTAAAAGAGCATCAGTTTTCCTGAAGGATGCAGTGACTACCAGGTAATACTTCAGACACCTGACCACATCCAAGGAATGCAGAACCCTTTCCTAAGCATTGCTAGGATTAGGGCACACTGAAGGAAGGACAATATCTTGATTTAAATGAAAAGCAGACACCACCTTAGACAGAAAGTCTGGCTGAAAGCGGAACACCACCTTGTCCTGGTGTCTCTCATAGTATGGGGGCTGAATAGACAGAGCCGCCAACTCAGACACAGGCCTGACCGAAGTAATGGCCACCAGAAGACAACCTTGAGGGTAAGCATAGCCAGAGCAGCATCCTGTATAGGTTCAAAGTGAGCACCCTGCAAGGCAGACAAAACCAAGTTCAAATCCCAAACAGGAGCCATAGGTTTACGTGGGGGACGCACCTGAGTAACCCCCTGGAAAAAGGTCTTAACCAAAGAATGCGGAGCAAAAGATTTCTGAAAGAAAAAACAGACAGGGCAGACACCTGACCCTACAGAGCACTGAGTTGGAATCCAGACTCCAACCCATGCTGTAAGAACTCCAGAACCCTGGGAACTGACAACACCCGACAGGGAGGAGACTTAGACTCACACCAGTCAAAGTGGGTACGTCATACCCTGTGATAGATGGAAGAAGAGGCTTTCTTCCTAGCCTTCACCATGGTATCAACCACCAAGGCGAACAAGCCTTTCTCCATCAAGATGGAGGTTTCAGCAGCTAGGCCGCAAAGCCAGAGTTTGTAAATTGGGATGGCGTAAGGGGCCCTGAGTGAGCAGATCTGGCACCCCTGGCAGAACGTACTGGTCTACTATCATCAGCACCACGTCTGTGAACCACACTCTTCTTGGCCACCTGGGGGCCACCAGAATCGCTGGTACCCCTTCCACAGCAATCTTGCGCAGAACCCTGCCCAGCGAGGGGAATGGAGGAAAGACATACAGGAGCCGAAATTCCTGCCATGACATTGACAGAGCATCTGTGGTCCAGGCCAGAGGATCCTGAGACAGGGAGACAAGGGCCGGGAGCTTGTAATTGTGACGGGACGCAAACAGATCCACATCTGGTAGACCCCCAACGGTGACACAGGGACTTGAATACCCTATTGCAGAGGGACCACTCTCCCTGACGAGAGGTCCCCCTGCTCAGAGAGTCTGCCAGTAGACTCTCTGCCCCCGGGGATGTACACAGGCGAAATGCATGGAGCATTGGCCTCAGCCAATATCAGAATCCGCGACACCTCCTGGAGGGCCCCCTGCTCCGGGTCCCTCCCTGATGGCTGATGTATGCAACCGCCGTCCTGTTGTCTGAGCACACCTGCACAGACAGACCCGCAGGTGGTCAGTCAACTGACCCAGAACCAATCTGATCGCCCGCAGTTCCAGAATGTTGATAGGTAAGTGGGCCACCCACCTCCCCTGGCACCGCAGGGACTACCAGAATCCCCCCCCCCGACAGACTGGCATCCGTGGTGACCGTCTCCCAGGAGGGGGCCAGAAGGACCTGCCCCCCAGCAAGTTCCTGGGGCCCAGCCACCACGAAATACCGCCTGACCAATGGGGGAGGGAGCACACAGACCTCGTCCAAGGATGTTGGGTTCTTGTCCCAAACTGACAGAAGGTGAAGATGTAGATGCCTCAAATGGAACTGAGCAAAAAGGCGCCGCCTCGAAGCATTCCCTGCCTGAGGGAGGGATGGAGACACGACAGCAGGAACCTCACCTGCACAGTTAGAGCTTCCACCTTCTGTTGAGGAAGGAATATCCTTGACTGATCGTATCCAGAATCATTCCCAGGAACGGGGTCACCGAGGAAGGGGACAGAGAAGACTTGGGGTGAATGATCACCCAGCCGAAGGACTCCAGGGTGGCCACCACCAGCTGAGTGTTCAACTCTGCCTGCTGTAGAGACCGAGAGGTGAGGGCAGCACGCCAGGTCCAGGTAGGGCAGCACGCGGATGCCCCTTGACCTCATCAGAGACATCACCCCCGCCAGCACCTTGGTGAGAACTCTGGGAGCTGAAGAGAGGCCAAATGGCAAGGCCACAAATTGGCAATGTTGATCTTCCAACGCGAATATGAGGAACCTTGGTGTCCTGAAAACACAGGGATGTGACGGTAAGCGTCTTTGATGTCCACAGACGTCATGAAACCCCCGGGGCGCAAGGAGCTGATGGCCGAGGGCAGAGTTTCCATGCGAAAACGCCTGTTCTTGACAAATCTGTTGAAGATCTTTAAATCCAGAATGGGCCTGACCGACCCATCTTTTTTGGGAACTGTGAAGAAGTTTGAGTAGAGCCCCTTGCCTCTGTCTCTTAAGGGAAATCTGCAAATGACCCCCAGACCCAGCAGGCCTGCGTCTGAGTCGTGATGCCTCCAGACTTGAGCAAAGTGCCGCAGCCGTCCCCCCACCCTGTCAAGCGAGGGCGCCCCATCATGCCTGAGGGGGCTTGGGAGAGGATTTGGGCTTAGCCCCCCAGGAGGAGCTAGGACGTTGTCTTCTGCTCCTGTGCCAGGAATCTGCACGAGCCCCCGCAAAGGACACCCCTTCTTCTTGTTTAGCACCATGGTAGGGGGTGAAGGGGAGCCCTGGCCCCGAGGGGCCGAGACTGCCATCTGCGCTGGGGTAACTTACCTCTCTTAGCAAAAAGGTCTAGACGGGCCCCAAACAGGCGTAGCCCCTTAAAAGGAAGCCCAGTGAGGGCCTTCTTTTGCAGCATTGTCAGCACCCCACTGTCGCAGCCAACCACGAGGGCAGAAGTTCTGGCACACATTCTGATGGTGTCATCCAATGCTAATAGGACAAAATTTACAACAACATCACAACTGGAGAGTGCATTAAACACCTCACAAGGGAGATCATCAGGGGCACTATCAAGCATATTTCTGATAAGGGTTCTAGTGGCCACAGCAGTAATAGCAGAGGCACAGACCGGGCGCAGCGCCGCCCCCGCACATGCAAAGGCGTGGGAGGCCAGCTGGTCAATGCGCCGGTCCTCAGCATCCCGCAGGGTAGTAGAATCAGGGGAATGCATGACAGGGGTGTTAGATAGACCTAGGATCTGGACATCCACCTGGGGGGGGGGGTGACCAACATTTAACCATCTCAGGGGGAAAGGGATACTTCCTATCCCAACTCCTTGGAACCCCGGGAAGTTTACTGGGGCACTTCCATTCCTTGAGCACAAGGTTATGGAAATGTGCCTGCTCTAGAAATTCCAAACGTGATGTTGCTGTATGGAAAAGCTCCCCTTTTTGCCTGGGAGCCGCACCAGGGAGAGAGATAGACAGAACCTCTAAGATCTGGGTCAATAATCTGTCAGTGTCATCCGGGGCCCAGGGGTCAGAGCCAGAATCGTCATGACCCCCAGGTCTCTCATCAGATGAGCCTGAATCAGAAAAGAGTTCTCTTTCATCAGATGGGGTATAGCCACACAGATTCATAAACTCCTGAGATCCCATAGGGAAATCAGTAACATTAGGCGTCAAGTGCCGCTTCTTACCAGGGCCCTTACGCGCTAAAAACCTCGCAATAATCTGTTCAGCAGTAGGCAGTCTAGAAGACACATCAGGCTGAGAATCCCCACAAGTATGCAACTCAACAGGAGTGAGATTTAAGCTGGGGGGAGTAGGTGAAGTGAAACGAGGTGCAGTCACTGGCAGGCCAGATTGCAATGCAAGCACCTGCTCGGCACAGGGTACACAGACCCACGCCTTGTCAGTGTCAGCATGAGGCTGTCCACACATTACACACAGCCGGTCTTGTCCCAAGGGGACCCCAGTAACACTATACGGGGATGCCTCCATATGGTGATTATTAGGCACAATTTGCCAGTAGGGATTGACGCTATGAAGCAACCCTGGATGCCCCAATGACCCGCTAGGGAAGTGGGAGTAGTTATACAAGGCCCAACTATCAATTACACCGGGCCGGGAGAAGCCAATGGATGCACCCTCTGAAAGACACAATGAGAAGAAAGGGGGTCAGAACCAAACACACTACAATGAGTATAAAGCTGCCCGCGAGGGCACTTACGGACCGCGGTAAGTAAGAACGTCACACGCCCGCGTGACCTGACAACATGGCGCCGAGAGTACCTCGAAGGGCGGGCCAGAGCAAGCCGTGACGCAGGGCGCGCCAGGCCAGGCCCCGCCCCCCCGAAGAGCGCGAAGTCCACCGACAAGCAGCCAATGAGAACGCAGAAGTGTCTGAGGTAACGGCATTTGCAATAGTAAAGAAAAAGACAAGTCAGTGCGGCGGCTGACGCCACATATACTAGTCAAAAGACAAGAGAAAACGCCGTATGCGTGAATCACACTAACCCACACCCCCCCCCCCCTTCTTTCCCTCCCGAAGGCTACCGGGAGAATGAGGGAGGATGGCGGCCCTCTGTACAGGACCCACCGCTACACGGGCCATGGGACAATAATGCGGGAGGGGCATCCCATAAAGGTTCACCATCAGCCTATACCGCCTACCCTTTGGTGGGGGATTGCGGTGGAGCATGGCTCCATAAGCACACATGGTGCCGCCTACCTTCACCCGACCAGCGCAGCCCAGGCTGGGAGGCACATCACACTAAGGACGGGTGGGAATAGTTCAACAGGGCCGCAGGCTAATAGCCCCGCTCACCTGCGACAGAGTGATAATTTCATGTCTTCGCAGTAAGCACTGCAGAGAAATCTGGGGATTTGTGGGAGGATCCCTGGGTATTTGAGGGGCAGAGAGGAGCCTGTTTTACATGTCTCTGCAGTGCAGCGCCATCTGGCGGAGGATAACCCCAAGTGTAAGTAATCTATCTGGAGCAGGACGTACTGTATACTAAGAATATAATAAAAGTAAAAAAAATTCCCTTGTGTCAGCAAGTTTTTTTCATTCAATTCTTTGTGAACTGGTAAGAGGTTCATGAGACTATACCAGTTCACAAGGCACGAGAAGCTGGCAAGTCTCCTGCGGCAAGCAGGTTACTTGCCATTACCTCCAGCCTTATTAACTGCCTCCCCAAAGTCCAGGGGGCAAAATAGACCACAGCCAATGGGCTATGCGGGCTGGTAGCATTAGCATTAGATTTTTTTTTTGAGGTACGTGGGGACTTTGCACTCCTCCAATGAGCTATTGTACGTTTTCATTAGAGGGGGGTCTAGTTGGTCTGCACAGGAATAAATAGGAAGGTGATATGCCAACGGGGCCTGCTGCTTTGCTATCTCACAGTTTTCAAAGAATTAACCTAGCATCAGTTTCACTGATCACTAATTGGTTGTCTGCAGAGTTGGGTAAGCCTACCATTGGGAGGGATATTTTTTTTACACATAAGGGTCGAGATCTCACACTGGTCGAGATCTCACACTGGTTTAGATGAGAAAAATACCATTTTGTGATTACTCACCTGTAAAATGGGTATTATAAGTATGTCTCACACCCTGCTTCAGAAGTATTAATTACACGTGGGTTATGGTCCAGTAGGGGGCGAACTTCTACAGAGATGACTAGAAAAAGAAGCCCCTCCCGGTCCATAAATACTTGGGACCTCCCACACATTCCCCAGTATAAGAAAGCAGTAAGGGGACCAGGAAGAGCCAATAAAATCTATGAGAAAAAAGTTTCACCATATAGAGGATCCAAGATACAACTCAGGGTGGGACGAAGCAGGGTGTGAGACATACTTATAATACCCATTTTACAGGTGAGTAATCACAAAATGGTATTATTCCAAGTGTGTCTCACACCCTGCTTCGGAAGTAATAATTACACGTGGGACATCCAACAGCAGTGTCCAAAAAGGGTGGGGATCCCAACAGGCAATAGTGCACAAATTAAACCACTGCAGCTTGCAGAACTTTCAACCTTATAAAACTTGGAAAAAGTATGAACAGAAGACCAAGTAGCAGCCTTACAAACTTGTTCAACAGAAGCTTGGTGCTGAAACGCCCAGGAAGCCCCAACAGCACGAGTAGAATGAGCAGTGATCTGGAAAGGGGGATCCCTCCCCTTAGCAGAATAGGCCCTAATAACAGCCTGTCGAATCCATTTACTAATGGTAGACTTGACGGGCGCCAAACCCTTCTTGGGCCCAGAGGGCACCACAAAAAAGGCGTCCGTCTTCCGGAATGGTGAAGTAGCCACCAGATAGTACTTTACACATCTAACGATGTCCAGAGAGTGCAAGGACCTCTCCTTGTCATTGCTAGGTTTAGGGCACAAGGAAGGAAGCACAATGTCCTGATTGAGGTGAAAGGCAGAGACAACCTTTGGCAAAAACTCTGGTTTAAAACGGAAAACCACCTTGTCCTGATGTCTCTCAAAGAGGGCCTAAATGGACAGAGCCGCCAACTCAGAAACACGTCGAACAGAGGTGATAGCCACCAAAAAGGCAACTTTTAAGGTGAAAATGGATAGAGCAGAATCCTGCACTGGTTCAAAAGGAGGACCCTGAAGGGCAGACAACACCAAATTTAAATCCCAAACAGGTAACATGGGTTTGCGAGGAGGGCGCACATGAGTGACCCCCTGAAAAAAGGTCTTAACCAAAGGATGAAGAGCGAAAGATCTCTGAAAGAAAACCGCCGAGGAATGGAAAACACCTGACAAGGAAAGGCCATAGCCTCACACCAATCAATGTAGGTCCGCCAGGTCCTGTAGTAGATATTAGAGGAAGATTTCTTCCTAGCCCTGACAAGAGTCTGGACAACGGCTTCAGACAATCCCTTATCCTTTAAGATGAAGGTTTCAGCAGCCACGCCATCAAAGCCAGCGTTTGTAAATTGGGGTTACAAAGCTGACCTTGTGTGATCAGATCCGGAAGCAGAGGCAGCCTGAATTGATCGACCGCCAGCCGGACAACGTCTGCGAACCACACCTGTCTTGGCCACTAGGATTGCTGGCACACCCTCTTGAGCCAGCTTGCGTATCACCTTGCCCACCATGGGAAAGGGAGGAAACAGATACAGGAGATCGAGCTCCCAGCCAGGACAGAGACATGGCATCCACTGCCAGAGCCAGAGGGTCCTGGGACAGAAACAAAAATGCTGGAAGCTTGTGATTGTGACGAGAGGCAAACAGATCCACCTTCGGACTCCCCCACCTGCGACAGAGGGATAGAAACACCTTGTTGCTGAGGGACCATTCCCCACGGCGAGAGGTCCCTCTGCTCAGAGAATCCGCTTCCAGGTTCTCCACCCCTGGAATGTAGACTGCCGAGATGCACGGAACATTGCTCTCGGCCCAAGCAAGAATCATAGACACTTCCCAGAGGGCACTCCGGCTGCGAGTCCCTCCTTGGTGATTGATGTAAGACCGCTGTCCGATTGTAGGAGCGAACCTGAACTGGTAAACCCCGAAGGTGATGTGTCAGATGCGACAGCACCAACCGAACCGCCCTCAGCTCCAGAATGTTGATGGGGATAAGGGCCTCCTGAGGACCCCACAGCCCCTGGAACTGACATTCCCTCCAGAAGCCTCCCCAGCCTGACAGACTGGCATCTGTGGTGACCATCTCCCAACAGGGCGCAAGAAAGGACCTGCCCCCCAGGAGATTCCTCTGGTCCATCCACCACTGGAAGGACCGCCGGACAAGAGGGGACAGAACACAAGTCTGATCCAGAGACAGAGGACATTTGTCCCAAACCGATAGAAGATGGAGCTGAAGGGGTCTCATGTGAAACTGAGCAAATGGCACTGCCTCGAAGCAAGCCACCATCAAACCTACCAGCCTCATGCATTGCCTGATGGACGGACGAGGGCTGGACAGAAGAAAACGAATAAGAGCCTAAAGAACATCCACCTTCAGCTGGGGTAGGAACACCCTGGTCTGAATGGTATCCAGAGTCATGCCCAGGAACGAAGCCACCCTTGACGGGGATAGAGAAGACTTGGGGTAATTGATTACCCACCCGAACCTCTCCAGCGTCGTCACCACTGTTCTGGTGTCCAGCCCCGCCTGGTGGAGAGAGGATGACGTAATGAGAAGGTCGTCCAGGTAAGGCAAGATACGAATGCCCCGGACTCTGAGAAGGGCCATCACGCCCGCCAAAACCTTGGTGAACACCCTGGGCGCCGAAGTCAGCCCGAAGGGAAGAGCCACAAACTGGAAGTGTTGATTGTCTACCACGAACCTGAGGAACCTTTGGTGTCCCGGGAAGACCGGCACATGAAAGTAAGCGCCCTTGATATCTATTGAGGTCATAAAGTCCCCTGGACGCAGTGATCCGACAGCAGAGCGCAGAGTCTCCATACGGAATTTTTTGGTGCTGATGAACCGGTTGAGAGTTTTCAAGTCCAAAATGGGTCTTATGGAACCATCGTTTTTGGGCACTGTAAAGAGGTTGGAATAGTAACCCAGACCTCTCTCTGTGGGGGGAACCGGACAAACTACCCCCATATCCCAAAGGTTTTGCACGGCCATAAAAAGGCCCTGTGCCGCCCAAGGGTCCGACGGAACCCGGGACCTGAGGAATCTGGGAGGAGGCTGGCATGCAAACTCCAGCTTGTACCCGGAGGAAATTACCTCCCGGATCCAGACGTCTGTGACCTCTAGGGTCCAGACCTGAGCAAAGAGCCGCAGCCGTCCCCCCCACCCGCAAGGGTGAGGGCGCCACTTCATTGCTGAGTGGGCTTGGCAACGGATTTGGGTTTAGTACCCCAGGAAGTCCCGGGTCGGGCACGTCCTCTGCCCCTACCTCAGGAATCCCCTCGGAAAGCAGTGAAAAACGTTCCCCTGCTTGACCGAGAGCCACGAAAGGAAGGGTTGAATGAACCCGAACCCCGAAAGGGCCGGCGCTGCTTCTTGCGTTGAGGTAACTTACCCCCTCTGCCAACTGAGTCTAAACGATCACAAAACAGGTGCAGACCCACGAAGGGAAGACCTGTGAGCGCCTTCTTAGCAGCTTTATCGGCCGCCCACTGGCGCAACCAGAGCGCAACCAGACCGACCGGCGTATAGCAACCTGCAATGCCAAGGTCCTGCTACACATACGGATAGTATCATCCAAGGCTGATAAGACAAAAACAATGAACATCTCTCAATGAGTCAAGGCTGCAAACTCCTCACTGCAGGGATCCAATTGGAAACCATCCAAAAGGCCCCTAATTAGAGCTCTAGTAGCCACGGCCGTGATCGCAGAAGCACAAACCGGGCGCAAGGCCGAACCCACACAAGCAAAGGCATGTGAAGCCAATTGATCGAGACGTCGGTGCTCACCATCCTTCAAGGTAGTGGAATCCGGGGTATGCACGATTCCAGGACGGGCGCGTCAACCTCTGGGGGTGTCGACCAAAGTTTCACCGCCTCAACAGGAAAGGGATACTTCCTATCCCACCCGTGAGGGATACCAGGGAGACGACTAGGCTTTTCCCATTCCTTAAGGATCAGATTGTTAAAGTGCTTCCCCTCGTGGCAAGTACCTCAAAAATTTGAGTAAGGAGCCTATGGGTGTCGACAGTATCCCCGCGCTCTGAGCCGGCATCAGCGCCAGGGTACTGCCGATCCTCAGAAGAGTCAGAGTCTGGGAACAGTTCCCCTTCCTCGAGCGGGGAACAATCAGACCAGTCAAAAGGTTCAAAATCAGCACAATCAAAGGCCGGCGCCGCGGGCGCCAAGTGCCGTCTCTTAGCTGGGGCCTTCCTGGTCGCAGAGCTAGCAATCAGTCTCTCAATGTTGGCCAGTCTTGCGCATACATCAGATTGCGACTCCCCGCTGGTGACAACGTCACTAGGGGTCATACCCAGGCGCGGGGGTGTAGGTGATGAGGCCAGCGGGGCTGAACCGTCCGCACGGGGCCCGGCTTGCTGCACAAGCGCCTGTTGTGCACATGGTATACAAATTTGCACATTATCTCCCAAAAGGGATGCCCCACATATCACACACGACCGGGGTTGTCCCGAAGGGCCCCCACGCCAATATCCTGGGGAGCCTCCATATGGTGATTTTTTGATAGTCGCAAAATTCAATGGGAATTACGCTATGAAGCTACCTGGAATGCCCCTTAGCGTCCGTTAGTGGGAGGATTTATTAATGACCAAAGGGAACCCCAATTTGAACAAGGGACCTAAGGACCGGGAGAACCCCCTTTTTTATTAAAGGCTTGATAGTTCCACCTGAAAGACACAGTAAGGGACCCCATAAAGATCACATATGCACACAGAAAACCAAGCACCAACATATGCAGCATAAGGCATTAAATGCAGTAATTAAGGCAGTATCCCCAGGCCCCCAGGCGCTGTGATAACAGCGCAATATACATATAATGACAAAAATCTAAACCAAGGCCCCGAAGGGCACTCACAGTATCCGCTGACAGGAATGGCGTCTATTAGCCAGGAGATCCTCGGGAAGAAGGGCGGGCCAGCGCGGATCACGTGCCGCGCGTGGCCCCGCCCCCTCCCGGCCCGGGAACTGACAAGTGGTTCCCAGCCAATGGCTGGGAGCCACAAAACGTGCCGAAGGAGAGGGACGGGCCGTAACCAGCGCGCAGAGCGTCAGGCCCGCCCCTTCTCTGACTGAGGAAAAAGATAGAGAGCCGCGCTCCCCAGCCAAGCTGCGGAGCCGGCCGTGAGACAACCGGCCCGCCGCCGCTGCACAATACAGCAAGCGTGCGGGCCGCAGATCAAAGTGAAACCCATGCACACTGCACACACACACAACACCCACACAAACACACGCTGGCAGTAGCCAGCACGTGAAGTAAAGACAGCACATGACAGTAACTATTATGGGACAAGATGGAGGGTCAGGCCCCCCCCCTACTATCCGGGAATGGGGAGTAATGGAGGTGAAGCCGAAAGCTACCTATAATGTAGTGGCGGCATCAATACAGACAGGGCATCCCACGTCAGGATCACTAACCTGACGACCACCTACCCCGTGGTGGGGGATTTGCGGTGGAGCATGGCTCCTGTTCAAACACCTCTAACCCGGACCTTACAGCCAAGGCTGGGAGGCATAGGGACATTAATGAAATAGTCCAGGTGGAAATAGGAAAACAAATGGCCGGGTGTACACCAGGTTTACCTGCAAAGGAAAGAGACAGCCATCTTCTTGACTTGCTTCGCCATCTGCAGAGACTTATCTGGGGAATGTGTGGGAGGTCCCAGGTATTTATGGACCGGGAGGGGCTTCTTTTTCTAGTCATCTCTGCAGAAGTTTGCCCTCTACTGGACCATAACCCACGTGTAATTAATACTTCCGAAGCAGGGTGTGAGACATACTTGGAATAATCTATTTTCCCCTTTCTCCTGATTCAGCAGAGACTTTTTGGGAGTGAAATTTTATTTTGGGAGAATATCAGTTATATTCGGGATGTCACATGAAAATTCACTTAAAGTGTAAACTCGTGTAAATGAGGAAGATGCATTTGGACGGGTTTTTGTGTGCCAACATTTGGGGGCTAGCAATTTGGTGAAAATAGTTTAAATCTGGGTGCACATGTGTTTGTGAAATGCAATAAAAAAAGTTTTGTAACCCAGGGATCAGAGACTGCCCAGCGGCCCTCTGGCTCTGCAGGTATACCAACCCCTATGCCATTTAGTATGAGTTCACCTCTTTTTTTTTACCAATGCTTGTTCTTATTTTGCAGCCATCTCCAATATTTAGCACCTCTTGTAACAAAACAAATGAAGATGAGCTAATTTTCTGAGATTCATTTCATGCCACTTCATCTGAATCTGACTGTGAAATTTGTTTTAGGTCTAAATCAATTTGGACACATCAGGTGCCTTTCTTTCTTTAAAGCCCCTTTCCAGACAAACAGTAACTTTTTCCCTCTCTATCCCCCATGGCAACAGTTTAAAAATACAACTCTGTGAAGTACTCACCTGTAGAGTTGGTATTATATGCAGACAGCACGTCCTGCTCCAGACATAGTCCTTACATGTGGGTATACCTCCGCCTTCAGCGCCGTGCACTGCAGAACATGAAGAAAACAAGCTCCTCCCGGCCCTACATATACCGGAGGACCTCCCACAAATCCCCAGCATTGAAAAGCAGTGAGAAAGAGAGGCCAGAACAACCACCCAAAACTGGCAAAACAAAATATCAAGTATAACAATCGCCAAACAGGGGATCCAGAACAAAGTGAAACCAGGGTGGGGTGGAGCAGGACGTGCTGTCTGCATATAATACCAACTCTACAGGTGAGTACTTCACAGAGTTGTATTATTCTAAGCAGACAGCACGTCCTGCTCCAGACATAGTCCTTACATGTGGGACATCCAATAGCAGTGTCCGTAAAGAAGGGTGGGATCCCCAACAGAAGGCAACAGCAAGGCGTTTAAACAACTACGGCCTGCAGAACCTTGCGGCCAAACGCAGCGTCAGCTGAGGCCTTAACATCAACCTTGTAAAACTTTGTAAAGGTATGAACGGAAGACCAAGTAGCGGCCTTGCAAACTTGCTCCACAGAGGCCTGGTGCTGAAAAGCCCAAGAAGCCCCAACAGCTCTGGTAGAATGAGCAGTAAGACGAAAGGGAGGAGTCTTCCCCTTAGTAGTATAGGCTTGAACCACAGCCTGACAAATCCATTTACTGATGGTAGACTTGGCGGGAGCCAAAACTTTCCTAGGCCCGTGAGGCACAACGAAGAGAGCATCCGTCTTCCTAAATGCCTGAGTGGTAACCAGGTAAGACTTGACACACCTAACCACATCCAGGGAATGTAAAACCCTCTCCTTAGGGTTACTAGGATTAGGGCACAAGGAAGGAAGAACAATATCTTGATTCAAATGAAACGCAGACACAACCTTAGGCAGAAAGTCTGGCTTGAAGCGAAACACCACCTTATCCCGGTGTCTCTCAAAGTAGGGAGGCTGAATGGACAAGGCAGCCAACTCAGACACACGTCTAACCGAGGTAATGGCTTGCTCTTAACCGAGGTAATGGCTACCAGAAAGACCACCTTGAGCGTGAGAACAGCAAGAGCTGCTTCATGAATAGGCTCAAAAGGAGGACCCTGCAGGGCCGACAAAACCAAATTCAGATCCCAAACAGGAACCATAGGTTTCCGAGGGGGGCACACATGAGTGACCCCCTGAAAGAAAGTCTTGATAAGAGAGTGCTGGGCAAAGGTCTTCTGAAAGAAGATAGACAGGTCCGAAACCTGGCCCTGGAGACTAAGAATTCCTGGCAGGGAAGAGACCTGGATTCACACCAGTCAATGTAGGCACGCCATACCCTATAATATATGGCAGAAGAGGTCTTCTTCCTGGCTTGGACCATGGTAGCCACTACAGAAGCGGACAAACCCTTTTCCTTTAAAATGGTGGTCTCAATAGCCAAGCCGTCAAAGCCAGAGTTAGTAAATTGGGATGGCGTAGAGAGTTAGGAGGTCTGGAATCCTTGGTAGATCGTACTGATCTACTGCCATTTGAACCACGTCTGCGAACCACACTCTTCTTGGCCACCTTGGGGCCACCAGAATAGTGAGTACCCCTTCCAAAGCGATCTTGCGTAGCACTCTGCCCAGAAGGGGAAGTGGTGGAAACGCATACAGGAGCCGAAACTACTTCCAAGACATTGACAGGGCATCCGTGGCCAGAGCCAGAGGATCCTGAGACAGGGATACAAAGCTCGGTAGCTTGTGATTGTGACGAGACGCAAACAGATCCACGTCCGGGACATCCCAACGGTGACACAGGGACTGAAATACTGAGTTGGAGAGGGACCACTCCCCCTGACGGGACGACCCCCTGCTCAGGGCATCTGCTAGCAGATTTTCCGCCCCCGGAATGTAAACAGCCGAGATGCATTGAACATTGGTCTCTGCCAATGTTAGAATCAGAGACACCTCCTGGAGAGCACCCTTGCTCCGGGTTCCTCCCTGATGATTGATGTAGGCCACCGCCGTCCTGTTGTCTGAGCGTACCTGAATCGCCAGACCTTTCAGGTGCTGTGTCAATTGTTCCAGCACCAACCTGACCGCCCTGAGTTCCAGGACATTGATGGGTAGATGGGCCTCCTGAGGGCCCCACCTCCCCTGGAAGCGCAGGGACTTCCAGAATCCCCCCCAGCCCGAGAGACTGGCATCCGTTGTGACCGTCTCCCAGGAGGGAGCCAGGAAGGATCTGCCCCTTGTCAAGTTCCCATGGTCCAGCCGGGGATTGTCTGACCGAGGGGGAAAGCACCCAGATCTCGTCCAAGGACGCTGGGTCCTTGTTCCAAACTGACAGAAGCTGAAGCTGCAGAGTTCTCAAATGGAATTGGGCAAAGGGCACCGCCTCGAAGCTTGCCACCATCGAGCCCACCAACTGCATTCCCTGCCTGATAGAGGGATGAGGGCTCGAGAGCAGGGACCTCACCTGCGTTGTCAGAGCTTCCACCTTCTGTGGAGGAAGGAATATCCTTGACTGAACTGAATACAGAATCATCCCCAGAAACGGTGTCACTGAGGAGGGGGACAGAGAGGACTTTGGGTAATTGATCACCCAGCCGAAGGACTCCAGGTTGGTCACCACCAACCGCGTGTCCAGCTCTGCCTGCTGCAGAGACTGGGATGAGATGAGTATATCGTCCAGGTAGGGCAACACTCGTATGCCTTTTAGTCTCAACAGAGACATTACTCCTGCCAGCACCTTGGTGAATACCCTGGGGGCTGACGTAAGTCCGAATGGCAGAGCCACAAACTGGTAATGCTGATCCAGCAGCGCAAATCTGAGAAACCTTTGATGCCCTGGGAACACTGGAGCGTGCAGGTAAGCGTCCTTGATGTCCACAGATGTCATGAAGTACCCAGGGCACAGTGAGGCAATGGCCGAGCGCAGAGTTTCCATACGAAAATGCCTGTTTCCGACAAATCTGTTTAAGATTTTTAAGTCCAGAATGGGTCTGACTGACCCGTCCTTTTTGGGCACCGTGAACAGGTTGGAATAAAACCCCACGCCCCTGTCTTTTAAGGGGACCTTGCAAATGACCCCGAGGTCTAGAAGGTCCTGCACCGCTAGCGTCAAGACTTGAGCTGAGGCAGGATCCTGTGGGATTCGGGACCCAACGAACCTGGTAGGGGGCAGCACAGCAAACTCTATCTTGTAACCGGAGGACACTACCTCCTGAATCCACCGGTCTGGGATGTGGCGTCTCCAGAAATGCTGTAGACGTCCCCCCACCCTGACGGGCGAGGGCGCCCCTTCATGCCTGGGGGGTCTTGGGAGGGGCTTTGGGCTTTGGCCCCCAGGAAGAGCTGGGGCGGCGTCCTCTGTTCTTGTTCCAGGAATCTGTGCGAGCTCCGGCGAAGGACACCCCTCTTCCCTGTTTAGCCCCACGGGAGGGGGTCGAGTGGGAGCTTGGGCCACGAAAGGGCCGAATCTGACGCTTGCGCTGGGGCAGCTTGCCCCCTTTAGCAAAGATATCTAACCTTTCTCCAAACAGGCGCAGCCCTTTGAAAGGAAGCCCCGTAAGGGCCTTCTTGGCGACATTGTCAGCTGCCCACTGGTGTAACCAGACCGCACGGCGTATGGCTACCACCAGAGCAGAGGATCTAGCACTCAGCTTGATAGCATCATCCGATGCAGACAGGATATAATTGATAAAAGTCTCACAGGTAACCAAAGCATTGGCGGCATCGGATGGCAAGTCATCCGCCCCTTCAAGAGCAGTCTTAACCACAGTCCTGAGCGCCACCGCCGTGAAGGCTAAGGCGCAAACCGGGCGGAGCGAGGCTCCCCCAAATGCAAAGGCATGACATGCCAATTGATCAACCCGCCGATCCTCCAGATCCCGCAGCGTAGTAGTGTCAGGGGAGTGCATAATAGAGGTATTGGACAGACCCAGGATCGGGGCATCGACTTCGGGCGGCGAAGTCCAACACTTGATCAGGTCAGCAGGGAATGGATACTTCTTATCCACAGTCTTAGGAACCCCCTGGAGTTTGCTGGGATGTTCCCACTCCTTTAAGACTAGATTATTAAAATGAGTTTGTTCAGGAAATTCCAACCGCACCTTAGCGGTATGGAACAGGTCACCTCTTTGCCGAGGAGCCGCAGGCGGGGTAGAGAGGGATAACACATCAAAGATCTGGGCCAGCAATCTATCAACGTCATCCTGGGACCAAAGATCAGAACCAGAATCATCCTGACTCCTGGACTCATCGTCGTAGGACCCCGAGTCAGAAAACAGTTCCCCTTCCTCAGAGGGGGAGTGTGCGTAAGACAAATGTAAATCATCAAAGTCTACAGGAAGAATAGTGGCTTCAGGATTCAGGTGGCGCTTTTTAGCGGTAGCCTTGCGCGCCAAGGAGCCAGCGACTAAGCTTTCCACGCTAGCCAGTCTAGCGGCAAAGTCAGCATGAGAGTCCCCGCTAGGATTGGGGGTTAGACTCAGGCTTGGGGGAGTAGGAGAAACAAGGCGAGGCACGGGCCCAGCCTCGGAAGAGGTGGGTAGGCCAGCTAGCGCCTGCTGGGCACAAGGGATGCAGACCCGTGCATTGTCACCACTGCTAGGTGTGACCCCACATGCCACACACAGACGGGCTTGTCCCGAAGGAACCCCGTTCATGATATCCTGAGATGCCTCCATATGGTGATTATTATATTCAATATGCCAGTAGGGATTGACGCTGTAAAGCAACCCTGGATGCCCCAAACACCCGCTGGGAAGTGGGAGTGATTTGTAAAAGGTTCTGGACCGGACTCTACGCCGGGCCGGGAGAAGCCACCGAAGTCCGCGGTCTGAAAGACACAAGGGGAACAGGGATGTCAGAGCCGAGCATGAAGAAGTCACTTACAGAACAGCGAGGGGAGGACCGTCTTCACCACGCGCATGTGAGAAGGAAATGGCGCCAAGCGAACCTCGAAGGGCGGGCCAGAGCGGACGATGACGCAGAGCGCGCCAAACCGAACCGCGCCCCCCCTCCGGAGAGCGCGAAGCTCGAAGGGGGGCAGCCAATCAGAAGCGACAGATATTGTCAGGGAGACATCACCTCAGAGAGATCTGACAGGGTAAATACAGTGATAGAACGCCAAGCGTCAATTGAATAAAACTGAAGCACGCGCCGAGTAATACATGAAAGCGCAGTAGGAAAGCAAAAGGCTGAGAGTGAAGCGCAGCTCTGACTCCAAGGACCAAATAAGACAATGGTTGACTAGTGTGATTAGGGCAAGGATTAGCCGTCGTACACGCGACCCCCCCCCCTCTTTTTTCCCCCTAACGGGGAAATCTAGGGAGGAAGGTGATCCAATATACTGGGTTCACCGCTACACCGGGCGAGGGGCACTAGTGCGGGAGGGGCATCCAAAAGAAGGCTCACCATACGCCTTAACCGCCTACCCTATGGAGGGGGATTGCGGTGGAGTCTAGCTCCATAAGCACACTAGGTGCTGCCTACCTTCACCCGACCCAATGCAGCCCAGGCTGGGAGGCATTAGTTCACAACGAGGACGGGTGGAAATAGTCCAGCAGGGCCTCGGGCTGTAAAGCCCCGCTCGCCTGCGAGAGCATGATACTTCATGTCTTTGCAGTTCAAGCACTGCAGAGAAATCTGGGGATTTGTGGGAGGTCCTCCGGTATATGTAGGGCCGGGAGGAGCTTGTTTTCTTCATGTTCTGCAGTGCACGGCACTGAAGGCGGAGGTATACCCACATGTAAGGACTACGTCTGGAGCAGGACGTGCTGTCTGCTTAGAATATGAGCAATTTCAAAGCATCTCAAAATCTCAGATTATATATAAATACCTTATGTATTCTAGGTGATTATTCTTTTCTCACAACAGTTTTCTAAGTGTGGCTGAGCTGGGAAGAACATGTCATGGCATAGGTTTATGAGTCATGCATGCCTGTTGTGGTCAGAGAACACTGTGTGACCACTTGGCTTGTCATGCTTGCTCATGCTGAGAGTTCCAAGAAATAGAGTGACTGTTATACCACTTTTTTTGTGTGGTCCCGGAGTAATGAAATTAAAAGGAGGGTAAACTTTTGAGCCCTGCTACATACAGCACATGAGACTGGTATCAGGTGAGCTGCTTGCTGCCTTATTATTACAGTTGGGTCCCTTTAAAATATCTCCTGAAATTCAAACTAGTAAGGATTACTGTATAATTTAATCCTCATTTTAAATCTGGATTTATAGACGTCAATTTATTCTAACAATGAATATGCAATCCAATGTCAACTCTCATTAAACACAATTAATTACTGTTCTCCCTTCAAACCTAACTGCTCTTTTCTTATACATAACAATGCTGCTTATTTTGTGCTATTGTCAGTTGCAGAAATATTTACTTGAGGAAAACAAATATGGCCTTGCGGAAAAAATCGACTTGAAATCTGCCAGCGTGACAAGCTTAACAAGAGCTGTGTGTATTGCAGGAAGATTAGAAAGCAATAAAGCAGCCAGTCTTTTTAAATGAGCCCTTACCATGGATTGCTCGATAGGCACATCCCAGGCAGGCCGAGTTAGCTGTGGCAATGGTGTGCACCGAGGCATTGAATACATCTGATAAGACCTGCATGGGTAGGAGAAAAAGGAAAATAACCATTTGCATAGCAAATTACACTATTATCTTATAGTGCATTATTTAAGCTGAACTCTGGACAGGATGGAAAAAAATTATTAGAAAACTTTTTTCAAGGTTACAGGATAATAAGGTTAAATTTTAAGCATGTGCGTTTTAAATGTTTGCCTATATATATATATATATATATATATGAAACTTAAAACTGGGTGAGTTATCAAAATTAAAATATCATGATGGGGCAGAATCCCCCTCACACACAAGCAAGCAGTGTGCAGAACCCCCCTAAAAAAAAAACATTACAGGCCGTGTCCAGAATCCCCCCCCCCACAAGAACCACATCACAGTCAGTGTACAATGTACAAAATCCCTCCCAAGAACCCCATAACAGGCAGTGTGCAGAATCCCACCCCAGCCACCCCATAACAGGCAGTGTGCAGAATCCCCCCAAACATTACGGGCCATGTACAACAACCCCCCACCCACAAGAACTGCATATCAGTCAAAATAGTCAAAAAATCCCCCATAACAGGCAATGTGCAGAATCCCCTCCCAATCACCTCATAACAGGCAGAGTACGGACTAGCCCACCACAAAAAAAACAAGAACACCATAAAAAGCAGTGTACAGAATATAGAATCCACAAATGGAAATGGAGGAGAAGCATATAGAACATGGCTGAATTTCATCAAAACATATTTCGTATCAAAAATCAGATGTAGAAAATACTGTATTTTTCGTGAGTAGGGGAATATGTGATGGGTAGGACTGTCATGACAGCAAGTAACTGCTAGTTATTAACAGTTAGTGGGAATCCCTTGTTAAGCAGTGCCAGGGTTGTGGTTCATAGGTATGGAACATCCAGGGGCCATGGAAGAATCTGCACCCCCTTATCCGCCGCCCAACTGGTTGCATGTGGTCAACAAATATCGCCTATGAGTTATGGAATTTCGCTTTTTAAATCTTTTACAGGACCTATATTAGTTCAGGACCATATTGTACAGTAGTATGTGATGCTAGTTTCATACAGCAGCAGTGTTTCCTTTGAAGAACAGCTGGTACATGTTTCCTTACTCCGCTGTGTTTCCTCCGATCTCTGAATTACTAAAGGATGCATGTTATGTTTTTTTATATACCGTATTTTTCGCCCTATAAGACGCTCCTGCTTATAAGACGCACCTAGGATTTTGGGGAGGAAAATAAGAAAAATAATATTTTTAACCAAATAATAGGCAAAGTGCAGTATCCTCCAATTATGGTAATCCCCCTCCCATTCCCAATAGCCGGTGTGTCATTCCCCCTTCCCATAGGCAGAGTGGAATTCCCCCCCTCCCATTCCCCATATAGGCAGTGTGGCATCACCCCCCTCCCATTCCCCATATAGGCAGTGTGGCATTCCCCCATCCCATTCCCCATATAGGCAGTGTGGCATTCCCCCCTCCCATTCCCCATATAGGCAGTGTGGCATTCCCCTCTCCAATTCCCAAAAAAGGCAGTGTGGCATCCCCCCTTCCATTCCCCATATAGACAATGTGGCACCCCCCATGTTCCCTCTAGGCAGTGTAGCACCCCTCCCATTCCCCATATAGGCAGTGTGGCATTCCCCCCTCCCATTCCCCATATAGGCAGTGTGGCATTCCCCCTCCCATTCCCCATATAGGCAGTGTGGCATCCCCCCTCCCATTCCCCATATAGGCAATGTGGCATCCCCCCTCCCATTCCCTATATAGGCAGTGTGGCATTCCCCCTCCCATTCCCCATATAGGCAGTGTGGCATGCCCCCTCCCATTCCCCATATAGGCAGTGTGGCATCCCCCCTCCCATTCCCCATATAGGCAATGTGGCATCCCCTCTCCCATTCCCCATATAGGCAGTGTGGCATGCCCCCTCCCATTCCCCATATAGGCAGTGTGGCATCCTCCCTCCCATTCCCCATATAGGCAATGTGGCATCCCCCCTCCCATTCCCCATATAGGCAGTGTGGCATCCCCCCTCCCATTCCCCATATAGGCAGTATGACATTCCCCCTCCCATTCCACATATAGGCAGTGTGGCATTCATCCCCCCTCCCATTCCCCATATAGGCAATGTGGCACCCCCCATGTTCCCTCTAGGCAGTGTAGCACCCCTCCCATTACCTATATAGGCAGTGTGGCATTCCCCCCCCCTCCCATTCCCCATATAGGCAGTGTAGCACCCCCTCCCATTCCCTATATAGGCAATGTGGCAACCCCCCTCCTATTCCCCATAGAAGCAGTGTGGCATCCCCCCCCCCCCCGTTCCCATAGGCACACAATAACTAGAAAAAAAAATTAAACTCACATGTTGCTGTCGCGCTCCCGCGCTGCAGATGGAGGCGCGTCCCCGCCGATGCTCCTTCCTGGCCGGGCCGTGCAGACACCCGGCCCCGTAATTGGGTGGGCGTGGCCTGCATCGCGTCGCCGCAGGCCACGCCCACCCGTTCTATGGAGCCGGGTGTCTGCGGGGCCCGGCCAGTAGGAAGGAGCGGAGGGGACAGTGACAGCCGCTCCTTCCTCTCCTTTGCATCTTCTGCGCTGCCTCTTCCGGCAAGGGCAACAGTGGACAGCCGGGTCCGTGCAGCGGGTGGGCGTGGCCTGCGCCTACGCGGGGCAGGCCACGCCCACCCGCTGCACGGACCCGGCTGTTCACTCCTGCCCTTGCCGGAAGAGGCAGCAGCTGGAGCGCAGGAGATGATGGCAGAGCGGCAGGCGCTGCCTCCGTCCCTGCCACTGCTATCGCTGCCGCAGCAATAGCAGCGGCGGGGACAGAGCCCGCCGCTCTTCTGTCTTCTTCTGCCCCCCCCTGCGGCAGGCAACGCTGGAGTGCCGGTAAAGGGTGAGTTTAATTATTTATTTTTTTTTACATTCGCCCGATAAGGCGCTCTGACATTTTCCCCCCACCTTTGGGGGAAAATAAGTGCGTCTTATAGGGCGAAAAATACGGTATATATTTGAAAGGTTCAATCAAGGTTGTAGTATTATCCAGTACTTAATGGTGTGTATTAGAGATGAGCGAACTTTTGATAAATTCGATTCGACTGATTCGCCGAATTTTCAGACAAAAATCTTTTTCAACCCGAATTTATTCGCGACGAATCGCTATTAAAAACGGCTATTTCTGAGCCTCCTAGAGCCTCAATAGGGTTGTAAACCATTCTGCCTTGCTGTAACACGCATAGGACGCGTGCTGGGTTAGTGAAATAATACTGTAAATAATCACATGCAGATCGGAGGCATCGCTAATAGAATCGCAAAGCGGCACAATTGCAGAGAGTTGAGGTGGCATCACTATGAGGGGCCCCTATAGTGCCTGAAAAACACACCCTGGAGCTGGCAGCAGCAGGAGCCCAAAAATTAGCTGAATCACACCCTGGAGTTGCAAGCAGCAACAGCTGCAGGAGCCCAGACATTGCTTTAAAGAGACACTGGAGTTGGCTGCAGGAGCCCAAAAATTGAATGAATCACACCCTGGAGTTGCAAGCAGCAGCAGCAGGAGCCCAAACATGGCTTTAAAGAGACACTGGATTTGGCTGCAGGAGCCCAAAAATTGGATGAATCACACCCTGGAGTTGCAAGCAGCAGCAGCCCAAACATAGCTTGAAAGAGACACTGGAGTTGGCAGCAGGAGCCCAAAAATTGGATGAATCACACCCTGGAGTTGCAAGCAGCAGCAGCAGGGGCACAAACATTGCTTTAAAGAGACACTGGAGTTGGCTGCAGGAGCCCAAAAATTGGATGAATCACACCCTGGAGTTGCAAGCAGCAGCAGCAGCAGGAGCCCAAACATAGCTTGAAAGAGACACTGGAGTTGGCAGCAGGAGCCCGAAAATGGGATGAATCACACCCTGGAGTTGCAAGCAGCAGCAGCAGCCCAATCATAGCTTGAAAGAGACACTGGAGTTGGCAGCAGGTGCCCAAAAATTGGATGAATCACACCCTGGAGTTGCAAGCAGCAGCAGCAGGAGTCCAAAATTGCCAGAAAGACACACCCTGGAGTTGGCAGCAGCATGAAGAGAACATATACAGATTTTCGGCACATATATCTTATCCGAAGAATATTAATAAAAAGTAAGAGTAACGAAAAGCATTTTCTCAGTAATTACTTGCGGTCTGATGCGGAGGAATGTCTGTAACTGGAGAGCAGTGCCTTAAATCTGTTTTGCACAATCCATATTTCTTTGGTGTTGGTCTGGCCCCATCATCAATCTACTCTAATGCAACAGGCATTGGTGGGTGGAAATCTTGGCTGATCCATGCCCGATTAATTTCAAATCAGCTACAAGCCCATGTTGCAGTTTTTCATCAAGCATCCGCAGGAGGTTAACATGGCTATGTGAAAGATGTGTAGGCAGAAGGTGAAGTGTGGCCAGGGTCCCAATATTGGACCCACAGCCCTGCGTCAACATTTGCAGCGTCACCATAAAGCGGCCTGGGAGAGTTGGCTCCAAAGTGGTGGTCCAGCCTGCTGCATTACCCAGTGGCACACCGCTCTCTGTTCCAGCCAGCCAAGGCTCCACCACCTCCTGTGTGTCATACCCATCCTCTGTCGCTCCAGATGCTCCTCCTCCTCTTAATCCGAGTAAGTCATTCCGCCAGCAATCCATTGCCAAGCCATGTCCAAGAGACAACAGTATGTGCCCTCTCATCCAACGTGCAGAAGCTAAATGTGCTCCTGTATAAGTTGCTGGTGCTGCAGTCCCTCCCTTTTGAGTTGGTGGACCTTTCAGAGAACTGATGGCTTGTGCCGAGCCGAGGTGGAGAGTCCCATGCTGTCATTTCTTTGCGAAGAAGGCAGTACCAGCCCTTTACAATTTTGTTGAACAGAAGGTGGGGCAGTCCTTTAGCCTGTTAGTTTAGTTAGTTAATAGTTATTATTATAAATATATATAATAGTTATTATATATTAATATAATAGTTATTATATTAATATAAATATGTTCAAATAAGACAAATGTTAACATATAATAACATATAACATAGCAACAATAACATAATAACATAATACCAGTAACATATACAAATTTTGGTTAATTTTGTATTTTTTTTTTTTTATATTTTGCATTTTTTTTATATTTTGTATTTTTTAGAAACACATATATATATATATATATATATATATATATATATATATTTTTTTTTTTTTTTTTTTTTTTTCCATTGCCTTTTAATATTTTGTTAATGTTAAAATGTATTTTTTCATTTTTTAGTTTTTTTTTTTAGTTTTTTTTCTAAATATTTATTTTTTCTCTTTTTTTTTAATTTTTGTTTTTTTCCCAGTTCCCTTCCAGCCTACCATGTGTGCAGGACATGGCGGTTTCACGCTGTTCTTCACATGGTTTGCCTTGAGCTACAGAGTCATACATGGGAGGAACTGCTAAAAATGAGAACTCAATACATGAAATCATGGCTTACTCCACGAAAACTGCAAATGGGACCCATGGTGACTGACACTGGGAAGAACATCTTGTCTGCGCTGCGACAAGGAAGCCTGAGCCATGCGTCCTGCCATGGCACACGTGTTCAATCTAGTTGTCAAGCGTTTTCTGAAGTCTTTCCCCCATCTGAAAGACATCCTAATAACGGGAAGGAAACTTTGCATGCACTTCAGGCACTCCTACACCGCCAAGCACACCCTTCTTGAGCTTCAGCGTCTGAACGGTATCCCCCAACATAGTCTGATTTGCGATGTTTCCACCTGTTGGAATTCCACCCTCCATATGCAGGATCGACTATAGGAACAGAGAAAAGCCATCACGGATTTCTTGATGATCCAAACGGATAGGGGGACTCCCCTGTGTAACTTCAATGTAAACCAGTGGCAGCTCATACGTGACACCTGCCATTTGCTCAGGCCCTTTGAGGAAGCTACTTTATTAGTCAGTCGCCAGGACTATGAGATGAACGATGAGATTCCACTGCTTCATGTAATACAACACATGTTGGAAACCATGGCTGGTCAGGGCACTAGAGACATGGCGCATACATTTCACAGCCACATGAAGCCTGTGGGGGCTGAAGTGGAGGAGGGGGTGGGGCACAGCGAAGCACAGTTTAGGTTTGACAAAATGAACATTTTATCTAGTCATCTGACAGGAGAGAAGGAGCAGGAGCAGCCAAAGGAGCTAGAGGAAGGCGAGACAGAGGACCCAGACACACCGTGGCAGTTTGCAGTGGAGATGGAGACATGTAGTCCCTCCGAGTCACTTGCACAAATGGCACGATGCATGCTCACGTGCTTGCATAGTGACCACAGAATTGTCTCCATTTGTCAGCGGGATGACTTCTGGCTCTCCACCTTATTGGACCCTCGCTTCCGGCACAAAATGGGGGCATTTTTACACCCACTGAGAGGTAGGACAAACTGACCTACTACAGAGACATCCTACGTAGTCAGTTGGGCGATGTCTATCTGCGCCATGGTCCATACTCTCGCAGGTCTGACTCGGGGGGGACCTCTGCGCTCACCTTCCACTGCCATGGCTGCCGGAGGGGGGTGGCAGCAGCAGCAGCAGCTCCATCAGCAGCAGCCTCAGCCTTTAGTCGCTAATGAGTAGCTTTCTACACCCGCATAGTGAGCCTACTCATGAGCAGCAGGAAGACCTGGAGCAGGACCTGAACCAGCAGGCCATGTCATACCTTGACATGACCATGCCAACACACCTTGAGGATCCGCTGGACTTCTAGGCAGCCAAACTTGACTTGTGGCCGCAACTAGCAGAGTTTGCCCTGGAAAAGCTGTCCTGCCCGGCCAGTAGTTGATTTAGATGGCAACTGGGCTGCTCTATATAATGCTGCAAAATGGCAAATTTACCTCACTATATAAGCTAATGCCCCGCAGATTTACACAGGGGCTGCTCTATATTATGCTGCAAAATGGCAAATTTACCTCACAATATAAGCTATTGCCCCTCAGATTTACACAGGGCCTGCTCTATATAATGCAGCAAAAATACAAATTTGTGAAATACTCACCTGTAGAATTGGTATTATACGTATACAGTACGTCCTGCTCCAGATATAATACTCTTCCCCTTAAAGGAATAGGCCTGAGTAACAGCCTGACAAGATCAAACGCTAACAGTAGCCCAGGAAGAAGCCAAACCTTCCCTAGGACTAGAAGGGACATCCATCCAAGTAAAGGCTAGGCCAAAGGCCACTTAATCCCTGGAAGCAGACGAGATCAGGCACATACAGATGTAGGTGCCCACAAACCCCAAGGGGCATCAGTCCCCCTAAGGGACAAGAGACAATCCAGGAAAAAAATTCCAGCACCTGTTGAGGGAAAATAGATCCCCTTGCCTCAGCGTTACTAGGAATAAAGCACAGAAGAAAGACAATGTCTTAATACATGAGCCTAAGACACCACCTTAGGCAGAAGGTCCAGCGTAAAGTGGAACACCACCTCATCTTGGTGTATATATCAAAGAACGAGGGCTAGCTAAACAGAGCTGCCCGCTCAGGCACACGTCTGACTGAAGTAACAGCCCCCAGAAGGACAACCTTGTGGATAAGAACAGTAAGACAGCATCCGGAATAGGGCCAAAGGGAAACACCCCGCAAGGCAAACAGAATAAAATTCAAATCCCAACAGGGACCCTAGAACTACGTGGGGGATGCACCTGAGCAATCCCCGAAAGAATGCTTAACCAAGGCAAAAACTGAGTAAAGACTTCTACCGGAAGACGTACAGGGCAGAACCTGAACCTCCAGAGTACCGAGTAGGAGAGCCAACTCCAACCCATGCTGTAATAACTCTAGAACCCTGGGAACAGAGAGCGCCCACAGGGGAGAAACCAAGACTCACACCAATCAATATGGGTAAGCAATACCCCACAATAGACGGAAGAAGAAGAAACCAACTCCTAGGCTTCCAGAAGTCACAGTCACCCAGAAGATAAGCCCATCTCCATCAAGGTGGCTGAATCAACCATCAGGCCATCCAGACCAGAGCCTGTAGATTGGGGTGAAATAGAAATGGGGAGCCTGAGTGAGCAGATCAGCACTCCTGACAGAACGTACAGGTCCGCTTTCCTCAGTACCACATCTGCAAACCACACTCCACTAGGCCACCCAGGGGCCACCAGTATCACTGGTTCCCCCTTCCAGAGCAAACTTGCGCAGAACCCCGCCTAGCAGGGTGAATGAAGATAAGACATACAGAACCGAATGTCCAGCCATAAAGTTACTAAGCCTCATGACCAAGGTCAGAACAATCTGAGACAGGGAAACAAGGGCCTAGAACCCATGATAGTGACGGGGCCCAAAAAGATCCACACTAGATGGATCACATAGAGACACAAGAATTAGCACATCCTGTCGCAGAAGGACATCCACCGGAGCAAATATTGCAGATATGCAGGGAACGCTGTCCTTCACCCAGATCAGGGTCAGATACCTTCCTGGAGGATCAGCCTGCTCCACGTCCACACAGATAGTTAATACAGTCCCTGTCGTCAGACAGAACAAGGAGCCCCAAATAGACAGATCCCGCAAGGGAGAAGTCCAGCGAGATAGAGCCAACTTGAAAGCCTACCGCTTCAAAAATTACACAGGCGAATGGACCCCTAAAGGTCCCACCTCCCCCGGAACCAGAGCGGATTTTAGAAGAAAAAATCCCCCCTCCGTCAACCTGATAGATTTGGTATCCATCTACAGGAAGACGCAGGGAAGGGGGTGCCCCCTGACTGGTTCCTTGAGTACAACAGTCTCAAGGGGAACCACCATACCAAGGTGGAAGGGTACACAGACCCAGCTCCAGGGAAGCTGGAATCCAGTCCAGCGTTTACGATATAAGTTGCAGAAGAGCCCAAGGGCACTGAGCATAAGAGACAACCTTTGAGCAGCCACCAACAGGCCCACCAGCTGCAATCCAGCCTGGTGAAGAGACGGGAACAGCAAAGAGGGACCGAGCCCATGTAACCAGATTGTCCACTTTATAGTCAAGGAAGCAGGTTCCCGCCTGAACCGAATCCAAGTTCAACCCTAGGAATGGAGATACCAAATAAGGGGAAAATTAGGAATTGAGGTGATTGAGTACCCATCCAAAGACTCCCAAAGGACACCACCAGCCGAGTCACAAACTCGGCCTGACGTAGAGATTGGGAAGCAAAGAAGGACCACCAGGCAGTTCCTCGCGCGGACGCCCCCTTGGTCTCATCAGAGACATCACCCCGTCATCACCTTGGCGATCACTCTGGGAGCAGAAGAGAGGCCAGATAACAAGGCCACAATCAGCAGTGTTGGACCTCCAACACTAGCCTGTAAGATCCTCGGTGCCCAGAAGACACAGTGGCAATGAAATAAGCATCTTAGATCTCCACAGACGGCAAGAGGTCCCTGGACACAGGGCACTGGCGGCCCAACTCAGAGAAACCATGCAGAAACCGCCTGTGAATGTAAATTGACGCACATATGGAAGGCCAGAATGGGCAGAGTGCCTCATCCTTTTGGGGGAATGTGGAAAGGTTGGTGTAGAGGCCCCTGCCTCTGCCTGTTAAGGACAACCTGCAAGTGACCCCAGACGCGTGGCCTGCGCCAACACCTGAAGAGAGACAGGGACCAGAAGCATCCTGACAATCTCGGGAAGGGGCCGCCCAGCAAACACTATCCTGCATTCAGAGGAAACTTCCTCCTGAATCCATCAGAACGAGGCATAACGCCTCCTGATAGGAGCAAGGTGCTGCGGCCATCCCCTCGCCCAGATGGGCGAGGGCACCCCATCATGCTTGGGGGGTTTTGGTGAAAGATTTGACCGGAGGGGCCAGGGCGTTGTCTGCCACTCCTGGGGCAGGAATCTACACCAAAAAGCTTGAAGGACACCCCTGGTTTGGGTTTGACACTAACATAGGGGGGGGAGGGGTGCCCCTGCCCCGAGAAGGCAGAGACCACCTTCTGCGAAGGGGTGTTTTGCCCTTTGTTCCAAACAGGTCCAGACGGGCCCCGAATAGGCGTCGCCCTCTAAAGGGAAGCCCAGTAAGAGTCTTTTTAATAGCATCGTCAACACCCCACTGTCGCACCCAGACCAGGCGGCGTATAGCTACCACAAGGGCGGAAGTTCTTGCGCACATCCTAATGGTGTCATCCAGTGCTAAACGGATAAACCTTACAAATACATCACAACTGGAGAGTGCATTAAACACCTCCCAGGGGAGATCCTCAGGTTGATGATCAATCATCTTTCTGATGAGGGGACCCAGCACAGTAAATTTTAATAAAAAAATGAGAAGGTGAAGACGGCGGCGGCCAAAATAACAAGAGCAAGCAGCGCAGCTCTGACACCCAGTTGCCAGTCAAGGGCAAAACTACGGCCATAAGCGTGAATACAGTACACTGAGACCGCCAAACACACACACACCCCCCCCCCCCATTCTTTTCCCCCGAATACGGCGGGAAACGAGGGAGGATGGCGACCCTTTACACAGGGTCCACCGCTACACGGGGCATGGGGCAATAATGCGGGAGGGACATCCACTAGAGGCTCACCATCAGCCTAAACCGCCTACCCTTTGGTGGGGGACTGCGGTGGAGCATGGCTCCGTTAGGCACGCATGGTGCTGCCTACCTTCACCCGACCAGTGCAGCCCAGGCTGGGAGGCACATCACATCAAGGACGGGTGGGAATAGTCCAACAGGGCCGCAGGCTGTAATAGCCCCGCAGGATGTGACGTCAGCAGCCCCGGGAGGAAGAAGCGAGGGACCCAATTTCGGGGAATATCTTTATTTAAAAAATCACACGAGCGCAAAAATTAACATGGCGCCTACCTGCTGGAGCGCTTGTCAGCCCCTCATCCCTGGGGCGCCGGCGCTGAACATCACCGCCGCCGCGGATCACCGCCCGGCGCTGGAACCTCCCCAGCCTCCAGCGGAGCACTGATCTCCCCCCGCCGGCTGCTAGACCGCAGGTAAGCCGAATGCGGAAGCAACGACAGGCGGGGAAGAGAGTGAGAGAAAACGTAATTCTCCTCTCTTCCCCGCCTCTTAAAGGCAACTTACCAAGAAAATGATTTAAGCTAAAACAATATAAAAAGATATAAAAAATGTCACCAGTGCGGCCAAACATTGAGGGATTACTCACAATGATCCCAAAATTAGGTCTCCCTCAAACACTGAATGGGGTCCGGTAACCCCTGCTTCTTCCTTAAAATCATCCTCAGGAAGAGGTAAAAAATTTTTTACTTACTCCCCTCTTGAGAACAAAAATCTCAAAAGAATGGGATCTGGCCAATAATCCCATAGGGTATCCCGGGCCCCAGTTAAAAGTTTATCTTCGGGACCGAGAAATGGACCCCCTGTTTACAGGCCCATAGTACCGGAAAAATACTTACCTGAACCTAACGATCCAGGAGCTAGTGGTCCGGCTCCCTACTCGAGGAGGAACACGGAAACAACTGGGGAACAGAGGGAGGAGTCAAGCTTTTATTTGTTGCTGGTGGTCATGTGTTCTCCTCGATGGGAGGAGCCCGGAGGTCTCAGGCGTATGCTGCATGAAGGATGTTTTGAGAAAAAAAACATTTCACTGTCACTTCTAAGCTGTCCCTGGCTGGATGGTTCCGGTTTTTCCCTATCTTTCCCTGGCTCTGTCTACCTCTCTGTCTGTTTCTCTGACTCTCCCTACCTATCTCTAACTCTCTGTCCCTGTCTCTAACTAGCTGTGCTCTGGCCGCAATGCAAGGCTGAAATGCGCACAAGCAAGATGGCCGCCGCTTTATATAGCACGGTGACGTCACTGGGCTTCCTGGCTGCTGATAGGCTGCATGTGACTTACCCATGATACCTTGCCCCAGGGGGTATGTCTGGACATGTTCATCCACCATTTTAGAATGTCTGAAATTGAAATAAATGGAGTTTAAAGGAAAACTTCGATCGATCGAATCGCGGGGAAATTCGGATTCGTTCAGAATAGGATTTTCCATGAAATTCGGAACGAATCCGGGTTCGTCCGGATCGATTCGCTCATCCCTAGTGTGTATACACTGTGACATTGCCTGACTTTGATAGATATTATACATTATGCGGGTAATTACACCCATTATGAAGAGTGACAAATAATGGCCGCAGTGGCCATAAAAGAGGCATGTGTACATCATATATGAAATATAATGTCAGTCCCCACTGATGGCTGTAAATATTGAATCCTTCACAGCTCCATAACTACACAGCAGTAAAAAGGATCAATCTCACATTTTAACAGAAAGGTTATGTATGACAAGTGTGAAACTGGCCTTCTAAACAGCCTTTCTTTCCCCAGGGCCAGTTATTTCTACCATTTACAGCTAAATCTCACAAGTCTTGTCTTCACCATATGCCCTTCAAAAGTACAAGGCATCTGACATGGGTTTAATATTAGATGTTTAGATTAGCTTCCAGTTTGGTCAGAAAAAACAGAAGAAATGGAAGCTAAAACCTACCCACTAAGGTCACAGAAAGCAAAAAACCTTGAAATGGTTTTAACCTTTCTGTGCTCAATTTAAAACTCATATAAAAGATACCCAGTGATTTCCATTAATTTCCATTTTTGGGACAACCTTGGCATTGCACTAGACCTGAAGGACATAAGGGCTGATTTACAGCATAGCTAGAGGCTAGCCATGTGGCTCATCAGGCATGAGTATTCCAGACCCTATGCTTGGTGCTCTGAGCTGGTAGGCTTCAGTGGGCGACCTCTGTACTAGGAGATCACAAACCTGCTCTTTGTACTAAATCACTTGAAAATGTGTGTTTTGCATGTTTTTCAATTGCCTCTGATGTATCATAGTAAGACACACAAGACGTACAGTGGCATTCAAGGTTTTTGCACCCCTGGTCAAAATTACTGTTAAAGTCGTCCCAAGCTCTAGAAGCATGGAACTGCCCACCGCAAACGTGAACACCTAGGCCCTAAAAGCTTACCTCATCCATTGGTGGCCCATGTAAAGACCTGGGGGACAAATCAGGAAGCCCCCCCCCCCCCCCCACCGGCATGAGCAATGAAGCTTCCACTGGGTGCTATCACTTTAGGCAAGTAAAAGATAAAATGATTAAATGATTCTTACTTCAAGATCTGTGAGATTCTAGGCTTGCCTTGCATGCGCTGCTCTTTTGAGGTCTATCCACAGATTTACAATGATGTTCAGTAATGTGAGGGTCACAGAAAAACCTTCAGCTTGTCCCTTTTGATGTAGTCTACTCTGGATTGTGGCGTGTTTAGAGATCATTTTCTATTTAAAAAAAAATTCCTCTTTTCAACTTCAGCTTTTTTACACGTCGTGTTTAGTGATGAGTGAACAGATTCAAACGAAACCGAAGTCACTACAAATTTCAGGGAAAAATTGATTTGGCACAAAACAGCACTCCTTAGGATTCAAGCAGATCAAATTGTTCCCTAAAGTGTTAAAAAAAAACGTACCCGCTGCCTTGCTATCCAGCACCCGATGATGTCCCACACTGCTCTCCACTCTGGAGCTGGGTGGACACAGACCCTGTGCCTGACCATCCGAACAATCAGTGAGCCCCGCCGCAGTGTGCCGACCCCTACCAACTGCTACTGACAGGGTGTTCCACACTACTTCCCCGCCAGGGTGCCCAATGCCACTCCAGACTACCAACTACCTCTGACAGGGTATCCCATGCCGCCCACCCAGCCAGCACAACAACCAGTTTTCCCTGCCCCACTTTATACCTGAGGAATGAGCTGATATCAATCTGAGTTATGGGACAATGAGGTTTTAAACTTTTTTTAGTGGTTCCGTTAAATTTAATTCGGATTGAATCACATTTTATGGGAAAATTCTGTGAATCAACTGAATCGAATTTTGATCTTTTTAGATGTTTTATTTGCTTCCAGAATTTGCTGGAATTTTATTGAATCAATTCCCTCTTCCCATTAAATATTCCCTGTGCTATTGGCTGAAACACAACCCCAGATCACCCGCATGCTTAATAGTTGGGGAGGTGTTCTTCTCATTACGGGGAAAGTCTCCTTTCAATGGAATTTTTGAAAGTGTATATGTTTTTGTGCCAAAATGATACCCTCTAAGGGTAGTATTTTTTGTACTGCTTCTTATGTTAGCAAATGAGTGTTTTATAGAAGCAGTTTTCACTATCTGCAATCAAAAAAGGAGTAATGTAAGCCCTGTACACACAAAACATGGCTGTTATGGACTCTGCTAAAGCAAGAGAGCTTGCGCTTTGACATGCCCAGCAGCAGCATTCTGTGTGTACAGGACTCACTTCTCTTTTGTCTATAGTAAACAGACCATGCCCCATGAATACAATAACCTATATTCACACCTAGCTGCCAACAAATTACCTCAATAGATGAGGTGTTCTCTGAGCTGCAGGTCATCCAGGGCATTGGATGATGTTTATGAAGAGTGATGTATCTCCTGAAATATGACAGTTATGACTACATTAATGAGAATGGAGTCTTATTCAGGGTTATAAGACCTTTCATTAGATATTAAACATGGCATATATGTATTGGCTAGGGACTGATCATCTGCATAGTATTAGACTCTGTATGATATGTATTTAGTGTTTGGGTTGTTTTACTTATGTTGGTTACAACATGATAACATGCATATTGTGGATGTTTATGGTACTGTAACTAACTACGTCATGATCAACTTATCATGTGATAACGGTCTGTAACATTTAAGGTGATCTGGGGAAACTTCGGGAACATATTGGATTAGTGAAGGTTATTTACTGTGCTGGTGAATTAAACCCATTTTCATTTATACATCTTACATGGAAGTCGCTAATTTCTCACACAACAGATTGCATGTGCAAGGCATTTGAGGGAAGATATTTCTTCTTAAGACACCTCACTGGATGTGTGAGGAGAGCCTCAGCGACCATCGGTTTATATATGATTATTAGTATTTGTGATATTTATAATATTAATCTCTAATAGAAATATGGGAGATTAATGTGAGGAAAAAATGCTATGTACTTTCATTGACTACATAGACGATTCAGCAGCACAAAACTTATATTTTATTTTTCATCTAAAGTGCACGTTTTTCCCCAAAGTTTACTTTTTGCACCTGGTGCCGAATGAACCCAATTGTGGCCAAAAAGTTCTATTTTAACCTCATTGGCCCAAATGACGTGTTTCTAAAATGTATCAGGCTTGTTTACACCTTTTTCCAAATTATTATGCAAATAATATTTTTTCTATTATTTTTCTATGCAAGTCAGTATAATTGTAAAGACACTACCAGTACAAATTACATTTAATTTACAAACCTTATTAATTAATTTATTAATACACTGTTACAAATGATTATGCACAATTTGAGTTTCAATACATTCACTAATATCAAAAGCTATTTCAATCAAAAACATCTTAAGATTGCATTTGTGAATTTTTGGAAACATTCAGCTTGAATTTCTTAGAAGGATGTCAGAATAGCTCCACAGAGCTGCTGCTTTGATGTGCACCGTCATATATCTTTTGTTGAGGATACTCCAAAGTTTCTCACTAGGGTTACGGTCAGCGGAGGATGGTGGCAGCACCATGTGTTTCTCTTCTTTTATGCCCGCAGCAGACAATGACTCAAAGTTATTCTTTGCAGCATGAGAGGGTGCATTGTCATAGATGAAGATTATTTTACAATGGCAAGCACAGTTCTTTTTTTTTAGCCTTTTTTGAGTGGTTAGTCAGAAACTCTATATACTTTGATGAGGCCATTCACCAACCACCCGCTACTTCATCCATCTGGACAGACCACATTTGAATGGCACTCATCAGCAAACAAAACTATTTGAAAATATACCGTTTTGTGAGTACTCACCTTTAAAACGGGTATTATGAGTGTGCCATACACTCCACTTCCTTCTTCATGACATATGGGTAATCTCCAGTAGAGGGCGAACTTCTGCAGAGATGAATATGCAAAAATGAAAGCCCCTCCCAATCCATATATACCTGGGACCTCCCACCAATTCCCCAGTGTATAAAAGCAGTAAAGGGACCAGGAAGAACCAATTATAACCTTCAAAATTATAACAATTATTATAAAAATTATAACCAATTATAACAATCAAAACCAATGGTTCACCATATAAAAGCCCCAGAATACCTGAAACAAATAAGGGTGGGGTGAAGTGGAGTGTATGGCACACTCATAATACCCGTTTTAAAGGTGAGTACTCACAAAACGGTATTATTCTAAGTGTGCCATACACTCCACTTCCTTCTTCATGACATCTGGGACATCCAATAGCAGTGTCTGTCATGGGTGGGAACCAGAAACAGTAAAGAATGTACCAACTCAAACTACTGCAGCCTGCAGAACCTTGCGACCAAAAACAGCATCCGCTGAAGCCTGCACATCAACCTTGTAAAACTTGGAAAAGGTATGAACGGAAGACTAAGTAGCAGCCTTACAAACTTGTTCAACAGAAGCCTGGTGCTGAAAAGCCCAGGATGCACCAACAGCACAAGTAGAGTGCGCAGTGACCCTAAAAGGGGGAGTCCTCCCCTTAGCAGAATAGGCCCCAACAATGGCCTGACGAATCCATTTGCTAATCGTAGATTTAGCAGGCGCCAACCCTTTCCTGGGCCCGCAGGGCACCACGAAAAAAGCGTCCGTCTTGCGGAAGGAAGAAGTAATCACCAAATAGTACTTCACACAGCGCACAACATCCAAATTGTGCAGAACCCTCTCCTTGTCATTGTTAGGCTTAGGACACAAGGAAGGGAGAACAATGTCCTGATTGAGGTGGAAAGCAGACACCACCTTAGGAAGGAAATCCAGCTTAAATCTAAAAACCACCTTATCCTGGTGTCTCTCAAAGTAAGGGGCCTGAATCAACAGAGCCGCCAACTCAGAGACACGCCGGACAGAGGTAATAGCCACCAAGAAAGCAACCTTCTGAGTGAGAACCGAAAGAGCAATATCCTGTAACGGCTCAAAAGGAGGACCCTGCAGAGCTGAAAGAACCAAATTCAAATCCCAAACAGGGACTACAACCTTCCGAGGGGGGCGCACATGTGCGACCCCTTGGAAAAAAGTCTTAACCAGTGGGTGTAAAGCAAAAGACCTCTGGAAGAAAACTGACAGAGCAGAAAGCTGTCCTTTCAAAGTACTAAGCTGGAACCCAAGATCCAGATTATGCTGAAGAAACTCCAAAATCTTGGGTATAGAAAAAACAATGCAAGGCAAGGCCCTAGCCTCACACCAATCAATATAGGACCTCCAAGTCCTATAGTAAATGCCAGAAGAGGACTGCTTCCTAGCCCTAATCAGGGTCTGAACAACAGCCTCAGACAAACCTTCCTCTTTCAAGATGAAGGTTTCAGCAGCCAAGCCGTCAAAGCCAGCGTTTGTAAATTGGGGTAAAGTAGATGACCCTGAGATAGCAGGTCCGGCAGCAAGGGAAGCCGGTACTGGTCTACGGCCATCCTTACAACGTATGCGTACCAAACCCTTCTTGGCCACCTTGGAGTGGAAACAGGTACAGAAAACCCAGATCCTTCCAAGCCAGTGACAAGGCATCCACTGCCAAAGCCAGGGGATCCTGAGAAAGAGACACAAAGGCCGGAAGTTTGTGATTGTGCCTCGAGGCAAAGAGATCCACCTCCGGAGTCCCCCACTTGTGGCAAAGATCCAGAAAAACCTTGGGGTTGAGAGACCACTCTCCGTGGCGAGAGGATCCCCCGCTCAGGGAATCCACCTCCGTATTCTCCACTCCCGGAATGTAGACTGCCGAAAGGCAAGGAACATTGCTCTCCGCCCAGTGCAGGATCAGAGAGACTTCCCTGAGGGCACTCCTGCTGCGAGTCCCTCCTTGGTGATTTATGTAAGCCACTGCCGTTCGGTTGTCCGAACGCACCTGAACCGGAAGACCCCGCAACTGTGTGGTCAGCCGAGCCAGAACCAGTCGAATGGCTCTGAGCTCCAATACATTGATGGGGGTGTGAGCCTCCTGGGGACCCCACACCCCGCTGAACTGATGACTCTTCCAATAACCTCCCCAGCCCGACAGGCTGGCATCCGTGGTAACCATCTCCCAACAAGGGACCAGAAAGGATCTGCCCTTCACCAGATTGCTCGAGTCCAGCCACCACCGAAAGGACCGCCGAATCCTGGGAGACATCTTGAAAGGTTGATCCAATGACTGTGGGCTCCTGTCCCAATACGTCAATAGGAGAAGTTGAAGAGATCTCATGTGAAACTGTGCAAACGGCACCGCCTCGAAGGAGGACACCATCAGACCCACCAATTTCATCCCCTGTCGGATAGAGGGACAAGGACTGGCCAGAAGAAGACGGATCAGGCCCTGAATCCCCTGCACCTTGGTCTGGGGCAGAAACACTCTGGCCCGACTGGTATCCAGATTCATGCTCAGAAATGAAATCACTCGAGACGGGGAGAGACAGGACTTGGTGTGGTTGATCACCCAACCGAACCTCTCCAGGGTCGACACCATCAGGTGGGTGTCCAGTTCCGCCTGTTGAAGGGAAGAAGCTGAAATCAACAGATCGTCCAGATAAGGCACAATGCGAATGCCCTGAGATCTGAGCAGAGCCATTACGCCCGCCAAAACCTTGGTTAAGACCCTCGGTGCCGAGGTCAGACCGAAGGGAAGAGCTACAAATTGCTAATGTTGATCCTCCACCGCAAACCGGAGGAATCTCTGATGTGCCTGAAAAATCGGAACATGCAGATACGCATCCTTGATGTCTATGGATGTCATAAAATCTCCTTGGAGAAGGGAATTGATAGCCGAGCGCAGAGTCTCCATGCAGAACTTTTTGGCTCTGATAAATCTGTTGAGAACCTTGAGGTCTAGAATGGGTCTCACCGAACCCTCCTTTTTGGGAACCGTGAAAAGGTTGGAGTAGAAACCCCTGCCTCTCTCCGACAGAGGCACCGGACATATAACCCCCATGTCCAGAAGGTTTTTTACTGCTAACAGGAGCCCCTGTGCAGCCTGAGGGTCTGAGGGCACCCGAGACCTTAAGAATCTTGGGGGCGGCCAGTACTCGAACTCCAGTTTGTACCCGGAGGAGACCACTTCCAAGATCCAACTGTCTGTGACCTCCCGGGCCCAGACCTGGAAGAAGAGCCGCAGCCATCCCCCCACCCTTGCGGGTGAGGGCGCCCCTTCATTGCTGAGCCGGTTTAACGGCAGGCTTGGGCATGGAACCCCAGGCAGGCGCGGGACGTGCCCGACCTTTGCCTCTGTTCCAGGACGAGCCCCTGACACCTGAGAAGGCCAAACCCCTAGTCGCTCTGGCCCCTCGAAAGGAAAGAGTGAACGAGCCCGCCCCCCGAAAGGGGCGGCACGGTTTCCTCCGCTGAGGTAATTTACCTCCTTTAGCAACAGCATCCAATTTATCTCCAAACAGCCGCGAACCCAAGAAGGGAAGAGCTGTGAGCGACTTCTTGGCCCCAACATCCGCTGTCCACTGGTGGAGCCAGACTAATCTGCGGATAGCCACCAGTAAGGCTGAAGTCCTACTACACACGACAATAGAGTTTTCCATCGCAGCCATGATAAAATCCATGAACGATTCGCATTTCTTAAGGGTAGCAAACTCAGCGCCAGCTGGATCAAACTGAGCGTTATTCAGCCAGTCCCTGATAAGAGACCTAGTAGCAAGCGACACCAGGGCAGATGCACTAACAGGCCGCAGGGCCGAGCCCACGTTGGCCGAGCCCACGTAAGCGCCATCTGATCAAGGCGCTTATCCTCGCCATCCTTAAGGGAAGTGGCGTCAGGGGTTTTCAGCACAGAAGAGTTGGTCAAACCTAAGACAGGCGCGTCGACCTCGGGAGGAGAAGACCAGCGCTTAACCGCCTCCACCGGAAAAGGATATTTCTTATCCCATCCCTGAGGCACACCAGGAAGCCGACTGGGCCTCTCCCATTCTCTAAGGATCAGTGCATCAAAATGACTCTGGGTAGGGAATTCCAGACGGGGCTTGCAGGCCCCCCAAAAATTTCCCCTTCTTGAGAGGGGGCGCCTCAGGCGGTTCAATATCCAACACCTCCAATAAATGTGACAAAACAGTGGCCGTATCTACGGCATCCCCCAGCGCCTGCCCGACATTGGAATACCCAGACTGAACATAGTCGGCCTCTGTTTCCTGATACAATTCCCCCTCCTCTAACGGGGAATAATCTGACAAATCGGCGGACTCGTCGTCAACATCCCACAATGGCTGGGCCGATGACAAATGTCTCTTTTTAGCCTGGGCCTTCTTGCCCACCGTGCTAGCAATAACTTTCTCGATGCTGGCCAATCTAGCCCAAACATCAGAAAGCGACTCCCCACTGGTACCAATGTCACTTGGGGTACGGATAAGGTGGGGAGGGGAAGGCGATGAAGCGGGAGGAGCCGACCCAGAAGGCTGGGCACCAGACTGCCGCATTATGGCCTTTTGTGCGCATGGTATACAGATCAGCACATTCTCCCCTGTAAGGGATACCCCGCACCCCACACATGGCCCGGATTGACCCAGAGGGATCCCGAGCCCAGTATCCTGCGGAGCCTCCATATGGTGATTTTTGTGGTCAGTCGCAAGACCGCAGGGAATTACGCATAAGCAACCTGGGATGCCCCTTAAAAGTCCCGGTGGGAGGATTTTTGGGTGGACACTTTTCACTAGGGACCCCAGGACCAGGAGGGCCCCTTTAATATGCACATATACAGGGCAACCTGTAACACACAAAACAAGCAACATAAGTGCAGAGCTGTGTAAAAATGGCCATAACCTTACATTGTAAAAGACCACAGCATTTGACCTTGCAGCCACACAATATGTATATACATGTATAAATATTAACCATATCCCAGCCAGGCAGTGTAATTAACACACCCACACACACACACATGCACTAGACCAGTGGGGGCCCCCGCTAAAGAGGAGCCCCCACACACACAAGCTAAGGAAGTGGCCATCGGGCCCTTACCACACCGATCTGCTATGCGGCCTGCTCAAGAAGATGGCCCCAACGAAGCCTTATGTATGAGGAGGGAGAGCAGGGGGAGTGCGGGCCAGCTCAGAACGCGCGTTTGCTGAGGCCACGCCCCCCTCCCAGCAACACGGACCCTTAGACACGAGCAAGGCAATCGCGCCAAAGGGGGCGGGGCTACTGCGGCCGCGCAGAGAGCCCGGCCCCACACCTTTCCTGAACGCAGCCTGAGGGGGAGAAGCTCCCCCAGGCTGCCACTAGTCCCTGATATGCCGATAAGGCAGTCTGACACTCACACAAAGTAAAAACACTAAGCACACAGGGACACAAGCTGGGGAACACGAAATATCGGCCAGGCCAGACAACCCCCCCCCCCCGGAGGGGAATAAGGGGCCCAGAAGGGGGGGAACCCTGCCAGAGCCGGCCATAAGCCTAGAGGGACGGGGCATCCCACACCAGGATCACCAAGAAACCTGGATAACCGCCTACCCCATAGTGAAGTCTCACTGTGGAGCAGTGCTCCTGCTGCACCCATAGGGTGCTCCTACCTTCACCGGGACCCGCAGCCTAAGCTGGGAGGCTCAATATAGGACAATTTAGAAGGGTCCTGGCAATAATAGGGACAATAGAAGGCCGGGCGCGAGCCCGGCTTACCTGTAAGTAAAGAAGTCTTCATCTTCTGTCTTGTCGTCTTCCCTGCAGAGAAGGAACTGGGGAATTGGTGGGAGGTCCCAGGTATATATGGACCGGGAGGGGCTTTCTTTTTTGCATATTCATCTCTGCAGAAGTTCGCCCTCTACTGGAGATTACCCAGATGTCATGAAGACCGAAGTGGAGTGTATGGCACACTTAGAATATAGTTACAGCATGTGTTCTGGCCATATACCTATGTGAACACACAGTCTGAAGCAGCTCAGCATGAATTTGCAAAGCTCACAGCAAGGGTTTGTATTCAGCCCAGCTAACAGTCTACCATGCTATAATGAGGATGGAGTGAGATCTGAGAACAACTCTAACCCAAATGTCTATTTTAGGCTAATTTGTTTGGATACAGAGTATCTCTGAATAGAAGCATTATGTCATTTTCTCCACCAGAAATGGTTATTACAGTTTTATTTTATTTTCAGCTCAATGGAAGTGTTCATTTTCTGGAATAAGCTGTAAATCACAAGTTTACACAGATCACTTTACATCTCTACAGTTTATCAGTGTACCTGTCAGCTCTGGGAAAAGTTACACAGCAGAGATAAAACATCTATGACCTCAAGGCACTGTTCAACCAGTAAAGACAACTCCATGAGTGATATCATGTCGCTGTCCCTAATGCAAAAACCAAGCGGCCTTTATAAAACCATGATTCGTGCTTGGGAGGAAGGACTTTGCTGCTGTTTAACGAGCTAGTTTTGAGGATGGTTTGAGTAATATCAAACATGTTGAACAACAAAAAAAAGTTTAAAAACGCACCTGTAAAATATTGAGATTACATGACGCCCCTCCTGTTGCCAATATCCGTGTCTGAGGCCCTAGAGTTAAAAAAAATGCTGTTAGGTTTACTTCACACATAAGGTTGTGAGATTTGCTTAATACAAATTGTTTATACACACTGCTATTAATGTACAAAGGTCTTAGACAGGAGTGGATAAATGCTGAGAAGATTGAATGCTTTGAAAGACGGAAGTGTTGGGAAAGTGCATGTGCACGACCCGCCAATGGCTGCTTCTTGCTGTGGCTTTGCTTCTCCTTAGGTAATTGAGGGGGGCAGCTAGCTGGTCAACAGGGTATGTGAAGACAGCAGTTTTACCTAGGTCCACATTGGGCAACTCAGTACTTTGTCTTCACACCTTTTCAGAGCACAGCAGTGAACAGAAGATTTTGGGGACTGCTTCAGTCCACTTGGTTGTCATTTCCAGAGGACAGCATTTGGTACGTTACGGAACAGCAGGGCGGGTTAGTAATCTGTATACTGTGCCACATACAATAAGCACAGAGGGGGAAGTTAACTGGGCCCAGAACAACTGTAATTTGCTCAAACTGCCTCAAAGGCAGTAAGCTAGTTATTACACCCCAGTTCTATTTGTGGCCTGTAGTGTCAGAAGACTCACTCCTATCTGCTCTTGAGCAAGGAGCGGACAAAATTATGCCAGAAGATAGTTCATGACTGGACGAGCCTTTGGGATCACCCCTGACATCAAGCCATGTATCTCTGTACGACAGGTTTGAAACCATATTGTACAGGGGATTGGAACATTTGTGTTTAAAAACTGTCTCTACAAATGTTCAACATAAAAGGCCTTGTCAATAGCTCTTAACAGTAGAGATTCATTTTGAAGAGGTCTCGGCTCATGTTTCCAAGCTGGGGGAAGGGGTAGAAGCTCTCAAGTTAGAAAATATGGTCCTTCATGACGAATTAAAGGCCATGAAAACCTTAGATATATATGTTTTCTATATTTGTTGGTATAATATTATTGTTTAATTATAACGGGGCATCATCTTCCGTGCCATCTTCCATGGAATTGTGCAATGTGGAATTACTAACTTTCTCTGGGACCGGAGGAAAACTAGCTGCATTTATATATTTGTTCTAGGCTCAATCTGTTGTGTAATTCTGAAAGTAGACCAAAACCCTTTCTGACTGTCCCTGACTGTCCCTGAAGTGTAAAATACTCCAGGGCTGGTCTAAGGTATATTGTCTGCCTCCAGGAGACTCATACTTTTGCGTTTTCCAAGCCCGAATATCTGTCCACTGATATTCCGTTATATTTCTAGGCTTTTGGCCCCCAAAGCCTAATGGTGCATTAATTGCATTTAAAAGAACTTTTTGGGTTAAGCACCTGGTGACCACCAACATTAAAGCAAACCAATTAGACTCCAAACCTACAATGGTGTAATATCAGCAAGCCTCATTAAACCGGTTCAGCACCTGTTTTATTCTTTAACAGTTGTTGGTTGCCTACCTACCTGTCTTCCAATACCCACCTGCCTGCTTATACTTGCCTACCTACTTACATGTCCATAACTACCTGCCCATATTTACCTACCTACCTGCCCACTAACCTTCCTAACCACCTATTGTTCTACCTGACTATCCCCACCTGTCCATCTACCTACCTATTCCCACCTACCCACCTACTCCATCTCCTCCAACATAAATGTGACCCCTCCTTCTTGAATTGGCCAGCTTGCAATTCATGGGGTTGCAGACCACCAGCCGCTCTGCATATAAACTGTTAAGGAGGAGGGGGTCCACTAGTGCGCTGTGCGTATTAATTATGGGGGTTAGACGGGGTCTGCATATTAATTGGGGAGGGTTCTGCAGGTGCATTCTACATATAATTTGTGGGGGGCAGTGTTCTGCAGATGTGGGGGGGGGTAAAGTCTGAAGATTCACTTTGCATATTAATTGTAGACAGTAGTATGCAGGGGCGCATTCTGCATATTATTTGTTGAGCGTGGTAGACTGTAAGCAAACACTTTATATTGTGGGGTAGGGGGATGCAGGAACACGCTGAATATTATGGGGCTCTTGTTGGGGGATGGGGTCATCTGCACAGTCCCTGTTATGGTGTTTTATTTGAGGGGAGGGGGGAATTCTGCACACTGCTTCCTATGGGGTTCTTGGGAGGTTGTTTGAAGTCCCAGAGATTTCTGGCCACTCATATTTTGACTTCAGCCAAAACAAACAATAGCAACAAAAGGCATTGAATAAAAAGAAAATCCCTTTTTGGAGAAGTGTCCTTAATATTTGCTGATGCAATGATCTATGAAAATATTTGCACTTATCTTTCAGACACTTTGGAATATTATCATAAAGTATGGAAACCTTGAATTTAAATTATGTGCTTATATGCTTATGTGTTTCATTTCTCTAGCTCTTTTTTACATGTATTTTGCTCCCAGCCCAGAACATGGCCATTATGGGACCCTTGCTGTCTCCAGCTTTTCCCTGACTTACCATCTCTAATACAGCATCTCATCTTGCATAGGGGACCAGAGGCCAGTGTAGACACTACTGGCTACCAACAATAGAAGGTGCCAGATTCTTCAGTATGAAGACTGGCTTCTAGTCGCCCATGGGAAAGGAGATGCTGCATTGGACAAGGGTTTGAAGGGGGGCTTTAACTGCAGCAGGGCCGATACTATTCTAACCAATTTGGATTACTTATCCTGTGTCGTGTAATACACACACAGTCCCGATGGATGGGGGACAGGGATCATGATGCCATTGCACACCAACATTGGTTTATTTTTAAAGGTGTTTCGTATTTGTATCAAGCTTAGTGGTTGCATTTCGGAGCAGAACTTAAAGAGGCAGCAGTCATACACATTGACAAAGAGAGGACTTATCAGACTGAACATCACTAATCAGAATAGAAAAAAGTTAAATCACTTCATTTGAACCCAGTGTGCACAAGGAATTATTTTTTTGCAGTGGGGAGCAGTAGGGGACAAAGTTACATTAGACAAGGGCTGTGTATTGTTATACAAAAACTAGGAAGTCGGTACACCACACACTCTGACTGGTGGAAATGCCCCCATTAAGTCAATGACTGACTGAGGGTTAGAAGCCACTCCTAGATCTGGAGGTCCCTCATGGTGGCTGAATGGCTGCCCCAGTGAAGGGGGGACAAACAGTCCATGACCAGGTTGGGAGGAGTCTGGGATAATCCTTGTGGCCCATGCCACAACGTTCCTTTTTTACAAATCTGCAAGGCGGGAAGGAGGGCTTTGATAAACCTTTCACTTGTTTTAAGAATCCATTGTAGTCTGATCTGGTCTCTCTTGCTCACACCTGCAAACAAGAAAGAGCGGGAGAATACAGTTCAAAGGACAGCCTCTTTTAGCTGCCTCAAAAAAACAATTTCTGCTGTGACTTTTTAGGACATCGAAAATTTGAAGTTAGCCCATATGTTGACCCCCAGAAAGTTGGTGTAATTCAACTTCTGTATCTTTGCTGGGGTGATCATTCTGGTATGTGGGAAGTCTACGTTTGTTTTTCATCAAGCTGATCACAAGGCTGTTCGTGACACACCATCTGTTAAGCACCTCATCATGGTTCTGATTTGCTTCCTCTACCCCATTCCTAGTCAGGCCAATACCTGTAGTATCATTGGAGGAGAATCGGTGACAGGACACAGTCCTAGGGAGCACCACCATTTGGTATCATAACGGTGGGGATTGGGAGCCAAGCTTGACCTGCTGGCTAGTAGAAATATCCAGAATGGCTATTTTCTTTACTAGCAGTTTCAGCCTGATGGTATTGAAGGCCGAATTAAAAACCACCAAGATGATCATACTGTATGGCCATATTGACAGTAACTTTTGAGGATCTATTGGGCCTGTATGCATACTAGTGGAGTCATCCTGGGGGGTAATGTGAGCCCTCACCGCAGAGCAGACTCGTCACACTGTTAGCCGGAACCAGCTTGCTCGACATAGGAAGGGGCCAGCAGCAGCAACAGCATGTCTTGTCACTTTACTTAAGGAACCGGTTGAATAAAGCCTGCAGGTGGTGACATCCTGCAGTCTTTCACTGGGTGGCTTTCCTCCTAAGGCTCGCCCTGCCTTCCACCACATTCATATGTAACTGTAAAGCCCTTGCTATTTTCTGTCCCCTAATAATAACATAGCACTCAGCAATTTCCTGTAACCTCTCAACAGCAATTGCTCATCCTTTATCCATTCTTACACCCACAGCATTTAACACTTAACACAGCGTTCCTCGGATCCTCTCCTCGAGAGCCACCAACAGATTCACACAGGGAGTAATTAGTGCAGCAGCAGAGCTATAGAGGCAGCTTAATGGCGATCAAGAAACATAACGTGTTGGTTTTTTGCTGCCTATTGTCTGCCATCCCCCACAACCTCCCAACTCCTACAGTGCTTTCCTGGTGTGATGTGGTCTTCTGTGGTGTAATGTGTTTGAGTGTTGAATGATGTGTGTGTGGTGCGGACTGGTCTGCTGCAGTGTGGTATGGTCTAATTTATAATGGTCTGCTGTGCGGTGGTTTGGTGCGTAATGCGGTTTAGTGTGATGTGGTCTGCATGCTGTGTGGCCTGGTGTGCTGTGGTTTGGCGTGTATTGTGGTCTAGTGTTATATGATCTGGTGTGCTGAAGTCTGATATGTTGTTATGTGGTCTAGTTTGGTGTGGTCTGATGTAGTGTAGTCTAGTGTGGTGTGGAGTCAGTATGTTTACATTAAGTGCTTATGGGGTGATTTATGGGATGTGACAGTGGGTAGGTAGCATCTGGCGTAGGGAGTGATATTGGTGGTGTGTGTGTGTGTGTGTGTGGGGGGGGGATAACTGCTTTATACCATGGACATGCATAAAAGTACTCTAAACCCAATGGCAATAATTAGCCAGCAAGCAGCTCAGCTGATGCGTGTCCCATGTGTCTCTCCTCCATTTCTTGCAGTGCAGGGTAGAAGTAGTAGCACGGCTCCAAAGTTTGCCCTTTTTTCAATGCAAAAAAGTTGTCCTACAGCCACCTTGTCTCTTGGTGTTTTCAGAGGGAGCAAGCACAGCAAGCCACAGTGGTCCCCCAGTACAGCATGCTCAAGAGTCATTAATCTGTTCCATGACATGCCCTTTCCAGCTCAGCCACAAACCCAGAAACTGCAGCAAAGAAATCAGTTTTGCCTACAATACATAAGGTATTTATATACAATCAGAGATTTAGATACTTTGAAATGGCTTATTATTTACTGTTCCCAAGGGGGACAATGTGGGAGAAAGCTAGCGCTTGCCTGGACAGGGGCTTATAAGGGCTATATTAGCTTTTTCTCTGTATTGTGATCAAATAAGTTGTTGTTCTCACTTCCTTACAAGCTTAATTAACCAGGCTAAAATGTCTCTTTGTCATTTGAAAACCAAAAATAAAATTAGCACCTTTTATAAATATACCCAAACACAGCAGTAAAACATTTAGAACAAAATCCCCTTAACTGGTGTAGGGGGACTGTACACCTTATGTAAGACCTGAGGCAGGATAATATTATTCTATGTCTGTATGCAAGTTGAAGTAAACTCAGGCCATATCTACACGAGCAGCAATTGCGTTCTTCTATTGTGTTAAAAGGAGTTAAAGGAAGTTCAACAGGGATACAATTAAAGCATCTGCTCATTAGTTAATCCAAAAAAGAAGACTCATAAGCAACCCTGCAATGCACATGAAGCCTGTATAAAGCCTTAAAGTCTCATTTGAAACCAATGACTGTGTTTCATTGAGTGTACTTAGAAGTCCCCAAGCACCACTGCACATAATGCAACATTAAGCAGAATTAAACAGCTGCTGGCTGCAGAAACAGTACAGACTGTGAAGTAGGTATTAAAGCTCACACAGAACTACTGTGTATATGGAATTTACTACATAAAATATTTTTCCAAAAGAAAATGGTTAATCCATCAACAGCAAAAGATATGGCTTTCACTTGGAATAAAAAATAAATAATAAAGTTACCTGGTACCTGGTCTGATTGGCAGCACGGCAGCATAGGTAGCTGGTATTAGCTAAGGATATAGGTGCAGATTCTAGGTTTTGGGTTTGCATTTTGAGTTCTGTTTTAGGGAGTTACGCTGAATTTGCAAGTGTTTTGCATAGACATCAAGCTTCTTCTTACTCCCCTTGCTGGTGGGGGTATTGCCAAGTCACCTGCTGCATGCCCCCCATGGGTACAAATGGCAAAAACAGCTGCTGCACCCGGGGCTGTGACGTCGGAGTAGGAGTCCAAAATAATAAAAAAAATTATCTTACTAATATTGTATAATTAATGTAACTTTCTTAGCAAGTTTAGAAGCATCAATCATAAATACATTTTATGTTCTTTTAGTCTAAATCCCTTATTTATAACATATATATAATATATCCCAAAGCGGGTTCAGCACACCTGGCCTCGGCACCCCCCCCCCCTCCATTGCATTAATTGAAGTAGGAGTGTTAGGGGGCGTAAAGCTATATTGATGGACGCTACCATGGCTGCCCAGTGATGGATGGAAAAACTTGTCCTCCTTCATTGGTAAGTTTAAAGATGGTAAAGGAACTGTGGGGAAAAGGTGAGTATAGACTAAATTATGCTGTTGCCTGGACAGGAACTGTTAAAGAACATTCCAGGCAAAGGGATAAATAAGACTCTGTTTTCTGATCTCCTCATTTTGAATGTGAGGAACTAGATCTTTTATTTAGCCTGTTTTATATTTCTTTATAAAACCTAGTGAACACCCTCCCTTCTGCTGTGCCTCCTCAGCAGCAGATGGTAAATAATCCATGCATTCTTTAGTATGACAGTCCTCTCCAAAGTGAATTAATTTTGTGGACTGAGAAAGAGGAGTCATCAGTAATGAACAGGTTCAGTTGGGTTTATCAGGAAATGCAAAGTGCTGATAAAGAGTCTAATTTAACATTTTGCTTAGAATGTCCCCTTAAGTCACACATGCTCAAGCCATATGATGTGGCCCCCGACCTGCTGTGGGGAAAGTAGGAGGGTTAAATAGAACTGGCGTGTAAAGGTAAATAGAGGCTCGGTAAGGATGAGAGATTGCAAGGTGAGAGACAAAGGAGGGTCACATTGCCAAATAGAGGTGGCAGCAGTGGCTTGGAGGAAAGTGGTGACATCCACCCAGGATAGTGCAACACTACTCCTGGATGAAATCTTTGGCACCATAACAAGATAACAGGTTATTTCTATTTTAATTGTATATTTAGCATTGGTAGGCTTCTAGGTGGGTTGAATATTGGGAAAACAGTTACAATTTGTGACTGATGGGGGGATGGGCTATAAATATTTGACCAATATATTTTTGGAGCGGTGAGGCAATTACTGTGAGTATTGGTGGCATGTGGCGATTGTTAGATATTAATGTGGTAATGAGGTGGGGTGGTAGAAAGACATATGAGACATACGAGTAAAAAAAAATCTATGGAGTTTGTGGGGACAGTGGGGGTCCTTATCATTATCTAAAATCTTTGTTACGTTATTTTAAAGCAAAAACTCCAAATTATGAACCTAATAATCATTGTGGCTCACGATCAGTTTTCAAACTCGCGCTCTGCAAAAGGTTCAGCACCTCTACTTTCAGTTATTTGTTCAGAATTTGTATTCCCAATAAATATGCTTTATGTTTTATATAAGTAGCACTATTGATTATATAATTGTGAAACAATTTAATTACAGAAAATGTCTTCATTTTCTTTGTTTCTTCTGCTTTTTCCTTTGTCGCATCTTCTGTCTATAAAACCTCTCTGCATATTTTACTTTTTTCATCTTTTCACCTCTTTTGCTATTTAACATCCTTCTTACTCTTTTCCACATTTCTATACATCTTTCTTTCCACTTTGTTTCACCTTAAAGGAGCACTATCGCGTAATTGTGTAATATTAAAAATCCATATAAACACCTTGGCTAATGAGAGGAGGAGTCACTTATACACCCAAACTGAATAAAACTCCTGCCAAGTTTGTGTTTATCTTCTGGTAGGAATAAAATCCAGGGGTGACAGGTAGGGATGAGCGAATCGATCCGGACAAACCCGGATTCGATCCGAATTTCAGGAAAAATTCGATTCGGATCGAATCCGAATTTCCCTGCGATTCGATCACTCGAAGTTTTCCTTTAACATCCATTCATTTACATTTACAGGCATTCTAAGATGGCGGACGGGACATGTCTGGACATCTATCCCGCGCCAGTGCAAGCTGGGGCAGTCACATGCAGCCTATCAGCAGCCAGCAAGCCCGGTGACGTCACACAGCGGTATTTAACGGCGGCCATCTTGCTTTTCCTCATTTCTCTATTGCATTCGTGACAGACAGAACGCTGTGTAGCTGAGGCAGTTAGACAGGCAGGGACAGACAGGGACAGGCTGGAGACAGGCAGGAGACAGGCAGGAGACAGACAGGAGACAGACAGAAAGCCAGGGAAAGGTAGGAAAAACGGAGGCTGTCACAGGGAGATTTTTTTTTTTTTTCATCCAGCCTGAGTGTTACTAGCTGGCTGACAGGCTTTGTTAGCGTTTTCAGGCTGCTTATAGTAACTAACTGTGCATATATACTGAACTGATCTTAAGTCTGCTGTGAGGCATCCCATTCTGTGACTAAAGCAGCCTCTGTTTAAGACCATATAAGCATTTGCTCTTATCATATTTGAAATTAGCCTGATAAAGACACTTTTGCTGGGCAAAGCACTACTGGACCCTGCCAGGTCGATTCCTGTTGGGGCATCCCATTCTGTGACTACAGCAGCCTCTGTTTAAGACCATATAAGCATTTGCTCTTATCATATTTGAAATTAGCCTGATAAAGACACTTTTGCTGGGCAAAGCACTACTGGACCCTGCCAGGTCCATTCCTGCCCAGGGCATCCCATTCTGTGACTAAAGCAGCCTCTGTTTAAGACCATATAAGCATTTGCTCTTATCATATTTGAAATTAGGCCTGATAAAGACACTTTTGCTGGGCAAAGCACTACTGGACCCTGCCAGGTGCACTCCTATTTGGGGCATCCCATTCTGTGACTACAGCAGCCTCTGTTTAAGACCATATAAGCATTTGCTCTTATCATATTTGAAATTAGCCTGATAAAGACACTTTTGCTGGGCATAGCACAACTTGTCCCTGCCATGGCATCCCATTCTGTGACTAAAGCAGCCTCTGTTTAAGACCATATAAGCATTTGCTCTTATCATATTTGAAATTAGCTGATAAAGACACTTTTGCTGGGCAAAGCACTACTGGACCCTGCCAGGTCGATTCCTGTTGGGGCATCCCATTCTGTGACTACAGCAGCCTCTGTTTAAGACCATATAAGCATTTGCTCTTATCATATTTGAAATTAGCCTGATAAAGACACTTTTGCTGGGCAAAGCACTACTGGACCGTGCCAGGTCCATTCCTGCCCAGGGCATCCCATTCTGTGACTAAAGCAGCCTCTGTTTAAGACCATATAAGCATTTGCTCTTATCATATTTGAAATTAGGCCTGATAAAGACACTTTTGCTGGGCAAAGCACTACTGGACCCTGCCAGGTCGATTCCTGTTGGGGCATCCCATTCTGTGACTACAGCAGCCTCTGTTTAAGACCATATAAGCATTTGCTCTTATCATATTTGAAATTAGCCTGATAAAGACACTTTTGCTGGGCAAAGCACTACTGGACCCTGCCAGGTCCATTCCTGCCCAGGGCATCCCATTCTGTGACTAAAGCAGCCTCTGTTTAAGACCATATAAGCATTTGCTCTTATCATATTTGAAATTAGCCTGATAAAGACACTTTTGCTGGGCAAAGCACTACTTGTCCCTGCCAGGTGTACTTACTGCTGGTTTTTAGGGCATCCCATTCTGTGACTACACCAGCCTCTATTTAAGAACCTAACCATTTGCACCTATTCTAATTGAAATTAGGCATGATAAAGACACTTTTGCTGTGCATAGTCTTACTGCTGCCTGCCAGGTGCTCTCTGGTTTTTGGGACATCCCATTCTGTAACATACCATTAGCCTCTGCATTTACTGTAAGCTGCACAGTTATTTAAAGAAATTTGGCCTGTATGAGCCTGCTAACACACTGCTGCTGTGTGCATATATACTGATCTCAAGTCAGCTTTGGGGCATCCCATTCTGTAACATACCATTAGCCTCTGCATTTACTGTAAGCTGCACATTTATTTAAAGAAATTTGGCCTGTATGAGCCTGCTAACACACTGCTGCTGTGTGCATATATACTGATCTCAAGTCAGCTTTGGGGCATCCCATTCTGTAACATACCATTAGCCTCTGCATTTACTGTAAGCTGCACATTTATTTAAAGAAATTTGGCCTGTATGAGCCTGCTAACACACTGCTGCTGTGTGCATATATACTGATCTCAAGTCTGCTTGGGGCATCCCATTCTGTAACATACCATTAGCCTCTGCATTTACTGTAAGCTGCACATTTATTTAAAGAAATTTGGCCTGTATGAGCCTGCTAACACACTGCTGCTGTGTGCATATATACTGATCTCAAGTCAGCTTTGGGGCATCCCATTCTGTAACATACCATTAGCCTCTGCATTTACTGTAAGCTGCACATTTATTTAAAGAAATTTGGCCTGTATGAGCCTGCTAACACACTGCTGCTGTGTGCATATATACTGATCTCAAGTCTGCTTGGGGCATCCCATTCTGTAACATACCATTAGCCTCTGCATTAACTGTAAGCTGCACAGTTATTTAAAGAAATTTGGCCTGTATGAGCCTGCTAACACACTGCTGCTGTGTGCATATATACTGATCTCAAGTCTGCTTGGGGCATCCCATTCTGTAACATACCATTAGCCTCTGCATTAACTGTAAGCTGCACAGTTATTTAAAGAAATTTGGCCTGTATGAGCCTGCTAACACACTGCTGCTGTGTGCATATATACGGATCTCAAGTCTGCTTGGGGCATCCCATTCTGTAACATACCATTAGCCTCTGCATTAACTGTAAGCTGCACAGTTATTTAAAGAAATTTGGCCTGTATGAGCCTGCTAACACACTGCTGCTGTGTGCATATATACTGACCTCAAGTCAGCTTTGGGGCATCCCATTCTGTAACATACCATTAGCCTCTGCATTTACTGTAAGCTGCACATTTATTTAAAGAAATTTGGCCTGTATGAGCCTGCTAACACACTGCTGCTGTGTGCATATATACTGATCTCAAGTCTGCTTGGGGCATCCCATTCTGTAACATACCATTAGCCTCTGCATTTACTGTAAGCTGCACAGTTATTTAAAGAAATTTGGCCTGTATGAGCCTGCTAACACACTGCTGCTGTGTGCATATATACTGATCTCAAGTCTGCTTGGGGCATCCCATTCTGTAACATACCATTAGCCTCTGCATTAACTGTAAGCTGCACATTTATTTAAAGAAATTTGGCCTGTATGAGCCTGCTAACACACTGCTGCTGTGTGCATATATACTGATCTCAAGTCTGCTTGGGGCATCCCATTCTGTAACATACCATTAGCCTCTGCATTAACTGTAAGCTGCACAGTTATTTAAAGAAATTTGGCCTGTATGAGCCTGCTAACACACTGCTGCTGTGTGCATATATACTGATCTCAAGTCTGCTTGGGGCATCCCATTCTGTAACATACCATTAGCCTCTGCATTTACTGTAAGCTGCACATTTATTTAAAGAAATTTGGCCTGTATGAGCCTGCTAACACACTGCTGCTGTGTGCATATATACTGATCTCAAGTCTGCTTGGGGCATCCCATTCTGTAACATACCATTAGCCTCTGCATTAACTGTAAGCTGCACAGTTATTTAAAGAAATTTGGCCTGTATGAGCCTGCTAACACACTGCTGCTGTGTGCATATATACTGATCTCAAGTCTGCTTGGGGCATCCCATTCTGTAACATACCATTAGCCTCTGCATTAACTGTAAGCTGCACAGTTATTTAAAGAAATTTGGCCTGTATGAGCCTGCTAACACACTGCTGCTGTGTGCATATATACTGATCTCAAGTCTGCTTGGGGCATCCCATTCTGTAACATAACATAACCTACCTACCATACTAAGCAGCTCTCTTATTTAAACTAAGCAGGCCTCTTGGAGGCTGAGTGTCCACTTTTGGGTGTGCATTTATATTCGGTTTCATATACAGTGGGGTATCCCAATTTGTAAGATAACCTACCCCAACCATGTAAACTAAATAGGCCTGTTGCAGCCTGAGTTTCTCTGCTTGCGTATGGCCTGCATTACAATCTGTCTCTTTCAATGACACTGCTGCCTGGGGTATCCCAATTTGTAAGATAACCTACCCCAACCATGTAAACTAAAGGTTACGTCCTTCCAGAAGGAAAACTTATGCCGAACACTATTTTTGTTAGGGGCATTGACCTTTGGATTGATCGGCATGAAATTAATTTTTTTTTTTCAAAGTATGGCGCTGTGAAGAAGGTCAAAATGATGTCTCATACTTGGATTATTGTTACTTTTTGTTCAGCTTGAAATATAACAGGCCACACGGGCATCCCAAGGCACATGCTATTTTAAACCTATCTGTTATACAACATAAGCGTTGATCAGGCTACTTCAGTTTGCACTTGTTTTTGACTGATTTTAATAAACCAGGCCGCAGGGCACCCCAAAGCTGCACCTTGCACCCTATCTGGTATACAACATAAGCGTTGATCAGCATCAGCTTCATTAAGCTACTTCAGTTTGCACTTCCTTTTTGACTGCTTTCATTTAACCAGGCCGCAGGGCACCCCAAAGCTGCACCTTGCACCCTACCTGTTTATACTAAATAAGCATCTACAGCCTCAGCTTTATTAAGTTATTGCATTTTGAATTGGTTTTGGTCTGCTTTAAATACACCAGGCCGCAGGGCATCCCAAACCTGCATGTTGCACCCCATCTGTTATACTAAATAAGCGTTGATCAGCATCAGCTTTATTAAGCTATTGCATTTTGCATTGGTTTTTGTACTGCTGCCAAAACACTAGCCCATATGGGCATCCCAAACCAGCACATGTCACCCTATCTGTTATACTAAATAAGCTTCTACAGGCCCTTTTTTTATTTATTTATTTTTATTTATATAGAGCTGCAATAGCTTATATTGTGAGGTTAATTTGCCATTTTGCAGCATAATATAGAGCAGCCCCTGTGTAAATCTGAGGGGCAATAGCTTATATAGTGAGGTAAATTTGCCATTTTGCTTCGTTATATAGAGCAGCCCAGTTGCCATCTAAATCAACTACTGTCCGGCCAGTACAGCTTTTCCAGGGCAAACTCTGCTAGTTGCGGGCACAAGTCAAGTTTGGCTTCCCAGCAAATCCAGTGGATCTTGAAGGTGTGTTGGCATGGTCATGTCAAGGTATGACATGACCTGCTGTTTGAGGTCCAGCTCCAGGTCTTCCTGCTGCTCATGAGTAGACTCACTATGCGGGTGTAGAAAGCTACTCACTAGCGACTGAAGACTGAGGCTGCTGCTGATGGAGCTGCTGCTGCTGCTCCTTCCACCCCCCCAGCAGCCATGGCAGTGGAAGGTGATCGCAGACTTCCCCCCGAGTCAGACCTGCGGGAGTATGGGCCATGGCGCAGATAGACATCGCCCAACTGACTACGTGGGATGTCTCTTTAGTAGGTCAGTTTGTCCTCCCTCTCAGTGGGCGTAAAAAATGCCCCCATTTTGTGCCGGAAGCGAGGGTCCAATAAGTTGGAGAGCCAGAAGTCTTCCCGCTGACAAATGGAGACAATTCTGCGCTCACTAGTACGCATGCATGTGAGCATGCATCGTGCCATTTGTGCAAGTGACTCGGAGGGACTACCTGTCTCCATCTCCACTGTAAACTGCCATGGTGTGTCTGGGTCCTCTGTCTCGCCTTACTCACAACCCTCTAGCTCCTGTGGCTGCTCCTGCTCCTCCTCTCCTGTCAGATGACTAGATAAAATGGTCATTTTGTGAAACCTAAACTGTGGTTTGCTGTGCCCCACCCCCTCCTCCTCCTCCACTTCAGCCCCCACAGGCTTCATGTGGCTGTGAAATGTATGTGCCATGTCTCCAGTGCCCTGACCAGCCATGCTTTCCAACATGTGTTGTAGTACATGAAGCAGTGGAATCTCATCGTTCATCTCATAGTCCTGGCAACTGACTAATAATGTAGCTTCCTCAAAGGGCCTGAGCAAACGGTCGGTGTCACGTATGAGCTGCCAATGGTTTACATTGAATTTACACAGGGGTGTCCCCCTATCCGTTTGGATCATCCAGAAATCCGTGATGGCTTTTCTCTGTTCCTATAGTGCAGTGGTCCTCAACCCTGTCCTCAAGGCCCACCAACATGTCATGTTTTTTGGATCTCCAAATAGCCAGCTCTATTGCTCTGCAGCTGCACTAATTACTCCACCTGAGCATCTTTGTGGAGATCTGCAAAGCCTGGCCTGTTGGTGGGCCTTGAGGACAGGGTTGGGGACCACTGCTATAGTGGATCCTGCATATGGAGAGTGGAATTCCAACGGGTGGAAACATCGCAAATCAGACTATGGTGGGGTACACCGTTGTGACGCTGAGGCTCAATAAGGTTGTGCTTGGTGGTGTAGGAGTGCCAGAAGTGCATGCTAACTTTCTTTCCTGTTGTTCGGATGTCTTTCAGATGGGGGCAAGACTTCAAAACTAGACTGAACACGTGTGCCATGTCAGGACGCATGACTCTGGCTTCCTTGTCGCAGCGCAAACAAGATGTTCTTCCAAGTGTCAGTCACCATGGGTCCAAATTTGCAGTTTTCGTGGATTAAGCAATGCTTTCATGGATTGAGTTCTCATTTTTAGTAGTTCCTCCCATGTGTGACTCTGATGGTCAAGGAAAACCATGTGAAGAACAGCGTGAAACCACAATCACCAAGGGGGCCTAAAAGGATATATATTGTCCACCATGAGTCTATAGTTACAGCTCCAGGCGTAGACAACACTGTGCACTTTGGTACACACTGACAGGCTAAAGGACTGGCCCACCTTCTGTTCAACAACCATGCCATGTGACTCTCCACCTCGGCTCGGCACAAGCCATCAGTTCTCTGAAAGGTCCACCACTGGGTAATGCAGCAGGCTGGACTTATGGTGACGCTGTCTGAGAGGAGAAATCCCTCAGACATCAAGATTAAAAATTCCAAGAATTTTTGAGGGCTAATTATTCAGAGGCAAATGATAGCTAGTTGTTTCTGATTTAATTGCAAGGTGGAAACACACCCTCAAACAAAACTTCACTTTCGCAATACTATTGCATTTGTCTATTCATAATTTTATGTATATACACTAACTAACCTACTTTTTCTCCACAGGATGCTGCATGGAACACTGCCACATCGCTGAGTAGCTGATTTTTCCTACCAACAGTCCGCAATAATTCGCTGCTGCTGCCGCCGCCACCGCCGCAGACTCCAGGGACCCTCTTCCACTACCTCGGCTTGCAACACCTCCTCCCACGACACTCTCCTCATCACTAATTGCCGGATAGTGGAAGAAGAGGCGAGTGTCTCCTCCACTTCTTGGCTGGGCAGTAGCTGCTGAATTTTATGATTATCAGATCTTGGATATCAGATCAATGGATAGTGGAGCTGAACCCAAAGCATAACAGACAGACAGTTGACTGGGGGTGTCAGATGCCACTTGTGATGCAGTGGACTGCTTTTGCAGCACTTCGAGACAAAGTTGCTTCATTGGCTGACACAATGACTGGTAAAGCTGTGGAACATATGGTTGAAAAGCAAGAATAACCATTTGTTTTTATATGAAAAAGACCCTGGTTTATACAGACTTTTTTTTTCCAGAGACTGCCCTGCGTGGAAATGAATGGCGCATGGATCAGCCAAGCTTTCCTCCCAACAATGCCTGATGTATTCCAGTAGATTGATGACGGGGCCAGACCAAGAAAGATGGATCGTGCAAAACAGATTTAAGGCGCTGCTCTCCAGTTACAGACATTCCTCCGCATCGGACCACAAGTATTGATAAAAAATCCTTTACGTTACTCTTACTTTTTATTAATATTCTTCGGATAAGACGGATCAGACATGATTCCAGATTAAAAATTCCAAGAATTTTTGAGGGCTAATTAGTCAGAGGCAATGATACCTTCTTGTTTCTGATTTAATTAAAAGGTGGAAACACACCCTCAAACAAAACTTCACTTTGGCAAACTTTTGCATTTGTTTATTCATAATTTTATGTAGATATTACTAACTAAGCTACTTTTTCTCCACATGACTCTCCACAGGGTGTGATTCATCCAATTTTTGGGCTCCTGAGGCCAACCCCAGGGTCTGTTTAAAGTAATGTTTGGGCTCCTGCTGCTGCTGCTGCCAACTCCAGGGTGTGATTCATGCAATTTTTGGGCTCCTGAGGCCAACCCCAGGGTCTGTTTAAAGTAATGTTTGGGCTCCTGCTGCTGCTGCTGCCAACTCCAGGGTGTGATTCATCCAATTTTTGGGCTACTGAAGCCAACTCCAGTGTCTCTTTAAAGTAATATTTGGGCTCCTGCTGCTGCTGCTGCCAACTCCAGGGTGTGATTCATCCAATTTTTGGGCTCCTGAAGCCAACCCCAGTGTCTCTTTAAAGTAATATTTGGGCTCCTGCTGCTGCTGCTGCCAACTCCAGGGTGTGATTCATCCAATTTTTGGGCTCCTGAGGCCAACCCCAGGGTCTGTTTAAAGTAATGTTTGGGCTCCTGCTGCTGCTGCTGCCAACTCCAGGGTGTGATTCATCCAATTTTTGGGCTCCTGAGGCCAACCCCAGGGTCTGTTTAAAGTAATGTTTGGGCTCCTGCTGCTGCTGCTGCCAACTCCAGGGTGTGATTCATCCAATTTTTGGGCTACTGAAGCCAACTCCAGTGTCTCTTTAAAGTAATATTTGGGCTCCTGCTGCTGCTGCTGCCAACTCCAGGGTGTGATTCATCCAATTTTTGGGCTCCTGAAGCCAACCCCAGTGTCTCTTTAAAGTAATATTTGGGCTCCTGCTGCTGCTGCTGCCAACTCCAGGGTGTGATTCATCCAATTTTTGGGCTCCTGAGGCCAACCCCAGGGTCTGTTTAAAGTAATGTTTGGGCTCCTGCTGCTGCTGCTGCCAACTCCAGGGTGTGATTCATCCAATTTTTGGGCTCCTGAGGCCAACCCCAGGGTCTGTTTAAAGTAATGTTTGGGCTCCTGCTGCTGCTGCTGCCAACTCCAGGGTGTGATTCATCCAATTTTTGGGCTCCTGAGGCCAACCCCAGGGTCTGTTTAAAGTAATATTTGGGCTCCTGCTGCTGCTGCTGCCAACTCCAGGGTGTGATTCATCCAATTTTTGGGCTCCTGAGGCCAACCCCAGGGTCTGTTTAAAGTAATGTTTGGGTCCTGCTGCTGCTGCTGCCAACTCCAGGGTGTGATTCATCCAATTTTTGGGCTCCTGAGGCCAACCCCAGGGTCTGTTTAAAGTAATGTTTGGGCTCCTGCTGCTGCTTGCAACTCCAGGGTGTGATTCATCCAATTTTTGGGCTCCTGAAGCCAACCCCAGTGTCTCTTTAAAGTAATATTTGGGCTCCTGCTGCTGCTGCTGCCAACTCCAGGGTGTGATTCATCCAATTTTTGGGCTCCTGAGGCCAACCCCAGGGTCTCTTTAAAGTAATGTTTGGGCTCCTGCTGCTGCCAACTCCAGGGTGTGATTCATCCAATTTTTGGGCTCCTGAGGCCAACCCCAGGGTCTCTTTAAAGTAATATTTGGGCTCCTGCTGCTGCTGCCAACTCCAGGGTGTGATTCATCCAATTTTTGGGCTACTGAAGCCAACTCCAGTGTCTCTTTAAAGTAATATTTGGGCTCCTGCTGCTGCTGCTGCCAACTCCAGGGTGTGATTCATCCAATTTTTGGGCTCCTGAAGCCAACCCCAGGGTCTCTTTAAAGTAATATTTGGGCTCCTGCTGCTGCTGCTGCCAACTCCAGGGTGTGATTCATCCAATTTTTGGGCTCCTGCTGCTGCTGCTGCTGCCAACTCCAGGGTGTGATTCATCCAATTTTTGGGCTCCTGAAGCCAACTCCAGTGTCTCTTTAAAGCAATGTTTGGGCTCCTGCCCCTCATAGTGATGCCACTTCAACTCTCTTGAATTCAATTGTGCCGCTCTGCGATTCTATTAGCGATGCCTCTGATCTGCATGTGATATTTCTTCAAAGTATTATTTAACTAACCCAGCACGCATCCTGTGCGTGTTACAGCAAGGCAGAATGGTTTACAACCCTATTGAGGCTCTAGGAGGCTCAGAAATAGCCGTTTTTAATAGCGATTCGTCGCGAATTTATTCGGGTCGAAACGATTTTTGTCGGAAAATTCGGCGAATCAGTCGAATCGAATTTTTCAAAAGTTCGCTCATCTCTAGTGACAGGTTTAGCCTATGAGGGGTGACAGAGCCCTTCTTTCTACCATTAAAATAAAAAAAAAAAACTGGCTGGATATTTTCTGATGCCGAATGTATAAGTCATCCCTCCACATTCAGCATATTTATATGGATTTTTATTATTGGACCATTTTTTGCAAAAGTGCTCCTTTAGTTGAATCGTTCACTTTTATCTGTTTCCCTGCTCCTGCATTTTCCCTCTATTTTATTTATGTCCCCCTTTTTTCTCTATTTTGTTACCTGTAGTCTCTTGACTCTTTCTCTCTTTTTAGTATTCTCTCTGTCTTTCTATTTTGGAATCCCTACCATCTCTCTACCAATTTCCCTACATCTGTATTTATCTTTAAATAAAGATGTGACTTGTGAATGTATATATGAAATCTTGCACAGGGTTCCATTCCACCTAAATCCGGCCCTGGGAGCCTGTGCCATTTTTACCCTGGTGGTAGTGTAACCTTCAGCCAACACTGCAGCATAAATATATAGTGACAAGGCTTACTATAGGGCAAGGGAGCAGAGGCTATATAAAACCTAAACCCACCAGTCATTTTGATGTATACTTTAGTGGGACAGGAACTGCACATGGTAGTGTTTTGCTTTTTCCCTAAAGCTTTGCAATTTAATACATATTACTAGCCATTAGACAACATGGCAAACGCGTAGCATGCAGTTTTATACAATATATACTATATTTCAAAAACAGACTGACCCTAAAAGCTTTGAAAAACAATTCTGGCTTCAGTTTACAGAGGTTTAGTATTATACTCTGATCACCTACAGTACATCACATGGATTCTCAGGCAACATATGAGATTAATTGAGTCCATTAGTATATTTTAAAGCATCCATTATGCACCATTACATACACTAATCACCTTCATTAACCTCACAGTTGGGCTCTCGCCTAAAACCTGTAAATGGCCATTATAAGCTAATAAAGCCAGCGCCATCATATATATACACCAGCTTCCATATACAGGCAACACTACTCGAGTGGTAGTAATGGGCAATTAAGAAAGCAATACCTGGCCTTAGACACTCATCATACAAGTATGACAATCCAAAGCCCAACTGTACCCCATATTTTTTGAGTTTTTGATAAAGCAGGAAATAGATATTTTTGTTGTCTGTGGCCCTATTGGAAACATTTGTAATGCTGTCCATGACTAAACAGGAAGTTCGTCTAACAAAAAACAAAAGGAATGTCCCTGGCATGTGGAAACTAATTATGTGTCAGTGTCAAACCTCTGGTCTGAGTGCCCAGGCAATTTCTCTTTGGCGCTATTTACACCTTGCTGCGTGTGCTGCTTTGGGCAACGCAGTCACAGCACAATGGGAAATGCTGCCTGTAATTTTCAGTGGGTCAGTTCACATATATACGCTGCGTATAAATGTGAACTGGCCCATTAAAAATAATGGGCAGCTTTTCCCCTTGCGTTGTGACTGCGTTGCCCAACGCAGTGCAAGCGGAGAGGTGTGAATAGATCCTTAGCCTCTGTTCACACCGTTTTCTCTGCATTGTTACACTATGTTGCAACGCAGTTACAACACAGAGGAAACATTGTACATTATTCTAGATGGGATAGTTCACATTTGTGCTGCATCGTGCAGCGCACTGAAAAAGTGTTGCAGACTTTTTTCAGTGCAATGTTGTAAAAACACTGGTCAATAGAAGTCTATGACAATGCAAAAGCAGTGCACGTATAATGCAGAGTACCTGCGGTGCGTTTGCAGTGCCATATACTTTGTCATTTACTTATTGTGCTACAATGTTTTTCTTTAAAGAAAAGCAACACAGACGCATTTCTAACGCATCAAAAAAGCACTGTTTTGATACAATTCCCCTCTGGCATATTTACAAAAATACTTGTTCTTAACGCAACGGAGATGTGTGACCAGAGCCATAGGGATAGTTCCCACACCTGCACAGCGTTTCACAAAGCATTAAAAAAGCGTAGGTCAATTGAAGTCTATGGTCTCAAGTGCAATGCATGTATAATGCAATGTACCTGTGTTGTGTTTGCGCTGCCATAACATTTACCATTAATTTATTATGCAAAAAATATTTTTCCTTAAAGAAACACAACGCAAATGCACTGCTAACACGTCAAAAGAGCAGCGTTTGTTTTAATATAATGCCCATCTGGCATATTTAAAAAACGATTTTTCTCAATACAACGGAGCAGGTGAACAAAGCCTTAAGGGGTACCAAGCGTGAAAAATGTCCCTTTAACACCTTTGGTACATCTCAGTCCGGAATGCCTCTACAGTTAAAGATCCTTAGGAAGCCAAAACCGAGCATTATGCTCCTCATGATGTGGGGGGGGGGGGGGGGGGGGGAGGCTGGAAGTAGCTGCCACTTTGTGTCTTTTTGTGCAGCTACACAGAATGCGCCCACCGACCATTCACTTGGCTCCGTGTGCACACACAGAGCTGGTGTATGCCGCTTTGTGTCTTTCGGAACAGTCGCCTCCACAGAAATGGAAGAGCAGCCAATTTTAGTACAACACCATCAGGCTAAGCCTACTAGCCAAGTGGATGGTTATACCCCCCCCCCACCAATGTCTGTGTGGGTCACTTTTCCTAATAGTAAGGACCCAGCAGTTCAGGTTTGCCCCATCAATTCCAGTAGTAGGACTATGAATGTTGGTGCTCCCCAGTGCATATTTTCTCCTTGTACTCCTCGTTGAAATGTTGGGAGGAGCCCGGGAAAAAGAGAGCTTTGTATGTAAGAGCATTTTTATAAATTGTCAGCCAATGGAGGAACCAACAGAAAAGAGCACTAAATTAACCAGTGGAAAAGTGGCTAAGAAGCCCAACAGAGTACAAAATAGACTGTTAAGGCGCCAGTATGTTTGCTGGTGTACCACAAAAGATGATGCAGTAATTTACCTAGAATATGAACAGGGTATGGCTTGGATTTAAAATAAATATAACTAGAGAATTTAAGTGTGTAAAGTAATAGCCATGGTAAGGAAATAGTTTGCCTTCAATGCTACTGTTGCTTTCTATAGAAAAGGCCTGCTAAAGAATTTTGAGGAGTTCCAGGGATTAGTTGGGATGTCTAACCTTAAATGTGAAGAAGCTATAAACTGGTGTCCAGTGCTGGACAAGGGTAACAGATAGCAAAAAAAACTACTTCATTGGATGTCTGACATGACAAGACAAGACACCATTGGTTAAAATCGACTAAAACCACCCTAAATAAATCCTGTTGTCTTGACTACAGATGCATTTTGACCTCCTACTCCACCCCACCACATGTAAATGTTACTGCTAGAGATGAGCGAACCGGTTCGGACGAACCGGAATTCGCTCCGAATTTCAGGAAATATTCGATTCGGCACGAACCCGAATATTTTGTGGTTCGTGCCGATCGAATTTTTCCTGAAATTAAAAAATTAAAAAGCGGCCGGCCCGCTCCCACCATGCCGGCCTTTAAAAAAAAAAAAAAAAGCATTTTTGCCGGCATGGTGGGAGCGGGCCGGCCGGCTCCGCTGTCAGCGGAACCGGCCGGCCCGCTCCCACCATGCCGGCATTTTAAAAAAAAGCAAACACTTACCTGCAGGTCCGGAGCGTGGAGGCCGGCGCCGCTCTCAGCTGTCATCTGAGGGCGCGTCATCAGAGGCGCCCTCTGATGACGCGCCCTCAGATGACAGCTGAGATCGGCGCCGGCCTCCACGCTCCGGACCTGCAGGTAAGTGTTTGCCTAACAGCACTACACCTCCCACAGACAACCCCAGGGTATGCATGGGCAACCCAGTCTTCATCATGCTTGGCATGTTGGCAGAATAATTTTGATTAGTATAGGAACTGCCTTCTCCCCTTCTGCAGCCTCCTTCACTCTCCTCAGGAAAGTAAGGCCTTGACTACCCTTGCACTCCTCCATGAAGGACCACATAGCATCAAGTCTATTTCTGTGTCCTTTCCCATACACTTCCATTGAGTTTTTTTGTGATGTTATCTGTAAAAATTCTACTATCTACTTCAACTTCAGCTATTTTTATGGCCACAATCCCTGACAAAGTATTTTACATTCATTATCATTTTTCCCTCCAGTTCCCTCTGGCAGTTTAACCTTTTTTTCATCTTGCAACAGGCGCCGTGCACCTTAGCAGCCAGTTCTGCAGTTCTTTCTGTGCTAAATGTAGTAGCCTCTTTCTAGTGTTCACAGCTAGCACAACCTAGCGTTCACGTAAATAAATCCAAATTGCAGTGCTTTCATTCTGGTTAGAATGTCAGTTAAGCTCCGCTATTACTGTTCTGCTTTCAGTCTCGCTTTGTACTCTCTGTCCTTTTTATGCCAGTTTTGTTTGTGCTTTTGCCACATGTAATCTTCCTATGTGCGTTTTTTGTGGCCCCTTCTACTTTATTATAGACTTGGCCTCTTTCACCGACTGTAAGGTTTTTGACTTGCAACATAGCATTTTTTGGTAAACACAGAGGTCTTAGCGTTGTGCTTAGCATTTTTGCATGGATCTTTAGGATAAGAGAATTCTGTGAGTACTCACCTGTAGAATTAATTTATCTTCCGTTATTACTTCAGGACATCAGATGTAATTCAGAGACGATTGGGTTAACCTCTCTCCCGAAGGGTGTGGTCTGCAAGAACAAAGGTGTGTCTCCACCTCCCGGGCCTATATCCACCTGGCTGACTTGATGCACTTCAGTTTAATTAAAAAACAGTAGAACCAGCCACCCGGAAGGCATACCTATCCTGTTGGAAACAAAAGGCTAGAGACAAAATACAAGACTCCTCTCTCCGTTTAATCTTTTTTTTTTTTCATTATGCTGATCATTATTTACAGCAACTATTTACATATTTACCACTCCACTAAAACTAGGCATCCAACACATGGACATAGTAACCTAGCAGACAGGGAGGGTCTGATGTCCTTAAGTAATAATGGAAGAGAAATTAATTCTACAGGTGAGTACTCATAGAATTCTCTTTTTTCTTCCATTTTACTTCAGGCCATCAGATTTAATTCAGAGACGATTGGGACCTCCAAAAGCAGTACCCGAATTTGGGTGGGATCCCCAAACCTTATTCCTTTCAGGAACAAGACATTCCAAAGACCCTTATTCATTCCAGGAATAAGACATCTCAAAAACCCTTATTCCATTTAGGAATAAGACATTCCAAAAACCCTTATTCCTTTCAGGAATAAAACATTCCAAAGCCATCTAATTACCACTGTATGTAATTCCTTCCTACCAAAGTCTGTACCTTATAGAATTTGATAAATGTATGAGCTGAAAACCAAGTAGCAGCTTTGCATACTTGTTCTATTGAAGCTTGATGCTAAACAGCCCAAGAAGCTCCAATAGCTCTTGTGGAATGAGCAGTAGTCCTAAAAGGAGAATCCTCCCCCTTAGGGAATATAAGCTCTTACCACTGCCTGTCTAATTTATCGCTGATGGTAGACTTAGATGGTGGAAGACCTTTCCGTGGACCCTCAGGTATGACAAAATAAGGAGTTCGACCTACAGAAAGATTGTGTATCAGTGAGATGGTATCTTAATGCTTTTCCCTACATCCAGCAATGTAGAATCTTTTCTCTATCGGACACTGGAGTAGGACATAAGGAAGAAAATTCACCTCTTCATTAAGATGGGAACCACCTTAGGAAGAACATCCTGTTTAAAGCAGAAGACGAACTTGTCCTTATGTAACACTAAATAAGGAGACTTAACTGATAAGCTGCTAATTCAGAAACCTTAAGAGTCAATAAACGTAATGATGCATCTGCCAATAGTTCAAAAAGGAGGACGCTGATAAAGAGCTGAAAAAATTAAGTTCAGGTCCCAATCTGGCAGAAGTAGCTTACGAGGAGGCCACATATGAGCAAAAAAAAAAGTTTTGATACATTTATTCACAGCAATGGGTTTCTGAATAAAAAGATAGATAAAGCAGATATCTGTCCCATTAAAGTACTCGATTGAAAACCTTCATCAAGACCTTTCTGCCAAAAAAATCAATATTCTGGGAACAGAAAAATTCTACCAACGAACCTTCTGGATTCGCACCAAGTGATAATGCTTGCCAGACTCTATAATAGATCATTGATGAAGACTTCTTCCTAGCCTGAATCATAGTCTGCATGACTATGTCAGAAGAACCCCCTTTCTGTCAAGATATAGGATTCAATAACCAGGCCTTCCAAGCTAGAACTTCTGATGCCTTAGAGGCCCCTGTGTGACCTCCACGAGTTGCCCTCCGACATCCTTACTATAGGCTCGATTCAAAGACACATTCGTCCGGACTTCCGTAGATGTCTGTGAAAGTTTTTGTTGGTGTTAGTCTTTTTTTTGCTTTTGTACGTTCATTTTTCATTCGCACGAACGTTCGGACGTGTGCGTATATGATCTTTTGCTGATCCAAAATAAAACGGATTGATTTCGTAAGTTCGGGACCTTTTTCCATCCAAATCTGAAATGTTTCGTTCCTTCAGATAACTTACGTTTCAATAACCAGGCCTTCCAAGCTAGAACTTCTGATGCCTTAGAGGACCCAGAACAAATGTAATTGGCCACAAGCATGCAGCGCAACAGCTTGAGTGGCAGGTTTATATAGGCTTCACCTCCGGCATTGGCTAGTGGGCTACCTCAGCACTCTAATGAGCTATATGGGCGCAAATCCAAAGCAAACAAGCAAAGCCTTACCAAAAGTGTTTGGTAGGGCTCACCAGACAGGTCAACAGTGGGGATGTAGAGCAAAGATGTGGAGCAGATACAGGCCAAATAGGCCTTAAAATGGGGGATGCCCATAAAACCCAGGTTGGGGCCCTTGGAGGTGGGCCCTCACCTGGGCCTGTGTGGCATTCAGAATCTGCAACTGTTCCAACATGTTTCTATTATAAGTTCGAAATTCAGCCATCATGGCACTGAGATTGTTAGTTAAGGTGGCCATGTGGCTGTTGCTATTTCGAACTTTCTCAAGCATGGCACTGTAATAATTGGATAAGGTGGTCATGTGGCTGTTGTTGGACCTAAATTCAGTCAGCATGGAGTTTAAGGTGTTGTTTAATGTTTCTAATTGGCCATGAAGATGTTCGTGGTTTCGTTGATTTTGGAGGTGAAATAGCCGCCTCTCATGGTGCCATGCTGACTCCATCATCGGCGCGCCCCTCCCCTGTGCAACTGGGCGACGTAGTCGACTACACCTCCCTATTCCCCGGGTTGGGGGGCGTGCCGATGATGTGCCTCTAGGTCCACCAGCAGCCACAGGTCTGCTTGGCAAATCCTCAGCAGCAGAGCTAACACTAGGGACTGTCGGCTCAGTCTCCGCATGCTGCCCACGATGGGCTGGCAGCATGCAGCCAGCTTCACTCTGCTGCTGAGCATTTGTTGGAGAAACATGTTGGGACAGTTGCAGATTCTGTCCCAGGGGGAGCTGTTCTGAAGGTTCAATGAAGGCTCCATCTTCCTCCAGCTCCTGGATTTCCTTCATCAGTGTGTGGGTCTGTTGGGACATGTAAAAAAAAAGGTTCAGTTTGGGGAATGCATATGTAATTCCGCAAAAAGAAACATGGCAAGGCACATGCATAAGCAACATCATAAAAAGACACTTACCGTATATATCGGGTCCTGGGTCCGAGGCAGCACGGAAGTAGACGGCATGGTAAAACTGGCAGAGGATTCCCCACTAGCTGAGGGATAATGCTGGGCTGCATTGGGGAAAAGAAGGCATGTTAACACACAACTAGGCATTGGTGATGTGTATTAACACATATGGTTCACTAAAACACGGGCACATGCATGAATGGCAACTCCCCCAACGGACCAAGTTAAACTTGACTATGAATGCCATTATCTGTTAGATATATTAGTCAACAAGTACATACACATTGGTCTCCTTAACCTAAATAAACATGTATGTACTGGCTGTTCTGAGGCTTCACACATCCCTAAAAGCCCATTATGGGACCACACTCAGCTTGCAAATAGCATTTGCCATTAGTTTAGACTGGTTGCCATTCTTTCTAGGTCAAACTTTCAAGCACCCCAGATCAAGTATTTCAGAGCAAACCACAGCTCAAACCCAAATTGCCTACAGATAAAGATGTAAGTGTTGTATGTAATTGACTCTAAATACATAACAGCCAGTCTTTAGCTAATCTCAATAGTGTTCCTCAAGACTCTCAAAAATAATCTATGAGGAAGGAAAAAAGAAAAGAATGGGTCGCCACACATAACACACCCTGTTTAAATTGTTACCTCCACTACAAGGCACACCCTAGGGGCATATGTTAATCTATGGCTTTGTGCCTCATTTTACACGTAGCTCACATTTCACATACACACTAACATTACTAACCGGCAGGAATAGTAAGGATGTCCGTGTCCTGTCGGGCCGAGTGTCCCTCTAAGGCCACAGGATGTAGCAGGCCCAGCACCATCTCCTCAGCTCGGGTAAATTGCAGTTTGGTGGGGAATCCGCTGCCAGTTTGTAAGCTGAAAAATTTAGCTAAATGTTTGCAATACAAGCAGAACCAAAATCCACAAAGTATATATGTACCTGTACTTACGCCGTTTATCTTCTTTCTCCCGTTCTGCATACTTTAGGTCCGATATTTTCCTTTGTATCTGCTCCACATCTTTGAGCTCTTCCCCCGCTGCATTGACCTGTCTGGTGAGCTCCTCCAAAATCTGGCCTTTGTGCTGCTTGCTTGTAGCTTTGGATCTGCGCCCCTATTTAGCTCATCATAATACAAGGTGAGGCCACTAGCCAATGCCAGAGTTTGGGCCTCACCAAACCTGCCACTCAAGTGGCCTCGGCGCAATGTGCGCCCTGTTGCTAGACGTTCTGGGTCATCAGTGGTTGGCGGCAAATGGGGGGACATTCTGGGCTGGCTGTGTTGGGGAGAAATGTAGGACAGGTGGCTGGCTTCTGATTGGATTGGACTTGGATATGGACTTGGGGTTCTTGGCTGGGTGGCCACTGAACTAGCGGGCGTAGCTGTGGCAGCTTCAGCCTGCCTTTCCACCTGTGCCGGTGCCAAATGTGGCCGAGGAGGAGAGGGTGTTGGGGTGGAAGTTGTTCTTGGGGCCCGATGCCTCTTAGGGCCCTTCCAATACCCATGGCCCTTGGAGGTAGACGGCCGGTCCCGGGGTGACCCAGAGGTTGAGCTTCGGGCCCTGTGCCTTGGCCTCTTGTCTGGTGATCTGGACACCCGTTCGGGTGGGGAGGGCGACCTGGGACTTCGGGCCCTGTGCCTTGGCCTCTTGTCTGGAGATTTGGACACCCGTGCGGGTGGGGAGGGCGACCTGGGACTTCGGGCCCTGTGCCTTGGCCTCTTGTCTGGTGATTTGGACACCCGTGCGGGTGGCGAGGGTGACCTGGGACTTCGGGCCCTGTGCCTTGGCCTCTTGTCTGGTGATTTGGACACCCGTGCAGGTTGGGAGGGCGAACTGGGACTTCGGGCCCTGTGCCTTACCCCCTTGGCATGAGCCTTGTGGCCCCATGCGGGTGGTGTTGATGGGGAGATAGAACTGGTGGGGCTTCTTTCCCAGTGTCTCCTTTGGGTTTTCTTGCCATGGTAGCCAAGTGGGTGGGGTGATGGTGACCTTGGTGGGCTGGGGCTTCGCACCCTCTTGGTCCCTTGTTTCCCCTCTGTGGTGGTTGGCTTTCTGCTCTGTGGCTTGGGTTTTCCAGCGGCCTCCTTTTCTGGCCTAGTTGGGCTGGGTGCTTTTGCCTGGGCACTGCGTGTTGGCCGCAATTTTTTTTTGGTCATCTGGGAATGAGTCTTGGGCCCCTCAGCAGGCTCCTGCCGTTTGGCTGGCTGTTTGGTGGTGGCCTCCTTTGCAGCTTTTGGAGCAGGTTTTTTTGGTGCCATTGCACATGGACTCTGAAAGAGAATGAGCTGTGTGTCCAGTACCCTTTAAATATGATTGCCGGGGTCTCACACTACGCGTACGGACGTGCGTACGGATGTGCGTTCGGCCGTTCGTATGGCCGCGCGGAACCCGGAAACCGCAGGGGCATTACTTATCTGCTGCAGACAAGAGGCAAGATGGCACCCATAATCTTCACCCGTCAACAAGAAGAGATCATCATGCTTGTAAGTGTCTTTTACTGCCTTTGCTTTGCCATCTAAATGCATGCCTAGCCCTTAAGGAAGCGCATGACGAAATGGTTGGCTTAAAAAGTGTATCAAACTCCGTGCCAAACCGAAGTGAGGGCCCAGACATGCGAACCAACACTGAGGCCAGCTTAAAGGATTGTATTAGGCTACACATGTGTCTGTTAATGTAATTTAGTCAAATAATCGATTGCTGACAGATATTTGTATGCAGTTTTAACTAAAACCTAGCTTTATTTTGTGTTTTGTAGACCATGCTGGAGCGCAGGTACGACTACCTGCCCAACTCTTTTGAGAAGTGCACCGTCGCACTGGAGATCATTGCCAAAACACAACATGAGACGGACACCACCTTTACCCACACGCAGATCATGCAGCATTGGTCGGACCTGAAATGGCTGCACATGCCCCGGGTGCGGCGCTTTTTCGGAATCCATTTCCCTAGTAAGTACATAGCGATTGCATGCTAGATGTAACTGATGCAGAAGGTAGGCATTGATTTATAATTGTATTTCTTTTGTAGTGCTGGAAATGGATTACCGAATCCGCCGCACCCGGAGGTGCACAGGTCGACCAGTGCTGCATGAATCTGCAGCTGGAAGTGAAGGTGGTGGATCTCCAGTGCAACGGTCCTACCCCTCCTCTGTTGGTTCCTCCGACCAGCCCCTGGACCTTTCCACAGAGGAGGGGCGGCACGGCGTGGGCAGGTACCCAGCGACGCATGCGGGAGCCTCTGGTATGTGACTCTTCATGTAACCGCACATACCTATACATGCAATTTCCACCCAAGCTGATTCCCTTAATCTGTTTTTCTAGATGCTTCTGAAGCGGGTGAAGATGCGCAGGCTGCAGCAGATCTCGGCCAGGGGGCACAGGGAGAAGGTGAGTGATGTGACACACACATTGAAAATGACATTTGATTACTGTTGACTAAGACATTATAACTGACCCTATTTGCCATGTCTCAACAGGCTCTACTTCCCAACAGTGGCAGGGCCCAGGACGTAGGGTTGTCCCCAACGAGTCATCCGTCGGCCACCAACCAAGTAAGTTGTAATGTCATTCTTTACAGTATGTGTTAAGTGACATGATCACCCAGATTCATAAAGCCAGAGTCAATGGCATTAGCAGAATGACCTGTGCCCACTTGCTTTGAGTAATTACCAGACTGACCTGTGGCCACTTCCTTAGAGTAATTACTTACCAGAATGACCTGTGGCCACTTCCTTAGAGTAATTACTTACCAGAATGACCTGTGGCCACTTCCTTAGAGTAATTACTTACCAGAATGACCTCTGCCCACTTGCTTAGACTAATTACTTAGCAAACTGACATATGTTGTGATTATTTAGGTTGGCAACTAACAAACATTCCATCCACAGGTGAGAAACATGTATTTGTCGCCAAATAATGTTTTTGTATCAATTTTATACAGGGACCACACGGGCAAGAGTTGAAGAAATGAATCGAAGGGTCCTTGAGTTGGTGGCCGATATGCAGCAGCTGGTTGACTCGTTGGGGACAAGAGAAGAAGAATAGTGTTCTGGGTCCTGTCACTGTTTTTATTTATGTAAATAGTTTTAAATATTTTAAATTTTTTAAAATACCTAACCGCGAAGTGGTTTGTGTAAGTTTTAGGGGCCAAAAATGGAAGAAGAACCTAACCGCGAAGTGGTTTGGGTAAGTTTTAGGGGCCAAAAATGGAAGAAGAACCTAACCGCGAAGTGGTTTGGGTAAGTTTTAGGGGCCTAAAATGGAAGAAGAACCTAACCGCCAAGTGGTTTGGGTAAGTTTTAGGGGCCAAAAATGGAAGAAGAACCAAACCGCGAAGTGGTTTGGGTAAGTTTTAGGGGCCTAAAATGGAAGAAGAACCTAACCGCCAAGTGGTTTGGGTAAGTTTTAGGGGCCAAAAATGGAAGAAGAACCAAACCGCGAAGTGGTTTGGGTAAGTTTTAGGGGCCAAAAATGGAAGAAGAACCAAACCGCGAAGTGGTTTGGGTAAGTTTTAGGGGCCAAAATGGAAGAAGAACCAAACCGCGAAGTGGTTTGGGTAAGTTGTAAAGGTCCAAAAGGGAAGATGGAGGATAGTGCTAAGTGGTTGGGGTGAGCTTTAAGGGTCCAAAAGGGAAGATGGAGGATAGTGCTTAGTGGTTGGGGGGAGCTTTAAGGGTGCAAAAGGGAAGATGGAGGATAGTGCTAAGTGGTTGGGATGAGCTTTAAGGGTCCAAAAGGGAAGATGGAGGATAGTGCTAAGTGGTTTAGCTAAACATTGTAGTAGAAGTGAGGGTGTGTCAAATATGTAGGCGAGCACTTTAATGATTTAAGTTTGTAGTGCGCAGGCGCAAGATCGTAGGGATTTCCATCTGGACGATTATTTTTTGTAAAAGTGAAACAGAATCTATCGGAAAACGTAAAGGATTCGTTGGAGGAGACGATGGGAAAAGGGCAAAAACGTAAGGCTACGTTGTAACATGAGAAAATGAAACAGAAAAGTCACGCTGGAAAATGACATCCTCGTACTCGTACTCTGGCATACGAACGGACGGAAACTTTACAGAAGGTTTTCAATGCATGCACAGAATCGCTCGCACACTCATACGAGAGCGGGAAAATGTGAAAGCAATACGAAATCGGCACAAAAACGAAAGTCTTTTTTTGTCTCTCTAAATCGAGCCTTATGTCTGAGAACCAGCTTCTTCCTGGCCACCGAGGAGCCACCAGAATGGTTGGTTCTCCCTTGTAAGCTAACCTTTCATCGTACTTGACCCAGGAGTGGAATCGGAGGGAATGCATAAAGAAGCTTGAATGCTGACCCCTGAAGAGTCAGGACATCTGTTGCTATAATTAGAGGATCCCTGGACCCAGACACAAACTTTGTAACCTTCCGATTGTGTTGTGATGCACAAGAGATCTATGTTCAGAATCCCCCAGCGCATGCATAGGGATTGAAAAAAACCCTCTGACTAAGGGACCATTCCCTCTGATGCAGGACCGTTCTGATGAGATGATCAGCCTGCAGGTTGTCCACTCCAGGTATGTGTACAGCCGAAATGCATGAAACCTGTTTCTCGGCCCAAAGTAAAAACCAGCTCACTTCCATGAGGGCTTCACTGATTCAGATGCCCCCATGGTGGTTGATATATACCACCGCCGTCCGATTGTCTATATGAATCCGGACGTGATGCCCCTTCAGATGGTATGTCCAATGACTGAGATACAATATTTATGGAAAGTTTGCTCTCCTTCAGACTCCACTGTCCCTGGAGCGTTGGTGACTCCATTACACTCCCCCAACCCGATAGACTGGCATCCATGGTGATGATCTTCCACTGTACTGGAAGGAAGGATTTGCCAGTCTGAAGAGGCTGAGGACCAGGCTAGAGACTGCCTTGTTGTCGGTGTCATGCAAAAAGAGTGATCCAGAGTGTGTGGGTCTTGATCACAGATTGTGAGCAATTCCATCTGCAGGGGTCTTGTGTGAACAGTGCAAAAGGTACTGACTCAAAGCAAGATACCATCAGGCCCAACAGACATATTCCTTGATGAATCGTCGGGTGAGGGCAAGACAAGAGACCCTGTACCCTGGCCTGGAATAAGAGTCACTTCTGTGTTGGAAAAAACACTTTTGCCTGAGACGTGTCTAATGACAGTCCCAGAATGAATAACTCTTGAATCTATGATATGATATTTGACTTAAGAATTCGACTGGATAGTCAATTATCCAAAGTCGATCAGACAGTCTGTGTATTCTTCTGGGCCCCCTGACATGATGGGGTCCATATCAACAGATAGTTTAAGTAAGGGATTATATGTATACCCTGACTTCTTATGAGACCTGCCAACACCTTGGTAAACACCCTTGGTGCTGAAGATAGACCAAAGGGTAACGCCACAAACTGAGATGTAGGCCACCTACAGCAATGTAGGTATGTATATATACACTGCCCAGCTGGAGTAACTTCACTGTGGATCAACAACTCCAATCTAAAAAGGCAAGATACGGCTTCTATTTACCACTAGTAGCATGCTTTACCATGTCAACCAAACCAAGCACTCCCCAAACAGACACCCGACCTTAAAGGCGAGTCCTGTTTTTTTTTTTTTTTTTTTTGGAGGCTATGTCTAGAGATGAGCGAACTTTTGAAAAGTTCGATTCGGCCGATTCGCCGAATTTCACAAAGAAATTCGGGTTCGACCGAATCGAACTTTTACGAAGTTCCCCATCAAAAATGCCGGCATGGTGGGAGCGGGCCGGCCGGTGGCTGACAGCGCTGACAGCGGAGCCGGCCGGCGGGCCGGTAAAGCCGGCCGGCCCGCTCCCACCATGCCGGCATTTAAAAAACAAAAAAACAAAAAAAGCATTTTTGCCGGCATGGTGGGAGCGGGCCGGCCGGCTCGGCTGTCAGCGGAACCGGCCGGCCCGCTCCCACCATGCCGGCATTTGAGAAAAAAGGCAAACACTTACCTGCAGGTCCGGAGCGTGGAGGCCGGCGCCGCTCTCAGCTCTCATATGAGGGCGCGTCATCAGAGGCGCCCTCTGATGACGCGCCCTCAGATGACAGCTGAGAGCGGCGCCGGCCTCCACGCTCCGGACCTACAGGTAAGTGTTTGCCTTTTTTCTCAAATGCCGGCATGGTGGGAGCGGGCCCGCTCCCACCATGCCGGCAAAAATGCTTTTTTTTTGTTTTTTTTGTTTTTTAAATGCCGGCACGGTGGGAGCGGGCCGGCCGGCTTTACCGGCATTTACTGTCAGCGCGGAACCGGTCGGCCCGCTCCCACCATACCGGCATTTTTTCTTTTTTTTTTTTTTCTTTGTTTTTTAAATGCCGGCATGGTGGGAGCGGGCTGGCCGGCTTTACCGGCCCGCCGGCCGGCTCCGCTGTCAGCGGATCCGGCCGGCCCGCTCCCACCATGCCGGCATTTTTTTTTTTTTAATTTCAGGAAAAATTTGATCGGCACGAACCACAAAATATTCGGGTTCGTGCCGAATCGAATATTTCCTGAAATTCGGAGCGAATTCCGGTTCGTCCGAACCGGTTCGCTCATCTCTAGCTATGTCAGCTGACCATTGCTTAAGCCATAAGCACGCCTTAAGGCTAACACCAGTGCTAGGCCTCTGGCACTTAACCTGCTCAATGCTCCATAGCCCGTATCATATACCTGTTGTAGCCAAACTGGTCTTGATCACCTGGGAGCATGACTTCCATGAATGACCCCTACGAGTCCAGTTGTTTTAACAACGTCCTGCTCCCCAAAAATACAATTCTGTGATTACTCACCTGTAGAATTGGTATTATACGTATACAGCACGTCCTTTTCCAGAATATTCCTTACACTTGAGTAATACATCCACAAGATGGTGCTGGACTGCAGAAAACAGCTTGTAGCCTCTCCCGGGAAGTCAGGGACCTCCCACAAATTCCCCAGTATTCACAAGCAGTTAACATGAAGCCGGAAGAACAATAATAACCAAAATTCAAAAATGAACATATGAACAATCACCATACAGAGGTAACAAGAATAATGAAAAACAAGGGTGGGATGGAACAGGACGTGCTGTATATGTATAATACCAATTCTACAGGTGAGTAATCACAGAATTGTATTATTCTAAGTATACAGCACGTCCTGTTCCAGAATATTCCTTACACTTGGGACATCCAATAGCAGTGTCCGTAAGGTAGGGTGGGATCCCAAAAAGCAACAGCGGGTAGTTTAAACCACTACCGCCTGCAGAACTTTACGACCAAAAGCTGCATCAGCTGAGGCCCTAACATCAACCTTGTAAAACTTAGAAAAGGTATGAACAGAAGACAAGTAGCGGCCTTGCAAACTTGTTCAACAGAAGGTTCTGAAAAGCCCAAGAGGCACCAACAGCACGAGTAGAATGAGCAGTAAGGCGGAATGGAGGTTCCTTCCCCTTAGCAGAGTAGGCCTGAACCACAGCCTGGCGGATCCACTTGCTGATAGTGGACTTAGCTGGAGCCAGACCCTTCCTAGGTCCAGACGGGAGTACAAAAAGAGCATCAGTCTTCCTAAATGATTCAGTAGCCACCACATAGAACTTCAGAGTCCTGACCACATCCAGATAGTGTAAAACCCGCTCCTTAGGGTTACTAGGATTAGGGCATAGAGAAGGCAAAACAATGTCCTGATTGAGATGAAAGGCAGACACAACCTTAGGCAGAAAATCTGGCTTAAAGCGAAACACCACCTTGTCCCAGTGTCTCTCAAAGTAAAGGGGTTTGATGGAAAGCGCCGCCAACTCAGAAACACGCCTAACAGAAGTGACAGCCACCAAAAAGACTACTTTAAGAGTCAAAATGAACAAAGGGACCTCACGTAAAGGCTCAAAGAGAGATCCCTGCAAGGCAGATAAGTTCAAGTCCAATACTGTTAACATAGGGTTACGTGGAGGGCGTGAGTAACCCCTTGGAAAAAAGTCTTGACCATACGATGGTGAGCAAAGGATCTTTGGAAGAAAATGGCCAAAGCAGAAACATGACCTTTGAGGGTACTAAGCTGAAGACCCAAATCCAAACCATGTTGCAGGAATTCCAGAATCCTAGGGATAGAAAACACCCTACAGGGAAGCGACTTAGACTCACACAAGTCAATGTAAGCATGCCAGACCCTATAGTAGGTGGATGACGAAGACTTCTTCCTAGCCTGAATCATGGTATTAACAACAGAGGCAGGCAGCCCCCTCTCCATCAAGATGGAGGTTTCAGCAGCCAGGTCATTAAAGCCAGCGTTTGTAAATTGGGATGGGGTAGCTGCCCCTGAGTGAGCAGGTCTGGATCCTTGGGCAGAACATACTGATCTACTGCCAACTGCACGACGTCTGCGAACCACACCCTTCTTGGCCAATGGGGGCCTACCAGAATGGTTGGCACCCCTTCCTGAGCAATCTTGCGTAGCACCTTGCCCAACAGAGGAAAGGGAGGGAGCACATAGAGAAGCTGAAAGCTCTTCCAAGACATTGCTAGTGCATCCATGGCCAAGGCCAGAGGGTCATGGGACAGAGAGACAAAGACTGGAAGCTTGTGATTGTGATGGGACGCAAACAGATCCACATCTGGCTGACCCCAGTGGTGGCACAGGGAGTGAAACACCCTGCTACTGAGGGACCATTCTCCCAGATGAGAGGTCCCCCTACTGAGGGAGTCTGCCTCCAGATTCTCCACCCCCGGGATGTAAACAGCTGAAATTCAGGGAGCTGAAAGCTCTTCCAAGACATTACTAGTGCATCCATGGCCAAGGCCAGAGGGTCATGGGACAGAGAGAAAAAGACTGGAAGCTTGTGATTGTGATGGGACGCAAACAGATCCACATCTGGCTGACCCCAGCGGTGGCACAGGGAGTGAAACACCCTGCTACTGAGGGACCACTCTCCCAGACGAGAGATCCCCCTGCTGAGGGAGTCTGCCTCCAGATTCTCCACCCCCGGGATGTAAACAGCTGAAATGCAGGGAACATTCTCCTCCGCCCAAGAGAGTATCAGGGACACTTCCTTGAGGGCCCTTTTGCTCCGGGTCCCTCCCCGATGATTGATGTAAGCAATCGCCGTCTGGTTGTCCGAGCGGACCTGACCCGCCCGACCCCGAAGGAGTCAATTGGGCGAGAACCAACCTTATCGCCCTCAATTCCAAAATGTTGATAGGGGTGTGGGCCTCCTGAGGGCCCCACTGACCCTGGAATTTCAGGGATTTCCAGAAGCCCCCCCAACCTGTCAGACTGGCATCTGTGGTGACTGTTCCCCAGCACGGGGCCAGAAAGGATCTGCCCACCAACAGGTTTCTTGAGTCCAGCCACCACGAGAGAGACCGTCTGGCCAGAGGGGACAGAACCAACACCTGATCCAGGGACCGAGGGTCCTGATCCCAAACTGATAAGAGGTGAAGTTGATGTCTCATGTGAAACTGAGCGTATGGAACCGCCTCGAATCAAGACACCATCAGGCCCACCAGCTGCCTCCCATGCTGGATGGAGGGATGAGGGCAAGATATAAGGAACCTGGCTTGGGCCTTAAGACTCTCCACCTTCTGCTGAGGGAGAAAAATCTTGACCTGAGATGTATCCAGAGTCATGCCCAGAAAGGACCTCACCATTGACGGTGACAGGAAAGACTTGGGGTGGTTGATTACCCAGCCGAAGGACTCCAGTGTGGACACCACCCGCTGAGTATCCAGCTGGCCTGCTGGAGAGATTGAGACATGATGAGAATGTCGTCTAAGTAAGGAAGGATGCGAATCCCCTGAGATCTCAGCAGAGCCAGTACGCCCGCCAGTATCTTGGTGAATACCCTGGGAGCCAAGGTGATACCGAAAGGCAGAGCCACAAATTGATAGTGCTGGTCCTCCAGAGCGAACCTGAGGAATCTCTGATGACCTGGAAAGACTGGTACATGAAGGTAAGTGTCCTTGATGTCTACAGAGGTCAAGAAGTCCCCTGGGCGTAGTGAATTGACAGCTGAGCGCAGAGTCTCCATGCGAAAGTGTTTGAATCTGACAAATTTGTTGAGGCACTTTAAATCCAGGATAGGTCTGATGGACCCGTCTTTTTTGGGAAAAGTGAAAAGATTGGAATAGTAGCCTCTGCCCCTTTCCCTCAAAGGCACCTGGCAGGTAACCCCCAACCCCAGAAGGTTTTGGACAGCAAGGCACAGACCCTGAGCTGACAGGGGGTTTATAGCCTTCTGGGATTTGATGAATCTTGGGGGCGCCCAGGCTGCAAACTCTATCTTGTAACCGGAGGACACTAACTCCTGAATCCACCGGTCTGAGACGTGAAGCCTCCAGACGTGAGCAAAGAGCTGAAGCCGATCCCCCCCCCCCCCGGATGGGAGAAGGCACCCCTTCATGCCTGAGGAGGCTTGGGTGAGGATTTTGGCTTAGGACCCCAGGAGAGGCCAGGACGGCCACGTCCTCTGCCCCTTTCCCAGTGATCTCCGCGGGCCCCAGTAAAGGAGACTCCTCGGCCAGGTCTGGAACCACGGAAGGATGGGAGAAGAGCACCCATCCCCCGAAAGGACCGGGACGGTCTCCTATGTTGAGGTAACCTACCGCCCTTGGCAAACAAATCCAAGCGTTCACCAAAAAGGCGCAGGCCCTTGAAAGGGAAACCAGTGAGAGCCTTCTTAGCAGCATTATCAGCTACCCACTGACGTAGCCAGACAGAGCGGCATATAGCCACCATCAGGGCAGAAGTTCTACCACACATTCTAATGGCATCATCCATAGCAGACAGGACATATGCAACAAAGTCATAGCAAAGCAGGAGAGACCTATACTCTTCTCCTCCCGCGTCATCAGAGGCCCCTTCTAAGAGACTCTTAAGCAAACCCATAATAGCAATAGTAATGGCAGAGGCACAAACCGGGCGTAGCGTGATCCCCACACAGGCAAAGGCATGGCAAGCCAGTTGGTCCATACGCCGTTCCTCACCATCCCTCAGGGTAGTAGTGTCAGGAGAATGCATGACAGATGTATTGGACAGCCCCAGAACGGGCACGTCCACCTCAGGAGGACTTGACCAACGCATAATCACATCAGCAGGAAAGGGATACCTTTTGTCCCAGCTCTTGAGCACCAGATTATTAAAGTGAGACTGCTCAGGGAATTCCAAACGTGATTTAACCGTATGAAAGAGCTCACCCTGCTGCTGCAGAGCCAGGAGGGGAGATGCACTTCAAAAATATGAGCCAAAAGCCTGTCAGTGTCATCTGAGGACCATAGATCTTCCCCAAAGGGAGACCCTGTACCACCATAAACCCTGGGCTGCTCATCAGATGATTCTGAATTAGAGAACAATTCCCCCTCCTCCAGGGGGGAATAACCAGTAGTGTCAAAAATGTCCTCAGTTTCCACAGGAAAGAGGGAGACGGTGGGAGATAAATGCCGCTTCTTAGCAGAAGCCTTACGCGAGGCAGACCCAGCAATATGTTTCTCAATGCTGGCCACCCGTGCAGCCAAATCAGGCTGAGACTCCCCACTGGTATGCTCCTCATAGGGGGTCAGATGCAGGCGTGGGGGGTAGGCGAAGCCCGAGGGGGCGCAGGCCCAGCAACAGGGAACCTAGACTGCAGTGCAAGCACCTGCTGGGTGCAGGATACACATACCCTGACATCATCACCAATTGGGGATACCCCACATGCAACACATAGGCGGGCTTGTCCTGAAGGAACCCTAGGCTCATTATCCCCAGAAGCCTCTATATGGTTATTTTAACAGGCACAGTAGGCCAGTAAGGGTTAATGCTAAAGAGCCACCCGGGATGCCCCAATAGACCGCTAGGGAAGTGGAGATAATGAGGGGAGAGGGCCGGGAGAAACCACAGGACTGAAGCTTTATCCCACCTGAAAGACACAACAATATATTCCCATAAAAAATAGAGAAAAATTCACCCCGGGGAACCCACAGACCACAAGGAGCCAGCAGCGACAGGAAGAAGACAAAATGGCGTATGGGGATATGAGGTAAATTGCATCATCCACAGAGACCGCCCCCCCCCCCCCCCCCGAAGAGCGCGAAGCAAGCCCACGTGATCTGGCCTGCCAGTAGCGGCCAGGCAGCTCTGAGGTGAATGGGGCTGACAAGCCCTCATTTGCCAGAAAGCTTTATACGCCCCACCAGACACTAGGGCACCTTGCCCCACAAGTAACAGTAGGACTCATTGGCCAGAGGGCATAAATCGCACGTGCTTGCTCGCAAGTATGGGCAAGGAAGGAAGGACCGCAGCGCCACTCAAGTGGGCGGCCAAAGCGAATGCGGCGGCAGCACGACAACACATCTCCCGGGCTGAGGCTGCTCGAGCAGGTGGGCAAGGATGTCACGGGATTGGGGGGCTGGTAAGTGGATCATCGTGACAGCTAGGTTGCGGAAACACCGGAATCATCTGATGTTTCCCTTCCAGATTGTGTTTTTGCATAAGTGGAGGAAACAATGGTTCATCGTGTAAATAAACACAGGTGAAATGTGTGTCAGGCAAAGTCGGACAGCAACATGCACACATTGCAAAATGTAGCTTGGACCAAGATGCATAATCACAGTTGAAATACCTGATGCTTGTGACATCTGTGGTGGTGGGAACTGCTGGTCTTCATAAGATAATGGTGGGCAATCATAACACACTGAAGGAGGTGCACAAAAGGTGAGTCAAGCATTTTCCCTCTTGGTCCAGGCCAAACATAAGAAACATGCTTTCCTCAGGCTGTTGATTGTTTCAACAATGCATCTAGTTTAGTGGTGAGCTGGATGTGAGTTTTACTTGTGTGAGCAAGAGCGTGTGTTAGCTGGTTTATTGAAGGTTTGCATTGTATGTGCGTGTGTGCGCTTTTGATTGAGTTTGTGCATTTGTGGTTTTGGCACTGTACCACCAAATCCGCCACAAAATTGAGCGCACCACTGGCCGCAGCTTTGCAATACCTGGCCTATGTGCCTCCTTAAATATAATGGCGAAGAGCACATTTCAGGCCACTGCTGCTCTATAAAGCGGCATTAGCCAGCTTATCATGTGCCACATCTTTCATGAAGTGGTCCTGGCCATCTGTTACCTCATCCCTAACTACATCAGTTTTCCGGCCAATGCAGAAGAGTTCAAAACGTCAAGCTGGCTTTCTATCGTATGGCAGGAATTCCAAATGTGCTTGGCTGCATTTATGGCACCCATATTCCCTTCCACCTGCCTCGAGTACAAGAGCTGCACTACCACAACCGGAAGAACTTCCATTCCATTAACGTGATGGTTGTGTGTAATCATGAGATGCGGCTGCGTGCAGTGAGGTCCGGTTTTCCGGGATCCCGCCACTACTCCTGTGTTGCACCAGTCTGCCCTGTGCCAGAAATTTGAGAACAATGAAATGTCGCTGGGATAGCTACTGGGTAATTGTATAACAATAACATTGTAAAACCTGTAAACGGCAGAGAAGCAGAACTAGGGGGAAGGGAAGGTGAAGGTAAAATGCACCTAAGCAGGTAGGGGGGGGGGTCTGCATTTATGTTGTAAACATTAACATATGTGTTTGTATTTAGCCAATATGGGCAGAAGGCATGGCTCATCACCCTCATGCAGAACCCACATACTGCAGCTGTAATGCGCAACAATGCAGCTCACTGCAAGACCAGAAGCATTGTTGAAAGAACCATCGACCTGCTGAAATCACGCTTCCTATGTTTGGCCTGGCCAGGAGGGGAGATGCTCTAAAGCACAGAGAAGGTTTCCAAGAATCCTCACTTGCTGTGTGCTACACATACTCCATCGAATGAAAGAACCCGAGAAAAAGCTACTGGCGAAGTTCCAAGACACCCAGACTGGCTTTGCCTGGCAGGCACAAATTATTAATTCCTTTTGCAGGTAAGTGACACAAACTGGGATAGGATTGCTGCAGTAGAAACAGTAAGGGGATATGTGTACCCAGCTAAAGCATACCTAAAAAGTTGCCTCTAAACATTGTAAAAATACCCTACTAGCCCCAATTAATAGATGCCCAACAGCACATCAGAAATAACCACAATAGAGTTAGGCAACCCATAGACAGAGAAAAGGAGCAAAAGGGAAACTGAATTGCAAAACTGACATGATTTTTTTCTCTTACTTCTAGGCACCATAAAGTGAACAAAATACCTTATTTTATTTCAAAGTTTCTTTTGGTTTTGAAAAAATAAAATCATTTATGTTTCAAATCGTTACAATAAAATTAACCAAAAAAATGGGTGCGAGCTGTATTTTGTATGGTTGTAGTAGAGAACGCTGAGAAACGCTGCACCACTTAGCCAGAAACACTAAACGGCAATAGCACCATTGGCCTATCTGCAGTTTACAGCCGGGACACTGTCAGTGCTTTTACTTAGACGCAAAAATGGCACTCAGTGGTGCTATCAATAAACTAGCCTCTCAGTGTTCATCCACAATAGACCATGCCAGCATGGCATCTCATCCAATTTTAGCGGATTACACTGTTAAAAGCCTATTCACAACACCCACCAGCAGACATTCTTCAATAGACTGGTGTCCCTTTTAAGCAGTAATGTTCACATGGATTCAAGGCCACTGTCCACTATCAGGGTACACTGCATAAGGGGGGTGTGGCCAATGGAACAGACTCTGTTACCACTATTTTTAGAATTCATCTTCATATTAGAAATAAGTTGTGATCAAGGCTATAGGATTCCTTCAGTGTAGTAAATGCCACTGCAGGAAGCATGTGAAGCTAATCTGCTTTACTATCTCTAGTAAGATATTGCTACAGAGAAATGCATGTGAAATGTGTAACTCTATTGTAATGTAAGATAAAAGCGGGAGTGGAATTGTTCCATAATTATCTTTGGTTAAGAAAATATCTTGTGTTTTCTGACTCCACATTGAATCTCCAAGACAAGACATTGTTCGCTTTAAAGTGGACCAACACCCAGGCTGATCAGATCCGTCCCCGCGGGGCATCTGAAATCGGGATGCCCCGCTGTGTGAAACACCCCAGGACACCCCATTCAACTTACCTTACCCCCGTTCCAACGGCGCATGCGCGGGCCGCGGCTCGCGCTTCTCTCTAGCAGGGCTAGAGATCGGGGTGCCCCGCGGAAGTGGACCAAAACCCAGGATAGTGAAAAGCCTGGGTGTTGGTCCACCTTAAAAGCTCCCTGCTATAAAACCGTTGCAAATAATGATGTCTGCAAAATGGCAGATGGAGGGAACAGTCTTAGCACTTTCAACAATGGATGAATAGATATATGAATAAAGGTTCATGATTAATATTTCCCATTATTATAACTTCTCTATAACAATGTTATATTTCTATAAAATACATACACATACATATTTCAGCTGCATGATTATGCTAATCATTTATATTCAGCAGCATAATGAAACCCTTGGGATTAGATAGTGCAAGTTTGATATCCAACAATTTCCTGCTGATTAAGAATTATGAATATGATCATTTCCATAAGGTAACTTGTGTATTTGCAGAGTTGTGGGCGTATTTAGAATATTGAATTATTACCTTATAGTGCAATTGGCTCACCTTTATGGCAGTGCCTTCGGGATAAATAAATATTAACATATCTTCTTTTTTTCAGAAGTAGAAAAGCTGGTAAACAGTAAGATGTGGACAAAAATCCTCTGGCCAACATTAGAACCAAAGCTGGGCAGGTGCCAGACCCCATTACACCTTCAGAGGCCCACCGTCAGCCCTAACAGCCAATCAGTGTTTGCTCAGAAGGGGCTCAGAAGGATTGTACATGCACTGGAGCATCTTGACAAATATTTCACCATAACGAGTATTACAGGATAAATTACTTCTCATTGTTCTGCAAAAAGACTAAGGTGGGCTTAAAGAAGAGGATACATCTCTGGGCCTCTAATATGTGGCTTGTATTGAGCCCACAAAATTGTGGTTCCTTAGCTGATTCTGGTCACAGCAAAGGATGCTCAAAACTCATAAAGCTGCGTCATGGCATTCCCTTCCCAGATCTTTTACTTTGTTCCCACAGGGAATATTTTACTTTGTTCCCACAGGGAATAGGTTGAGAGGAAGTTAATATACACCTGGGCAAGTCTGTGGTTCCCTTGGAAATATCATTTATATATTTTTATATATAATTTGGTGGCTACATTACTTCTGCCATTATCAGCAAATAAATTATTGAGCCTAAATAGGGCTCTAAAAATACATTACGCAGATTTTTATTTCAACCCCCAAATGTATTACTACTCAAATTACTACTTATTACTACTTGTGAGATTTTTTAAATAGCCTGTCCTATTAACTTTAATTAGAGATTTGGTCCACATTGGAGCCTTGGCCAAATTGCAATGTTGGGGGGGTTCAGTTTTGCTACTGTAAAGCCAGGGTTGTGCTGAATACCTAAATTCTTCTGGTTCCCATGGTGCTGATGTGTGGAAGACATCTTTGCTCGCTACACATTACCATCTGCCACTCTGTCCCTTGATGCTCAGTGCGAACCAGCAAGGCAAGTCACAATGGTTCCACAACTGTCTCTGACCCCAGAAAAGCAAAAATTGAAGTGAACAAAGCCCCGGTTTTCCTGTGTATCCATTTATCTGCTACAGGCCGAGGCACCCCCTGCTTGCTCTCAGTGGTATACTGCAACAATGAACATGGGAACAAAGCTGTGGCCCAGAGATAAGACTGTAGCATCTAAATATATATGTTTCGAGTAGACATGGATACCCATTCACTGTAGTTTTATATGCAATCAGTTGCTAGGGGGTTAAAATAATTAAGTAGCTAGTGAAGATAAACCGTACTACGCATGATTTGCCATTTACATGTAGGGAACACCCTTTCTTGTGCTTTTCTTTTGTTCTCTCTTGAAATCAATAGGATATAGCAGCAATAAACCCGCTAATCTACTGGAAGCGGACTACTGAATCTTCAACACTGTAGCAATCCTTCAGACCTCGCAATGCTTTCTATATCTTGTTTCTAATTCCCCTGCCCCTTTTACAGCATGTTCCACTCTAATACACTTAATTAAACGACAGTAAAGAAGCCTCTTTTCATTTCTGCACACGGCTACACAGCAGCCACTATTATTGCTTATCTGTTTCTCCATGTGCTCCATTTACATAGCAGGAAGTCTATGCATTGTTTCTGTAAAGCATCAGTCAATATATTGATGCTAGTGCAGAGAAAGCCTTTAACAGTATGTAAATTGCAATAGCTTCAGGTCGATGCATAGCTTAAATAAGCTGCCCTTGCTATAATTAAAGAAAGGTTAATTTTATCAAGGAAACTATTTTGTCTATGAAAATGGACTTGTTAGATTTGTTATTTGGAGGCGTGGTTTCTTCATTTGACTTGACACAGTTAATACTGTATGCATTAACTTTGGAAAGGAAAAATACAATTCTGTGATTACTCACCTGTAGAATTGGTATTATGAGTATACAGTACGTCCTGCTCCAAATCTAATACTTACACGTGGGATATACTCCACCAGATGGCGCTGGACTGCAGAGACATCGAAAATAGGCTCCTCCCGGCCCCTCAAATACCCGGGGACCTCCCACAAATCCCCAGCATTGAAAAGCAGTTAATGAGAAGCAGGGAGAATTAAACAATCCAAACTATCAACTATAACAATGATAATCACCATACAGGGGATCCAAGATAATGCAAAACCAAGGGTGGGTTGGAGCAGGACGTACTGTATACTCATAATACCAATTCTACAGGTGAGTAATCACAGAATTGTGTTATTATTAGTATACAGTATGTCCTGTTCCAAATCTAATACTTACACGTGGAACATCCAATAGCAGTGTCCATAAAGTAGGGTGGGATCCCCAAGAAAAATCAGCAGCAGACAGTTTAAACCACTTCCGCATGCAGAACCTTTCGGCCAAAAGCAGCATCAGCTGAGGCCCTAACATCAACCTTGTAAAACTTTGAAAAGGTATGAACAGAAGACCAAGTAGCGGCCTTGCAAACTTGTTCAACAGAAGCCTGGTGCTGAAAAGCCCAAGAGGCACCAATAGCACGAGTGGAATGAGCAGTAAGGCGGATTCTTCCCCTTAGCAGAGTAAGCCTGAATCACAGCCTGACAAATCCACTTGCAGATAGTAGACTTGGCAGGAGCCCAACCCTTCCTAGGACCAGAAGGGACCACAAAAAGAGCATCAGTTTTCCTGAAAGGTGCAGTAGCCACCAGAGAGAACTTCAGACACCTAACCACATCCAAAGAGTGCAAAACCCTCTCCTTAGCATTGCTAGGATTAGGGCACAAAGAAGGAAGAACAATATCCTGATTCAAATGAAAGGCAGACACTACCTTAGGCAGAAAGTCAGGTTTGAAACGAAACACCACCTTGTCCTGGTGTCTCTCATAGTAAGGGGGCTGAATGGAAAGCGCAGCCAATTCAGACACATGCCTGACAGAAGTGATAGCCACCAGAAATACAACCTTGAGCGTAAGAATGGCCAAGGCAGCATCCTGCACAGGTTCAAAGGGACCACCCTGCAAGGCTGACAGAACCAAGTTCAGATCCCAAACAGGCACCATAGGCTTACGTGGGGGGGCGCACATGAGTGACCCCCTGGAAAAAAAGTCCTGATCAGAGGGTGCTGAGCAAAGGACTTCTGGAAGAAAATAGCCAGGGCAGAAACCTGACCCTTCAGAGTACTGAGCTGGAGTCCCATCTCCAACCCATGCTGCAGGAACTCCAGAATCCTGGGAATAGAGAACACACGACAGGGAAGAGACTTAGACTCACACCAGTCAATGTAGGCACACCAAACCCTATAGTAAATGGAAGAAGAGGACTTCTTCCTAGCCTTTATCATGGTATCAACAACAGAGGCAGACAGCCCCTTCTCCATCAAGATGGAGGTTTCAGCAGCCAGGCCGTCAAAGCCAGAGTTTGTAAATTGGGATGGCGTAAGTGACCCTGAGTGAGCAGCTCTGGTACTCTGGGAAGAGTGTACTGATCTACTGCCAGCTGCACCATGTCTGTGAACCACACTCTTCTTGGCCACTTTGGGGCCACCAGTATTGCTGGCACTCCTTCCAGAGCAATCTTGCGCAGAACCCTGCCCAGCAGGGGGATTGAAGGGAAGACATACAGGAACTGAAAGTCCTGCCATGACATTGCTAGAGCATCCAAGGTCAAGGCCAGAGGATCCTGGGACAGAGAGATAAAAGCTGGGAGCTTGTGATTGTGGCAGGACGCAAACAGATCCACATCTGGTTGGCCCCAACGGTGAAATAGGGATTGAAACACCCTGCTGCATAGGGACCATTCTCCCTGGCGAGAGGTCCCCCTGCTCAGAGAGTCCGCCAGTCGATTTTCCACCCCTGGGATGTACACAGCTGATATGCAGGGGACATTGGCCTCCGCCCAAGTCAGGATCAGAGACGCTTCCTGGAGGCCCCCTTGCTCCGGGTCCCTCCTTGATGATTGATGTAGGCAACTGCCGTCTGGTTGTCCAAGCGCACCTGAACAGGCAGGCCCCGAAGGTGAGTAGTCAAGTGAGCCAGAACTAGCCTGATCGCCCCCAGTGCCAAGACATTGATAGGTGTGTGGGCCTCCTGAGGGCCCCACCTCCCCTGGAAACGCAGAGACTTCCAGAAACCCCCCCATCCTGACAGACTGGCATCCGTGGTGACCGTCTCCCAGGAAAGGGTAAGAAAGGATCCTTGAGTCCATCCACCACTAGAGGGACCTCCTGACCAGGGGGGAGAGCACACAGACCCTGTCCAGGGACGCTGGGTCCTTGTCCCATACAGACAATAGGTGAAGTTGCAGAGGCCTCAAGTGGAACTGAGCATAAGGGACCGCTTCGAAGCATGCCACCATCAGGCCCAGCAGCTGCATCCCCTGCCTGATGGTGGGATGAGGACAAGCTAGGAGGGACTGAGCCTGTGCAATCAGACTGTCCACCTTCTGTTGAGGAAGGAATATCCTTGCCTGAACTGTATCCAGATTCATTCCTAGGAATGGAGTTACCAAGGAAGGGGACAGTGAGGACTTGGGGTGGTTGATCACCCATCCAAATGACTCCAGGGTGGACACCACCAGCTGAGTATCCAACACTGCCTGATGTAGAGACTGGGAAGTGATGAGAATGTCGTCCAGATAGGGAAGCACGCGGACGCCCTGACATCTGAGCAGAGACATCACGCCAGGCAGCACCTTGGTGAACACCCTGGGAGCTGAAGTGAGGCCAAAGGGCAAAGCCACAAACTGGTAGTGTTGATCCATCAGAGCGAACCTGAGGAACCTTTGATGACCTGGGAACACAGGAATATGCAGGTAAGCATCTTTGATGTCCACAGAAGTCATGAAATCCCCTTGGCGCAGGGAACTGATGGCAGAGCGCAGAGTTTCCATGCGAAAGCGCCTGCCCCTGACAAACCTGTTGAGGATCTTCAAGTCCAGGATGGGCTTGACTGAACCATCTTTTTTGGGTACTGTGAATAGGTTGGAATAAAAGCCCTTGCCCTTTTCTCTTAAGGGGACCTGGCAGATGACCCCCAGCTCCAGGAGGCCTTGCACTGCTTGCACTAGCTCCTGAGCTGACACAGGGTCCTGAGGAATCCGGGATCTGATGAATCTTGGAGGGGGACAGGCCGCAAACTCCAACTTGTAACCGGAGGACACTACCTCCTGAATCCACCGGTCTGAGACATGAAGCCTCCAGACGTGCGCAAAGTGCTGCAGCCGTCCCCCCACCCGGATGGGTGAGGGCGCCCCATCATGCCTGAGGGGGCTTGGGGGAGGATTTTGCTTTGAGACCCCAGGAGGAGCCAGGACGTCCACGTCCTCTGCCCCTACCCCAGAAATCTCCCCGGGCCCCATCTTCCCTGTCTGGCACCACGGTAAACCCCTGACCCCGAAAGGGCCGAGATTGTGGTAACCTGCCTCCCTTAGCAAAAAGGTCCAGGCAGTCCCCAAACAGGCGCAGTCCTTTAACCCTTTAACCACCAGCCTACCTTGAGATTTTGTCACCCTTTGTTGCCAGACCATTTTGCACTATTTTGCGCTCCCCATGTTCAACTGTGATTTTTGAAGGGATTTCCAGGGATTTCCCAGGAAAGTAATATATTGTTTTTTTCAGCAGAGCCTGGGCTTTAACATGAAATGTCTTGTTTGTCATTTTCTAAGTGTATTCTCAATATTTTGGGGTGAAAATTGTGCAAAAAAAATAAAAAATAACTATTTTTTACAATTTGTAGTGTTTTTTTGCAATAAAAAATGTAAGTTTGTCAATAAAATCTTATTGTGTGTGAAACCCCAATTTCTCCCGGTTACAGCGGTACCACATATGTATAGGTAGACACCCTTTCCTGCCCAGGAGACTCCCCCAAACTGAAACAACTTTAGGAGATTTTCAGATAAAATACAACTATGCTATGCAATATGCGTACCTTGCAGTTTTTAAGAAAAACAACAACCTATGTTGACATAGGTGCAGTTTTCTGGAAGTAATCCCTCAATGTATTCTTTGGTTGCACAGGGTTTCCCTAAAAATGAATAAAAAAGCAGAATCAAAACCAAATTTTCCTAAAAAAAACTATATGCAAACCAGAAAAAAACTGAAAATCTGAAAAAGCAACATCCCCCAAACAGAACAATACCCAACATGCATAGGTTATGTCAAGGAGAGAGTTGCCAAACACACCAAAGTAAAGCATGCGCATAATGGTAATTTTACTTCAAAATTTCAGCTCTGCAGACAAAGTGCGCACCTTGTGCTTTTTCTACCAAAACAACCCTTTATATTTGGAATATCCCCAATAAACCATATATTCCCTGAAAGTACACATGTTAAGCTTTCTAAGCGTACCCAGCTTGTTGAAGTGGGCTCATCTTTATGGAAGTAATATCTCGATGAATTCTTAGGTTGCACAGCGTTTCACAAAAAAATGTATAAAAAAGCAGAATAAAAAACACCTTTTCCTAAAATATCAATATGCAAATAAGAAAAAACAAGCTAAATCTGAAAGCGCAAGGTCCCGCGAGCAGAACAATACCCAACATGCATAGGTACCTGTAACCTTTTAACTGCCAGCCTACTTGAGATTTTGTCACCCTCTGCTGCCAGGTCAATTTTCACCATTTTGCGTGATGTTTAACTGTGATTTTTGCAGGAATTTGCAAGAAAATGGCATATTTTCTTTTTGTGGCAGAGTTTAGATTTTAACATGAAATGTCTTGTTTGTATTTTTTCTACTTTTTTTAAATATATTTTTAAGTAAATAAGTAAAAAAAAAATAAAAAAAATATATATTTTTTTAAATTGTCTCCTTTATTTTAACAAAAACATTTATTTTATTAAAGAAAACCATATTGCACGTGAAAGCCCCATTTCTCCCGATTACAATGATACCACATATGTATCGGTAGCCCCCCGTTCCTGTCGAGGTGATCCCCTAAACTGAATAGAGCACTTTATAACATTTACAAATAAAATACAACTACTATCTATATAATAAAGGGTTAAATAAAAAAAATTGGTGTGGGGTCCCCCTTCACAGGGGGGGGGGGGGGGGACACCATTTTTGGGGGAATATAAGGGTTTTTTTGGGAGACAGGTAATGGGGGGTCTCGGGGTTAATGGCAAGTCACCCACTAGCCGCAGGTGACTTGCCAGACCCAGAGCCTTGTGAACTGGTATAGGGGTCTCATTGATCCCTTACCAGTTCACAAAGGGTTAAAAGTAAAAAAAAACACACACAGAGACACACTTTAAAAATAACTTTATTGAAAAAAAATATTTTTTTTTTAATACTCCCATCCATCCCTGTGTCCCATGCTGATCACTTAGGCTTCTGCTCTCCTGCTGCTGCTGGAAGCCTTTTATACCTACTGGGTTACAGGTAACATAGGGTTAATTTAAAAAAAAAAAAAGACATAGGGTCCCCCCTCCCAGGAAGGGGGACCCCATTTTTGGGGGATTTTTAAGGGTTAAGACCCTTAAAAATCCCCCCCAAAAATGGCGTGAGGTCCGCCCTACCCAGCGTAACCAGCCTGTGACCAGCTATGGGGGCTTGTAGAACAGGGCGCAGGGGCCAGCTTTAGTGACCCTGGCCCTGCAGGCTACAAGCCGTCATAGCCTAGGGCCACGGCTCTTCTGCCCCCCCCCCCCCCTGGGCTTTGAAGAGGCAGGTAATTTGGGTGGCCAGGGGTTAATGGCATGTCACCCGCTAGATGCAGGTGACTTGCCAGACCCCCGAGCCTTGTGAACTGGTATAGGGGTCACATGGACCCCTTACCAGTTCACAAAGGGTTAAAAGTAAAAAAAAAACACACGGACACACTTTTTCAAAATAACTATTAAAAAAAAATATATATTTTTTTATTATTTTCTTTTAATACTTACCTCCCATCCATCCCTGTGTCCCACGCTGATCACTTAGGCTTCTGCTCTCCTGCTGCTGCTGGAAGCCTTTTATACCTACTGGGTTACAGGTAACACAGGGTTAATTAATAAAAAAATGACATAGGGTCCCCCCTCCCAGGGAGGGGGACCCCATTTTTGGGGGGATTTTTAAGGGTTAAAACCCTTAAAAAAAAAAAATGGCGTGAGGTCCCCCCTACCCAGCGAAACCAGCCTGTGATCAGCTATGGGGGCTTGTAGAACAGGGCGCAGGGGCCAGCTTTAGTGACCCTGGCCCTGCCAGCTACAAGCCGTCATAGCCTAGGGCCATGGCTCTTCTGCCCCCCCCGGGCTTTGGGGAGGCAGGTAATTTGGGTGGCCAGGGGTTAATGGCAAGTCACCCGCTAGTTGCAGGTGACTTGCCAGACCCCCCGAGCCTTGTGAACTGGTATAGGGGTCACATGGACCCCTTACCAGTTCACAAAGGGTCAAAAGTAAAAAAAACACAGACACACTCTTTCAAACAAACTTTATTAGAAAAAAAACAATTTTTTTTTACTTTACTCACCTCCGATCTGCATCTCCTGTTTCCCGCGGCGATCATATGCAGGTGACGGCTGGGCAGAGGAGGGGGGGCAGGCGATCGGAGGATCGCCTACCTCCCTCCTCCTCTGTCCAGCCCTCACCGGCATCTGAAAGCTGAATTGCCGGGTGCCCCTACGACACCCAGCGGTGATGTCATCGAGCTCGCCCCTGAAAGGGCGGGGCTAAAGTCCAAGATGGCGTCCGCCATCGGAAGCTGCGGAGGGAGGAGGGCTGCTATGCCCCCTCCAGAAGCCGGAAGAGCCGGGGGGGTGATCGGAGCCCCCCCCCCCGTGAAGAGGAGAGCCGGCGGTGGCCGACGGGCACGAAGGTAAGTGACTTACTTCTTGTTTTTTTTGCAGGCAATCCCGGCGGCTGCTGAAACGGGGGTGGCACCCTATTTTGGGCACTCCCCTGCAGCCGGAGGAGCTCCAATCGGCGATCGGAGCCCCTCTGGCTGAAGAGGAGACCCGGCCGGATCGAACGAGGGGTCAGGTAAGTGAGTTTTTTAAAATCTTTTTTTACTATTAGTGGGGAAAGTCAGGCACGTAAAATTTACGTGGCTGGCAGTTAACTGCAGGGGAGGCAGCCACGTAAATTTTACGTGGCTGCCGTTTAAACGGTTGAAGGGAAAACCGGTGAGGGCCTTCTTGGCAGCGTTGTCAGCAGCCCACTGGCGGAGCCAAACCGAGCGGCGTATAGACACCACGAGGGCAGAAGTTCTGGCACACATTCTGATGGTGTCATCCAATGCTGAGAGGACAAAATTTACAAGAACATCACAACTGGAGAGTGCATTAAACACCTCACAAGGCAAATCATCAGGGGCACTATCAAGTATATTTCTGATAAGGGTTCTAGTGGCCACAGCAGTAATGGCAGAGGCACAGACCGGGTGCAGCGCCGTCCCCGCACATGCAAAGGCGTGGGATGCCAGCTGGTCAATGCGCCGGTTCTCAGCATCCCGCAGGGTAGTGGAGTCAGGGGAATGCATGACAGAGGTGTTATATAGCCCTAGGATGGGGCATCCACCTCGGGGGGGATGACCAACATTTAACCACCTCAGCAGGAAAGGGATATTTCCTATCCCAACTTTTCGGAACCCCGGGAAGTTTACTGGGCCGCTCCCATTCCTTGAGTACAAGGTTATGGAAATGTGCCTGCTCGGGAAATTCCAAACGTGGATCCCTCTTTGCCTGGGAGCCGCAACAGGGAGAGAGATGGACAGAACCTCAAAAATCTGGGTCATTAATCTGTCAGTGTCATCCGGGGCCCAGGGGTCAGAGCCAGAATTGTCATGACCCCTTGGTCTCTCATCAGATGAGCCTGAATCAGAAAAGAGCTCCCCTTCATCAGACGGGGTATAGCCACAAAGATTCCAAAGCTCCTCAGTTCCCATAGGGAAAACAGTGACATTAGGCATCAAGTGCCGCTTCTTAGCAGGGGCCTTACACGCTAAGGACTTAGCAATCAACTGCTCAACAGTAGCCAGTCTAGAAGACACATCAGGCTGAGAATCCCCAGTAGTATGCAACTCAGTAGGAGTGAGGTTTAAGCTTGGGGGAGTAGGCGAAGTGAAACGAGGTGCAGCCACTGCCAGGCCAGATTGCAATACAAGCACCTGCTCAGCACAGGGTACACAGACCCGCGCCTTGTCAGCGTCAGCATGAGGCTGCCCACACGCTACACACAGCCGGTCTTGTCCCGAAGGGACCCCGGTCACATTATCCTGGAATGCCCCCTCTATATTATAGCGACACTATACGCCGATAGGGAATAACGCTATATAGCAATCCCGGATGCCCCAATAACCCGCTAGGGAAGTGGCTGTATTATTTTTACATGGCCTACAAGTTATATACTAATACAGGGCCGGGAGAAGCCAAAAGGGTTCGCCCCGCCTGAAAGACATAAGCAGACAAGAACCTGTAAGCACACAGTAACAAAAGTGAAAATATAAAGCCGCCCGCGAGGGCACTTACGGACCGCGGTAGGTAGGGGTCTGTCGCGCATGGGCCAACCAAGCAGGTTAAAGATGGCGTCGGTATACCTCGAGGGGTGGGCCGGTATCAGCAATGACGCAGAGCGCGAAGCCAGAACGTGCAAGCAGCCAATGATGGCGCACCAGCGCCTGAGGTAATGCCGCCGCTAAGCACGGAACCAAGTCAGCGCGCGGCGGCGGCAATTTTAAAAAGACAGTAAAGGCAAGTCAGCGCGGCGGCTGACACACGACTAAACAGAATAAAAAGAGAGTGTAAAACACAGAATGCATAGCATACACTTTACACACACCCCCTCTTTTCCCCCAAAGGCTACAAGGAGAATGAGGGAGAACAGCGGCCACTTAAACAGGGCCCACCGATGGGCAGGGGCAAGGGGCACTAGTGCGGGAGGGGCATCCCATAGAGGCTCACCATAAGCCTGAACCGCCTACCCTTTGGTGGGGGATTGCGGTGGAGCAGCGCTCCTAAGCACTTAACAGCGGTGCTGCCTACCTTCACCCGACCAGCGCAGCCAAGGCTGGGAGGCATATTACTAGTGGAACGGGTGGGAATAGTCCCACAGGGCCGCAGGCTAATAGCCCCGCTCACCTGTGAGTAGAGAGCCATTTCTCGTCCTTCGCAGCCAGACTGCAGAGAAATTCTGGGGATTTGTGGGATGTCCCCGGGTATTTGAGGGGCCGGGAGGAGCCTATTTTCGATGTCTCTGCAGTCCAGCGCCATCTGGCGGAGTATATCCCAACTGTAAGTATTAGATTTGGAGCAGGACTTACTGTATACTAAGAATATTAGTGCTTTTCTAGAATAAGTATTTACACACTAGTACTAGAATTACCCATCATTCCTTTCAGTGGTTGGAGCTATACAAATAATTTCTTTACAGCTCCAAGCTAGTAAAATCACTCAGATAGCTACTGAGTGTGCAGTTAGCTGTAAATGTACATGTCCAAAGCCTTCCATTAGTGGACACATGTTTCTTGTCTCTTATCACTACCAGGCCGGAAGTATTCACCTGTATGGGGGTCAGACTTGGTGAGTACCAAAAAAGAATAGTAAGCCACCATGTGAAGAGAGCCATGTTAGGCTTAATAGAGAGGGGCTAAAGTGACCAAATGACCCTCTACTCAAAAGAAAATAAGTTCTTCCTCCAATGGAAAGTACAGATGAGTGAACCAAACCTTTCGAACCGGCGTTAGAAGCGAACTTCCAGGAATGCTCGGCTCACTACAGTCCTGAATTCTCAGGGCTGACTCACCTGACCCCTCGCTGTCCCCTGTCTGTCCAACCGACACAATCCACTGAGCAGCTAAGTGGCAGGGGAAAGAAGATAAGTGTCTTTTAGTTTTTTTTATTTGGGTTTACAGTCTCTTGAACTTTCTATATTAAAGTGTTTGCACCTTTATCCATGCTGACTGTTCATAGAACTGTGTGACCAAATAACCTGCTTTATCTGCACACAAAAATAAATCTGGCAGGGGTGAGCAAGCAGTACACCCTTACGCAAGGACAAAAACACACAATCTGCCCTCTAATCAACTCTGTTAGCACCTCACCTTAACAAATTAACCATCTTTCAGAGCTTGAGCTGAGCAGGTGTTGCCCCTTACCCCTACACTGGCCAAACCTAATAAAATAGTATGACATTCCTGTTTTTCTTTCTGCCCTGTGCAGCAACTCAATCTGAAGATTCCAAAGGCCACTTGGTAATGCACATAGTCAAGAGAAAGCCAGCTCTCATTTGACCAATGGAAGGATTGCATGTGACAATAAAGAGAAGATTTCTTTAAATAGAGCATTACTGGGCTTTTTAATCTGACAGATAGGCATTTATTCTCCTCAGACCAGGACATTGTGACAGCTTATTCTTCTCCAAAAATGCTAGTAATGTTCAATACTGACTAACCAGGGCTGCTTTCTACACACTTACTTATGCAGTTCTTAGCATTGTTGGACAATGGGCAGCAATGGGGTAAGTATACACTGTGATTCACTCTTGACCACAAGAGGTTACAGTTACAGTCATGCCCCACAACCCGTGTTTTATATTTGCTATTATTTTGTCTTTTTTACAGTTTGTTTACATATTACTTCTTAGTATGCTTTTCAGTAGCTTGCACTTTAAATAAAGCCACTCACGTGCCTTATCCGCTAAGTAACCGAGCAATCATTTGGGGTAAGAGCAAGCTGTATACAGATACACATACTGTGAAGCTTACAGCCACTTGATGGGAGAAGAATACAGTACTCATGATACAGGCCACTACCCACTGCTTCTCTATATCAGAAACTGCAAAATATAACATATTCAATTTGATATTTTAGTAGGTATATTCATGTGCAACCTGAATCCTATTTAAATTAAATAAACAGTGCAGGTCTCACCTTTTACTGTTATTACTCACCAATGGCTGAGGGGTCAACTAAATTACTATAATTTGTGCCGCTAGATTAGATTACATTAGATTTGCTCTCTTTCACTAGGACTTCTATATCTCATTTACAGTAGCTGCTCGGTATTGGCTAAATTCAGTAAACGTATTTTATTAAATGAAAATAAGAAATAAGTTGCTTTATTCCATTATAAGGCATGAGTTACGGTAAACCAGACCTTCACCGTGATTTATTGAAAAGCCCAAACCCTTAAAAATGATTCCCCAGCATCTAAAGTTAACATATTTTACGTTTTTAGTCACTTACTTATTATTCTTTCCCCCACTGGGCTGCAGCTCTGTTCAGGACTTTAGGATATGGGCGCTGCCATCTTTACTCAGAAGCATCACACTTACTGAGGAGAGAAGAGTGTGATAAAGCGGGTTATAGCTGTGCTTTGCTCAGACAGAGCAGAGCTGGGGTCAGGAAAAGGTCAGCAATCCCAGAATGCAGAGCAGCACAGTCAGAAGGCACTTCCTGTTTGCAGGCTGTCTGACGTTCCATGAGCCGCCATCTTGGATGTTTAAAGGCTCATAACATGCAGTAGATGCAGGTAGGATGATTTTTAATGTGAGCAATCTGTATGTACAGGGTGTGGGAAACATATAAGATAGACTCTTATTCAGAGAAAAGGACCGCTTTAAAGGAATGATTCAGCGAAGGGAGGAAGTTTAAGGGATCACCTATTTAACTTGCTAAGAAAATCTTAACCCGGACCAACACCATCACAACAGTGCTCATATGCATTCCTTTCCGAGGGCAATTTAGATTGCTGCACATACAAACTAAGTTAGTTTTTGGAACTTCTGCTATGTTCCATTTTCCCCTCCCAATGGTGTCCTATGGATCTGCCAGTGGCATGCAAAGGAAGTGCTGCAGGGTTTCCTGTTGCTTTTCATTGTGGGTTTTGTCGGTCAAGTCTGGGAAGCAGCATGTCTGGGATGCTAGCAAAAGAAGAAGCCTCCTGGGTGCTCCAAGATTGCAGTGACCAGGAGAAAGTCAGTTTGGCAGCATTTGAGCAGAAGTAAATGTATATTCTGACAATGATTCAGTATCATGAATGCAGATGGGACAAGTTGGGGGAGTTTTTACTTCAACTGTGTAAGGCTGTTGGTCTAAATTTAGGGAGGAACCACAGCCAAGAAATTGAATTTATTGGGCATTGTGCCTCTCTGGTGGCCTTTTCCTCACTCCCACGGCATATGTGCAGGGTGCTCAGCCAATCAGCAGCACTCATTTTATTTAGATTTCCTTTTCCAAACTGAGCTCAGTACTGCAAAGGAAAATCTAAATGGTGTGTACGCCGCTGGCCACATTCCAGTCTGCTGTGGTGAGCGCATGGGGGGAGGGCTCGTGGAAGAAGTGAGAAGAGCAGGTGATCTGGGGTTTTGAGATGCCCCATAAAGAGGTAGTCCAACGTTGCCAAAAGTCTTATAGACTCTTAGGGCATGTTGTACAGTCAGTGGCTGTTTAAACCTCCCTAGAGTAAAGGTTTTAGTTGTTAATAACCAGTATTAAGTATAAATCTGAACATATATACACGTAAAAGGAGTACAGCACTATACATTTTATAATTTTTTTCCATAAATAGACACCTGTGCTCTATTCTTTATCATTTCTCTGGTTTAATGTTCTCTGGTTTATCAGTCCCCAGACCCATTTTGAATCTTTCATCATAGTTCTAACCTTTAGATTTTATACCAGGCAGTATGTCTGCCCACTTAAGTACATGCTGTTATTTTATGTAGAATGTAAATTGAAATTCACATATATAATAAACTGGTTTAGAAGCGTAATGAGTGCCACTCTTAACACAGCATGTTAATTTTAGCCACAGATTACATCAAACAACAGAATTATGTTCTTTACTTAGAGCCAGTCACTTCCGATTGCAGCTTTCCACATTTCTATTAACTACTACAAAATGAACTTTCCTGACATAATAGAAATCAATCTCAGATACCAAACTAACTCTATAATTCTGAAGAGTATTAAAGCTAATTAAAAGTAAAAAAAAATAGGTTCACTAACACCCCCCCCCCCCTTTCAATGCAAAGGAGGGGGCATGAAGAGGGCTGGTATGCCCTACTCTATTGCCATGATCGGAGTGTAGTGTGCGTGCTAGAGTCTTTGGGACTGATGGTTTCGGAAGGCTGTTCGTAACAAAGGCTAACAGTGACTGGAGATTGGACCTGCGTGGTGTGGGATTCAAACTCACAACCCGGTAAGTTTGTGACAACAGGAGTTAGATCGATCAGCTGTGGGAGTCATAAGGTGAGTAGAGCTTTTGTTTTTTTTTAGATGCCTGGATACCCCCTGTAATTCTCTACTTTCCACGTTCCTGGACAATAAACAAACAAATAAAAACATTATTCATATATACAACAGAATCCACAGCCAACCTTCTTATCACAATGCTCATCGACCACTTGGCTGGGAGACAACAAGCAGGTGAAAAGCACCCCTCAGGATCATACAGCACCAGTTATAGTTACAAGTTACCTCCAGGCTTGCATTGTCAGCTGGGAATCCCCATACAGTGAAACCAAGAGTTCTATAACTGAGGAGCGATGACTGCACAGTGGAGACATCAGCTTCATCTGTTGGTAACTTATGTATGATGCTGGCTCTTGAGGCTGACTCTGTAAGTGGCTGCTTGGAAGTGGTGAGTTAAAGCAGGATCTCCTGTGGTAAGCTTTGGGAAACTGAGCTCATTTGGTAAGTAAAATATAGTAAACTGTGTTTGTTTTATTTTTGTGAATCAGTATGTTAATGCTGGCACAAATTTAAACCAAAGAAAAAAAAAAAAGTTTTTTTTTCACTTTCTCTCTCCTGGATTCCTGCTGAGGCCTAATTGAGGCCTAATTGAAGCAGGTGTGTTATAAGCCAGAACACAACTCTTGTAGCTTGCTCTTGAGGCTGACTCTGTAAGTGGCTGCTTGGAAGTGGTGAGTTAAAGCAGGATCTCCTGTGGTAAGCTTTGGGAAACTGAGCTCATTTGGTAAGTAAAATATAGTAAACTGTGTTTGTTTTATTTTTGTGAATCAGTGTGTTAATGCTGGCACAAATTTAAACCAAAGAAAAAAAAAAAAAAATTTTTTTATCACTTTCTCTCTCCTGGATTCCTGCTGAGGCCTAATTGAGGCCTAATTGAAGCAGGTGTGTTATAAGCCAGAACACAACTCTTGTAGCTTGCTCTTGAGGCTGACTCTGTAAGTGGCTGCTTGGAAGTGGTGAGTTAAAGCAGGATCTCCTGTGGTAAGCTTTGGGAAACTGAGCTCATTTGGTAAGTAAAATATAGTAAACTGTGTTTGTTTTATTTTTGTGAATCAGTGTGTTAATGCTGGCACAAATTTAAACCAAAGAAAAAAAAAAAAAAAGTTTTTTTTTCACTTTCTCTCTCCTGGATTCCTGCTGAGGCCTAATTGAGGCCTAATTGAAGCAGGTGTGTTATAAGCCAGCACACAACTCTTGTAGCTTGCTCTTGAGGCTGACTCTGTAAGTGGCTACTTGGAAGTGGTGAGTTAAAGCAGGATCTCCTGTAGTACGCTTTGGGAAACTGAGCTCATTTGGTAAGTAAAATAGAGTAAACTGCGTTTGTTTTATTTTTGTGAATCAGTGTGTTAATGCTGGCACAAATTTAAACCAAAGAAAAAAAAAAAAAAAAAAAGTTTTTTTTTCACTTTCTCTCTCCTGGATTCCTGCTGAGGCCTAATTGAGGCCTAATTGAAGCAGGTGTGTTATAAGCCAGAACACAACTCTTGTAGCTTGCTCTTGAGGCTGACTCTGTAAGTGGCTACTTGGAAGTGGTGAGTTAAAGCAGGATCTCCTGTGGTAAGCTTTGGGAAACTGAGCTCATTTGGTAAGTAAAATATAGTAAACTGTGTTTGTTTTATTTTTGTGAATCAGTGTGTTAATGCTGGCACAAATTTAAACCAAAGGAAAAAAAAAAACGTTTTTTTTCACTTTCTCTCTCCTGGATTCCTGCTGAGGCCTAATTGAGGCCTAATTGAAGCAGGTGTGTTATAAGCCAGCACACAACTCTTGTAGCTTGCTCTTGAGGCTGACTCTGTAAGTGGCTGCTTGGAAGTGGTGAGTTAAAGCAGGATCTCCTGTGGTAAGCTTTGGGAAACTGAGCTCATTTGGTAAGTAAAATATAGTAAACTGTGTTTGTTTTATTTTTGTGAATCAGTGTGTTAATGCTGGCACAAATTTAAACCAAAGAAAAAAAAAAACGTTTTTTTTTTCACTTTCTCTCTCCTGGATTCCTGCTGAGGCCTAATTGAGGCCTAATTGAAGCAGGTGTGTTATAAGCCAGCACACAACTCTTGTAGCTTGCTCTTGAGGCTGTAAGTGGCTGCTTGGAAGTGGTGAGTTAAAGCAGGATCTCCTGTGGTAAGCTTTGGGAAACTGAGCTCATTTGGTAAGTAAAATATAGTAAACTGTGTTTGTTTTATTTTTGTGAATCAGTGTGTTAATGCTGGCACAAATTTAAACCAAAGAAAAAAAAAAACGTTTTTTTTTTCACTTTCTCTCTCCTGGATTCCTGCTGAGGCCTAATTGAGGCCTAATTGAAGCAGGTGTGTTATAAGCCAGCACACAACTCTTGTAGCTTGCTCTTGAGGCTGACTCTGTAAGTGGCTACTTGGAAGTGGTGAGTTAAAGCAGGAGTTACAAGAAGAAGTTACAAGCAGAAGTGCTGAAGCTGTAAGTACCTGCCTTTGATTTCATACTGTTATTTTAAGTGTTGTAAATTCTACACTTGGTTTTCCCACAAATTGATACAATGGGTTCCATGCCTAACAATGCTGTCCAGTGTACATCTTGTGCTATGTATGCACTTCTTGATCAATCGGTCGATGGTGGATATATATGCCCCGGATGTCCGCGAATCGCAGATTTGGAAGCCGTCATTCACGATCTAAATAAGCGATTGGCAACACTGAGAGAAATTGTTATCATGCAAAAGAGTCTGGATCTCACTGATCTGGCACTACATGGCTCAGGGGAGGGGGAGGTTGGTAGTATGGGGGGCGAGGAAAAGCAGGAAAATGAGGCAGCTAGCTCTATAACAGTTAGAAGGCGGGGTAGGGGTAAAAGTTACAGGGAGGCTAGCCCTGAACAGGCACCTCCAAACAAGTTTGCCCGGTTGGCAGATGAGGAGGATGTTAGCTCAGGGATGGCACAGCTGCAGCAAGACACATCTGTCGGCTCCAGGAAGAAAGGGAGGGGAAATGGGAGAACAGGGCAGGCAAGACAGGTGCTGGTAGTGGGTGACTCTATTATTAGGGGAACAGACAGGGCAATCTGTCACAAAGACCAGGATTGCCGAACAGTGTGTTGCCTTCCTGGGGCAAGAGTACGGCATGTAGCGGAGCGGGCTGACAGATTGTTGGGAGGGGCTGGCGTGAACCCAGCGGTCATGGTGCATATTGGCACAAATGACATAGGAAGAAGTAGGTGGAAGGTCCTAAAAAATGATTTCAGGGACTTAGGCCGTAAGCTTAAGGCAAGGACCTCAACTGTAGTATTCTCAGAAATACTACCAGTACCAAGAGCCACACCAGAGAGGCAGCGGGAGATTAGAGATGTAAACAGGTGGCTTAAAAATTGGAGTAAAAAGGAGGGGTTTGGGTTCTTAGAGAACTGGGCCGACTTCACAGTGGGCTACAGGTTCTTTGGCAGGGATGGGTTGCACCTCAATGGGGAGGGTGCATCTGTTCTGGGGGAGAGGATGGCTAAAAGGTTAGAGGAGTGTTTAAACTGAGCACTGGGGGCGAGGGTAAAAGCAGTTACAAAGGGGAAGTTAGGAAAGAAAGTGACAGTGGGTGTAGACATGAAACTGGGGGTGGAGAGGGGGGAGGGGTTAGCACATCTAGCAGGAATAAGTGCAATATACAAAATTATCAAAATTGTCATAAGCGTTTGAAATGCATGCTTACAAATGCTAGAAGCTTGACTAATAAAATAGATGAACTAGAATTGATAATAACACAAGAGCAATATGACATAGTGGGGGTAACAGAGACCTGGCTGGATGAAAGCTATGACTGGGCAGTAAATTTACAGGGATACTGTGTGTTTAGGAGGGACCGTAACAAACGCAAATGGGGTGGAGTCTTCTTAATTGTAAAATCCTCTCTACAGCCTGCTCTGCGGGAGGATATATGTGAGGGGAATGACCATGTGGAGTCTGTATGGGTAGAAATACATGGAGGGAGAAACAAAAATAAAATACTGATGGGGGTTTGCTATAAACCTCCAGATATATCCGAATCCATAGAAAATATGATGCTAAGGCAAATAGATATAGCCGCTAAACTAAATGAGGTAGTGATTATGGGGGACTTTAACTACCCGGATATAGACTGGGATGCTGAAACATGTGTTTCGCATAAAAGTAATAGTTTTTTATCTAAAACAAAAGATGGCTACCTTTCCCAACAAGTACAAGTTCCAACAAGGGGGAAAGCCATATTGGACCTAATACTAACCAATGTACCAGACAAAGTAATAAAGGTACAGGTTGGGGGACACCTTGGAAGCAGTGATCATAATATCATTAATTTCCAATTAGCAGTCACTAGGGTGCCTTATCAAGGAGCCACAAAAACGCGGGACTTCAAAAAGGCAAAGTTTGACCAACTTAGAGATGCCCTACACTGCATTGACTGGGAAAATGCCCTTAAAAACAAAAGCATGGACGCTAAATGGGATACTTTCAAAGCAATACGTAATTTTCATTGTGACAGATATATACCTTACAGGAATAAAACTATTAGACGCACATGTAAACCGATGTGGCTAAATAAAAAGGTTAAGGGGGCAATAAACAACAAAAAAAAGGCATTTAAACGTTTAAAGCAGGAAGGGACAGCGGAAGCGTTAAAAAAATATAAAGAAGAAAATAAACAATGTAAACAACAGATAAGGGCAGCTAAGCTGGAGACAGAAAGACTGGTCGTGAAAGAGCGTAAAACTAACCCCAAATTATTCTTTAGCTACATAAACCGTAAAAGGTACAAACCTGAGGGTGTGGGCCCCCTGAAAAGCAAGGAGGGGACCCCTATAGAGGGAAATGAGGAGAAAGATAATTTGCTTAACAACTTCTCTGCTTCTATATTCACAAAAGAATTTGACATGCCGAGTCAAATGCAGGGGAATAACCAAAACCCTCCATTAAATGTCACTGGTCTAACCAAGGAAGAAGTCCAGCACCGTCTCAAGCAGATAAAAATCGATAAATCACCGGGACCAGATGACATACATCCTCGTGTTTTAAGGGAGTTATGTACAGTTCCGATGGATTGGCACTTGGCAAATGTGGTGCCAATATTCAAAAAGGGATCTAGGGGGGAACCTGGGAACTACAGACCGGTAAGCTTAACATCTGTGGTGGGCAAGCTGTTTGAAGGTTTCTTAAGGGATACTATCCTGGAGCACCTTGGGGAAAATGACCTTATTACTCCATATCAGCATGGATTTATGAGGAATCTCTCCTGCCAGACAAACCTAATCAGCTTTTATGAGGAGGTAAGTTCAAGATTGGATCGGGGGAGTCATTGGATATCATATATCTTGACTTTTCTAAAGCATTTGATACTGTGCCACATAAAAGGCTGGTACAAAAGATGAGAATGCTTGGACTGGGAGAAAACGTGTGCAGATGGGTGGGAAATTGGCTTAATGATCGGAAGCAGAGGGTGGTTATCAATGGTACACACTCAGATTGGGTCACTGTTACTAGTGGAGTACCACAAGGGTCAGTTCTGGGACCAATTCTCTTCAATATATATATAAATGACATTGGGTATGGATTAAACAGTAAAGTCTCAATCTTTGCAGATGATACTAAGCTGAGTAAAGTAATTAAAACAAAAGAGGACAACAGGCAGCTACAAACAGATTTAGATAAATTGGAAGCATGGGCAGTTAAATGGCAAATGAAGTTTAACACAGATAAATGTAAGGTTATGCACATGGGAAGGAGAAATCTATGTCATGATTCCACACTAAATAAAGAAACACTTGGTAAAACAACAAGGAAAAAGGACCTAGGGGTTTTAGTTGACAATAAGCTCAACTGTAGTAATCAATGCCAGGCAGCTGCTGCCAAGGCAAATATGATCATGGGGTGCATCAGGAGGGGCATAGGTGCTCATGACCAGAGCATCATTTTACCCCTGTACAAGTCACTAGTCAGACCCCATATGGAATACTGTGTACAGTTCTGGGCACCTGTGCTTAAGAAGGACATATCAGAACTGGAGCGCGTTCAAAGAAGGGCAACAAAGTTAATAAAAGGAGTGCGGGGGCTAGAGTACCCGGAAAGATTGTCCAAGTTAGGCTTATTTAGTCTAGAAAAAAGACGATTGAGGGGTGATCTAATAACTATGTATAAATATATTCGGGGTCAATAGAAGGATCTGTCCCACAATCTATTTATACCCCGGAGTGTAACCATAACCCGGGGGCATCCACTAAGGTTAGAGGAAAGGTGCTTTCTCCACCGACATAGGAGGGGATTCTTCTCTGTAAGAGCAGTGAGACTATGGAACTCGCTGCCAGAGGAGGTAGTAATGATGGATACAGTAAAAACGTTCAAAAGTGGCCTTGATGCCTTCCTGGCATGTAATAACATTTCCAGCTATGGCTACTAGACCACTGGAAGGAGTTAAACAGGCTGAACTGGATGGACTAAAGTCTTTATTCAGCCTTACATACTATGTTACTATGTTACTATGATCCCAAGATGTATTCTAACTTAGCTGGTACGTGTAAACCAGGAGGTTGGTGTGTGTGACGAGGACGCTGCTTAATTTCTCAGTGATGGTAGACAATCTACATGGAAGCTGAAGCTGGGAACTTAAGGTGGGCCAAAGGTGGGCCAAAACCCAGGATTTTGACTATCCTGGGTTTTGGTCCTTTCCCCCGCTATGTGAAACAACCCAGCCCATGATGCCAACTTACCTCTTCCTGGTCCTACAGCGCATGCACGGCCGCTCGTCCAATCAGCGTGCTCGAAGCTGCTGATGTCACGTCGTCTAAGAGGGACACGCACCCTGCTAGAGGGATAGAGGGGATGTGACCGCGGCTTGTGCATGCACCGTTGGACTGGGAAACAAGGTAAGTGTATGGGGCAACCTGGGGGGTTTCACACAAAGGGGGGAGGGAATCAATTGGCCTGGGAATCTTATAGATTCCCGGGCCGATCGGCGTGGGTTTTGGTCCACTTTAAATGACAGGTCAAACACCCAATCCTGTGCAGTCATGTGATGTACAGGTCTGCCACTCAAGTCCATGGACGCCATCCAAATGCCATGCCCTCCGCCTCCGCATCAAGAGAGCATTGTGTTTATCAGGTGAGTTGTTTAATTATTGTGACCCCCGGCTCAGCCTTAGCACAGAGGGACGGAGGGGGTTACAAAAAGCTTGGACTTCCTCTTTAAAAGTCCTTTTTACAGAGTTAACAATGCCATCCTTAAATCCTCAATGCTTTTTAATGGCTTCTGTGTTCTGAGATAAAAATATCTAAGGACCTAACGGATTGCTGTATCTGTATCCCCAGATTTGTTTTTGGAAATGTCCATTACAGTCAGTTTAAAGTAAAGAATTTGTAAAAAGGTCTTTTGTTACAAAGTTATTGGCCATTAAGGATTAAAATGGCTGTTTCTATGAATCTACTGGGAAAAGGTTTGAAGAATTGTTGACACTGAAGAATCTTTTGGGTACTGACACAATGGCAAGCCTTAAAGCGGAGAGACCAATGCTGACAAATACTGGATGTTCATCAGCTTTATGGAATAATAAATCCTCACTTTATATGCAATAAAAATGACTGTATTGGTGGTTTAGGCACATTACAGTTTCTTCAAAGTGCCAGTAGGATTGTTGCTCTTTAGACAATGTCATAAATGTTCAGGGTAATTCACATCTTGTACCTAAGCACACAGAAACTGTAAATATTTATTTTATATGGCTAAATCTTTGAAACAGCAGTGAGGTTAATCTATAGTGCTACATATCATGCAGTACTTCCCGTACAAACCGTAATAAGATGTGAGAGCTAAATCAGTCACAATAATGAGGTGTAATGACAGCTTAGCACCGAAGCTTCTTTATTGTTAGCTAAAAAGATTTACTTGTCTGTCTGACATACAGGAGGCTACAATGTTCTGTACAATATGCTTGCTGTAAAAATACTGTTCTATATCATTTGTTGTACTGAGCATATTCTAAGCAGAGAAAATACAATTCTGTGATTACTCACCTGTAGAATTGGTATTATATGTATACAGCACGTCCTGTTTCAGAAGATATTCCTTACACTTGGGGATATACTCCAGTAGATGGCGCTGGACTGCAGAGACAGAAAAAGAGGCTCCTCCCAGCCCCATATATACCCGGGACCTCCCACAAAATCCCCAGTATTGAAAAGCAGTTAGCAAGAGACCGGGAGAACTATGACCATTATATATATATATACAGCACGTCATGTTCCAGAAGATATTCCTTGCACTTGGGACATCAAATAGCAGTGTCCGTAAGGTAGGGCGGGATCCCCAAAAGTAACAGCAGAAAGTTTAAACCACTGCCGCCTGCAGAACCTTGCGGCAAAAAGCTGCATCAGCTGAGGCCCTAACATACACCTTGTAAAACTTTGAAAAAGTATGAACAAAAGACCAAGTAGAGGCCTTGCAAACTTGTTCAACAGAAGCTTGGTGCTGAAAAGCCCAAGAGGCACCAATAGCACGAGTAGAACGAGCAGTAAGGCGGAAGGGAGGCTCCTTCCCCTTAGCAGAGTAGGTCTGTACCACAGCCTGACGGATCCACTTGCTGATAGTGGACTTAGCTGGAGCCAGACCCTTCTTAGGTCCAGACGGAAGCACAAAAAGAGCATCAGTCTTCCTGAAAGATTCAGTAGCCACCAAAGGGTTACTGGGATTAGGACACAGAGAAGGCAAAACAATGTCCTGATTGAGACATGCCTAACAGAAGTGATGGCCACCAAAAAGACCACCTTAAGCGTGAGAATGGACAAAGTAGCCCCTTGCAAGGGCTCAAAGGGAGACCCCTGCAGGGGAGATAAGATCAAGTTCAAGTTCCAGACTGGTAACATAGGCTTACGTGGGGGACGCACGTGAGTAACTTCCTGGAAAAGGGTCTTGACCAGGGGATGCTGAGCAAAGGAAAAAATTGCCAAAGCAGACACATGGCCTTTCAGAGTACTGAGCTGAAGGCCCATATCCAAACCATGTTGGAGAAACTCCAGAATCCTAGGAATAGAAAACACACAACAGGGAAGCGAGTCCTCTTCCTAGCCCTGATCATGGTTTTCACCACCGAAGCAGGCAGCCCTTTTTCCATCAAGATGGAGGTTTCAACAGCCAGGCCGTCAAAGCCAGCGTTTGTAAATTGGGGTGGCGTAGGTGTCCCTGAGTGAGCAGATCTGGAACCCGTGGTAGGGCGTACTGATCTACTGCCAACTGCACGATGTCTGCGAACCACACTCTTCTTGGCCAACAGGGGGCCACCAGGATGGTTGGCACCCCTTCCTGAACTATCTTGCGCAGCACCCTGCCCAGCAGTGGAAACGGGGGAAACACATACAGGAGCTGGAACCTCATCCAAGACATTGCCAGGGCATCCGTGGCCAAGGCCAGAGGATCCTGGGACAGAGAGACAAAGACTGGAAGCTTGTGATTGTGATGGGATGCAAACAGATCCACGTCTGGCTGGTTGCGCCAGTGGGCAGCTGACAATGCTGCCAAAAAGGCCCTCACTGGGTTTTCCTTCAAGGGGCTGCGCCTCTTTTGGGGAACGTTTGGACTTGTTTGCTAAGGGTGGCAAATTTCCTCAGCGTAGAACACAGGCAAAGGCATGGCTAGCCAGCTGATCCATGCGCCTGTCTCCCCCATCTCTCAATGTAGTAGTGTCAGGGGAATGCATGACAGATGTGTTAGACAACCCCAGAACTGGTGCATCCACCTCTGGAGGACATGACCAACGTTTAACCATTTCAGCAGGAAAGGGATAACTCCTTTCCCAACTCTTTGGTACCCCGGGAAGCCGGCTAGGCCGTTCCCACTCCTTGAGAATCAGATTATTAAAGTGAGTTTGTTCAGGAAACTCCAAACGTGGCTTAACAGTATGAAACCGCTCCCCCTGCTGCCGCGGGGCCATGGCAGGAGGAGAGATACAGAGTACTTCAAAAATTTGAGCCAAAAGTCTGTCAGTATCATCTGAAGCCCATGTGTCCGATCCAGACTTAGCATAACTCCTAGGCTGATCCTCAGATGATTCTGAATCAGAGAATAATTCCCCTTCTTCCAGGTGGGTATAACCAGTAACATCAAAAAACTCCTCAGCTTCCATAGGAAAGAGAGTAACACCCGGTGCCAGATGCCGCCAATTAGCAGGAGCCTTACGCGGACTAGAACCAGCAATACGCCATTCAATGCTGGCTACCCTGGTAGCCAAATCAGGTTGAGACTCCCCACTGGTATGCTCCTCCCTGTAAGCGTGGGGGAGGTAGGTGAAGTCAGAGGGGGCGCAGCAATAGACCCAGCCGCAGGCAAACCAGACTGCAGGGCAAGTACCTGCTGGGCGCAGGGTACACACACCCTGACATCATCACTTATAGGGGTACCCCACACGCCACACACAGCCGGGCTTGTCCCGAAGGAACCCCGAGCACATTATCCTGAGAAGCCTCCATGTGGTGATTATCACGGGACAACAGGCCAATAGGGATTGACGCTAATAAAAGCAACCCGGGATGCCCCAATAACCCGCTAGGGAAGTTGGAGTAATGGTATGTAATAGCCCTCCAATAAGAGTTAACACTAAATAGAGGGGATAGGGCCGGGAGAAACCACAAAGTTTGACCCGCCTGCAAGACATAAGCAAAAGATCCCATAAGCGATATGCAATACAGATATGTACATAAATAAATCAGCCCGCGGGGGCACTTACGGACCACGATAATGATATGCCAGGCACATGCAGCAAAGAATTTAAATGGCGCCCGCATATACCTCAAGGGGCGGGCCGCGGAGACAGTGATGCAAAACATGTCATCCGCAAGGCCCGCCCCCCCCCCGAAGAGCGCGAAAACGCGCTCACCTGACAAGACCAGCCAATGATGGCGCAGCAGTGCCTGAGGCGATGTCGCCGCCGACCGCGGAGCGCAGTACAAATGTGCGGCGACTAAAGAAACCACTGCAAGCAATTCAACAGGGATCCCCCCCCCCCCCCCCGAGAACTACAAGGGAGAGCGAGGGGGAAGCAACGGCCAGCCTAAAGGGAGCCAACTGTGGAGATAGGGGGCGAGGGGCAATAAATGCGGGAGGGGCATCCCATAAGGCTCACCATGGGCCTAATACCGCCTACCCTTTGGTGGGGGACTGCGGTTGGAGCAGCGCTCCTTAGCACCAGACAGCGGTGCTGCCTACCTTCACCCGAACCAGAGCAGCCTGAGCTGGGAGGCAGTAGAAGGAAACGGGTGGGAATAGTCCTACAGGGCCGCAGGCTAATAGCCCCGCTCATCTGCGAGTAGAGAGAGCCATCTTCTAGTCATCGCAGCCAGGACTGCAGAGAAGAACTGGGAATTTTGTGGGAGGTCCCGGGTATATATGGGGCCGGGAGGAGCCTCTTTTCTGTCTCTGCAGTCCAGCGCCATCTACTGGAGTATATCCCCAAGTGTAAGGAATATCTTCTGGAACAGGACGTGCTGTATACTTAGAATAGCACAATCACTGGGGTCTTTCTTTTCATACAGCTAAATATTTGTTGTGTTGTGAGATGACCAGATTTTCACAATAATATACTCAATATACTGGAAGATATACTCAAGAACTGCAAGTTTTTTCTTATGTTAGAATCTGTTGCTATTGGCGATGTACACCAAGAAGAGAGAAGCGAGTCCTATACACACGGCTGCTGGGCATGTGTAAGGTTAAGTGAGGTCTTTCACCTCAGCAGAAGTGTTCTGTGTGCGCAGAGCTCACTCCTCTCTTCTTGGTCTACAGACAGTGCCAACAGCAACAGATTGCAGGTAGTGAGAACAGCTTCCATAAAATACACATATACTAACATAAGAAAAAAAGGACGGGTGCCCTGCTCACGTGCACCTTCCAGGTTAGTTATAAAATGGTCTGAAGGCTGACACCCCTCCTTTGTTTCTTTTGAATTTGTGCAAGCACATGGGGTGTGGGGTCTAGGCTGTACTGCGAGGTGTTCGACCCTTCCACCCCATGGGCTGCACTCGAGGTTATAGGGCAACCTCAGGTAAGCCTGCTCCCAATTTATCTATTGCATTGTATGTCTCAAAGGGGGCTTTCAGAGATTAGAGTTAGGACTCTACCTCACAGAGGCACCTTGGCGCTTGGTGGTGCAGCTTCAGCATAATTCTGCAGATGTGTGTGGACAGGGACCTCTATTTTAACCAGATTTAGAGACAGATTATAGGCTTGTCTGCAAGCTAACAGGGTTGAGAGTGCTGTGGCTCCTTTAAGACTTGTGTATCCTAACATAGGGAAAAAAATGGATCAGCTCAGCAACCAGAGGACATCCTTTTGGTACAAAAAAATACAATTCTGTGATTACTCACCTGTAGAATGGTATTATGAGTATACAGTACGTCCTGCTCCAGATAGAATACTTACTATCGGGTAATACTCCGCCAGATGGCGCTGGACTGCAGAGACATCGAAAATAGGCTCCTCCCAGCCCCTCAAATACCCAGGGACCTCCCACAAATCCCCAGCATTGAAAAGCGGTTATCGAGAAGCCAGGAAAATTAAAACAACCCAAACTAGTAACTATAACAATAACAATCACCATACAGGGGATCAAAGATAATGCAAAACCAAGTGTGGGGTGGAGCAGGACATACTGTATACTCATAATACCAATTCTACAGGTGAGTAATCACAGAATTGTATTATTCTTAGTATACAGTACGTCCTGCTCTGGATAGAATACTAAAAGGTAACAGCAGACAGTTTAAACCACTGCCGCCTGCAAAACCTTGCGGCCAAAAACAGCATCAGCTGAGGCCCTAACATCAACCTTGTAAAACTTTGAAAAGGTATGAACAGAAGACCAAGTAGCGGCCTTGCAAACTTGTTCAACAGAAGCCTGGTGCTGAAAAGCCCAAGAGGCACCAATAGCAAGCGTAGAATGAGCAGTAAGGCGGAAGGGAGGATTCTTCCCCTTAGCAGAGTAGGCCTGAATAACAGCCTGACGGATCTATTTGCTGATAGTAGACTTGGCAGGAGCCAAACCCTTACTAGGACCAGAAGGGACCACAAAAAGAGCATCAGTTTTCCTGAAAGGTGCAGTAGCCACCAGATAGTACTTCAGACACCTAACCACATCCAAAGAATGCAAAACCCTCTCCTTAGCATTACTAGGATTAGGGCACAATGAAGGAAGAACAATGTCCTGATTCAAATGAAAGGCAGACACTACCTTAGGCAGAAAATCTGGCTTTAAGCGAAAAACCACCTTGTCCTAGTGTCTCTCATAGTAGGGGGGCTGAATGGAAAGCACCGCCAACTCAGACACACGCCTAACAAAGGTGATAGCCACCAGAAAGACAACTTTGAGCGTAAGAATTGCCAGGGTAGCATCCTGCACAGGTTCAAAGGGAGCACCCTGCAAGGCTGACAAAACCAAGTTCAAATCCCAAACAGGCACCATAGGCTTACGTGGGGGACGCACATGAGTGACCCCCTGGAAAAAGGTCCTGATCAGAGGGTGCTGAGCAAAGGACTTCTGGAAGAAAACAGCCAGGGCAGAGACCTGCCCCTTCAGAGTACTGAGTTGGAGCCCCATCTCCAACCAATACTGCAGGAACTCCAGAATCCTGGGAATAGAGAACACACGACAGGGAAGAGACTTAGACTCACACCAGTCAATGTAGGCACGCCAAACCCTGTAGTAAATGGAAGAAGAAGACTTCTTCCTAGCCCTTATCATGGTATCAACCACTGATGTAAACAGCCTCTTCTCCATCAAGATGGAGGTTTCAGCCGTCAAAGCCGCCAGGCCGTCAAAGCCAGAGTTTGTAAATTGGGATGGCATAGGGAGCCCTGAGTGAGCAGGTCTGGCACCATGGGTAAAACGTACTGATCTACTGCCAGCTGCACCACGTCTGCGAACCACACTCTTCTTGGCCACCTGGGGGCCACCAGAATTGCTGACACCCCTTCCAGAGCAATCTTGCGCAGAACCCTGCCCAGCAGGGGGAATGGAGGGAAGACATACAGAAGCTGAAAGTTCTGTCATGATATTGCTAGAGCATCCTTGGTCAAGGCCAGAGGATCCTGGGACAGGGAAACAAAGGCCGGGAGCTTGTGATTGTGACGGGACGCAAACAGATCCACATCTGGTTGGCCCCAACGGTGACAAAGAGATTGGAACACCCTGTTGCATAGGGACCATTCTCCCTGGCGAGAGGTCCCCCTGCTCAGAAAGTCTGCCAGGAGATTTACCACCCCCGGGATGTACACAGCTGATATGCAGGGGTCCCTCTTGCTCCGGGTCCCTCCCTGATGATTGATGTAGGCAACTGCCGTCTGGTTGTCTGAGCGCACCTGAACAGGCAGGCCCCGAAGGTGAGTAGTCAACTGAGCCAGGACTAACCTGATCGCCCACAGCTCCAAGACGTTGATAGGTGTGTGGGCCTCCTGAGGGCCCCACCTCCCCTGGAACCGCAGGGACTTCCAGAAACCCCCCCCCAACCTGACAGATTGGCATTCGTGGTGACTGTCTCCCAGCAAACAGATTCCTTGAGTCCATCCACCACGAGAGGGACCAGGGAGGAAAGCACACAGACCCTGACCAGGGACGCTGGATCCTTGTCCCATACTGACAGGAGGTGGAGTTGCAGAGGCCTCAAGTGGAACTGAGCATAAGGGACTGCCTCGAAGCACGCCACCATCAGGCCCACCAGCTGCATTCCCTGTCTGATGGAGGGATGACGACAAGATAGTAGGAACTGGACCTGTGCAATCAGACTGTCCACCTTCTGTTGAGGAAGGAAAATCCTTGCCTGAACTGTATCCAGATTCATTCCTAGGATGGGAGTCACCAAGGAGGGGGACAGCGAAGACTTGGGGTGGTTGATCACCCACCCAAATTTGTTGAGGATCTTCAAGTCCAGGATGGGCCTGAGTGACCCATCTTTTTTGGGTACTGTGAATAGGTTGGAATAGAAGCCCTTGCCTTTTTCTCTTAAAGGGACCTTGCAGATGACCCCCAGCTCCAGGAGGCCTTGCACTGCCTGCACTAATTCCTGAGCTGACACAGGGTCCTGAGGAATCCGGGATCTGATGAATCTTGGGGGCGGCCAGGCAGCAAACACTATCTTGTAACCGGAGGACACTACCTCCTGAATCCACCGGTCTGAGACATGAAGCCTCCAGACGTGAGCAAATGAAGCCGTCCCACCACCCGGATGGGCGAGGGCGCCCCATCATGCCTGAGGGGGCTTGGGAGAGGACTTAATCTTGGGGCCCCAGGAGGAGCCAGGACATCCACGTTCTCTACCCCTACCCCAGAAGTCTCCCCGAGCCCCAGTAAAGGAAACCCCCCTTGTCTAGTACCACGGTAGGGGGAGGAGAAGGAGCCCTGACCCCGAAAGGGCCGAGACTGCCCCCTGCGCTGGGGTAACCTGCCTCCCTTAGCAAAAAGGTCCAGGCGGTCCCCAAACAGGCGTAGTCCTTTGAAGGGAAAACCAGTGAGGGCCTTCTTGGCAGCATTGTCAGCAGCACACTGGCGTAGCCAAACCGAGCGGCGTATAGCCACCACAAGGGCAGATGTTCTGGCACACATTCTAATGGTGTCATCCAAGGCAGAGAGGACAAAATTTACAAAAACATCACAGCTAGAGAGTGCATTAAACACCTCACAAGGCAAATCATCAGGGGCACTATCAAGTATATTTCTGAGCAGGGTCCTAATGGCCACAGCCGTAATGGCCGAGGCACAGACCGGGCGCAGCGCCGTCCCCACACATGCAAAGGCATGGGACGCCAGCTGGTCAATGCGCCGGTCCTTAGCATCCCACAGGGTAGTAGAGTCAGGGGAGTGCATAACAGAGGTGTTAGATAATCCTAGGACCGGGGCATCCACTTCGGGAGGGGATGACCAACACTTTACCACATCAGCAGGAAAGGGATACTTCCTATCCCAACTCTTAGGTACACCGGGATGTCTACTGGGACGTTCCCATTCCTTGAGCACAAGGTTATTGAAAAGTGCTTGCTCAGGAAATTCCAAGCGGTATGGAAAAGTTCCCCCCTTTGCCTGGGAGCCGCAACAGGGGGAGAAATGGACAGAACCTCAAAAATCTGGGCCAGCAATCTATCAGTATCATCCGGGGCCCAAGGGTAAGAGCCAGAATCGCCATGACCCCTGGGCCTCTCATCGGATGACTCTGAGTCGGAGAATAGCTCCCCTTCGTCTGAAGGGGTATAGCCACAAAGATGCCAAAACTCATCAGTTTCCATAGGGAAAAGAGTGACATTAGGCGTTAAGTGCCGCTTTTTAGCAGGGGCCTTACGTGTCAAGGTATTATCAATTAACTTCTCAACACTAGCCAGTCTAGAAGACACATCAGGCTGAGAGTCCCCACTTGTATGCAACTCAGTAGAAGTGAGATTTAAGCTTGGGGGGGTAGGTGAAGTGAAACGAGGTGCAGGCACAGCCACTGGAAGGCCAGATTTCAGTGCAAGCACCTGCTCGGCACAGGGTACACAGACCCGCGCCTTGTCAGCGTCAACATGAGACTGCCCACACGCTACACACAGCCGGGCTTGTCCCGAAGGAACCCTGGTCACATTATCCTGAGAGGCCTCCATATGGTGATTATAGCAGCACTATAGGCCGATAGGGATTAACGCTATACAGCAACCCGGGATGCCCCAATAACCCGCTAGGGAAGTGGGAGTAATTACACTAGGCCTCACAAGTTAACCAACTAATAGAGGGCCGGGAGAAGCCAATGGATTCACCCGTCTGAAAGACACAATCAAATGAGCCGTAAGCAGACAATAATAAAAAGGTGGTAATAAAGCCGCCCGCGAGGGCACTTACTGACCGCGGTAGGTAGAGGTCCGTCACGCAGAAGCCGACCAAGCAGACAAAATGGCGTCAGTATACCTCGAGGGTATACCTCGAGGGTATACCTGTGGTGCGGAATGCGCCAGAGACAGGCCCCGCCCCTCCGAAGAGCGCGAAGCCAACACGTGACAAGCAGCCAATGACGGCGCGCCGGCGCCTGAGGTAACGCCGCCGCCAAGTGTGGAACATGGTGAAAAAAAGGCACGCGGCAATTTTAAGTATAGTAATAATAAAACAAGTCAGCGCTGCGGCTGACACGAAGCATAATGTAATAAAGCAAATACACGAATAAACATACATACACACACACCCCCCCCTCTTTCCGCCCGAAGGCTACAAGGAGAGTGAGGGAGGACAGCGGCCACTAGACATGGGGCCCACCGATAGACAGGGGCAAGGGGCAATAGTGCGGGAGGGGCATCCCATAGAGGCTCACCATAAGCCTGAACCGCCTACCCTTTGGTGGGGGATTGCGGTGGAGCAGCGCTCCTAAGCACCTAACAGCGGTGCTGCCTACCATCACCCGACCAGCGCAGCCAAGGCTGGGAGGCAGTTACTGATGGAATGGGTGGGAATAGTCCTACAGGGCCGCAGGCTAATAGCCCCGCTCACCTGCGAGTAGAGAGCCATTTCTTGTCCTTCGCAGTCCAGACTGCAGAGAAAATCTGGGGATTTGTGGGAGGTCCCTGGGTATTTGAGGGGCTGGGAGGAGCCTATTTTCGATGTATCTGCAGTCCAGCGCCATCTGGCGGAGTATTACCCGATAGTAAGTATTCTATCTGGAGCAGGACGTACTGTATATTAAGAGTTCTTGCACTCTTGTCAAGTTAGGTCACGGCCTCCAGGTTAAAAAAAAAATGTGATTGGGCACATAGGATTAAATGCAGTGTGTGCGTAGGGTGGGGGGTGTTGAGAGGGCACAAGGAATGAGCAGAGGACATATTACATCTTACTTGCTTCCTCAAAGTGGACCAAAACCCCGCTACATAAAAACCCCCTGATTGCCCGAGGAAACTGACCTCATCCCGGTCCTACAGCGCAAGCACGGACGTTCGTCCAATCAGCTTGCTGATCCCGATTTTGGATGCCCATGGAGGAGGATATCGATCGGCCCGGGAATCGCTGGGTTTTGCTCCACTTTAAGTGCCAGCAATGACCCTTTTTTCTTTTCTGTGTTTTTTTTTACTATAGCCTGTAGGTGGGCACCCTAGGAATGGGCCTAGGGTTGCCTAATGAAAAATACGGGCATAATGCCATGTACATTTTTTCTGTTTTAAGCGTCATTTGTCTTATACCCCTAAATAAGGAGCATTTTGGTATTTTTTGCCCACTGTATAAGCATAATCAGTGCTGGAGGACTGACTCTGGGGGTGCACCCAACATTTAGGTGCAAATCGATATCGGCTTACATGCAGGGCCCATGCACAGAAACATTATGCTAAACTGTATTCTCTGTGTGTGTGCACTTGGGATGCCACAAACAAACTGTATATAGTTTAGGTTTTCCCTCAAGGGGCCAACTGGGGGATTTCCTGGTAACCCTGTGGGCCAGTCTAGGCCTGAGCCCAATTCCTCCCTAAAGTGTCTTGGCCCCTCTATTGTCAGACTGTGTTAGCATATATTATCCATTCTATACATCTGTGGGAAGATACTGCCTGTAATTAAACTGAAATAAATTGCCAAGTTGTTCTGCATAGCCCATAGGGTGCCGTTGTTTCCAAACCCCTTTAAAATATCCTTAAAGTGTACCAAAACCCACATTTTTAACTAGTATCCCCTGAATTGCTCCCCCTATGTAGAGGACCTTTTGCCTGTTTTCTCTTCTCCTGCTTCACTCTAATGCCAGATAATGGCGCCTGTTTTAGCTGTAAAGCTCCGCCTTCTCCTCACATTGCCACTGCTGTGTGTGGCAATGATGTCTTTGCCACAACTATGCAATGACTGATCGCCTGCCATCTCCCACCAGGGACACCAAGGAAATCAGTGTTCCAGGACAATTTGAAAAGCAAAAATACTCATTTCTAGTTCTACACTAGATTATTGGCAGGGGCATTGGCCAAATGTATTTCACAAGTGGGTTTTGATCCACTTTAATTCATTGGAAAAGTTATATATATCATAGGTAGAAATTCCCCAACATAGGTGCAAGTGATTTTTTGGGGGGAAAGGGTAGAACAACATTTTTTGGCACTTATTTGTGTGTGTAAAAAAGCTACACAGGGATACATCTGTAATGAGGCTATGTAAGTCCACTGCCTCAGACAGCACTGCAGGGCAAGGGGGGCAGCAATTACTGGACTGATGTCAACTCACAGTGGGGGCCACTGTGAGTTGGTGTCACTCTCATTATATGAAGGAAACAGGCACCGTTCTATTGAGGAATAGAGCAGTACACCTCGGGGGCCAATTTTCCATATTTCGCCTCAGGCAGCAGAGAGGCTAGGTTCACCCCTGAAGCTCACTCAGATGCAGGTAGCATTTTACACTCAAAAGCAGACCCAGTGTCATACGTGCTTCACCAAATAATTAGCCCAACGGTGGGAGGAAGTTTTTGTGTGCCTGGACAGGAATGCTGGCTTTTCAGAAAATTTGGTAACTATGTTAGCACAGGAGAAACCTGTTAAGCACATACATTATTTGTCCTTTTCAAAGAACTGTCACTCTAAAAATGTATTTATTGGTTAAAATGTCCAAAACGAAACAGCTCTCTCAAGAACATGTCAGTCTATTTCCTCACAAAGGGAAGGTTATTCCATGTGTCAGCTTGACAAGAAATTGATCCTTTCATACAAAGGGTGTCCATTACTATTTTAAGGGGAAAAGGACAAACTGAATCCAAGTTGAAAACAGAAAGAAACAAAACACTGTATGCTCTACAAGATGCTAAATACATGGGAATGCACCTCTGAGAAATGGATGCCTTATATATAATCTTGGAGCCTGTACATACCAATACACAGTAACTGTGAAAGGAGATGAAAACGGTTTCATCGATTCTCAGCCAGAACACGACAGGTGTGCTCTTGACAATGACAATCTCCAACTGCTCCCTGAACATCATTGCTAGGGCAGCCCACCGCTCCAGGCAAGTGTGCACGCAACGCATAGATGGGTTAAATGCAGAGAAAAAGTCCTATGTTTGTGCAACCATACAAAGGCCATATATGTTCATATTATAAATTCACCGTAGTGGGATAGTGGGAGTCCTACTAGACTGTCAGGGCTCTGTTCAATGTGTTAGTGTAATGGCACCTCAGCCGTCAGGGTTGTGAGAGATTGTTTGGACCACCGAGTCACCCTGTGCCCTTATAGATCGGGGGTGTCTGTATAGAACAATACCAAGCTGACTTCCCGTACACATTGGGGGTGTGTGGAACATCAGATGAAGAGCATCAGTGTGACATCAGGCAGTCAATCCTTCACAGCTATTGTTTTGTATAAAGCAATAATGGGTTAGGTTTTTATTTCCACTGTTTTGTATAATCTGTATTTTTTTTAGGTGGGGGGGGGGGGAGTCTGAAAGTGATATTTTAGAACAGTAAACTCGCCTATTGTAATACATTTGCAATGACTGAAAATTTTTAGCACATCACAGATTTTAAGCAACTAATTTTATATTTTATAAAACCACAATATAATCTGTATGTAGGGCACTAGTAAGATGTTTATTTGCTTGGCAGCTTCAACTGATTGCGTAATAAAATAGGCCGTTAAAATAAAGACTTCAATTTATTAGATGCAAAAATAATATTCTGCATTCTTGTTTGCCAGCTCATTGTAGTTAAAGTATTAAAAATAAATGAAGGAATAAGAAGTGAAAATAGATTACATTCAAACTGTACACAACACACATGCATATGTGAAAAGTGGTGCATACATACATAGAACTATGCAGCCTAGAACAACCTTTTAATAACAGTACAGGGGGTTCTTCTCCTACTTTTTTCTTCTCCTACTCTTCCTTCTTTTCCTTTTTTACTCTTCTTAAAGATCTTTGGGTAATATTGCACATGATTATATGGCCTATCTGCCTCCTCTCCTCTTGGCTTACTCTTTGTGACTTTTCACTAGTCATGCCAGGCGCTAATCCTTCACTAATCATGCCCCAAAAAAATGAAAATGTTTAGGGATCTGAGGAAACAAAAAGCGCAGATAGTAATGCTGCAGATTACCCACTTTCATAGCCAGAATATCCCTAAACTAATGTCTATAAAATTTTCCATCCACTTCTGGGCTGCCTCTTCAACCAGTAAGACGAAAGGGGCATCGCTCCTATTAGAGCAGTTGGTGCCATTTTAATAAATTGATGGGTTAAAGGACAACAAAGGCAGCTTCATATTTGTTAAACGGTACATTGAAGTCCCTTTCACGCTAGCTAATCTATACGCTCCAACTAAAATGCAAGGTAATTTTTTTTGTGCCACCCTCAACAAGCTGCTCGCATTTCAACATGGAATGATCTTGCCGGTAGGCAATGAATAAAAAGAGGCATGCAAACGGCTGTTGGAATGCTAAATCCAACCTTCCCACGCTTTCGGAAGCAGAGAGAAGCACTGGACATGCCAATCTTGGTCCTGGACCTGGAGGCGGCCTTGAAAGACACCAAGTTGGGGAAAGTGCAGGGGCCTGACGGATTGATTACGCAGTATTATAGAACATAGCCAGATATCCTCCTGCCGCACCTGGCTAATGCATATGAAACCACCGAGGAGAGGGTATAGGTTTTAGAGGCGCACACTTTGATGATTCCAAAACCAGATAAGGATCCACTACAATGCTTATGTTATAGACCAGTTTCGCTCCCCAACGTAGATGTCAACTGCGAACAGATACCTACCAAGTGGGGTTTGTGGGATACAGGACCAAGTGGGGTTTGTCCCGCTCAGAGAGGAACATGACAACATGATTAAAGCCTTAAACAACATACACCACTGGATAACTGGGGAAAAGATAAAAGCTATGTACTTATTGATAGATGCCAAAAAAGCTTTCAATAGGGCAAATTTCTCTAAATAGAATTATTTCTATTTCTCTCTATACTCCAACCCATCAGCCAGGGTGAGGGCTAACAATACTCTTTCACAACCCTTCCATATAAGCAACGCTACTAGGCAGTGATGCTGCTTACGTTGATGATATGCTTTTTTTCATACCCTACCCCCTCATCACCCTCTCATAAAAGAGTTTGCATTCCAATCCAAAAATTAATCACTCAAAATAGATAGCAATTAATATCTCAGTAGAGATGGAGGCAGCAGCTCAAAATAAAAGGGAATTTCCGTTCCAGAGGGACAACTTGAGCCTGAAATACTTAGGTATTAACCTACCAGTCTGGCTATCCGAGACCTTTTAACCTACTTGTACCCTTGTGGCATACAATTAAGAAAAATATGCCAAACTTAAACTACCATGATTCAGTAAAATAGCTGTAATAAAGATTAATGCTATTCCGAGGCTTCTTTACCATGTACAATGTATACCTATTGTTATACAGAACTATTTCCTAGCAGAAGTCAAAAACACATTTTTCAGATTTATATGGGGAGGCAAATGTGCGAGGATCTGGAAACAGATCATGATCCAACCTTAAACAGCTGGTGGGATTGGTGTCCCATGTGTAGAAACATACTATATATTTTTTTTCTTAATAGGGAAATAGGACTTTCCCTTTCAACATCTTGAGAAGCCAAGAAGCGACTCATCTTTCTAGAAAAAGACTACAGGTGAAACAACTACCTCACAGGACTATTGATTACGCTCGTGGACGGCACAGATTAGTGCCACTGGGATACAACCCAGCACTATCTATTTTAATATTTTTATTTTATTTGATATATTTATACACCTTTTATTTAACTCTTTCGGATCTTAATAAATTAATCAAGCCTACAATAAGAACGCCAACAATTATTTACACTGCACAAGCCTATTTAAAGCGGAACTAAAGTGCAACTATTCATCGACTGAGATATACCACTACAAAAATTGCATTTTCCAAGCAAGGAATCCTCAGAGGCCCTTGGTAGGCCGTGCACCCCCGGGCTGCGCCGGTGAGATTCTTGATTCCAGTTTGATTGTCTTTTGATTGTTTTATTACATAATCATTGACATCATAATGCACTAGCTGTGTTATTAATTCTGACAAGAATCGTAGTTTTTTGATAATACCCAGCTAAAAATAAATCTCAGAGGCGTAAATTCTCACCCAGCTATATCTTATATCTGGGTAAAAATTCCTCTGATATATTCTTGAATGCGCACCTAAACTTGATTTTCAATTTAGACTACTTTACTTTTAAACAGTGCTAAGAGGAAATCAATTACATCTCCTATACTTTATAGCGGCAAATATGGATAGGGTGGTGGATTGGCACTTACACAAAAATATAAAGGAATGGGTAGGAATAATACAATTCTGTGATTGCTCACCTGTAGAATTGGTATTATATGTATACAGCACGTCCTGTTCCTGAATATACCTTAGACATGGGTAATACATCCACAAGATGGCGCTGGACTGCAGAAAACAGCTTGCGGCTCCTCCCGGCCCTATATAAGTCAGGGACCTCCCACAAATTCCCCAGTATTGACAAGCAGTTAACAAGAAGCCGGGAGAACAATAATAACAGGAATTCAAAAATGAACATATGAACAATCACCACACAGAGGTAACTAAGAATAATGATAACAAGGGTGGGATGGAACAGGACGTGCTGTATACATATAATACCAATTCTACAGGTGAGTAATCACAGAATTGTATTATTCTAAGTATACAGCACGTCCTGTTCCAGAATATTCCTTACACATGGGACATCCAATAGCAGTGTCCGTAAGGTAGGGTGGGATCCCCAAAAAGTAACAGCGGGCAGTTTAAACCACTGTCGCCTGCAGAACTTTGCGACCAAAAGCAGCATCGGCTGAGGCCCTAACATCAACCTTGTAAAACTTAGAAAAAGTATGAACAGAAGACCAAGTAGCGGCCTTGCAAACTTGTTCAACAGAAGCTTGGTGCTGAAAAGCCCAAGAGGCACCAATAGCACGAGTAGAATGAGCAGTAAGGGAGGCTCCTTCCCCTTAGCAGAGTAGGCCTGTACCACAGCCTGACAGATCCACTTGCTGATAGTGGACTTAGCTGGAGCCAGACCCTTCTTAGGTCCAGATGGGAGCACAAAAAGAGCATCAGTCTTCCTGAAGGATTCAGTAGCCACCAAATAGAACTTCAGAGTCCTGACCACATTCCAGAGAGTGTAAAACCCGCTCCTTAGGGTTACTAGGATTAGGGCACAGAGAAGGCAAAACAATGTCCTGATTGAGATGAAAGGCAGACACAACCTTAGGTAGAAAATCTGGCGTTTAAACGAAACACCACCTTGTCCTGGTGTCTCTCAAAATAAGGGGGTTTGATGGAAAGCGCCGCAAACTCAGAAACACGCCTAACAGAAGTGATAGCCACCAAAAAGACGACCTTAAGATTCAAAATGGACAAAGGGGCCTCACGCAAAGGCTCAAAGGGAGACCCCTGCAAGGCAGATAAGACCAAGTTCAAATCCCAGACTGGTAACATAGGCTTACATGGAGGACGCACGTGAGTAACCCCCTGGAAGAAGGGCCTAACCAGACGATGGTAAGCAAAGAATCTTTGGAAGAAAATGGCCAAAGCAGATACATGACCTTTGAGGGTACTAAGTTTAAGACCCAAATCCAAACCATGTTGCAGGAATTCCAGAATCCTAGGGATAGAAAACACCCGACAGGGAAGCGACTTAGACTCACACCAGTCAATGTAAGGATGCCATACCCTATAGTAGATGGATGACGAGGATTTCTTCCTAGCCTGAATCATGGTATTAACAACAGAGGCAGGCAGCCCCTTTTCCATCAAGATGGAGGTTTCAGCAGCCAGCGTTTGTAAATTGGTATGGCGTAGCTTCCCCTGAGTGAGCAGGTCTGGATCCTTGGGCAGAGCATACTGATCTACTGCCAACTGCACGATGTCTGCGAACCACACTCTTCTTGGCCAACAGGGGGCCAACAGAATGGTTGGCACCCCTTCCTGGGCAATCTTGTGCAGCACCCTGCCCAGCAGAGGAAAAGGAGGGAACACATAGAGAAGCTGAAAGCCCTTCCAATAGCCAAGGTCAGAGGGTCCTGGGACAGAGAGACAAAGACTGGAAGCTTGTGATTGTGACAGGACGCAAACAGATCCACATCTGGCTGACCCCAGCGGTGGCACAGGGAGCGAAACACCCTGCTGCTGAGGGACCATTCTCCCAGACGAGAAGTCCCCCTGCTGAGGGAGTCTGCCTCCAGATTCTCCACCCCCGGGATGTACACAGCTGAGATGCAGGGAACATTCTCCTCCGCCCAAGACAGTATCAGGGACACTATCTTGAGGGCCCTCTTGCTCCGGGTCCCTCCCTGATGATTGATGTAGGCAATCGCCGTCTGGTTGTCCGAGTGGACCTGAACCGCCCGACCCCGAAGGTGTGGAGTCAATTGGGCGAGAACCAACCTTATCGCCCTCAATTCCAGAATTTTGACTGACACTGACCCTTGAATTTTAGGGATTTCCAGAAGCCCCCCAACCTGTGGCATCTGTGGTGACTGTCTCCCAGCACGGGGCCAGAAAGGATCTGCCCACCAACAGGTTTCTTGAATCCGGCCACCACGAGAGAGACCGTCTGGCCAGAGGGGACAGAACCAACACCTGATCCAGTGACCGAGGGTCCCGATCCCATACTGACAAGAGGTGAAATTGGAGAGGTCTCATGTGAAACTGAGCGTATGGAACTGCCTTGAAGCAAGACACCATCAGGCCCACCAGCTGCATCCCCTGCCGGATGGAGGGATGAGGGCAAGACATAAGGAGCCTCTCTTGGGCCTGAAGACTCTCCACCTTCTGCTGAGAGAGAAATATCTTGACCTGAGATGTATCCAGAGTCATGCCCAGGAAGGACCTCACCATTGACGGTGACAGGAAAGACTTGGGGTGGTTGATCACCCAGCCGAAGGACTCCAGTGTGGACACCACCAGCTGGGTATCCAGCTCAGCCTGCTGGAGGGACTGAGACGTGATGAGAATGTCGTCTAAGTAAGGAAGGATGTGAATGCCCTGAGATCTCAGCAGAGCCATTACGCCCGCCAGCAACTTGGTGAATACCCTGGGACTCGAGGTGATACCGAAAGGCAAGGCCACAAATTGGTAGTGCTGATCCTGAGGAGTCTCTGATGACCTGGAAAGATTGGTACATGAAGGTAAGCGTCCTTGATGTCTACAGAGGTCATGAAGTCGCCCGGACGTAGTGAATTGACAGCTGAGTGCAGAGTCTCCATGCGAAAGTGTTTGAATCTGACAAATTTGTTGAGGCACTTTAAATCCAGGATAGCTCTGATGGACCAGTCTTTTTTGGGAACAGTGAAAAGATTAAACTAGTAGCCTCTGCTCCTTTCCCTCAAAGGCACCTGGCAGATGACCCCCAACTCCAGAAGGTTTTGGACAGCAAGGCACAGACCCTGAGCTGACAGGGGGTTTTGAGCCATCCGGGATTTGATGAATCTTGGGGGGGTCAAGCTGCAAACTCTATCTTGTAACCGGAGGACACTACCTCCTGAATCCACCGGTCTGAGACGTGAAGCCTCCAGACGTAGCAAACGTCGGAGCAAAGAGCCGTAGCTGCCCCCCACCCAGACGGGTGAGGGCGCCCCTTCATGCCTGAGGGGGCTTGGGTGAGGATTTTGGCTTGGGACCCCAGGAGAGGCCAGGACGGCCACGTCCTCTGCCCCTTCCCCAGTGATCTCCGCGGGCCCCAGTAAAGGAGACTCCTCGGCTTCTGGAACCACGGAAGGATGGGAGAAAGGCACCCATCCCCCGAACGTACGTACGGCCTCCTACGTTGAGGTAACCTACCACCCCTGGCAAACAAATCCAAGCATTCACCAAAAAGGCGCAGGCCCTTGAAAGGGAAACCAGTAAAAGCCTTAGCAGCATTATCAGCTACCACACATTCTAATGGCATCATCCATAGCAGAAAGAATATATGCAAAAAATTCCTCACAAAGCAGGAGAGATCTATACTCTTCTCTACCCGCATCCTCAGATACCCCGTCCAAGAGATACTTAATCACCCCTTTAATGGCAAAAGCCGTGATAGCAGAGGCACAAACCGGGCGCAGCGCCGTCCCCACACAGGCAAAGGCGTGACAGGCCAGTTGGTCCAAGCGCCGGTCCTCCCCATCCCGCAGGGTAGTAGTATCAGGAGAGTGCATGACAGATGTATTGGACAACCCTAGAACGGGTGCATCCACCTCGGGAGGACATGACCAATGCTTAACAACATCAGCAGGAAAGGGATAACTCTTGTCCCAACTCTTAGGCACCCCTGGCAGCTTGCTAGGCCGTTCCCATTCCTTGAGCACTAGATTATTGAGTGAGGCTGCTCAGGGAACTCCCAGCGTGGCTTAACCATATGAAAAAGCTCGCCCTGCTGCTGCGGAGCCACTGCAGGAGGGGAAATACAAAGCACTTCAAAAATGTGACTCAGCAATCTGTCAGTGTCATCAGGGGACCACGGGTCTTCCCCAAAGAGTCCCAGTACCACCGTAAATCTTAGGTTGTTAATCAGAGGATTCAGAATCCGAAAATAATTCACCCTCCTCAAGGGGGTAGGGACCTGAGAGTGAGAAAGGGCCCTCATCTTCTACCGGGGAGAGGGAAACCGCGGGTAAGAAATGCCGCTTCTTAGCAGAAGCCTTACGCGGGGCAGACCCAGCAAGATGTTTTTCAATGCTGGCCACTCGTGCAGCTAAATCAGGTTGAGACTCCCCGCTTGTATGCCCCTCGGTGGGGGTCAGATGTAAGCGTGGGGGGGTAGGCGAAGCCATAGGGGGCGCAGCACCAGGCCCAGTAACAGGCAACCCAGACTGCAGCGCAAGCACCTGCTGGGCGCAGGGTGCACACACCCTGACATCATCACTTATAGGGGATACCCCCCACGCAACACATAGCCGGGCTTGTCCCGAAGGAACCCCAATCACATTATCTCCAGAAGCCTCCATATGGTGATTAGAGTGGCACAACAGGCCAATATAGGGTTAACGCTAATGATAGCGACCCGGGATGCCCCAAAAGCCCGCTAGGGAAGTGGGAGATATAATAGTAATAGCCTTAACAAAAAGGGAGAGGACCGGGAGAAACCACAATGAAGTCTACCCGCCTGAAAGACATAAGAATACATCCCCATAAGATATAACAATAAAATATATAAACAAAGCCAACCCGCAGGGGCACTCACGGACCGCGGTAGGAAACAGCAGACACGCAGCACAGGGAAGGTAAAAATGGCATCCGCATATACCTCGAGGGGTGGGCCGCAGAGAAGTGATGCGGAAAACGTCATCCGCAGAGCCCGCCCCCCCCGAAGAACACGAATCGTGCCCATGTGATCCCGCCGTACAATGATGGCGCGGCAGCGCCTGAGGTAATATCGCCGCCCGCGGAGTGCTGTACAAGCTTGCGACGGCGGCTAACAGTAAAACACATTAAGCAGGCACAAGCAAAGTAAGCAATTCAGGCTGCTTGACATACTGCACACCGCCCCCCCCCCCCCCGAGATCTCTCCAGGGAGAGCGAGGCAAGGGAGCAGCAGTCACATAATGCCCAAAGTGAAATAAAAAGGAGAGGAGGGGGCAGACACCTAAGGTGGATAGGGATTAAGGGGAAACCCCGGAAGCGGGAGGGGGCATCCCACAAGGCTCACCACAGGCCTATACCGCCTACCCATGTCAAAGCAGGGACTGCGGTCGGAGCAGCGCTCCTCAAGCACCTGACCCCAGTGTTGTCCTACCTTCACCCGAACCAGTCAGCCGAGGCTGGGAGGCAGTGGATCCTGAACGGGCGGGAATAGTCTTGCAGGGCCGCAGGCTGGTAAGCCCCGCTCGCCTGCGTATATAGAGAGCCATCTTCTATCTTCACAGTCCAGACTGCAGATGAAAACTGGGGAATTTGTTGAAGGTCCCTGACTTATATAGAGCCAGGAGGAGCCACAAGCTGTTTTCTGCAGTCCAGTGCCATCTTGTGGATGTATTACCCATTTGTAAGGACGTGCTGTATACTTAGAATAAAACAAGAGGGAGGTGGTGATTTGAACTCCTTAGGTTGGCTTCCTGCTCCAGCAGTAAAACAAGAAACAAGGGAACATCCGTTTATAGGAGCTACCTTAAGAGCCTTAACAAAAGCTAGGACCTCACACAAAGGCGTAACGAACATTCCTAGCCCCCTCACACCAGTGAAAGGGAATCCGGACTTCCCACCTGGTAAGGAAAGCTCATTAATGAGGGACTGGAAGGGACACCCTCCCCTGGCCTGCAACTTCTTTGCCAAGCACCAAATGATGGACAGACACAAGATGAATGAAAAATATGAGATGAAGTTGTCAATCTGGAACTATTTGCAATTAAGACATATTCTTTCAGGCATAGAGGTGAGGGAAAAGCAACCAGACAAGTTCAAGAAGGCCTGTCAGGACAAGGCCCTAAAGACCACCTACTCTTGTGAGCATAGAATTTACTTTTGAGACTTAAGGCTGAACTCTTGTGGAGGTACAAGTGGGAAAGAGATCTGGAAACTGTTCAGGAGTGGGGAAATATACTAGAGCCAACGCACAAATGCTCAGTAAATAGTTCAATGCAGGAGATGAACTATGAACTTCTCTCCAGATGGTATAGAACTCCAACCCCTTAAACATCATTAAACCAGCCGCATCTGACAAATGCTGGAGGTGTAAAAGAGAAAAGGGGGCCCTTCTCCATATATGGTGGGAATGTCAAGGCATACAGGATATATTGTAAAGAAGTACACAAAGTAATACAATACATTGCAATACAATGCAAATTACAGGGAACAAATACACATGGAGTGTACACCTTGAAGTATTCCAATAAATTCAAGAAATCCCTGGGTTTTCATCTTATGTATGTACAGCTAAGAGAACCATACCGAGACTATGGAGGTCCAAGTCTGTCCCTTAACAAAAGACTGGTTAACCCAAGTAAATGTGACAGAAGAAATGGATGAAATTCTTCATGAGAAACAGGACATTACGCCTGCTTTCTCTAGCAGATGACTACCATGGATCCTGTTTAAAGACATGAATACCTATCATGATATCATGCTTGACACTCTCCCAACAGCGAGGGAGTAGCATGAAGAGATGTGTAAGATTCTATACCAGGCTATATCTTCCTTCTCTTTTTTCTGAGTCTATAAATTTCTGTTTCTTGTATCATTTTGCCTCTTCATACCACATTTATCCTTTTCTTGCCCCCATTTCTTTGTCCGTCCTTTCCCCTTCTCCTACCTTTTTTGTGGGGGATGGGTAGGGGATGGGTGGGAGGGATGGGGAAACCCTGAGTCCACAGGCTTCTGACTCGGCCTCAATGAAGACTCATAAAGACCAACAACCTGAAAATTTTATATGGAGACTTTGCGGTAGCAGATCGAGGTGGAGAAGCTCAACTTCTCACAAGTTTTGAGGTATAGGAAAAAGAGAATAGTTAAAGTGGACCAACACCCAGGATTTTCACTATCCTGGGTTTTGGTCCACTTCCGCGGGGCACCCTGATCGGGAGTGCCCCGCTGCGTGAAACCCCCCAGAATGGCAAAAAAAACTCCCTCACCCCGCTCCTACGGCGCATGCGCGGGCCTCGTCCAACCAGCGCGCTCAGAGCCGCTGTGGTATGCACGTACAAGGGACGGACAACCACAGCGGCTCCGAGCATGCTGGCAACCACATCTCGTGCTTCCCTCTAACAGGGAGCGCGCCCGTGCCGGCCATTCACAAACGGCCAGCGCGGGCGCATGCCCTGCTAGAGAGAAGCGCGAGATGCGGCCCGTGCATGCGCCGTTGGACCGGGAGGGACCGGGAGGGATCTGATCGGCCTGGGGATCTTATAGATTCCTGGGCTGATCAGCCTGGGTGTTGGTCCACTATAAGACATGCGCATTTGCTCAAGTCGAATATTTGTTAGCCCATCATAGCAAAAGTTTCAGGATGTCAAATGTAGTTTGGACTGTGTTCCTAACCTGTGATGTGTCCTGCGCTATGTTTCAATAAAAGCTTGGGGGAAAAAAACAAAAACACACCCAATTGAAAACTTCCTTCACCAGACTTTTAGCATGACACTGAATGTTGTAAGTGGTTATATCCCAAAAATGTTGACTTTAAAGCACTTATAAACATCTGTAATGTTTGAATCATGTCTTATTCTATCACATACCTTGTTCTTAAATAACAGGGTAGGTTTAAATCCACTGCTAGAGTGGGACAATTGTTGGACACACATTGAAGAAAATTTGGGGAAGTTGAAAGGAAAAGAGAACAGCGATTTACGGTAAAAAGACACAAACAAGAAGTACTGATCATCTACACTAGAGGAAAGCATCATGACATGAGATTTCTCAGTTTGGTCAGACAAACCTTTCAATGTTTTTTCTGTGGACAAAGACCAACCGACTGAAACATTACCAGTCCCAGGAGAATTACCAAAGTTTCTGAACTATGGTGCCCTTTAATACATTGATCGGTGGATTTGGCTCTCAAAATTGCCGCTGTAGCAAGGTTTGTTTGGGCGCAGGAGCGTATGCAGCCACAGAGATCTGGGGGGGGGGGTTCACACAGCGGAGCATCCGGTGTAGGATGCCCTGGGAGTAGGCTAGTTGCCGGGCCAGGAAACTTTTAGATTCCAGGGCCTGATCATGCGGGTTTAAATCTGCTTTAATAAGGAGCACAATTAACCATATAAAATGTTTGCAATTGGAAAGCCAAATGATGCAGTGTAATTATGTCATTAATTGTCTTTACTCCTGTATTTCCTGTGCCAGTGCGTATAGGGCATGGTACAGTTAAACTAGCAGATAAAAGCATTCCCCATTTGTCAAAATTAATAAAACATGTCAGCTACAGTTGAAATCCAGCAGGGAAAAGAGCAGGTCTGCGACACATTTGTTTGAGTGACAAGGTTAGAACATTCCACAATACATTCTTTTTAGCTCTATAGTGTGTTCAAGGTGATGCCAATGAATTTGTAAAATTGTGGCCAAGCCATTTGATGTGATTAACTCGATCTGTATATGCACTTCAATTTGTATACAGAAATGCCGGCAACTTATATGACAGCAGTTCCCCGGGAGATTTATTATACTGAAAGTATGGGTAAAACTGCTAATTTCTAACAGGTCACTGACTCAAAGTTCCAGATAGTTAGATCATCAATTTTAGTTTTGATTCTACTGTTTAATATATATTGAATTCAATTTTTGTCTTTCTGGCCGTTGTTGTCTTTAAAGTAAAGGAACGTAGGGCTACAATACACAATTTGGGAGTAGACCCAGTGCCCAGTATCACAGGTATGCATTTTCACTTTTGCAGATGTTTCAGAAAGACATGTGCACCTTGTGTGTGATCACTGTGTGCACATTTAATGGTCGCACGCAAATTTTTTTTGTTTTAAGCCTGTGTTCTTACACAGTGCACTCTTTGCCACTGCAAGGACTAAAATAACCCTTTCTTTTCCAATTATTTTAACTAAACATAGTCCTATTCCTGAGGCTACCAGCTTGGTATAGGAGCTGATATCCCCATTACTTGGAAGCCGCAATCTGTCCCACTAGCCCCTATGCCTTTTGACCTAGGTACAGTGTCCTTCTAGGGATGCCTGATGGGTGTAAGTAATGGACCAGGGGTATCGGCAAACCCCCTACTTGCCACCCCCCTACTTGGACTGGCATGGGCGTCATTGGGACCTCTTACTATACAGATTCACAAAATTTTAAAACACACAACTCCCCTCCCCACACACACTCCACTCCAAGAAAATAAAACAGATAAAAACAAAATTTAACTCAGTCCTCGCCGTCTTCTGACATACTCCTAGCATCAGCTTTCTCGTGGTCCGGCGCGGTGATGCATTCTGGGGTATAAATGGCACTCCCGGAGATGGTGAGCTTAGACTCTGGCTGGGAACCAGAAAGTTCAGACAGAGGGACTAGGTTCGTATGAAAAAGAAACATAAAAGTATACAGGGACAAGCACATGCCTTGATAAAGTTGAAACATGAACAAAACACGTTGACGATGTAGAACAGATGTGGATGCTGTTAACGCATTTTAAATTTCTGTGATTGCCTTTCAATAGAGTGCAATAAAGTGTTGGTGACGGGATTCATAAACCTTGTGCACCAGAATTGTCACTTTAAAGTTTAACTAAATTCAAGTATCAGTTACTGGGAAGAAAACAAGTGAGCACTTCAATTAAGAAAAAAGATGCTGGCTCAAGCCAAAAACATGCTAGACACCTCTACTGCAACTGGCTAGACTGGGCAGAAGGCACCAGAGAACAAGCCAGAAGGCAGCAGGGAGTAAGCAGGGCTGGCTCCAGGTTTATGTGGGCCCATGAGCAAGATAGTCTCAGTGTGCACTCTTTCACTTGTGTGCCATGCCATGTGACCCTTCTGCTCTGCTGCCAAAAATCCTCTATTGCTGCTGATCACACTCAGATCCTCGCTCAGTACAGTATGTAAGACTGAAAAAAAGACTTTAGTCCATCCAGTTCAGCCTGTTTATTAGTGGTCTATGTTACTAAGGCCCTTATTTAACAAGGGATAGCGCCAGGTAGCGAATGGTGAGCGAATGGTAATGACGCTCACCGCCACGAGAACGCCGGCTCCCCTCCGCAATCACACATTTATCAAGCCGATCCTGCTTAGCGACTGACAGAGCGCCAGATAGCGAATCATTCATCATTATTCCAGCCTCACTCCACAGCGCCAGCGAGCGACCTTGAACAGCGACAGGTATGACCTCTCGCTACCTGGCGCACTCCAATGCATTTCAATCTTTAAATATTCATAATTAATTGCTATTAATGTTTTTTTTTTTTTTAAATGGCAAAAATTCTGTGAACACTTCTGCAATGTTAGATATTTTTTTTAAGGTAAAAAAAAAAAAAAAATTTGTGCAGAATTGATATTACAGGTCTGATATTAATGTATTCATATTACAAAATGTTTGTAAAAACATGTTTTGTTTTTTTTTTTCCAAAAATATGGTTGTTTGGGGGATAAAAAACTACTTTTAACCCATCGCCGCCAGCGCTCTGGGGTTTAAACAAGCATTTCACTGCGCGAGAATTTTTGGAGCGTCATTTGTTAATGAATATGCTGGGAGCCGTTCCCTATGGCCATTCGCTGTCATGCGCTCCCATACAGCGCGGAACCTGTCAAACAGCGACTCCTAACCCCGTATTCAACATTATCGCACACCGACTGAGTCGCTGTCAACAGCCGAACAACGGCCAAGCACAGCGAATACTAGCGGGCGCTGTGAAAATAACGCTACTGGCGCTCATCTGTCGCTACCTGGTGCTATTAATGAATCGGCCTCCCCGTTGCTGTCCTCTGTACTGCTACCAATCATTCTTTAGGCCTTGAAGCTTTCTCTGTTGCATCAAGCGTCTCAGTCTGAGCTTGAGTGGGCCCCTGAATAAGCATTAAACCGGACCTTCAGCATGACTTAATGACAAGCCCAAACCCTTAAAAAAACTATTCCACAGCATGTAAGAAAGCAATTATGTGAGTACTCACCTGTAGAATTGTTTTTGTTCTTGCATGGCCTGGCCTGCTTCGGTATTCATAACAGTTGGTTATCCTGCCACAAGGTGGCGCAGTGGTACTGCAGAAAAGCTGTGGCTTGTCCCAGCTCCCTATAAAAACGGGCTTAACCATAGAGTTCCCCAGCGTACACAAGCAGTGAGACAAGAAGCCGGGAGAGAATAAGTAAAAAATGTGAAAAAAGTAAAAGACTCCAATTGACTTGGAACAATCACCATAAAGAGGCAACCAAGAACAACGATAACAAGGGTGGGGCAAGTGGGCCATGCCATGCAAGAACAAAAACAATTCTACAGGCGAGTACTCACAGAATTGCTTTTTTCTTTATTGCATGGCACGGCCCGCTTCAGTATTCATAGTTGGGACATCCAAAAGCAATGTCCAGAGTAGGGTGGGACCCCCAAAGAGTAACGGCCAGTAGTTCAAGTCACTACCGCCTGAAGCACCTTGCGGCCAAAAGCAGCATCCGCTGAGGCCTTAACATCAACCTTGTAAAACGTTGAAAAAGTATGAACAGAAGACCAATTAGCAGCCTTGAAAACTTGTTCAACAGAAGCTTGGTGCTGAAAAGCCCAAGAGGCACCAATAGCACGAGTAGAATGAGCAGTAATCCTAAAGGGAGGTTCCTTTCCCTTAGCAGAATAGGCTTGAACCACCGCCTGACGGATCCACTTGCTGATAGTGGATTTAGCCAGAGGCAAACCCTTTCTAGATCCAGAAGCTTAAGCCGAAACACCACCTTATCCTGATGCCTCTCAAAATAAGGAGGTTTGATGGAAAGTGCCACTAGTTCAGAAACTCGCCTTACAGAAGTGATAGCCACTAGAAAGGCTACCTTAAGGGTCAGAATAGACAAGGTAGCATAACGGATAGGCTCAAGGGGAGGCCCTTGCAGGGCAGACAACACCAGATTCAAATCCCAGACTGGTAGCAAAGGCTTACGGGGTGGACGCACATGAGAAACACCCTGAAAAAGGGTTTTAACCAACCGGTGATTGGCAAAAGATCTTTGGAAAAAAATTGCCAGAGCTGAAACATGGCCTTTTAGGGTACTAAGTTGAAGGCCCTGATCCAAACCATAGGCTTGATTCAGAGAGACGAAAAAAAACTTCCATTTTAGTGCCGATCTGTTTTTTTTGTGAAATGTTTCCACTCTCGTATGAGTGTACGAGCGATTCTATGCATGCATTGCAATCCTTCTGTAAAGTTTCAGTCCGTTCGTACGGCAGATTACGAATACGAGGATGTCATTTTCCAGCGTGACTTTTCCGTTTCATTTTCACGTTACAACGTAGGCTTTCGTTTTTGCCCTTTTCCCATCGTATCCTCCCACGAATCCTTTACGTTTCCCGTTAGATTCTGTTTCCCTTTTTCAATAAACATTCATCCAGACGGAAAACCTTACGATCTTGCGCCTGCGCACTACAAACTTAACTCATTAAGGTGCTCTTCTACATATTTGTCACCCTCACTTCTACTACAATATTTAGCTAAATCACTTAGCACTATCCTCCATCTTCCCTTTTGGACCCTTAAAGCTCACCCAAACCACTTAGCACTATCCTCCATCTTCCCTTTTGGACCCATAAAGCTCACCCAAACCACTTCGCGGTTAGGTTCTTCTTCCATTTTAAACCCCTAAAACGTACCCAAATCACTTCTTGGTCATGTGAATATTCATCTTTAAATATTTCTGGGCCCATTCGTTTTGTGTTAATGTATTTTGTAAATGAAATGACACTGTAACATTTTTTTTTATTCCATCATAAAATATAACAATTTTAAAAATTTGGAAAATTTCACATTTTTACAACTATAAAAAACAAAATACATAGCAATGGCAGGCCACAGAACATTATTCTTCATCTGTGGTCCCCAACGAGTTGCGCAGCTCCTGCATCTCGCCCACCAACTGAAGGACCCTGACACTCAGTTGTGCCAATCTGGCACGTGTGGTCCCTGTTAAAAAACAAATTAAAATATTGGTATAACCTTGTTGGGGTCATACTGCAGTGCCCCCCCCCCCCGTATGGTCCAAACATCTTGATCTGGACTTCAAAAGCCAGAGGGCCCTCGCCACCACGGCCCAGGTTTTGCATAGTGCCCGATTAGAGAACCCCTGGCCCGCATTCTGCAGGCAAAGAACGGGCATCAGCAGCAAGGGCAGGAGTGGATATCCTGAATCCCCTGAAAGAATTTAAAAATACTAACATAACATACACATCCTAAGCTACAATATTGTTTAACATGTCATCAAGGGCTAAAAACAGCCATAGGTTAAGACATGAGTCATCAACTATATTCATTGCCATACAGTGAAAATGGATTGATGGAATGTGAGCAAACTTACCCTGGAGCCATCCACCAGATAATTCTCCTGACTCAAACTCACGAAATAAGCCGGAGCTCTGCAATATATAAGCATCATGGAACGACCCTGGATGCCCTGCAAGAACGCTGAGGAATTGCATAGCTGGACCAAACACTGCTTTTATGTTGTGTGAGTGGCACATCTTGCGGTTCCTGCAACCAAATATAAAATAATTACACAAAGCAAAGGTAACCGACTAAAACAATAACTCCTACAACAAATTAAGATTCAAGTTCAACAATCCAAATATAATTCACAAAGGACATAAGTCTAAAAAAATATAGCAATTATATGGATGTGTGGGAAAATAATGGTTTACATGCTAAGGACTAATTAAGGTCAGCATTAAAATGCTTCTATAAGGCAAACATGAAATGTATTGATTTAGGTATGCATTGCTATACAATTTATGGCCTCAGCCATGCTGATACATGCAATGCCTTGATGCTAAAGGCACGCAGACTCCTCCACATAGCCGCAAAACATGTTCAACAATAGCAATCCGAGCCCTCAAAGGTTCCGTAAGTGGATCGGAAATGAAACGGATTTATAGGGTGGTGATCCGTCGGAAATCAGCTCTCTGAATCAGACGTAAGCCCATCCCAACAGCGTAAGTTATCTGAACGAACGAAAAATATCAGATTTTGTTTGGAAAATGATCCGAACTAACGGAAATGTTCCGATTTGCTTCCGTTCATCGAAAGCGCATATACACATTTACCCGAACGTTCGTACGAATGAAAAATGAACGAAAAAAAGCAAAAAAAAGACACCCACCCAAACTTTCACAGACAGCTACGGAAGTCCGGACGAATGTGTCTTTGAATCGAGGCTCATGTTGCAAGAATTCCAGAATCCTGGGAATAGAAAACACCCGACAGGGAAGAGACTTAGACTCACACCAGGCAATGTAAGCACGCCAGACCCTGTAATAAATAAAGGACGAGGACTTCTTCCTAGCCCGAATCATGGTATCAACAACAGAAGCAAGCAACCCCTTTTCCATCAATATGGAGGTTTCAGCAGCCAAGCCGTTAAAGCCCGAGTTTGTAAATTGGGATGGCACAGCTGCCCCTGAGTGAGCAGATCTGGGTCCTTGGGCAGGGCATACTAATCTACTGCCAACTGCACGATGTCTGCGAACCACACCCTTCTTGGCCAACAGGGGGCCACCAGGATGGCTGGTACCCCCTCCTGGGCTATCTTGCGCAGCACCCTGCTCAGCAGAGGAAACGGAGGGAACACAGAGGAGCTGAAAGCTCTTCCAAGACAATGCTAGTGCATCCATGGCCAAGGCCAGAGGATCCTGAGACAAAGAGACAAATCTGGGAAGTTTGTGATTTTGACGGGACGCAAATAGGTCCACGTCCGGCTGACCCCAGCGGTGACAGAGGGAGAGAAACACCTGGTTGTTGAGAGACCACTCTCCCAGACGAGACGTCCCCCTGCTCAGGGAGTCCGCCACCTGGTTCTCCACCCCTGAGGAAAAGACTCGGCTGTCGTCCAGGTAAGGAATGATGCGGATGCCCTGGTTCCTTAGCAGAGCCATTACTCCCACCAGCACCTTGGTGAACACCTGAGGTGCCGAGGTGATACCGAAGGGTAGAGCCACAAACTGGTAATGCTGACGCTGCAGCTCGAACCTTAGGAATCTCTGATGACCTGGGAAGATAGGCACATGAAGATAAGCATCCTTGATGTCCACAGTGGTCATGAAGTCACCTGGGCGAAGGGTACTGACAGCAGAGCGCAGCGTCTCCATGCGAAAATGTTTGAATCTGACGAATTTGTTGAGGCCCTTCAGATCCAGAATGGGCCTCAGAGAGCCGTCCTTTTTGGGGACCGTGAAAAGATTGGAATAGTACCCCTGACCTCTTTCTTGATGAGGCACCAAACAAATGACTCCGGACTCTAACAGGCAATGAACAGCTAGAAGCAATCCCTGAGCGGACAGGGGGTTTAAAGACATCCGGGATCTGATGAATCTTGGGGGGGCAGGCTGCAAACTATCTTGTAACCGGAGGACACTACCTCCTGAATCCACCGGTCTGAGACGTGAAGCCTCCAGACGTGAGTAAAGAGCCGAAGCCGTCCCCCCACCCAGATCGGTGAGGGCGCCCCTTCATGCCTGAGGGGCTTGGGAGAGGGTTTGGACTTAGGATTCCAGGAGAGACCGGGACGACCACGGGTTCTGCCATGGCCCCAAGAATCTCTGACCACTGGAGAGGAGGGAGCCACGGCCCCCTCTGGGAATGCGAAAGGAAGGGAGGGGGGCAGAGCACCCCCGAAAGTGCAGAGATTGCCTTCTACACCGAGGCAGCCTTCCATCCTTGGCTAGAACATCAAGACGTTCTACAAACAGCCGCAGCCCCATGAATGGGAGGCCAGTGAGAGCTTTCTTAGCCGCAGCGTCAGCTGCCCACTGGCGCAACCAGACAGAGAGGCGCATAGCTACCAAGAGCGCAGAGGTCCTTCCACACAGCCGCACAGTATCATCCATAGCAGTAAGGATAAAGACCACAAAATCAGTGCAAAGTAAGAGAGTCCTATGTTCCTCCCCCACACTACCAGCTGTTGTGCCATCAATGAGATGCTTAAGCAGTTTCTTAAGGGCAATAGCAGTAATGGGGGCAGCACATACAGGGCACAAGCCAGCCCCCACACAGGTAAAAGCATGGCAGGTCACTTGATCCATGTGCCGGTCCTCACCGTCCCTCAAAGTGGTAGTGTCAGGGAACGGCATGCGCGAAATATTAGACAAGCCTAGCACGGGAGCGTCCACTTTAGGGGGAAATCGAGAGAAAACCAGCACTCCAGTAGTAAGTACAAATAGAACTATATTAGTGAGTTTCAATCCAATCCAACGTTTCGGGGGTTACAGCAGGCCCCCTTCATCAGGGTCAACACACAACAAGTGGCACACAGACACAGCACATTATATATACATGAGTAACCAATAGCAGAGTCAGAAAAGCCCACCTGACGTCAGAGGGACGTCACAGCGGTGCCTGCTGTCAGAACTGACAGTGGCATCTTATAATAAACACATCAAACAGATAATAATCAAAAATACTCACTGGCAGAGCCCCCCCAGGCAAAAACCGCTGTGCTGCACTACTTGTATGGCAGCAGCAGCTGGTAACACACTCATACTGGCAGGCTGGTTGCTAGGAAAACAGCCTGGCCAGGCCTCCAATGAGAGGAGGCGGAAGTGACGTCACAGTGAGGGCAGTGAAGCCCTCACATGATGACATCCGCCCACAAGAGCCTAAACAGGCTCTGGGCGCAGCTTCTGTCACTAAAGACAGACAAAGTGTGTGCCTGTAGGGGAGCCCTGACCAGGAGAGACTAAGAACAAAACATTTACATATGTAACCATAAAAATAAATGGATATTACACAGAGCCCCCGGATTGACCCGTCAAAATAGAGACAGCACAACTAAGCACAGAGCCCAAATGAACGATCACACTCAGCGTGACAGGAAACCTATCCACTGTGTGTGACATTATAGTGCAATGTGGCCCCCTAAAACAGGGGTGTTAAAGAAAGGTACTAAGGGCCAAATCGTCAGGGGCACTTAGTACCTTTCTTTAACACCCCTGTTTTAGGGGTTTAAATGACCACCTCTTAACAAGATCAACAGGAAAGGGATACCTTTTATCCAAACAGGAAAGGGATACCTTTTATCCAAACCCTTGGGCACCGCAGGCAACTTGTTAGGACGTTCCCATACTTTAAAGGAGCAGTATCGCAAAATTTGCATTAAAAAAGATAAAAAATTAAAAAGCCACACAATAGCTTCTAACATGTGTATAAATAATGTGGCGATAGAAAAAGAAAAAAATATAAGCCTTTCTTTTAAATTGTATAATGACAATGGCTCAGTCAAAAATATGTGACAGTAGATTATCAGTGTCCTCAGGGTACCATGATTCCTCTCCGGAAGCAGATCACTATCGCAACCCTCCTGCTGGTTCCCAGAGGAGTCAGAGTCCTGGGAGGGAGAGCTCCCCCATCTCAAGGGGGTGATAGTCACCAAGCTCATTAATCCCCACATACATCTCAGTAAGGGGAGCAGGCCTGGGGTCCAGGTGTCTCTTCTTGCCAGAGGCCTTCCTAGGAACATTCCTAGCAAGCTGCTTTTCAATGTTAGCCACCCGCAGAGCCAAATCAGAATGTGACTCCCTGCCAACATTCCCCTCACTGGGGCCCTATTGCAGGAGCGGGGGAGTAGGGGAAGCCGAGTGAGGCGCAGAGCTGGGAAGCGAAGCAGGCAAACCAGCTTGAAGTGCAAGGACACTTTCAGCACACGGCACGCACACCGTGACACTGCGGGGGGGGGGGGGAACCCAAAGGAAAAAGAGAGGACACAGTCCCCAAACTACTTACCCCCTCAGAAGCTAGGACAGAAACTCTGCATCCCTATTAGGCTCACCATAAAGCCTATGGCCGGCTACCCTTTGTGTTACAGGGTCTGCGGCTTGGAGCAGCGCTCCAGGAGCACTTGACCCTAGTGCTCTTCTACCTTCCACCCGATCTGTCAGCCAAGGCTGGGAGGCAGTGAGGGTCCAGAACGGATGGAAATAGACTTGCAGGGCCGCAGGCTTGGTTGCCTCGCTCACCTGCGCAAGAGAGAGTGCCATCTGCTAACTTCGCAGTCCACTGCAGAGAGAACACTGGGAACTCTATGGTTAAGCCCGTTTTTATAGGGAGCCGGGACAAGCCACAGCTTTTCTGCAGTACCACTGCGCCACCTTGTGGCAGAATAACCAACTGTTATGAATACCGAAGCGGGCCGTGCCATGCAATAAAGAAAATTAATATATTTTAAGTTTATTCACTTACTTATTATTCTTTCCCACACCGATTCAGCTTAAGCTAGCCAAAAAGGTCACCAAAAATAGCTTTTATTAAACGTTACATTGAACCTCACTCTCACTGAATGCTTAACATGAAAATGCACATGCAGCTATTTTTAAAGCTGCAACATTTTCAAGAAAACTAAAGTAAATTATAGTACCAAGGCATCTGAATGCATTATCATAAAAGAGGATTCAACACAGATCACAGACCCTTGCTAAAATACGAATTGCCTAAAGTAATATAAGTCCAGTTCCTGCATAATCCTCTAGCCCTATCAGCAGGTTTACCTGAAAAGATAGTAACAAACAACATAAAAGGATCCAGTAGGAATGCTCCATAGTAAAAGATCAGCAAAAGTAAGATGTATTCTGGTTAAGTTACTAATCCCAGTATAGTTTTGATTAAATAGATTTACTATTTTAATAAAGTTATGTCTATTTAGTATGGTTTACTAGGCCTGGGGTCCAGGTGTCTCTTCTTGCCAGAGGCCTTCCTAGGAACATTCCTAGCAAGCTGCTTTTCAATGTTAGCCACCCGCAGAGCCAAATCAGAATGTGACTCCCTGCCAACATTCCCCTCACTGGGGCCCTATTGCAGGAGCGGGGGAGTAGGGGAAGCCGAGTGAGGCGCAGAGCTGGGAAGCGAAGCAGGCAAACCAGCTTGAAGTGCAAGGACACGGCACGCACACCGTGACACTGCGGGGGGGGGGGGGAACCCAAAGGAAAAAGAGAGGACACAGTCCCCAAACTACTTACCCCCTCAGAAGCTAGGACAGAAACTCTGCATCCCTATTAGGCTCACCATAAAGCCTATGGCCGGCTACCCTTTGTGTTACAGGGTCTGCGGCTTGGAGCAGCGCTCCAGGAGCACTTGACCCTAGTGCTCTTCTACCTTCCACCCGATCTGTCAGCCAAGGCTGGGAGGCAGTGAGGGTCCAGAACGGATGGAAATAGACTTGCAGGGCCGCAGGCTTGGTTGCCTCGCTCACCTGCGCAAGAGAGAGTGCCATCTGCTAACTTCGCAGTCCACTGCAGAGAGAACACTGGGAACTCTATGGTTAAGCCCGTTTTTATAGGGAGCCGGGACAAGCCACAGCTTTTCTGCAGTACCACTGCGCCACCTTGTGGCAGAATAACCAACTGTTATGAATACCGAAGCGGGCCGTGCCATGCAATAAAGAAAATTAATATATTTTAAGTTTATTCACTTACTTATTATTCTTTCCCACACCGATTCAGCTTAAGCTAGCCAAAAAGGTCACCAAAAATAGCTTTTATTAAACGTTACATTGAACCTCACTCTCACTGAATGCTTAACATGAAAATGCACATGCAGCTATTTTTAAAGCTGCAACATTTTCAAGAAAACTAAAGTAAATTATAGTACCAAGGCATCTGAATGCATTATCATAAAAGAGGATTCAACACAGATCACAGACCCTTGCTAAAATACGAATTGCCTAAAGTAATATAAGTCCAGTTCCTGCATAATCCTCTAGCCCTATCAGCAGGTTTACCTGAAAAGATAGTAACAAACAACATAAAAGGATCCAGTAGGAATGCTCCATAGTAAAAGATCAGCAAAAGTAAGATGTATTCTGGTTAAGTTACTAATCCCAGTATAGTTTTGATTAAATAGATTTACTATTTTAATAAAGTTATGTCTATTTAGTATGGTTTACTAGGCCAGTGGGTTAAGAATCAAGCTACATTACTCATTTACTTAAAGCATGATTGATGACATATTTCTCTCAGTCTCTGACAGTTGTTTTTTTCTTTTAATATGGATGCATCTATATTGACTATATTGTCCAATGGCAATTTTTAGAAGAAGGCAGTGTGTCATTCAATTAGTACAAATGAACAATAATGATATTCTGAAATGCAAGAATTCTTAAGCTACATAAAACGCTTTATATTGAAGATATACCAATTTTGGGACAATTACAGGCAAAAGGTGTGTGTTTTCAATGTGTTAATGGGGGGGGGGAAGTCTGCTGTAAAGCTAATTATTGTATCCCTTGTTAGGTAGCTTTCTAAATTCCAGATTCAGATACAGATATTTTAACCACAATTTGGCTACTATTTGAGATTTAGATGGGGTCTGTATGTGTGGTATCGGGTTATGTAGGGACAGTGAGTGATATGTATGGAGGTGTTGAGGTTCTTTTTGGGAATGGTGGTGTCAGAAAACTCATGGGGCAGTGGGGGGCAGCTTGGAGACACATATCACTATCTTTTGTTCTGGGGGGGGGGAGTTACCGGTAAGTTACAATAGGGCAGTGAGGAATGTGGTGGGGGAGGGGACCGGAACTGGGAGAAGAGCAATCTAGAGAGGGAAGATCTGCAGAGATCATCCTGCAAAATGATTGTAACAGGATTTTAGGCACAGGCACAGTGTGTGTGTCAGAGTTTAGTGTAAAACCTTCTCGGATTGCATCTGCCTGCTTAGGCCTCCAATCACAATAGGTACTCCTCTACACTCAGACAGCACCCCCCAAGCAGGGCACTCCAAACAACCCATTCAAATCTCCTTATTATCCCTCCTCAAAAGTACCTTGCAGGTGCTTCTTGCACCCTTCACCTACCTCTCTCTTGGTTACTTGCTGCTCTACTTTCAGTTCCCCTCCCCTACCCCACCATATTCCTTACTGCTCACCTTATAACTTGTCAGCAAGCAGCCCACTCCCTCCAGAACACCTCCATCCTATCTCCCACCCCTGGCATTATCCTCCCCAAGGGTACGTTCAAGTGGCTTACTGCCTTATTGTATACCCACATAAAGGCCCCTCACATCCCTTCATGTAATCTCCCCTCCAGTAATCCCCCTTTCAATTCTGTGTCTCCTTGCATTGCATTCACTGCCCCATAAACATACTTGCTGCCCTCCCAGTGTACCTCTAGAATCTCAGGGACTCTCTGCAGCTCCCCAACATCCTTTATTCCCCCAACCTATCCTCCCAAGGGCTCTAGCAGCAACACTCTAGCCCCCTCCCTACATGTTACTTGCTACCCCTACCACCCCTGCACCAAATATCATCTGGGGGACCACCCACATTTCTGCCCCATACACACACAAAAAATGTTGTAGGTATCTGCTTCCCCACACCTTTGATCCTTAACATATTTCATTCCCTTCTATAATATTCCATCTTCCAAATAGGCAATATTCCCCTTCCCTAAACCTTAAGCCACCTGTGTACCCTCTTGAAACCTTCCCCCCACCCTGTCCTTTCATCCTGTTGACAGTTGCCCCAGACTCCACCCAATGTAGATGTAGAATTTCACATGTATATGTACTGTATACAAATATTTATGTACTAGGACAAATAAACCTACCATTTTCCTGTAATTTGTGGCGGTTCTGGGATTTCAGGTGTAGCCTCAGACCAGAATATAAAGAATATTTAGGGTTTTGTCCTATATTTCATAAACTGCAGCAATGCACCATTAGAAATCCCACACCCTGTTACCATCTTTTTTTATTTATCTGACAGTTCATAAACAATCAACGGTTGCTGAGGTGGCATCCTAATAAATGTAATTATCATAAAAAGGTCATTTTTAAAGACAAGCGATTACAAAATGGCTGGGTAGCAATTACATTTCATTACATGTTTTAATTTGTTAACTACAGTAAGTTAAAGGCTTAATTTGATTCAGAGGCTTTAGAAATGTCAGTGTTTTAGTGCAAGTATGCCACATTATTTCTGTTGTTTAAGCATGGCTGAGAACATTTCAATTTATATACACTAGATCAATGAAAAAAAATAGCAAACCAAATGTATTGAATGAACATTATGAACATTAGGCGGAAGAATGTTCCCATTTTATCCACTGCATTGTATTGAACAGCACTATACATGATAAACTCATGAAGCATCATGGAAGCACAAATATAGCACTTTAATCAATTATACCTGGCTAATACAGGTGTAGCTCACTTTAGAGTGATTTTTTTATCACAGCAGCTAGATGGAGAGATCATTCACACAACTCAGGAAGCTGCAAGACAGCTGTGTACATTGTAAAAACAAGTGTATGGCTGCTACACAATGTACCTCAGCAGGGAGCAGCACATGTTAAATTGCAAATAGCAATCCACCTGCCTGGCTGTTATAATCAGTGCTGCACCTACAACAAGGCAAGTTGAGGAGGCTGCCACAAGTGAGGCCATTTATTGGACAACAGGATGCAACACATCTCCCCTCGCCCCAGAAATATCTTGCTGCAGTTTTTTTAAACACACTAGAGGGGGTATGCTGCTTATTTATTGGAATGACTGCATTTTGAGAAACTAAGGGCCTGATTTATAAAGCACTTCTGGCAGACAGTGCCACATTGGTGCGAATTTGGATTTTTTTTCACACTTGTGCATGTTGCTGCTTTACAAGCAGCGCATTTACTAAAACATTAGCAGTGCAGCAACATACTGAAAAATGTATACATCATATTTTGCACTACTCTAATATGCACTGCAATGGCAATGGCTGGCAGAAGTGCTTGATAAATCAGACCCTATCTCAACACATAATAAAATGTAAAACAAATATTTTCTATTTTTTAAATCCCCTGTTATCTGGCTACATTTTGGAATACATCAAGTGATTTTTTTTTTTTAAAAGGTAGATATTTTTTCTTTACAAATTTGTAAACAAATCTCTAGGGCAGTAACATAAAAAAATGCCCCCCCCCCCCCCGTATTCACTGAATTTTCCCATAGGCCTTTGGTATTTACACAGTATATAAATAGAAAAAATACAATTCTGTGATTACTCACCTGTAGAATTGGTATTATACGTATACAGCACGTCCTGTTCCAGAATATTCCTTACACATGGGTAATACATCCACAAGATGGCGCTGGACTGCAGAAAAGGTCTTGTGGCTCCTCACGGCCCTATATAAGCCAGGGACCTCCCACAAATTCCCCAGTAATTACAAGCAGTTAACAAGAAGCCGGGAGAACAATAACCTCAAAAATGAACATATGAACAATCACCATACAGAGGTAAATAAGAATAATGATAACAAGGGTGGGGTGGAACAGGACGTGCTGTATACGTAAAATAGCAATTCTACAGGTGAGTAATCACAGAATTGTATTATTCTAAGTATACAGCACATCCTGTTCCAGAATATTCCTTACACATGGAATATCCAATAGCAGTGTCCGTAAGGTAGGGTGGGATCCCCAAAAGTAACAGCAGACAGTTCAAACCACTGCCGCCTGCAGAACCTTGCGACCAAAAGCAGCATCAGCTGAGGCCTTAACATCAACCTTGTAAAACTTATTAAGTATGAACAGAAGACCAAGTGGCGGTCTTGCAAACTTGTTCAACAGAAGCTTGGTGCTGAAAAGCCCAAGAGGCACCAATAGCACGAGTAGAATGAGCAGTAAGGCGGAAGAGAGGCTCTGTCCCCTTAGCAGAGTAGGCCTGTACCACAGCCTGACGGATCCACTTGCTGATGGTGGACTTAGCTGGACCCAAACCTTTCTTAGGTCCAGACGGAAGCACAAAAAGAGCATCAGTCTTCCTGAAGGATTCATTAGCCACCAAATAGAACTTCAGAGTCCTGACCACATCCAGAATGTAAAACCCGCTCCTTAGGACTACTAGGATTAGGGCAAAAAGAAGGCAACACAATGTCCATGAGATGAAAGGCAGACACAACCTTAGGCAGAAAATCTGGCTTAAAATGAAACACTACCTTGTCCTGGTGTCTCTCAAAGTAAGGAGGTTTGATGGAAAGCGCCGCCAACTCAGAAACACGCCTGACAGAAGTGATAGCCACCAAAGAGGCTACCTTAAGAGTCAAAATGGACAAAGGGGCCTCACGCAAAGGCTCAAAGGGAGATCCTTGTAATGCAGATAAGACCAAGTTCAAATCCCAGACTGGTAACATAGGCTTACGTGGCGGACGCACGTGAGTAACTCCCTGGAAGAAGGTCTTAACCAGACGATGGTGAGCAAAGGATCTTTGGAAGAAAATAGCCAAAGCAGAAACATGACCTTTAAGGGTACTAAGTTGAAGACCCAAATCCAAACCATGTTGCAAGAATTCCAGAATCCTGAGGATAGAAAACACCCGACAGGGAAGCGACTTAGACTCACACCAGTCAAGGTAAGCATGCCAAACCCTATAGTAGATGGATGACGAGGACTTCTTCCTAGCCTGAATCATAGTATTAACAACAGAGGCAGGCAACTCCTTCTACATCAGGATGGAGGTTTCAGCAGCCAGGCCGTCAAAACCAGCGTTTGTAAATTGGGATGGCGTAGCTGCCCCTGAGTGAGCAGGTCTGGACCCTTGGGCAGAGCATACTGATCTACTGCCAACTGCACGACGTCTGCGAACCACACCCTTCTTGGCCAACACGGGGCCACCAGAATGGTTGGCACCCCTTCCTGAGCAATCTTGCGCAACACCCTGCCCAGCAGAGGGAAAGGAGGAAACACATAGAGAAGCTGGAAGCTCTTCCAAGACATTGCTAGAGCATCCATGGTCAAGGCCAGAGGGTCCTGTGACAGAGAGACAAAGACTGGAAGCTTGTGATTGTGACAGGACGCAAACAGATCCACATCTGGCTGACTCCAGCGATGGCACAGGGAGCGAAACACCCTGCTGCTGAGGGACCATTCTCCCAGACGAGAAGTCCCCCTGCAGAGGGAGTCTGCCTCCAGATTCTCCTCCCCCGGGATGTACACGGCTGAGATGCAGGGAACATTCTCCTCCGCCCAAGACAGTATCAGGGACACTTCCTTGAAGGCCCTCTTGCTCCGGGTCTCTCCCTGATGATTGATGTAGGCAATCGCCGTCTGGTTGTCCGAGCGGACCTGCACCGCCCGACCTCGAAGATGTGGAGTCGATTGGTCGAGATCCAACCTTATCGCCCTAAATTCCAGAATCTTGATAGGGGTCTAAGCCTCCTGAGGACCCCACTGACCCTGGAATTTCAGGGATTTCCAGAAGCCCCCCCAACCTGTCAGGCTGGCATCTGTGGTGACTGTCTCCCAGCACGGGGCCAGAAAGGATCTGCCCACCAACAGGTTTCTTGAGTCCAGCCACCATGAGAGAGACCGTCTGGCCAGGGGGGACAGAACCAGCACCTGATCCACGGACCGAGGGTCCCGATCCCAAACTGACAAGAGGTGAATTTGAAGGGGTCTCATGTGAAACTGAGCGTATGGAACCACCTCAAAGCAAGACACCATCAGGCCCACTAACTGCATCCCCTGCCGGATGGAGGGAGGAGGGGGAAGACATAATAAGCCTGGCTAGGGCCTGAAGATTCTCCACCTTCTGCTGAGGAAGAAAGATCTTGACCTGAGATGTATCCAGAGTCATGCCCAGAAAGGATCTCACCATTGACGGTGACAGGAAAGACTTGGGATGGTTGATCACCCAGCCGAAGGACTCCAGTGTGACCACCAGTTGGATATCCAGCTCGGCCTGCTGGAAGGACTGGGATGTGATGAGAATGTCGTCTAAGTAAGGAAGGATGCGAATGCCCTGAGATCTCAGCAGATCCAGTACGCCCGCCAGCACCTTGGTGAATACCCTGGGAGTCGAGGTGAGACCGAAAGGCAAGGCCACAAATTGGTAGTGCTGATCCTCCAGAGCGAACCTGAGGAATCTCTGATGATCTGGAAAGATTGGTACATGAAGGTAAGCGTCCTTGATGTCTATAGAGGTCATGAAGTCGCCCGGGCGTAGAGAACTGACAGCTGAGCGCAGAGTCTCCATGCGTAAGTGTTTGGTTCTGACAAATTTGTTGAGGCACTTTAAATCCAGGATAGGTCTGAGAGATCCGTCTTTTTTGGGAACAACGAAAAGATTGGAATAGTAGCCTCTGCACCTTTCCCTCAAAGGCACCTGGCAGATGACCCCCAACTCCAGAAGGTTTTGGACAGCAAGGCACAGACTCTGAGCTGACAGGGGGTTTTGAGCCATCCGGGATTTGATGAATCTTGGGGGCGGCAAGGCAGCAAACTCTATCTTGTAACCAGAGGACACTACCTCCTGAATCCACCGGTCTGAGACTTGAAGCCTCCAGACATGAGCAAAGAGCCGGAGCCGTCCCCCCACCCGGATGGGTGAGGGCGCCCCATCATGCCTGAGGGGGCTTGGGTGAGGATTTTGGCTTGGGACCCCAGGAGAGGCCAGGACGGCCATGTCCTCTGCCCCTTCCCCAGTGATCTCCGCGGACCCCAGTAAAGGAGACTCCTCGGCCAGATCTGGAACCACGAAAGGATGGGAGAAATGCACCCATCCCCCGAAAGGACCGGGACGGCCTCCTACGTTGAGGCAACCTGCCGCCCCTGGCAAATCCAAGCGCTCACCAAATAGAGACAGGCCCTTGAAAGGGAAACCAGTGAGAGCTTTCTTAGCAGCATTATCAGCTACCCATTGACGTAGCCGGACAGAGCAGCGTATAGCCACCAACAGGGCAGAAGTTCTACCACACATTCTAATGGCATCATCCATAGCAGAAAGCAGAAAAATATATGCAATAAATTCCTCACAAAGCAGAAGAGATCTATACTCTTCTCTACCCGCATCCTCAGATAGCCCGTCCAAGAGACACTTAATCACCCCTTTAATTGCAATAGCCGTGATAGCAGAGGCACAAACCGGGTGCAGTGCCGTTCCCACACAGGCAAAGGCGTGACAGGCCAGTTGGTCCAAGCACCGGTCCTCCCCATCCCGCAGGGTAGTAGTATCAGGAGAGTGCATGACAGATATATTGGACAACCCTAGAACGGGCGCATCCACCTCGGGAGGACATGACCAACGCTTAACAACATCAGCAGGAAAGGGATAACTCTTGTCCCAACTCTTAGGCACCCTTGGCAGCTTGCTAGGCCGTTCCCATACCTGGAGCACTAGATTATTAAAGTGAGGCTGCTCAGAGAACTCCCAGCGTGGCTTAACCGTATGAAAAAGCTCGCCCTGCTGCTGCGGAGCCACTGCCAGGGGAGAAATACAAAGCACTTCAAAAATATGACTCAGCAATCTGTCAGTGTCATCAGGGGACCACGGGTCTTCCCCAAAGGGAGTCCCAGTACTACCGTAAATCTTAGGTTGTTCCTCAGAGGATTCTGAATCAGAAAATAATTCCCCCTCCTCAAGGGGGTAAGGACCGGAGAGTGAATAAGGGCCCTCATCTTCTACAGGGAAGAGGGAAACCGCGGGTGATAAATGCCGCTTCTTAGCAGAAGCCTTACGCGGGGCAGACCCAGCAAGATTTTTTTCAATGCTGGCCACCCGTGCAGCTAAATCAGGTCGAGACTCCTATCAATCCCCTCGGTGGGGGTCAGATGTAAGCGTGGGGGGGGTAGGCGAAGCCAGAGGGGGCGCAGCACCAGTAACAGGCAGCCCAGGCTGCATGGCAAGTACCTGCTGGGCGCAGGGTACACAGACCCTGACATCATCACTTATAGGGGATACTTCACACACAACACATAGCCGGGCTTGTCCCGAAGGAACCCCAAGCACATTATCCCCAGAAGCATCCATATGGTGATTATAGTGGCACAATAGGCCAATATAGGGTTAACGCTAATGATAGCAACCCGGGATGCCCCAAGAGCCCGCTAGGGATGTGGGAGATAATATAGTAATAGCCCAACTAAAGGGGGTGGACCTAGAGAAACCACAATGAGGTCTACCCGCCTGAAAGACATAAGAAGACATCCCCGTAAGAAATACAGTAAAAAATATATATATGACAATCCACCCCGCAGGGGCACTCATGGACTGCGGTAGGAAACAGCAGACATGCAGCACGACGGAAGGTAAAAATGGCATCCGCATATACCTCGAGGGGCAGGCCATTAGAGAAGTGATGCGGAAAACATCAACCGCAGAGCCCGCCCCCCCGGAAGAGCGCGAATCGGGCCCACATGATCCTGCCGTCCAATGACGGCGCGGCAGAGCCTGAGGTAATGTCGCCGCCGTCCGCGGAGCGCTGGACAAACATGCGGCGGTGGATGCCGGTAAAAAACAAACAAGACATGCAGGATACAACAAAATCTTGGCACAGGCAAGTGAACATTCAGGTTGTACTTGACATACCGCACACATGCCCCCCCCCCCTCTCCCGAGATCTCCCCAGGGATGAGCGACGGAAGGGGGGCACACATGAACAAAATGAGAGGAGGGGGCAGACACCTAAGGGGGGTAGGGACTAAAGGGAAACCCCGGGAGCGGGAGGGGGCATCCCACAAGGCTCACCACAGGCCTATACCGCCTACCCTGTCAAAGCAGGGACTGCGGACGGAGCAGCGCTCCTCAAGCACTTAACCCGGGTGCTGTCCTACCTTCACCCGAGGCTGGGAGGCAGTGGGTCCAGAACGGGTGGTAATAGTCCTGCAGGGCCGCAGGCTGATAAGCCCCGCTCGCCTGCGTATATAGAGAGCCATCTTCTATCTTCGCAGTCCAGACTGCAGATTAAAACTGGGGAATTTGTGGGAGGTCCCTGGCTTATATAGGGCTGGAAGGAGCCACAAGACGTTTTCTGCAGTCCAGCGCCATCTTGTGGATGCATTACCCATGTGTAAGGAATATTCTAACAGGACGTGCTGTGTACTTAGAATAAGTTCCTTGCCCTTTAATGCAATGTTATTCTGCAAGCACACATGGATAGTACTGCAAAATCTGCAATATGCAGATAATGATCAGGGAGATTACTAAGGGGTAATGACTTGCTGGTAAGCAGTGTGCAGTGTAAGAGGGCTCATTAGTGAGTATGTCATTTTTATGATCATAAGAAGCGAGAATGAACATACTGAGCTGCCTAACATATAAAAATACATGATTTTTATTCATTTTACATCATAATTATATATAAAACTGTTATTCCTGTTTGGTTGGCAGAGTTATAAGTTTGCATATGAATTTACAACCCCCCTCCCATCAGGACACTGACACTGAAATCACTTTGATTGTCACTATTATTGCATCTGGTTTATCTATTGCTGGGAGGCCCATTCAACCCATAATATATAACAGATTTATTAGCAGGGAAATGTGTTTTTCACTTACATTGGTTTAATATTGCACCGACGATATCCTTCACATTTAGTTGCAGTGTATTTAATCTCCAAGGGATGGTGGTAAAAGAGAGATCAGTCAGATTCCCATCAGTGCTTTCCCTTTTCTTTTTTTTGCTCCCAACTTTGACCCTTTTTTATGCTTTTGATGCAAAAAATATGCTGTATTTATGCTGTAATTATGGATATGTGGCTGCATTCCACCTCTTCTGATCCCATCACCTATGTTTCCAGATATGCCAATTTCCTAGACATGGGCCTGCTTCACTGGCTTCCTTCAATGACAGACTACCACACTAAATTCCTTGCCTACCTGTTGCCTTGACCCCAACTTTATTTTAACTTTGATTATTTAACAGTCACTGAAGGAAGTTGAAGCAAGCATAAGAAAGAGCCATATATAGAAACCCATGCTAATGTAAGTGACACATTGACCCAAGCATATACAATTACAGCATAATAAAAAATAATGGGGGAGCTGGATTCAGGAGTTCTGCAGAAATATAATCTATTGTAAACCTTATATTGCTTATCAGCAGCTAAGACAAAGATGCCCAAGCGAATGAAGGGACTGTCTGCCACAGCAGGTAAGCAACCTTGGCCTGACTTAGCACTGCAGTCTCCACTGCAAGGGGGAAAGCAAGGTGCCGGGAATACTGTTCACCTCTCAGCGGTGACAAACCTCCTAAAACCTTAACACCCCAGATATGGATTTCAAATTCTCTACCAGGGCTTGGATAATGCTGAATCAATCAATAAAGAATTTTAGGGTTGAGAGAGATTAGATCTGCTTTGGGAGGGTGGAAGCACCAGACCTTTTTTTAGGGGGCCAATGAGAAAAGAGCGATTTTAAAAGTGGATGAAACCAGTGGTGTGCATTGCGGTGTGGATTGCAACCTGCATCCCGGTGAGCTTTTTAGTGAAAACAAACAAAAAAGTGCAAAAAACAGTCTTTGTCCTACATTTTCCCCAAAAAAATTATTTTCCAGTGATGTAAGTATATATTTTTAAAGCGGACCAATAGCGAAAAAAAAGCCCAGAGGCCTTCTGGGCGCGGGTCTTGATGCTTCTGCAGTACACCGCCGACTGCTGTTGGCAGTGCTCCTGCCTTTGCCTGCCATTTAAGGGTTCATGTAGTGCGGTAAAACAGCACTACATGAACCAGTTAGAAACTGCAGGTCACTGGACAGTAACGTCAACGGCCAGCTGTCCGCAGCTACATTCCAAGGTCTCAAGTTGCTGAAGTTCCGGCTCCTGCCAGCCACTTTGGTCCTCGCTTTCACCGCCATCTCAGCTGCCACACGCTGGGGGAAAAGCCGCCCACTCTGTGGGGAGCCAGCCCCCAGGCATAAGGCGAAAGGTTGCACCTGGGAGGATTGTGGGATACATGCTCTCAAAGTAGCAAAATGGCAGTGCAGGAGCAAGAGGTCTGGGAGCCGGAGACCTGGTAAGGTGAGTAGGTCATTAATAAGCATGCAGTGGTTTGCATGCTTATTAATGACCTTTTTTTAATTTAATGTTTTAAAGGGAAAAAATGTTTAGACTTTTGGCCTGCTTTAAAAAAATAGCACCCTATAGGCTATGCTAAAGATTTGACCATTTTTTCTGCATAGCCCATAGGATGCTGTTGTTTTCAAACTGAAAAAAAAATACCATTACTTCACTGGATGATGTATCTAACCTGTAAAAATGTCCTATCACAGGTACAAGTCATCTTGGATGAAAAAAAAACATTTTGTTTGCACTTTTCTGTGTCTAACAGCAAAAAAGCTCAATGAGATGCAGGCTGCAATCCACACTGCAATGCACACTGGCTTTACCAAACATTTGGCATGTCTCATGGTCATCTAGTGACACATGGACAATTTAAATCAGACCAAAAGCCAAAAATGACTTACCAAACCATCACAGTGCTTATATGCACCCCCCAGGGCAATCGAGATTGCTGCACATAAAAATTAATTTACCTTTTTTCGAACTCCTGCTGTGGTCAATTTTAAAAACAAATGACATCTGCAGGCCTCCTGCAAACAGGAAGTGCTTCTGGGCTTCCTGTTACTGTGCATTGTCAGTTTTGTCTGTTGAATCCAGGCAGCAGCATGGCTGAGATGCTGGGATGGGAAGGTCCAAAATGACTGCTACCTTTCTTTTCCAACTGTTTTTGTTGGTGCAGATTAACCAGATAAGTGTTACTTGATTCAGCAGTGAATTGTTTAGAGAGGTCGTTTTCACTTTTGCAAACAAGCCTACATTTTTATGTGTTTTTAATGAATGTAAGTATTTAAAAATTGTTTCCATTTTTTTTTACTTTGAGGGCCAGGGTTGGACTGGCCAACCAGAGCACCAGAAGGTCTTCAGTTGTGCCCCAGGCTTTGACCCAGGGCCACCATCAGGGCAATACAAGAGATCCAAGACTAAAACAGCATTTCTGGCTTGCCTTGACTGTTGTCTGAGTTTATTATTTATACATTGAGTTATACTTATTGGTCTGTAAACATCTGTTTTTATATCACAATAGAAAAGGGTTTTAGCTAAAGGTGGGCCCAAATAATGATTTTCCCCTGTATGACCCAACAATGTTTTCCTCTGATGGGCCTTATGTGTTCCAGGTTAAGGGTCAAAACATATTCTATGACTAGGGAGGGGACTTTATTAGATGTTTAAGATTCTGTGGATATCAGTATTCCAAGAGAGAAAGATTAGGAATCATTCCACAAAGTCTCATATTCCAGTGCAGAAGGGGCTGGAGCATTTTGGGGGTCTTTTGAAGAACCACCAGAAGTAGGCTTTATGTGACCACCAAAAGACCAGAATTCTTTACCCCAGAACAAGTGACTTCATTCTGTGAAAGGATGAAAGAAACGTAATAATCTGACAATATGATTGTGATTCCAGGAAAAAATGACCTACCTGCATGTATAGTTATACTGTAAAAAATGAAGAAGAACAGTGCACTGTGAAATGCATTATGTAGCCAGCCAACCCCATGATTGGGTTCGCTTTTCTATTTTTTTTTTTTATGTATATACTCCTGGAGATCCCCTTCTTCTAATATCTATATGTCAACAACTGGTTTATTTATTTTTCAACAGAGAGGCCAGCATGAATCTATATTGTTGTTTTACATATGTTCGCAGTTTTTTTTTTAATGTATCTCAATATAAGAAGGTTCCTCTTCAGAACAGTGACAAAACCTAAAGGTTTGCTGAATATAATTGCTAAGATAATTTATTCATTATCTATCTAAAAACACAATTCTGTGATACTCACCTGTAGAATTGGTTTTTCTGTTAATCCATTCCAAGCCGTCCTTATTCAATACGATTGGGTAATTCCCTGCCCGAAGGGGCGTGATTGCAAGACAAAAGCGTGGCTCCTTCTCCCGGCCTATATCTTTTTGGCTGACTTGCTAGATTCCAGTTAATTAAAAAGCAGTATAACCAGCCGCCCGGGAGGCATATCTATATCTGTTGGAGACAAAAAAGGCTGGAGACAACAAAGAAGACTCCTCTCTCTGATTATAAATAAGTACTATTTCTTTATTTTTTTATCACTCCACAAGACTAGACATCCAATACATGGATATATCAACCTAGCATTCTTTTCAATGCTAAATATTGTTATAAACAAAGAACACCATAAAAAGGGTATCAAGGATAGATCTTAACTTCCTATATTCCCCCAAAAGAGGCGGGTCCTTATTCAATACGATTGGGATATCCAAAAGCAGTGCCAAATATGGGTGGATCTCCAACGCGGAACAGCAGGTAGTTCCTTTCACTACCGCCTAAAGAACTTTTCGACCAAATACAGCGTCAGTTGAGGCCCTAACACTTACCTTGTAGAATTTGGTAAATGTATGAACCGAAGACCAGGTGCAGCTTTACAATCCTGTTCCCCCGAGGCCTGATGCTGAAAAGCCCAGGAAGCACCAATGGCCCTAGTGGAAAGAGCTGTGACCCAAAACAAGGGGCTACTTCCCCTTGGCAGAATAGACTCTTACCACTGTCTATCTAATCCCTCGACTGATGGCAGACTTAGCTGGTGGAAGACCTTTCCGTGGACCCTCAGGTATGACATAAGAAGTCCAAACTATGGAAAGATTGTGTAGTAGTGAGATAATACTTTAGTGCTCTCACTACATCCAACAGTGAAGAACACCCCTTCCTTATTAGACACTGGAACAGGACATAAGGAAGGCAAAACCATCTCTTCATTAAACTGAAAAGATACCTTTAGGAAGAAAACCTAAAACACTCAAATAACGAGGCTTACTGATAAGCTGCTATTTCAGAAAACCACCTGCTGAGGTTATTGCCACAAAGAGATAACTATAAGCGCCCTTAGACTTAATGACGCATCTACCATGGTTCAAAAAGGTGGACCCTGAAACAAGTTCAGGCCCCAAGCCGGCATAAGTGAATTATGAGGAGGCCGCACCTGAGCGACTCCTTGTCCTGATAAAAATATTCTCAGCTATGAGTTTCTGAAAGAAGATAGATAGCAGATATTTGTCCTCAATTGAAGACCTTCATCAAGACCTCTGCAAAAAAACACAATATATTCTGTAAACAGAACAGCACTGCAAGCGAAACCCTGGATTCACCGATAATTGCTTGCAACACTCAATAATAGATCATTTGATAAAGATTTTTTCCTGGCCTGAATCATAGTCTGGATAATTCTGGCAGAAAAAAAACCCTTCTGCCAAGATAAAGGATTCAATAGCCAGGCAGTCCAAGCCAGAACTGTGAACTGGGATGCCTTAGAGGCCCTTGTGAGAGAAGATCTGGATCGTCGCCTCCAAAAGTTGCCCTTTGACATCCTTACTATGTCTGAGAACCAGCTTCTTCTTGGCCACAGAGGAGTCACCAGAATGGTTGGGACTTCCTTGTGAGCTAAACTTTTTTAGTACACGACCCAGGAGTGAAATCGGAGGGGAATGCATAAAGAAGCTTGAATGCTGACCACTAAAGAGTCATGGCATCTGTTGCTATTGTTAGAGGATCCCTGGACCGGGACAAACTTCAGATCTTCCGACTGTGCCCTGATGCAAGAACTACGTCTGGGATCCCCCAGCACATGCATAGGGATTAAAAAATCCTCTGGCTAAGAGACCATTCCCTCTGATGCAGGACCGTTCTGCAGAGATGAACAGCCTGCAAGTTGTCCACTCCTGGTATGTGTACCACCAAAATACATGGAACCAGTTTCTCGGCCCAAAGTAAAAACCCAGCTCACTCCATCAGGACTTTACTGCTTCTGGTGCCCTCATGGAGGCTTATATATACCACTGCCCTCCGATTGTCTGTTTGAATCCGGACGGGATGCCCCCTCAGATGGTATGTCCAATGTCTGAAATACAATAGAATCACTCTCAGTTCCAGGATATTTATGGAGAGTCTGCTCTCCTTCAGTCACTGAATCGTTTGTGACTCCATGACACTCCCCCAACCATATAGACTGGCATCTGTGGTGATCATCTTCCACTGTACTGGAAGAAAGAATTTGCCAATCTGAAGAGGCTGAGGACTAGACTAGAGACCACCTTGCCGACTGTATCAAGTCTCATATTCCAGTGCAGAAGGGGCTGGAGCATTTTGGGGGTCTTTTGAAGAACCACCAGAAGTAGGCTTTATGTGACCACCAAAAGACCAGAATTCTTTACCCCAGAACAAGTGACTTCATTCTGTGAAAGGATGAAAGAAACGTAATAATCTGACAATATGATTGTGATTCCAGGAAAAAATGACCTACCTGCATGTATAGTTATACTGTAAAAAATGAAGAAGAACAGTGCACTGTGAAATGCATTATGTAGCCAGCCAACCCCATGATTGGGTTCGCTTTTCTATTTTTTTTTTTTATGTATATACTCCTGGAGATCCCCTTCTTCTAATATCTATATGTCAACAACTGGTTTATTTATTTTTCAACAGAGAGGCCAGCATGAATCTATATTGTTGTTTTACATATGTTCGCAGTTTTTTTTTTAATGTATCTCAATATAAGAAGGTTCCTCTTCAGAACAGTGACAAAACCTAAAGGTTTGCTGAATATAATTGCTAAGATAATTTATTCATTATCTATCTAAAAACACAATTCTGTGATACTCACCTGTAGAATTGGTTTTTCTGTTAATCCATTCCAAGCCGTCCTTATTCAATACGATTGGGTAATTCCCTGCCCGAAGGGGCGTGATTGCAAGACAAAAGCGTGGCTCCTTCTCCCGGCCTATATCTTTTTGGCTGACTTGCTAGATTCCAGTTAATTAAAAAGCAGTATAACCAGCCGCCCGGGAGGCATATCTATATCTGTTGGAGACAAAAAAGGCTGGAGACAACAAAGAAGACTCCTCTCTCTGATTATAAATAAGTACTATTTCTTTATTTTTTTATCACTCCACAAGACTAGACATCCAATACATGGATATATCAACCTAGCATTCTTTTCAATGCTAAATATTGTTATAAACAAAGAACACCATAAAAAGGGTATCAAGGATAGATCTTAACTTCCTATATTCCCCCAAAAGAGGCGGGTCCTTATTCAATACGATTGGGATATCCAAAAGCAGTGCCAAATATGGGTGGATCTCCAACGCGGAACAGCAGGTAGTTCCTTTCACTACCGCCTAAAGAACTTTTCGACCAAATACAGCGTCAGTTGAGGCCCTAACACTTACCTTGTAGAATTTGGTAAATGTATGAACCGAAGACCAGGTGCAGCTTTACAATCCTGTTCCCCCGAGGCCTGATGCTGAAAAGCCCAGGAAGCACCAATGGCCCTAGTGGAAAGAGCTGTGACCCAAAACAAGGGGCTACTTCCCCTTGGCAGAATAGACTCTTACCACTGTCTATCTAATCCCTCGACTGATGGCAGACTTAGCTGGTGGAAGACCTTTCCGTGGACCCTCAGGTATGACATAAGAAGTCCAAACTATGGAAAGATTGTGTAGTAGTGAGATAATACTTTAGTGCTCTCACTACATCCAACAGTGAAGAACACCCCTTCCTTATTAGACACTGGAACAGGACATAAGGAAGGCAAAACCATCTCTTCATTAAACTGAAAAGATACCTTTAGGAAGAAAACCTAAAACACTCAAATAACGAGGCTTACTGATAAGCTGCTATTTCAGAAAACCACCTGCTGAGGTTATTGCCACAAAGAGATAACTATAAGCGCCCTTAGACTTAATGACGCATCTACCATGGTTCAAAAAGGTGGACCCTGAAACAAGTTCAGGCCCCAAGCCGGCATAAGTGAATTATGAGGAGGCCGCACCTGAGCGACTCCTTGTCCTGATAAAAATATTCTCAGCTATGAGTTTCTGAAAGAAGATAGATAGCAGATATTTGTCCTCAATTGAAGACCTTCATCAAGACCTCTGCAAAAAAACACAATATATTCTGTAAACAGAACAGCACTGCAAGCGAAACCCTGGATTCACCGATAATTGCTTGCAACACTCAATAATAGATCATTTGATAAAGATTTTTTCCTGGCCTGAATCATAGTCTGGATAATTCTGGCAGAAAAAAAACCCTTCTGCCAAGATAAAGGATTCAATAGCCAGGCAGTCCAAGCCAGAACTGTGAACTGGGATGCCTTAGAGGCCCTTGTGAGAGAAGATCTGGATCGTCGCCTCCAAAAGTTGCCCTTTGACATCCTTACTATGTCTGAGAACCAGCTTCTTCTTGGCCACAGAGGAGTCACCAGAATGGTTGGGACTTCCTTGTGAGCTAAACTTTTTTAGTACACGACCCAGGAGTGAAATCGGAGGGGAATGCATAAAGAAGCTTGAATGCTGACCACTAAAGAGTCATGGCATCTGTTGCTATTGTTAGAGGATCCCTGGACCGGGACAAACTTCAGATCTTCCGACTGTGCCCTGATGCAAGAACTACGTCTGGGATCCCCCAGCACATGCATAGGGATTAAAAAATCCTCTGGCTAAGAGACCATTCCCTCTGATGCAGGACCGTTCTGCAGAGATGAACAGCCTGCAAGTTGTCCACTCCTGGTATGTGTACCACCAAAATACATGGAACCAGTTTCTCGGCCCAAAGTAAAAACCCAGCTCACTCCATCAGGACTTTACTGCTTCTGGTGCCCTCATGGAGGCTTATATATACCACTGCCGTCCGATTGTCTGTTTGAATCCGGACGGGATGCCCCCTCAGATGGTATGTCCAATGTCTGAAATACAATAGAATCACTCTCAGTTCCAGGATATTTATGGAGAGTCTGCTCTCCTTCAGTCACTGAATCGTTTGTGACTCCATGACACTCCCCCAACCATATAGACTGGCATCTGTGGTGATCATCTTCCACTGTACTGGAAGAAAGAATTTGCCAATCTGAAGAGGCTGAGGACTAGACTAGAGACCACCTTGCCGACTGTATCATGTAAAAAGAGTGATCCAGAGTGTGTGGGTCCCGATCCCAGATTGTGAGCAATACCATCTGCAGGGGTCTTGTGTGAAACAGTGCAAAAGATACTGACTCAAAGCAAGATACCATCAGGCTCAACAGACATATTCCTTGATGAATCGTCGAGTGAGGACAAGACAAGAGACCCTGTACCCTGGCCTGAAGTAAGAGTCACTTCTGTGTTGGAAAAACACTTCTGTCTGAGACGTGTCTAATGACAGTCCCAGAAAAGAATAACTCTACAAGCTATGAAATGTTTGACTTAGGAATTCGACTGGATAGACACTATAGCCTTCTGGGCCCCCTGATATGATGGGGCCCATATCAGCCGATAGACTCAGTAAGGGATTACATGTATCCCTGACTTCTTAGAGAAAAACATGAGACCTGCCAACACCTTGGTAAACACCCTGGGGCTGATGATAGACCGAAGGGTAGCGCCACAACCTGAAGAAGTAGGGCCACCTACTAAAATGTAGGTATGCATCCTTATATATACACTGTGGTTATAAAAACTCCAATCTCTAAAAAGGTGAGAACGGCAGATCTCAATGCTTCTGCTTTCTGCTGAATTCGGGATACCCATAACCAGAGATCTCTGATGGGGTCTGGTTCCTAAAATGATTTTGTAACCTGAGGATACCCTTCCTGTATCCAAATATCTGTTACATGCAGCCTGCAAAAATGAGCCAAATGCAGAAGCTTCCCCCCCACACCTCAAGGGCGGGGGCATCCCTTCCTGCCTGAGCCGGCTTCGAAGGGGATCTGGCTTTGTTCTGCCAGACACCTGTTGCCTTAATTTGGAACTTTGGGATACCGGAGAGAATTTATCTATTTTTTTGGGAATAAGACATAGAGGCCGAACCTCTAGCAGGAACCCCGGAGTATTAGAGGCCCTGCGGAAGCAGAATTAGACTTCGGTTTTAGTAGCAGATTAGATCACTTACCACTAGTAGCATGCTTTACCATGTCAACCAAGCCTTCCAACAGACACCCCCCTTAAAAATAAGTCCTTTCATATTCCTTTTAGAGGCTATGTCAGCTGGCCATTGCTTAAGCCATAAAGCACGCCTTAAGGTGACCCCCAGAGCTAGGCCTCTGGCACTTAACCACATCAAATCCTCCATAGCCAGGCCTGTTGGAGTCAAACTGATCTTGAACAACTGGAAGCATGGCTTCCAAGAATGACCCAAGAATCAGAGACCAGATGCTCCCAAAATTCTATGAATAACACCAGCCGGCCCCAAGGTCGACCTCATAATAGATATGCATGACATGCCACCTGATCCACACATTTATCTGCTGGATACTTTGGAGAAGCACTATCAGAGGATGGTAAAACGAAAATCTTAAAGAGACCTGGCACCAGAGCATCCGCCACAGGAGGGTAAGACCATAATTCAATCTGGAGGAATCTGGAGGAAGAGATACATAGTATCTAGTACTTTAGGAATGGTCGGAAGACACCCTGACTTCTGCCATTTCCTATTGATCAGATTATAATAATACAAATGCTCCGCAACATCCTCCAGAAATGGAGAAAATCAACCATCCATCCAACTTCTCCTTAACCGGAAACTCCAAGCCGAAAACTGAGGAGGCCTAATGGTTCAATCCAGATCAGAGCAGCATAAGGGACCTAGGAAGACAGACAGGGTCTTGCCCCCGCTTCAAAGGTATAATCTGAGAAACAAAAAAAGTAAATGGAAGAGGAGTCTAGAGAGCCATGCAGTCATCCCAACTGCAAGAATGAAACTGGAATCTAGCAAGCCAGCCAGAAGGATATAGGCCGGGAGGCGGAGCCACGCTTTTGTCTTGCAGTCACGCCCCTTCGGGCAGGAATTACCCAATCGTATTGAATAAGGACGGCCTGGAATGGTTTGGAAGAAAAATGTGTCACAAATTCAACCTCTTCTATGTGCTTCTGTGTATACAATGTGTTTCCTTACAAATTGCTATACACCCCCGTGCGTCTGTGTCCTTTACATTGTCCTCTGTCTACTGCTTTCATCTGACTTCCTAAACACAAAGAGCCAGTAGAAGTGTCGTTCACAAAGCAGCAATTAGAACTAGACAAAGAGGTTTATTGCCAAAGCTGTGGCGTATAAACACATCTTATGTAATGTTTTATCCCTTGTGTAGAATCAGCAATGAAAGCAGATGAGATATAACTCAAATTTGTTTTGCTTCGCCAGTCACAGGAAATACACAAGAAAAACATACATCAAGTTTTAGTTTTTAACATTTGCATCTCCCTCTAATTAGACTGTTAATTGGAAGGTAACAACAGTGGAAGTCAAACCAACAAATATCAAAATCACAGCATAATATGTTGTTTTGACTGTTAATTTTCACCATTATATTCAATTGTAGACTATAAAAAATGATATTTTGACTATTATTGGAAGCAATATACAAACTGTCAAAACAGCTAAATGCAAGATTGCAGAAATTCACAGGCATATGCCTAAACACAAATTCATCCGTGCTAGCAGCTAATTTGAAATTATTAAGACAGTGTACAAGTTATGCTGCAAGGAGACCTGAACCTCACCCCCACCCCCACAGCCCTACAGTTAGCTAGACTCCCTTGGCCCAGAAGCCAAAGTTCACCCTGCAGTAGAAGGGGACTTTTAATTGCTAAATCGCAGTCTTCCACATATATAATTTGAATTTGAAAGGAATATATAAAAATAATAGATCCATGCATGTGTCACAGTATGGCTATTAGAAGCCACAAATAGGCTGCCTGGCAAGAACTGGGCATGGGCTTGATTTATTAAAGATCAAGTTTGAATTTTCCTGTTTTATTTTTAGAAAGAGATGCAATTTTTCACACAAAAATTCAAAACTGTTAAATTTGCCAAGGGGTCAAATGATCCCCATCCCCATCAATTATGTTTGTTCTGTATAATAGCACTTCAGAGACACCTTTCAGACACTCTCCTTGTTTATTATCTGCATGGACTATTTGTTACATGTGTATATTTATATATTTTTTTAATAGTATTAGCAGTGACTGGTTACACTGCATTCATGGTGACAATGGATGCATTCTGCAACATTTTGCTGGTGATGAATGTGTTTGATGGCAATCCCCTGATTGATTTTAAATTTGTATTTTGTGTATGTTCGAGCTGGTGACAGTGCATTCATTATTAAAATAAATTATTTTTTGTTTTGTATTTAATCAGAAAAAGCCTGTTAGAATAGAATAGTCAGTCTGTTTTGGCTACACATACCCCTCGATTCAAAGAGCAAAATTTAAGTGATTTCGTATCGAGAATCGTAAGTTTGGGTGGGTGTTTGTCATTTTTTCTGGTTTTTTTGGCCATTTCGTATTCGCACGATCGTTCGCGCATAGACGTATATGAACATACGCATTTCGTACGAGAATCGTATAATTTGCGTTAGTTCGTGTGTTTTTCCCGTCCAAATCGTATTATTTGCGTCCGATCCTATTTTTTACGTCCTTCACATGGGCTTGCGCCCAATTCAGAGAGGTGATTGCTAATTGTTTTGAAGCCCATTAAAGAGCTGCTTTACGAAATGTTTGCCGGCAGCTATTTGGCCTCGGGAGTAGGATGGAGCGGAGCGAGTTTGTGGCACATCAAGGGCTTATGCTTTTTGGCATTGAGTTGATCGAGATGTCTGAGAGCAGATTGCCCCTGCGTCGTCGCATGAACATCGATAGCATGAATGATGTTGAGCTGTTCGAGCTGACCAGGCTTAATCGCGCTTCCCTCCATAAATTATATAGTGAGCTGCGGCCATGGTTAGCCCGCACCACAAGGAAGGGGCATGCAATTTCAGGTATGACCAAGATGCTTGGCTGCCTGCAATTTTTGGCGAACGGCTCGTTCCAGAGGCTGGGTGCCCTCTCCGTGGGGATGTCACAGCCTACGCTGAGCCGCGCACTATCTAAATTTTTGGAAGGCATGGCTGCCATAACTCAAAAATATATTTATTTTCCTGATGATATGGCAGCCAGAAACGCCATTAAGCTTGGGTTTTATAATGTGGCCGACATGCCCAACGTTATTGGTGCAATTGACTGCACACATGTGGCACTCGTACCTAGGGCAGCCGACGAGTATATATATAGGTATTGAGATTGGTTATTATGTTGCCCAACGTGTCATGTAACCTGTTTTCCTTTGCGGCAGCATATTTGTTTATCCCTCATTTGTGTAGCTGCTTTATCTCGGCTTTTCATTAGTCTTTCCCAATAGAGTGCAGACATGTTTTGTGGTTAATTTATTAGTTTGGGTCAAATATCAATTACCCTTTTTGTATGTTTTTGCCTTAAGGAATCGTAAAATGGGACACTCACTTAATGTCCAGGCCGTGGTTGGTCCGGATATGCGGTTTATGAGTGTCCTTGCCGGCTACCCCGGATCGTCCCACGACTCCTATATCCTCCGGCGATCTGGGTTGTTTCGGAGATTTGAGGCAGGTGAATTTTCGGGGGCATGGCTGCTTGGTAAGTGTGTCCTATTTGTGTGTTATTAAATGTGGCATTAATCTTGTATTTGTTGATATGTTTTTTAAGGATAAATTTACAGAAGCGTACAACTGCATTTTTCTTGGCTCATATATTAGGAACTTACCCTAAAAATCCTTGTCTCGCTGTGGCCTTCAGAATGTTTTCCCTTTAGTTAGGATGTCTGTAAGTTCCTTGTGCCTAAATATATTGGTTTGGAGTTTATACCCAAGGATCTTTTGACCTTTGGCTCCTTTGGGACTATTGGTCTTTAAATGTCAAAGTGGACTTAAACTGCATACATTGTAGTTTCCAGTGAAATGTGGATAGGGATCTTTGACCTTTGGCTCCTTTGGGACTATTGGTCTTTAAATGTCAAAGTGGCCTTAAACTGCATACATTGTAGTTTCCAGAGAAATGTGGATAGGCCCTCCGCAGCATCCTAATTGTAACATGTCTGAAAACTACAAATATATGTAAAATACAAATACCCTTGGCCGTGCAGATGTTTGTTAATTAATTGGTATATAGAAGTGCCCTTTTTATTTAGGTGATACCTTAGTGCAATTTTTGTGGGCCCTAATGTGCCCTGTATTTTTTTGGGAACACTTTACCTTACATCATTATGATATCTGTGAATTTTTTGGTGTTGGTTGTGTTGCCTTTTTAATTTTGATTACATTTAATTCTCTGTTTAAGGTGATTCCGGGTACCCACTTCTACCCTGGCTCATGACGCCTGTGCTGCGGCCCCAGGATGCCTCTCAGGAAGCGTATAACCGTGCGCATCGCAAGACCCGGGCTGTTGTGGAGAGGGCCTTTGGTCTGCTGAAGACACGTTTTCGTTGCCTTGACCATACTGGGGGGGCCCTGCAATATGATCCCAAGAAAGTGATCGACATTATAATGGCATGTGCTGTTTTGCACAATTTTGCCATCATGGAACGTGTCCCACGTTATGTGGACAGCCTGCCCTTTTCAGCCGTCGAGGATGAAGCCGAGAATTTTGAGGGGCCCCCCAGTGAGTCTGGCCAATCTGTTCGAGCCAACCTGATCAGCCAGCATTTTAGTTAACTTTTTTCCCTGTCTCACCATTCTGTATGTCTGTGTTATCCTTTTTGAAACATATGTTGTTTTGCCGTAATGTGGCATTACCTCTAAGTAAAACATTTAGACCTTAATTGTTGCCTAATGTATTTCATGTAGTTTCCTTAGCTTTCGCTTTGCATTGTTACACCTCTTCAAACCCAAAGTATCTGGTTTAGCCCAAGCTGTTAAAAATGTCTTCCCACTAAAAACGCAACAAGTATTGGAAGTGAAATATTTGTTTTACTTTGAAACTGAAAAATTATAGTGGTTAACAGAAATCAGTCCACATACATCTGTGGTAACAAATGGATAACATTAAAAAAAAAACATCGAGCACATCTACACCTGGAAGTGAGTGGCACAACCAAACAAGGACACCCAGTCCAAAGGCCAGCCTAGTCCAGTCATTAATATTGCCTGTGCCCAGGGATATTTGGGCATGGCCATAATGTCACACAAACATGTCTGCAAACAGGAGGAGCACCAACCAAATACATAGGTAAAGCCATAAGTGGCCAGATAAACTCCACATAGACCTATGGCATTGGCTAGTGGCCTTAAGCATTACTCTAAGGAGCTATATGGGAGCAAATACAAAACACAACCTGCCAGAGCAACACAAAATGGATTGTTTGAAACCTCAAAGGACAAGTAAATACAGTGGGGGTTAAGAGAAAAGATGTCCCACACACCCATGGCTTAATAGGGTGGCTGCCCATAATACCCAGGTGGAGGTCCAGGTGGAGGTCCATGGGAATGGGACCTAGCCTGGGCCATGGCAGCATTGTGAATTTGAAACTGCTCCACAATGTTTCTCTGCATATTGGTCATCTCAGCCATGGCTGACTGGATGCCATTACTTGCATTGGCCACGTTGCTGTTGAGGGTACGCAACTCCGCGAGGATGCCCTGTAGACTGGTATGGATGTTCACCATGTCGGCATGCCTTTCCTCACGCTCTGTAACGAGCTGTGCCTGATAAGACTCCCTTTCTTGGGTCCATAATTGAAGCAGGGCACTCTGCCTCCCCTGGGAAATTGTGGGGCGGCGTAATGGCGTCCGCCGCACAATTACCCTGGCTCTTGGGCGTGCCCTGCCGCGTGGTGTCGTACCCTCAACAGCAACCGGCCTGCTTAGCAAATCCTCAGCAGCAGAGTGAACACTGGGGACTGTAGTGTCAGTCTCCCCATGTGCAAGCACAATGGATGGAGATTCACTCTGCTGCTGAGGATTGGCCAGAGAAACATTATCGAGCAGTTCCAAATTGGGACCCAGGGGGAGTTCATCCGACGTGCCCTGTACGGAGACATCATCATCTTCCTCCATGTCCTGGATCTCTTCCATGAGTGTGGGGGTCTGTAGGGACATATCAAAAAAAAAAGGCTAAGTTTGCATCCCAATTTTGGATTTCCACAGTTTAACACATTCTTAAGCACTTGTTAGTATTTATGCTACTAAATTAACTTACCGAAAATCTCTGATCTGGGCTCCGATGCTGTACGGACCTGGTAGGCATAACCAAACTGGGGGGTGAGTTTACCCTTGCTGAGGGATCATGCTGGGCTGAAGAAGAGAAAAAAAAACCACGTAAACACACACACATAACCTTGTTTTGGATATGTAATCAAATATAGCTCTATTTGTAATATTATTCAACTCTAGAGCAATGGTGACCTTTGTTCAAACCCACGCAAGTTTACATAGGTGCAATGGCTCGGACAAACTGCTAAGTGACCTCAGTTCTAAGTCATGAAGTGTACCCAGTCAGCATCCAACTTTCAAGGCACATTTTTGGATTTAGCCTACCATTCGCTAGGTCCGGCCTACTCAAACAATAGTTTGAAACGCCCATTTAAAGGTATGTGGTGAGAGGTGAATGTCTGGCCATGGTGCTGACGCAGGGGGTGTCTAGTTACAACTAAAGACACTGGTGGAGGGGCTGGAGATTTCTAAGTGCCAACTAATAAAGGCTGCTTGCCCTTGCTGGGCTGGATGGGCCAGAGCTGAGGGGACAGGGATTGGATGGCTAAAGGGGGGAGTTAACGTATTGATGGTGATGGGATGGATGGAGCCAATCTGTTACAAATGTATGGGCCTTATGTGGGGGGGGGCATGGGGGGACTGTGGCACATGGGCCAGAGCAGGGGCAGCGGGACACGATTGTGGCCAGTGAAAATTTAAATAAGTTACTGTGTACCTTGCAATGCCACTTCCTGTGCAGTACTTCATATTGCAATGCTATGTTTCAGGGAGCCATGACATTGGGCAGGAGACCAACCACTACATGGCCGATCAAGGGGCCAGCTCTGAGCACGTCAACACAGAAGTAACTGAGTGCAGGGCTGTCTGGGCAGGGGTCCTTGAATGTGGTGGCAAGGCCCGCATTGGGACCCCGGGCCGCCAGTTGAGTCTCGCTGCTCTTGGTCACATATGTTTGTGGGTGGCTAATTAAATTGTTAACTCAAACACAACTCACACAACCAAAAGGCAACCCATACATAATGATGTGTGTTTTGTGATTGATTCAAAATATCTCACTTATCTTGCGAAACTTCATGACTTTAACAATCCAATTGGACATTTGATCTTTGCCATAATGGCTGTGGGCCTAAATGTGTGATTCCCAGGGACCAAAAGAGGACACAAACAGCCACAGTAGTGCGAGGCCAAGCAAGGCAAACCATAGGGGCATCCCGTTATCTTGTTACTAGTGAACTGTAGATTATTTAGCAAACAGGCAAACATGCAGATTTAAGAGTACTCACCGTGGGTACGGGTCGGGGAGTCTGTGTCCCTTAGACCAGCATGTCCACCGACCGCGACCGGATGGAGAAGTCCAAGCACAATCTCCTCAGCAGGGGTAAACTCCAATTTAGATGGAAAGCCACCTCCAGTTTTCATGCTGAAAAGAGAAAATCGTTTGGTACTCAGAAAAGGGGCATACAGCACATCCCAAACATTATATTTAGCGAAAACATTTATTTACCTGTAATTATGCCTTTTAATTTCTTTTTGCCGTACAGCATACTTCAGATCAGAGATTTTCTTCTGAATTTGGGACACATCTTTCCTCTCTTCCCCCGCTGCATTTACTTGTCGGAGGATGGTTTCAAACAATTCCATCTTGCGCTGCTTGGTGGTGTGTTTGGATTTGCTCCCATATAGCTCGTCATAGTATAATGTAAGGCCACTAGCCAATGCCATATTTTGGTCATGGGAGAATCTCCCACTCAACTGGCCGCGGCGCAATGTGCGGCCAGATGGTTGGCTTGGCTGCTCCTCCATGTGTGCAGACACATGTGGTGACATTATGGCCTGGGGCTGGGTAGGGGAATGGCCGGATTGGTGGCTTCCCAATGACTGGACTGGACTGGCCAAGGGACTGGGTGTTCTTGCGTGGCTGGCCACCGAACTTCCAGGTGTAGATGTGGTCATGGTTGCAATTCGGGGCCCTCTTGGGGGGCTAGGTTCCCGGCTGGTGCCAGGTCGGGGGCTCTGTTCCCGGCTGGTGCCAGGTCGGGGGCTTCTGGCCCTGGATGGGGTTCGGGCCCTGTAGGGGCTTCTGGCCCTGGATGGGGTTCTTCTGGCCCTGGATGGGGTTCGGGCCCTGTAGGGGCTTCTGGCCCTGGATGGGGTTCTTCTGGCCCTGGATGGGGTTCGGGCCCTGTAGGGGCTTCTGGCCCTGGATGGGGTTCTTCTGGCCCTGGATGGGGTTCGGGCCCTGTAGGGGCTTCTGGCCCTGGCTGGGCTTCTGGCCCTGGATGGGGTTCTTCTGGCCCTGGATGGGGTTCGGGCCCTGTAGGGGCTTCTGGCCCTGGATGGGGTTCGGGCCCTGTAGGGGCTTCTGGCCCTGGATGGGGTTCTTCTGGCCCTGGATGGGCTTCGGGCCCTGTAGGGGCTTCTGGCCCTGGATGGGGTTCTTCTGGCCCTGGATGGGGTTCGGGCCCTGTAGGGGCTTCTGGCCCTGGCTGGGCTTCTGGCCCTGGATGGGGTTCTTCTGGCCCTGGATGGGGTTCGGGCCCTGTAGGGGCTTCTGGCCCTGGATGGGGTTCGGGCCCTGTAGGGGCTTCTGGCCCTGGATGGGGTTCTTCTGGCCCTGGATGGGGTTCGGGCCCTGTAGGGGCTTCTGGCCCTGGATGGGGTTCGGGCCCTGTAGGGGCTTCTGGCCCTGGATGGGGTTCTTCTGGCCCTGGATGGGCTTCGGGCCCTGCTGCGGGGCATGGGTTTCCGAACTGCCCTACTTGAAGGCATGGCCGGTGTGGTCTCACTTGTGCTGCCTGTTCTGGGGGCAGAGGTGGTGGGTGCTGCAGTTGCCAGCTTCTTGGCTGCAGGGGCACGGGGCTTGGGGCCCCTTTTTTTGGTACCTGAGGGTCCAGGATCCCTTGGTGGGGCCGAGGTGGGAGTCTTGCCTCTCAGTTTTCGGCCAGCTTGCTGGGACCTTGTGGTGGGGCCCTCCGCGGTCTTGCTTGCCTGGGGTCGCTTGCTGATCGCCTTTTTTGGTGCCATCGTACAGAAATGCTCAAAGAGAATGAGCTTGGGGGGAAAGGACCTTTAAATAATGAGCCCAGCGTGTGACGCCTATGCGCACGACTACGCGCTCGTACGAACGTACGTTCGAGCGGAACCAGGAAACCGCTGGGGTTTCACTTATCTGCTGCCTGGAAGAAGACTAAAGATGGCGCCCACTATCTTCACCCGTCAACAGGAAGAGATCCTCATGCTGGTAAGTGGCTGCCTGTGCATTTTAATAGAATAGTCAATGATGGCCTAAATGTAAATGATGCGTTGGGAACTAGTTTGGGGTCTCTTAATGTTTAATCACTGGCTCCTCACACTTCATCCTCAAGGGCCGAGCCTGGCCACGTTTTCACCTGTCTATGCTGATGTCCTAATTCGGCCAATTGCTCCGGCTTAGCAACAGTTAATTAACCTGTGGAGTAGCGGGGCGAGCTGTCAAACCTGGCCTGTCTCGGACCTTGATGCGGATGTTTGCGGAACACTGTTTTCCTAAGCCATAAAAACACAACGGGAAGCCACACACGTGGTCCAAAAGCCTAAGCATTAGGCTACATCTTGGATGTTTAAAACATCCTAACATGCCATAGATGCAGGTGGCCTGATTCTTGATGTTGGCTATTATCTGTATGTACATGGTGTGTGATACATATAACATAAGACCAGACTGTCAATCACAGTCAACGTCCTCTTTAAGGCACTCCCCAAAAATGGCGGCCATTCGAAATGTGTGTGTTAATGACATTAAATACTCAACTTGTGATGCAACACATATGGGTCTGTGTGTAAAAGTAAAAGCTCTGTGTCCATTATGTTTTTCAGATCATGCTTCAGCGCCGGTATGACTTCGCGCCCAATGTGTGCGAGAAAAGGGACATCGCCCGGGAGATCATCGCCGAGATCCACCGTGTGACCAGCACCACCTTCACTCACACCCAGATAATGCAGCATTGGTCGGACCTGAAGCGTCTGCACATGCCCCGGGTGCGGAGGTTTTTTGGGATCCATTTCCCAAGTAAGTACCAAGCAATTGCATGGTATATGTTCCAAATGTCTAAGTTATGCCTTTATTTATAATGACTTTTCTTTGGTAGTGTTGGAAATGGATTTCAGAATTCGCCGCACCCGGAGACGTACAGGCCGACCAGTGCTGCATGACTCTGCATCTGTGAGTGAAGGTGGTGGATCTCCCGGGCGACGGACCTACCCCTCCTCTGTGGCCTCCTCAGACCAGCCCCTGGACCTTACCACAGAGGAGGGGCCAAGGCGCGTGGGCGTGGAGTCATACCTGGCCACGCATGGGGAAGGCTCTGGTATGTCACTCTTCATGTATAGGCACAAAGATATACATGTCAGGCCAAAAACTAAGTTATCCTTTATTATGTATTTGTAGAAGCTTCAGGAGCGGGTGAGATAGTGGAGGAGGAGGCAGCAGAGATGCTTGAAGTCGATCCTGGCGAAGGTGAGTGATGTCAGCCAGACTGGGAGCCAGATATGTTGGGGATAGTGACTCTCTACAAATACTAACCAAATGTCACATGTTTCTCCAGGGACTTCTTCACAGCAGAGCCAGGACCAAGGGCAGCCTGTTGGCCCCAACCAGCCATCTGTCGGCCACCAACTCCGTAAGTCTCCATGCCATGATTCAGATTAATGTTTTGTAAGCTAATAACACACACATAACTAAAGGCGTAGCCAATGTGTAGTTAACACTTTCATGTGGCCACTTCTTTAGCTTAAAGCGGACCCTAACTCGTATTAAGAACATAGCTAATAATTAGGCAACACACTGTACCTACAGATTGGAAACATAGAAAAACAGACTTCAGCCATCTAATGCATGTTAGGAGCGTGAAAACAGCCCATATTGCGGAATATGGAATGCGCAATATTTACAGGCAGCATGGGATACAGATTGTAAAAAGTAAGGTCCTGGCATGCATTGTGGGATTGATGACCTTTCCCTCAACCCAGCTATGCTCTGGATTGTCAACGCACCACTGTAACGTACTCCCCTGTACTTTATCCAACTCTCCACTCCTCATTAATTGTTAGGCTTCAGAGTTCAGATGGCGGCGCTGCAAGCCATAAACGTCCAAACTGTACTTTGATCTGGTGCATAATCATTTACAAATAGGTATTGGTTGTCATTAAATAATGTTGAAGGTCCGGTTTAAGGAGTTTAAATACTTACCTGTTGGAAATGCATTAACTTTAGCCCTTGGAAGAATGACATATGTCATGCATTTACATGTATTGGATTAACCACAAATCTATTTACAGCATACCAACCGGTCTGGTACTCCTATTTAGGTTTTTTTCTCTATTGCTTACAGGGATTATGCCAAAAACCAAGGCAGAGAAAAAAAAAAGGATCCAGGAGTTGGTGGCCGAGCTGCTGGCCATACAGGCGACGTTGGGGCCAACAGATGAAGAAGAGGAGGATGAATAGTGCCCTTGGTCCTGGCTACTTTGTTAAAATTGTTTTATACATTTTACTGTATTTTATAAAAATTTTATATGTTTTAAATGTTCTACCCAAAATTTTACTTACAAAAAAGAAAAAAAAACAAAAAAAAAAATGTTTCCCAGATAACTATTTAAGTAAAAAAAGTTAGTAAAAAAACTAACTACAAATTTTTAAAATTTATAATAAATATAGGAAATTTGAAAAAATTAATATTGAAATAAAAAAATATTTTAAGCCTTCATAAATGTGTCTTTTCTAATATGCGCAACAAAAAACAACTACACACAAAATTACATACACACTAAAAAAAATAAAGACAGATGTACATTATGTGGTTTGGTGACGTTTTATGGACCGAGAAATGAAGTTGGATGCAGGCGCTAAGGGGTTTAGGTAAGTTTAAGGGACCGAGAAATGAAGTTGGATGCAGGCGCTACGGGGTTTAGGTAAGTTTGAGGGACCGAGAAATGAAGTTGGATGCAGGCGCTACGGGGTTTAGGTAAGTTTAAGGGACCGAGAAATGAAGTTGGATGCAGGCGCTACGGGGTTTAGGTAAGTTTTATGGACCGAGAAATGAAGTTGGATGCAGGCGCTAAGGGGTTTAGGTAAGTTTGAGGGACCGAGAAATGAAGGTGGATGCAGGCGCTAAGGGGTTTAGGTAAGTTTGAGGGACCGAGAAATGAAGTTGGATGCAGGCGCTACGGGGTTTAGGTAAGTTTAAGGGACCGAGAAATGAAGTTGGATGCAGGCGCTACGGGGTTTAGGTAAGTTTTATGGACCGAGAAATGAAGTTGGATGCAGGCGCTAAGGGGTTTAGGTAAGTTTGAGGGACCGAGAAATGAAGTTGGATGCAGGCGCTAAGGGGTTTAGGTAAGTTTGAGGGACCGAGAAATGAAGGTGGATGCAGGCGCTAAGGGGTTTAGGTAAGTTTGAGGGACCGAGAAATGAAGTTGGATGCAGGCGCTACGGGGTTTAGGTAAGTTTAAGGGACCGAGAAATGAAGTTGGATGCAGGCGCTACGGGGTTTAGGTAAGTTTAAGGGACCGAGAAATGAAGTTGGATGCAGGCGCTACGGGGTTTAGGTAAGTTTTATGGACCGAGAAATGAAGTTGGATGCAGGCGCTAAGGGGTTTAGGTAAGTTTGAGGGACCGAGAAATGAAGTTGGATGCAGGCGCTAAGGGGTTTAGGTAAGTTTGAGGGACCGAGAAATGAAGGTGGATGCAGGCGCTAAGGGGTTTAGGTAAGTTTGAGGGACCGAGAAATGAAGTTGGATGCAGGCGCTACGGGGTTTAGGTAAGTTTAAGGGACCGAGAAATGAAGTTGGATGCAGGCGCTACGGGGTTTAGGTAAGTTTTAGGGTCCGAGAAATGAAGTTGGATGCAGGCGCTACGGGGTTTAGGTAAGTTTGAGGGACCGAGAAATGAAGTTGGATGCAGGCGCTAAGGGGTTTAGGTAAGTTTAAGGGACCGAGAAATGAAGTTGGATGCAGCCGCTACGGGGTTTATGTAAGTTTCTGGTTGAGGGTGCGCATGCGCAAGATCTTATAAACATACGAACGCACGAATCTAAGAGGCCAAAAACCAATGAAAACCAGAGGCAAACGCAAGTAATTGGAAGAGCTGGACGATGGAAGCCGCCGACAAAACAGGCTGCCGCCGCAACAGGTGAGCACATGAACGTGATTTTTACGATTGCCAACTGACTGAGGCAAGTTCGGGAGATATCATACGAACGGACGTATCTTTTAGGATAGAAACGTATTTGCTTATTGAATCACTCGCAAGTTCATACGAACGCACGAGCGGACGTAAAAAATAGGATGATCGTGAGCAAAATCCAAGCTGTTACATGTTTCTTTGAATCAACCCAATAGGGGGACTATAGGCTCGATTCAGAGAGACAAAAAAAAACTTCAGTTTTAGTGCCGATTTTGTATTATTTTCAAAATTTCCCGCTCTCGTATGAGTGTGCGAGCGATTCTATGCATGCATTGTAAACCTTCTGTAAAGTTTCCGTCCGTTCGTATGCCAGAGTACGAGTACGAGGATGTAATTTTCCACCGTGACTTTTCTGTTTCATTTTCTCAGGTAACAACGTAGGCTTTCGTTTTTGCCCTTTTCCCATCGTATCCTCCCACGAATCCTTTACGTTTCCCGATAGATTCTGTTTCACTTTTACAAAAAATAATAGTCCAGACGGAAATCCTTACGATCTTGCGCCTGCGCACTACAAACTTAACTCATTAAAGTGCTCACCTACATATTTGACACCCTCACTTCTACTACAATGTTTAGCTAAACCACTTAGCACTATCCTCCATCTTCCCTTTTGGACCCTTAAAGCTCACCCCAACCACTTAGCACTATCCTCCAGCTTCCCTTTTGGACCCTTAAAGCTCACCCCAACCACTTAGCACTATCCTCCAGCTTCCCTTTTGGACCCTTAAAGCTCACCCCAACCACTTAGCACTATCCTCCAGCTTCCCTTTTGGATCCTTAAAGCTCACCCCAACCACTTAGCGCTATCCTCCATCTTCCCTTTTGGACCCTTAAAGCTCACCCCAACCACTTAGCACTATCCTCCAGCTTCCCTTTTGGGCCCTTAAAGCTCACCCCAACCACTTAGCACTATCCTCCAGCTTCCCTTTTGGACCCTTAAAGCTCACCCCAACCACTTAGCGCTATCCTCCATCTTCCCTTTTGGACCCTTAAAGCTCACCCCAACCACTTAGCAATATTCTCCAGCTTCCCTTTTGGACCCTTAAAGCTCACCCCAACCACTTAGCACTATCCTCCAGCTTCCCTTTTGGACCCTTAAAGCTCACCCCAACCACTTAGCGCTATCCTCCAGCTTCCCTTTTGGGCCCTTAAAGCTCACCCCAACCACTTAGCACTATCCTCCATCTTCCCTTTTGGACCCTTAAAGCTCACCCCAACCACTTAGCGCTATCCTCCAGCTTCCCTTTTGGACCCTTAAAGCTCACCTCAACCACTTAGCACTATCCTCCAGCTCCCCTTTTGGACCCTTACAACTTACCCAAACCATTTCGCGGTTAGGTTCTTCTTCCACTTTAGGCCCCTAAAACTTACCCAAATCACTTCGCGGTTAGGTTCTTCTTCCATTTTAGGCCCCTCAAACTTACCCAAACCACTTCGCGGCTAGGTTCTTCTTCCATTTTAGGCCCCTAAAACTTACCCAAACCATTTTGCGGTTAGGTTCTTCTTCCATTTTAGGCCCCTAAAACTTACCCAAACCACTTCCTGGTCATCTGAATCTTCATCTCTAAATATTTATTTCACCCTTCGTTTGGTGTTAATGTATTTGTGTTTAAAAATGACACAGAAACGTTGATTTTGGTTTAGATTTTTTTTAGTTGAACTCCATTTTTGGTGGCCATTTGTAAAATTTTTGGTGAACAACATTTATAAAAATTTAAAAAAATAAAAACATTTAAAATTTGTCAAAATTTAAAAGAATAAAAACTATTTACAACCATAAAAACAGTGACAGGACCCAGAACATTATTCTTCTTCTGTTGTCCCCAACAAGTCAACCAGCTGCTGCATATCGGCCACCAACTCAAGGACCCTTCGATTCATTTCTTCAACTCTTGCCCGTGTGGTCCCTGTATAAAATTAATACAAAAACATTATTTGGCGACAAATACATGTTTCTCACCTGTGGATGGAATGTTTGTTAGTTGACAACCTAAATAATCACAACATATGTCAGTCTGCTAAGTCATTACTCTAAGGAAGTGGGCAGAGGTCATTCTGCTAAGTCATTACTCTAAGTAAGTGGGCAGAGGTCATTCTGGTAAGTAATTACTCTAAGGAAGTGGGCAGAGGTCATTCTGCTAAGTCATTACTCTAAGGAAGTGGGCAGAGGTCATTCTGGTAAGTAATTACTCAAAGGAAGTGGCCACAGGTCATTCTGCTAAGTCATTACTCAAAGCAAGTGGGCAGAGGTCATTCTGGTAAGTAATTACTCTAAGGAAGTGGACACAGGTCATTCTGCTAATGACATTGACTCTGCCTTTATGAATCTGGGTGATCATGTCACTGAACACATACTGCAAAGAATGACATTACAACTTACTTGGTTGGTGGCCAACGGATGCCTCGTTGGGGACAACCCTACGTCCTTGGCCCTGCCACTGTTGTGAAGTAGAGCCTGTTGAGACATGGCAAATAGGGCCACTTATTATGTCTTAGTCAACAGTAATCAAATGTCATTTTCAATGTGTGTGTCACATCACTCACCTTCTCCCTGTGCCTCCTGGCCGAGATCTGCTGCAGCCTGCGCATCTTCACCCGCTCCAGAAGCATCTACAAAAACAGATTAAGGGAATCAGCTTGGGTGGAAATTGCATGTATATGTGTGTGCGGTTACATGAAGAGTCACATACCTCTGTGGAAAGGTCCAGTGGCAGGTCTGAGGAACCAACAGAAGAGGGGTAGGACCGTCGCACTGGAGATCCACCACCTTCACTTCCAGCTGCAGATTCATGCAGCACTGGTCGGCCTGTGCGCCTCCGGGTGCGGCGGATTCGGTAATCCATTTCCAGCACTACAAAAGAAATACAATTTTAAATCAATGCCTACCTTCTGCATCAGTTACATCTAGCATGCAATCGCTATGTACTTACTAGGGAAATGGATTCCGAAAAACCGCCGCACCCAGGGCATGTGCAGCCGTTTCAGGTCCGACCAATGCTGCATGATCTGCGTGTGGGTGAAGGTGGTGTCCGTCTCATGTTGTATTTTGGCAATGATCTCCAGTGCGACGGTGCGCTTCTCAAAAGAGTTGGGCAGGTAGTCGTACCTGCACTCCAGCATGGTCTGCAAAACACAAAATCAAGCTAGGTTTTAGTTAAAACTGCATACAAATATCTGTCAACAATCCATCATTAAATGACATTAACATACACATTTGGAGCCTAATACAATCCTTTAAGCTGGCCTCAGTGTTGGTTCGCACGTGTGGGCCCTCACTTCGGTTGGGCACGGAGTTTGAGACACTTTTTAAACAAACCCTTTCGTCATGCGCTTCCTTAAGGGCTAGGCATGCATTTAGATGGCAAAGCAAAGGCAGTAAAAGACACATACAAGCATGATGATCTCTTCTTGGCGGGTGAAGATTGTGGGCGCCATCTTGCCTCTTGTCTGCAGCAGATAAGTAATGCCCCAGAGTTTCCGGGTTCCGCACAGCCGACCGAGCGGCCGTACGCATGCGTACATGAGCGCGTAGGTGTCACAGTCTGCAAATCCACAGCTCATTCTCTTTCAGAGTCCGTGCAAAATGGCACCCAAGAAGCAAGCAGCGGCAAGCGGCAAAAAGGCACCCAAGCGCCAGGAGGCATCAGAAGGGCCCAAAACTCGCTCACAAATGCCCAAAACCAAGCTGCGGCAAAAAACCAATGCTCCGGCCAAGCAACTCACCACTACTCCCCAAAAAAAAGGAGGCACAACCAAAGAGCAAGAGACAGGCCACCAAGCCTACCACAAGGGAGGTGGTCAAACCTGGTAAGCAGGTGCAAAGCCCCAGCCCCCCCGGACCAACATCCCCCCCCACGTACCACCAAGGCAGTGTTCCAAGGCAAAACACACCATGAACGAAGCCCAAGCCGGCAAAGAAGCCCCAGACACCCAAGAAGCCACAGCAGGGCCCGAAGCCCCAGACACCCAAGAAGCCACAGCAGGGCCAGAAGCCCCAAACACCCAAGAAGCCACAGCAGGGCCAGAAGCCCCAGACACCCAAGAAGCCACAGCAGGGCCAGAAGCCCCAGACACCCAAGAAGCTACAGCAGGGCAGAAGCCCCAGACACCCAAGAAGCCACAGCAGGGCCAGAAGCCCCAGACGCCCAAGAAGCCACAGCAAGGGCAAAAGCCCCAGATACCCAAGAAGCCACAACAGGGCCAGAAGCCCCAGACACCCAAGAAGCCACAGCAGGGGCAAAAGCCCGAAAAGGCAGACAATGCAAAGCTCCACATCCCCACCCACACCCAGGATCCGATATCTACGGTAAGTGTTTTTTTATGATGTTGCGTATGCATGTGCCTTGCCATGTTTCTTTTGGCTGAGATACATATGTATTCCCCACACTGAACCTTTTTTATTTACATGTCCCAACAGAGCCACACACTGATGGAGGAAATCCAGGAGCTGGAGGAGGATGGGACCTCCCTGGGCCGGAATCTGCAACTGTCCCAAAATGTTTCTCCGACAAATCCTCAGCAGCAGAGGGAAGCGGCTGCATGCTGCCTGCACATCGTGGGCAGAATGCAGAGACTGACCCTCCAGTCCCCGGTTTAAGATCTGCTGTTGAGGATTTGCCCAGCATACCTGTGGCTGTTGGGGGTCCTAGAGCAACATCATCTGCACGCCCCCCAACCCGGGGAATTGGGAGGCATACTCAGCAACATCGCCCAGTTTCCCAGGGGAGGGGCGTGCAGATGATGAAGTCAGCATGGCACCATGAGAGGCGGCTATTTTGGCGCCAAAATCAACAAAACCACGAGCATATTAATGCCCAATTAGAGAACTTCAATAATACCTTAAGTGCCATGCTGACTGAATTTAGGACCCATACAAGCCACATGGCCAACTTGACAACAGAATTCAGGTCCAGCATGGCTGAATTGCAAAGTAACCAAAGAAACATTTTGGAACAGTTGCAGATTCTGAATGCCACACAGGCCCAGGTTAGGGCCCACCACCAAGGGCCACAACCTGGGTTCTATGGGCATCCCCCATATTAAGGTGTATTTGGCCTGAATCTGTTCTACATCTTTGCTCTACATCCCCACTGTATTGACTTGTCTGGTGAGCCCTACCAATCTAGCATTTTGGTATGGCTTTGCTTGTATGGTTTGGATTTGCCCCCATATAGCTCATTAGAGTGCTGAGGTAGGCCACTAGCCAATGCCAGAGGTCAAGCCTCACTGAAGCGGCCACTCAAGCTGTTGCGCTGCAGCCTTGCCCATAATTACATTGGTTGTGGTTCCTCCTGTTTGTAGGCATGATTGTGTGACATTCTGGCCTGGAAAACTACTACCTTGGCCCCTGGCTGAGATTTTGCTGTACTTGGATTAGGACTGGGTGTTCTTGTTTGGGTGGGCCACTGAGTAACAGGTGTAGATGTGGCATACGTATGTCTGCTTTCAACCTGTGCCTGTGGCAAATGTGGCCAAGCAGGAGAGGGTGTGTTTGTGTCCCTATTTTTACAATGGAACATCTGTGATTTATACCCTTGACAATGCTTGGCACACATATGTTACTATGTTCTTTTGAAGGTTAACTTTGTCCTGGAGTGCCTTACTTTGTAAATCCAGGCTGTGTGCAATTGCTATGTGGCATGTTTTGGCATAAATTTCATGTCCATGTATTCCCCATAACTATGTGAGTGACCATCAACTACAATTGTTATGTTTAAAAATGTATACCTTAAAAAATGAAACAAACATGTTTATGACTAAGTTACTGTCTTTCGGTTTTTGGATAATAAATATGACTTAAAGTAGCCCCAAAAACAAACACAAAAATATTAAAAAAAGAGTCTAAATACATTGTTGATGGTTTTTGAAATTAATTCAATACTGTTTTGTTATTAAAGCGGACCAACACCCAGGGGGGATCGGCCCGGGAATCTATAAGATTGCCGGGCCGATCAGATCCCTCCTCGCAGGGCATCCGAAATCGGGATGTCCCGTGGGGTGAAACCCCCCCAGGAAGCCCACAATCCTACCTTTTCCACGTTCCAGCGGCGCATGCACGTCCGGGCCAGCGCGGGTGCGCTCCCTGTAAGAGGGATGCGCGGGAAGCAGCGGCGGACGTGCTCTGCTTGTCCGGCGCTGCCTCTCGCTTGTCCGTCGGCGGGGATTGGCTGCAGCGGTCACGTGGGAGCGGGGTGAGGTGTGTTTTCGGGGCTTTCTGGGGGGTTTCACACAGCGGGGCACCCCCGATCGGGGTGCCCCACCGAAGTGGACCAAAACCCAGGATAGTCAAAATCCTGGGTGTTGGTCCACTTTAACAAAACACAAAGCCAAAAACAAATGGCACAAAGCAATAACAACAAACAATGTAAAAACAAACAAAAAAAGGAGAAAACAATTAAGCAAAATGTGTTGCTATTAGATTAGCACGGACGGCTTGGCCAGACGCACTGTGCTGCCCAACATAGGCATCCTCTGGCTCATCGGCGGGTGGAGAGGGTGGCAAATCCACATACCGGGGGACCCGCTGCAAGATAGCAAAATTATGCAGCGCAGCACAGGCCATGATGATATCTATGACCTTTTTTGGGTCATACTGAAGGGATCCCCGGGTATGGTCCAAACATCTAAATCGGGTCTTCAATAGGCAAAAGGCCCTCTCCACCACTGCCCTGGTTTTGCGGTGCACCCTATTATAGGCGTCTTGGGTGGCATTCTGTGGGCGTAGTACAGGCGTCAACAGCCACGGGAGGAGTGGATATCCAGAATATCCTTGAAAAATTAAAGGAAAAAAATTAAAAATATTACTGCATACATTACAGCCCACAAACTACCTGAATAAGAGGCTAGGTGACATTGTCCAAAAAACATGAGCATACATATTGCACAGGGCAAATCGCCAAAGAAACAAATCTAATAGATGGGGGCCAAAATTAGAGAACCAATATTACGGATGCTGGCCAATCAGCCAGACTGTTAAGAGCTATTGGTTTAGGTCTGTGCTGCTCAGCAATCTTGGATGGGTTAAGTTTGCATGACCCATTATCTTCTTTGTCTGAGTACAAAACAGGTCTAAGCCGGACCCTGCACTTTATCCCGCTCTCCTCTACTCAGTAAGTGTAATGCATCTAAGCAAAGATGGCGCAGACCCTATGATAAAGTCAAAAACAGAATTACAGAAAAGTGTGGGGAATACTGATTACTAATTTGGCTCAAATTACTCTTTAGAGTTTTAACAATGCAGGACAAACATTTTGCCAGGCTTTGTTGTTTTGCTAATGTCATGGGTACAGTCGTGTTTCACATGTTACCAAGGTGAGGAAAAAGGCATAGTTTAAGAAAGGAGAACCAAACAAAAATCATAGCCATACCTAGAAAAGAAAATTATGTTATTGGACTCAACTTACCAAGGAGCCATGCACCGGAAAATTCCCCAGACTTAAACCGACAGAACAATCCAGAACTTCTAAGGATGTAGGCGTCATGGGATGAGCCTGGGTAGCCGGCGAGGATGCTAAGGAACAGCATGTCCTGGGCCACCACTGCTTGCACATTCAGTGAGTAGCCCATTTTGCGGTTCCTGGGAAAAAAAAGAAAAAAAAAACATCAGTAACGCTTGCCAAACTATTTAAAACTTATAACACCCTAAGTAAAACGTGGATGGCAATACAAATAACAGCAACTAACAACTACATAAAATTTTAGTTCCCACAAAAAGAATATGTATGTTAGACCCTTTAAAGTTTTGATTTACTTGTTCAATTTTAAGTACACTTTAAAATGTTTGCCTTTGCACAACATGAAAAATATTTAAAGCCAAAAATACGGGCCATTGGTTCACATGCACTCTTTGCAAGGAGGGAGTCTTGGCAAGGAGTGACTGTTTGCAAGGCTTGAAAAATTACAAGGAGGGAATAATTACAATGAAGGACAAATTAACATGAGGGAATAATTACAAGGAGGGACTAGTTACAATGAGGGAATATTTACAAGGAGGGACTAATTGCAATGAAGGACAAATTAACATGAGGGAATTTTTCAAGGAGGTACTAGTTACAATAGGGTCGATTCAGAGAAACACCAAAAACGTTAGTATTTTTTCCGATCTGTGTTTTTTGGTGTAAATTTTCCGATTTCGTATGAACATTCGAGCGATTCTATAATGCATTTCAAACCGTGTGTAAGTTTTCCGGCCGTTCGTATGGCAGTTAGTGAATCAGTTGAATGTCAGTTTCCATCCTGACTTTTCCGTTTCATTTCTCAGGTTTCAAAGTCAGTTTTGGATTTTGCCCTTTTTCCTTTTTTGTCCGGACGAAAATCCTTATGATCTTGCGCCTGCACACTACAAACTTAACTCATTAAAGTGCTGCCTACATATATGGCTCACTCACTTCTTCTACAATGCTTAGCTAAATCACTTTGCACTTTCTTACATCTTCCATGTCTCACCCCTAAAACCACTGTGCGCTCAGGCGAATCTTCATTTCTGCTTTTTCTTTATTTCATTCGTTTTGTGGTAACCAACCATTAATGAATGTATTTCTAAAAGTAAATCATACATTTTTTTTTTTTTTTTTTTTTTGAACTGGCATTTTTTACTTGCGTTTTTTAATTAAAATTTTTGGTTTCAAATGGTACAACTAGAGATGAGCGAACTTTTGAAAAATTCGATTCGACTGATTCGCCGAATTTTCCGACAAAAATCGTTTCGACCCGAATAAATTCGCGACGAATCGCTATTAAAAACGGCTATTTCTGAGCCTCCTACAGCCTCAATAGGGTTGTAAACCATTCAGCCTTGCTGTAACACGCACAGGATGCGTGCTGGGTTAGTTAAATAATACTTTTAAGAAATATCACATGCAGATCAGAGGCATCGCTAATAGAATCGCAGAGCGGCACAATTGCAGAGAGTTGAAGTGGCATCACTATGAGGGGCAGAAGGAGCCCAAATATACACTGGAGTTGGCTTCAGGAGCCCAAAAATTGGATGAATCACACCCTGGAGTTGGCAGGAGTTGACAGTAGCAGCAGCAGGAGCCCAAATATACACTGGAGTTGGCTTCAGGAGCCCAAAAATTGGATGAATCACACCCTGGAGTTGGCAGGAGTTGACAGCAGCAGCAGCAGGAGCCCAAATATACACTGGAGTTGGCTTCAGGAGCCCAAAAATTGGATGAATCACACCCTGGAGTTGGCAGGAGTTGACAGCAGCAGCAGCAGGAGCCCAAATATACACTGGAGTTGGCTTCAGGAGCCCAAAAATTGGATGAATCACACCCTGGAGTTGGCAGGAGTTGACAGCAGCAGCAGCAGGAGCCCAAATATACACTGGAGTTGGCTTCAGGAGCCCAAAAATTGGATGAATCACACCCTGGAGTTGGCAGGAGTTGACAGCAGCAGCAGCAGGAGCCCAAATATACACTGGAGTTGGCTTCAGGAGCCCAAAAATTGGATGAATCACACCCTGGAGTTGGCAGAAGTTGGCAGCAGCAGCAGCAGGAGCCCAAATATACACTGGAGTTGGCTTCAGGAGCCCAAAAATTGGATGAATCACACCCTGGAGTTGGCAGAAGTTGGCAGCAGCAGCAGCAGGAGCCCAAATATACACTGGAGTTGGCTTCAGGAGCCCAAAAATTGGATGAATCACACCCTGGAGTTGGCAGGAGTTGACAGCAGCAGCAGCAGGAGCCCAAATATACACTGGAGTTGGCTTCAGGAGCCCAAAAATTGGATGAATCACACCCTGGAGTTGGCAGAAGTTGGCAGCAGCAGCAGCAGGAGCCCAAATATACACTGGAGTTGGCTTCAGGAGCCCAAAAATTGGATGAATCACACCCTGGAGTTGGCAGAAGTTGGCAGCAGCAGCAGCAGGAGCCCAAATATACACTGGAGTTGGCTTCAGGAGCCCAAAAATTGGATGAATCACACCCTGGAGTTGGCAGGAGTTGACAGCAGCAGCAGCAGGAGCCCAAATATACACTGGAGTTGGCTTCAGGAGCCCAAAAATTGGATGAATCACACCCTGGAGTTGGCAGGAGTTGACAGCAGCAGCAGCAGGAGCCCAAATATACACTGGAGTTGGCTTCATGAGCCCAAAAATTGGATGAATCACACCCTGGAGTTGGCAGGAGTTGACAGCAGCAGCAGCAGGAGCCCAAATATACACTGGAGTTGGCTTCAGGAGCCCAAAAATTGGATGAATCACACCCTGGAGTTGGCAGAAGTTGGCAGCAGCAGCAGCAGGAGCCCAAATATACACTGGAGTTGGCTTCAGGAGCCCAAAAATTGGATGAATCACACCCTGGAGTTGGCAGGAGTTGACAGCAGCAGCAGCAGGAGCCCAAATATACACTGGAGTTGGCTTCAGGAGCCCAAAAATTGGATGAATCACACCCTGGAGTTGGCAGAAGTTGGCAGCAGCAGCAGCAGGAGCCCAAATATACACTGGAGTTGGCTTCAGGAGCCCAAAAATTGGATGAATCACACCCTGGAGTTGGCAGAAGTTGGCAGCAGCAGCAGCAGGAGCCCAAATATACACTGGAGTTGGCTTCAGGAGCCCAAAAATTGGATGAATCACACCCTGGAGTTGGCAGGAGTTGACAGTAGCAGCAGCAGGAGCCCAAATATACACTGGAGTTGGCTTCAGGAGCCCAAAAATTGGATGAATCACACCCTGGAGTTGGCAGAAGTTGGCAGCAGCAGCAGCAGGAGCCCAAATATACACTGGAGTTGGCTTCAGGAGCCCAAAAATTGGATGAATCACACCCTGGAGTTGGCAGGAGTTGACAGTAGCAGCAGCAGGAGCCCAAATATACACTGGAGTTGGCTTCAGGAGCCCAAAAATTGGATGAATCACACCCTGGAGTTGGCAGAAGTTGGCAGCAGCAGCAGCAGGAGCCCAAATATACACTGGAGTTGGCTTCAGGAGCCCAAAAATTGGATGAATCACACCCTGGAGTTGGCAGAAGTTGGCAGCAGCAGCAGCAGGAGCCCAAATATACACTGGAGTTGGCTTCAGGAGCCCAAAAATTGGATGAATCACACCCTGGAGTTGGCAGAAGTTGGCAGCAGCAGCAGCAGGAGCCCAAATATACACTGGAGTTGGCTTCAGGAGCCCAAAAATTGGATGAATCACACCCTGGAGTTGGCAGAAGTTGGCAGCAGCAGCAGCAGGAGCCCAAATATACACTGGAGTTGGCTTCAGGAGCCCAAAAATTGGATGAATCACACCCTGGAGTTGGCAGAAGTTGGCAGCAGCAGCAGCAGGAGCCCAAATATACACTGGAGTTGGCTTCAGGAGCCCAAAAATTGGATGAATCACACCCTGGAGTTGGCAGAAGTTGGCAGCAGCAGCAGCAGGAGCCCAAATATACACTGGAGTTGGCTTCAGGAGCCCAAAAATTGGATGAATCACACCCTGGAGTTGGCAGAAGTTGGCAGCAGCAGCAGCAGGAGCCCAAATATACACTGGAGTTGGCTTCAGGAGCCCAAAAATTGGATGAATCACACCCTGGAGTTGGCAGAAGTTGGCAGCAGCAGCAGCAGGAGCCCAAATATACACTGGAGTTGGCTTCAGGAGCCCAAAAATTGGATGAATCACACCCTGGAGTTGGCAGGAGTTGACAGTAGCAGCAGCAGGAGCCCAAATATACACTGGAGTTGGCTTCAGGAGCCCAAAAATTGGATGAATCACACCCTGGAGTTGGCAGAAGTTGGCAGCAGCAGCAGCAGGAGCCCAAATATACACTGGGGTTGGCTTCAGGAGCCCAAAAATTGGATGAATCACACCCTGGAGTTGGCAGGAGTTGACAGCAGCAGCAGCAGGAGCCCAAATATACACTGGAGTTGGCTTCAGGAGCCCAAAAATTGGATGAATCACACCCTGGAGTTGGCAGAAGTTGGCAGCAGCAGCAGCAGGAGCCCAAATATACACTGGAGTTGGCTTCAGGAGCCCAAAAATTGGATGAATCACAGCCTGGAGTTGGCAGGAGTTGACAGTAGCAGCAGCAGGAGCCCAAATATACACTGGAGTTGGCTTCAGGAGCCCAAAAATTGGATGAATCACACCCTGGAGTTGGCAGGAGTTGACAGTAGCAGCAGCAGGAGCCCAAAAAATGGCCTAAAGACATAAATATGTTTTGCACCATTTGGAAAGTGTAAAACGTGGCACCATGCTGAATCTAGTCGCATGCATCAGGCATTGGTGGGTGGAAATCCTGGCTGATCCATCCCTGATTCATTTTGACAAAGGTGAGTCTCTCCACATTTTTAGTTGACAGACGAGTTCTCCTCGCCGTAACTATGGCCCCCGCCGCACTAAACACCCGCTCAGATGGCACGCTACTTGCCGGGCAGGACAGCTTTTCCAGGGCAAACTCTGCTAGTTGCGGCCACAAATCAAGTTTGGCTGCCCAGAAGTCCAGCGGATCCTCAAGGTGTGTTGGCATGGTCATGTCAAAGTATGACATGACCTGCTGGTTCAGGTCCTGCTCCAGGTCTTCCTGCTGCTCATGAGTAGCCTCACTATGCGGGTGTAGAAAGCTACTCATTAGCGACTGAAGACTGAGGCTGCTGCTGCTGATGGAGCTTCTGCTGCTGCTGCTGCCAACCCCCCCAGCGGCCATGGCAGTGGAAGGTGAGCGCAGAGGTCCCCTCGAGTCAGACCTGCGAGAGTATGGACCATGGCGCAGATAGGCATCGGCCAACTGCCTACGTAGAATGTCTTTGTAGTAGTTGAGTTTGTCCTCCCTCTCGGTGGGTTTAAAAAATGCCCCCATTTTGTGCCGGAAGCGAGGGTCCAATAAGGTGGACAGCCAGAAGTCATCCCGCCGACAGATGGAAACAATTCTGGGGTCACTACGCAAGCACGTGAGCATGCTTCGTGCCATTTGCGCAAGTGACTCGGATGGACTACCTGTCTCCATCTCCACTGCATACTGCCACGGTGTGCCCGGGTCCTCTGTCTCTCCTTCCTCAAAAACCTCTAGCTCCTCTGGCTGCTCCTGCTCCTCCTCTCCTGTCCGCTGACTAGATAAACCAGCCATTTCGCCAAGCCTAAACTGTGTTTCGCTGGGCAACTCCTCCTCCTCCTCTTCCTCCTCCTCCTCCTCCAGTTCAGCTCCAACGGGGTTCATGTGGCCGTAAGATGTAAACGCCATGTCTCCAGTGCCCTGACCAGCCATGGTTTCCAACATGTGCTGCAGTAAATGAAGCAGTGGAATCACGTCGTTCATCCCGTAATCCTGCCGACTGACAAATAAAGTGGCTTCCTCAAAGGGCCTGAGCAAACGGCAGGTGTCACGTATGAGCTGCCACTGGTTGACATTGAAGTTACACAGGGGAGTCCCCCTATCTGCTTGGATCATCAGGAAATCCGTGATGGCTTTTCTCTGTTCATATAATCGGTCCAACATGTGAAGGGTGGAATTCCAACGGGTGGAAACATCGCAAATCAGACTATGTTGGGGGATACCATTCTGACGCTGTAGCTCAAGAAGGGTGTGTTTGGCAGTGTAGGAGTGGCTGAAGTGCATGCAAAGTTTCCGTGAAGTTGTTAGGATGTCCTGCAGATGGGGGGAACACTTCAGAAACCGCTTGACAACCAGATTGAAGACGTGAGCCATGCAGGGGGCATGGGTCAGGCTTCCTTGGCGCAGCGCAGACAAAATGTTCTTCCCATTGTCGGTAACCATGATTCCCATTTTAATTTTTCTCGGAGTAAGCCATGTTTGGATTTCCTGATGAATACATTTAAGCAGTTCCTCCCCTGTGTGACTCCGTTCGCCAAGACAAACCATGTGAAGCACTGCGTGACACCTCCGTGCCCTGCACACATGGTAGACTGGAGGGGCACTGAGACTTGAGCCTACAGTGGAGGGTGAGGAGATGGCGGAGGATGAGGAGGCCGAGTCGCACGGTGTCACAGGCCCAATGGGCAGAGAGCGCGGAGGCCGAAGCGGCGTGACCTGTCCAAGTTGCTGCTGCAAAGGGACCACATTCACCCAGTGGGCCGTAAACGACATGTACTGCCCCTGACCGTAGTTACAGCTCCAGATGTCGGCGCTGCCATGTATTTTGCTACACACCGACAGGCTCAAGGACTGGCCCACCTTCTGTTCAACAAAAGTGTGCAGCGCTGGTACTGCCTTCTTGGCAAAGAAATGACGGCTTGGGACTCTCCACCTCGGCTCGGCACAAGCCATCAGTTCTCTGAAAGGTGCAGATTCCACCACCTGAAAAGGGAGCGACTGCAGCACCAGCAACTTGGACAGGAGCACATTCAGCTTCTGCGCCGTAGGATGAGTGGGCGCATACTGCTGTCTCTTGGACATGGCTTCGCTGATGGATTGCTGGCGGGATGCATGACTTGGAGGAGGAGGAGGAGGAGCAGGAGCGACAGAGGATGGGTATGACGCACAGCTGCCTTCGGCTGAGGTGCTGGAGCCTTGGCTGGCAGAAATTGGGAGCTCACTTGGTGAGGAAGCAGACTGGACCACCCCTTGGGAGCCTCGGTTCTCCCAGGTCGTTTTATGGTGACGCATCATATGTTGACGCAGGGCCGTGGTGCCAACATTTGGACCCTGGCCACGCTTCACCTTTTGCCTACATATCTTGCATGTGGCCATGTTACCCTCCTGCGGATGCCTCAGGAAAAACTGCCACACTGCCGAGTAGCTACTTTTCCCACCCCCTGGCCTCACTGATTCACTGCTGCTGTTGCCAACTCCAGGAACCCCTGCTCCACTACCTCCCGATAAGGTAGACTGCCGCACAGCAGGTGCTCTACCCCGGCCCCGGCCGGCTCCAGCCTTTGGAATTGTGCCCCCATGCTGACTGCTACCACTTTGCTGCCTCAGCTGCTGACTCCGGGGCAACCTGCACCCCTCTTCTCCTGATGATGACGATGAAGCCCCTTCATCACCCGGCTCCCAAGTGCGATCGGCTTCATCGTCATCATCATCATCATCACCGGGTTGTGGCTGTACGTCACTGATGTTCGTGGATTCGTCAACAGTGTCTGGCGCAGGAGCTGGAACGCTCGCAGCACCCACGACACTGTCCACATCACTATTTGTCTGCCTAGCTAAAGAAGCCACCTCCATTTCTTGGCTGGGCAGTAGCTGCTGACTGTCCTCTATCTGATGGTCCTCCTCACTAAAGAGTGGAGCTGAACCCAAAGCATAGGATACGTCGCTGGGGGAGGGAACGGCGTAGGCCAGAGGCAATGGGAGGACAGGGACTGCTCTCGGGGCATGCCAACTCAGGGTTGTGTCAGAGGAACCTACCGACCCTAGACTGGGGGTCTCAGACGTAAGTTGTGATGATGTTGTTGATGAGCGCGTCAACCAATCTACCACGGCAGATGCGTTACTGGTGGAGACCCGACCGCTAGCAGATACTGGCAGATTAGGTCTCTCAGCGTGACTCCTGCTGCTACTGGCCCCCAGTCTGATGCGAGCTCTTCCTGCGGAATCTTGGCCTCTGCCACTCCTCTTTTCACTTCCAGGCACTTGTCTGCCCGACATAGTCTAACTGGCGTGGTAGTAGGTGATATTTAAAAAAACCCCGGGCAGCGGTGGGTCTATATGAAACAGAATATAATGCACACCAAAAGTGAGCAGTAACACTCAGCCTCCAACAGGCCTGCTTAGTGTAAATAAGAGAGCTGCTTAGTGTAAATAAAGAGGGGTATGCTATGTTACAGAATGGGATGCCTCAACAGAAGTGCACCTGGCAGGCAGCAGTAAGCCTATGCCCAGCAAAAGTGTCTTATAATATAAATATAATAAGAGCAAATGCTTATATGGTCTTAAACAGAGGCTGCTTTAGTCACAGAATGGGATGCCCCGGGCAGGAATCGAGCTGCCAGGGTACAGTAGTGCTTTGGCCAGCAAAAGTGTCTTTATCAGGCCTAATTTCAAATATGATTAGAGCAAATGCTTATATGGTCTTAAACAGAGGCTGCTTTAGTCACAGAATGGGATGCCCCGGGCAGGAATCGAGCTGCCAGGGTACAGTAGTGCTTTGGCCAGCAAAAGTGTCTTTATCAGGCCTAATTTCAAATATGATTAGAGCAAATGCTTATATGGTCTTAAACAGAGGCTGCTTTAGTCACAGAATGGGATGCCCCGGGCAGGAATCGAGCTGCCAGGGTACAGTAGTGCTTTGGCCAGCAAAAGTGTCTTTATCAGGCCTAATTTCAAATATGATTAGAGCAAATGCTTATATGGTCTTAAACAGAGGCTGCTTTAGTCACAGAATGGGATGCCCCGGGCAGGAATCGAGCTGCCAGGGTACAGTAGTGCTTTGGCCAGCAAAAGTGTCTTTATCAGGCCTAATTTCAAATATGATTAGAGCAAATGCTTATATGGTCTTAAACAGAGGCTGCTTTAGTCACAGAATGGGATGCCCCGGGCAGGAATCGAGCTGCCAGGGTACAGTAGTGCTTTGGCCAGCAAAAGTGTCTTTATCAGGCCTAATTTCAAATATGATTAGAGCAAATGCTTATATGGTCTTAAACAGAGGCTGCTTTAGTCACAGAATGGGATGCCCCGGGCAGGAATCGAGCTGCCAGGGTACAGTAGTGCTTTGGCCAGCAAAAGTGTCTTTATCAGGCCTAATTTCAAATATGATTAGAGCAAATGCTTATATGGTCTTAAACAGAGGCTGCTTTAGTCACAGAATGGGATGCCCCGGGCAGGAATCGAGCTGCCAGGGTACAGTAGTGCTTTGGCCAGCAAAAGTGTCTTTATCAGGCCTAATTTCAAATATGATTAGAGCAAATGCTTATATGGTCTTAAACAGAGGCTGCTTTAGTCACAGAATGGGATGCCCCGGGCAGGAATCGAGCTGCCAGGGTACAGTAGTGCTTTGGCCAGCAAAAGTGTCTTTATCAGGCCTAATTTCAAATATGATTAGAGCAAATGCTTATATGGTCTTAAACAGAGGCTGCTTTAGTCACAGAATGGGATGCCCCGGGCAGGAATCGAGCTGCCAGGGTACAGTAGTGCTTTGGCCAGCAAAAGTGTCTTTATCAGGCCTAATTTCAAATATGATTAGAGCAAATGCTTATATGGTCTTAAACAGAGGCTGCTTTAGTCACAGAATGGGATGCCCCGGGCAGGAATCGAGCTGCCAGGGTACAGTAGTGCTTTGGCCAGCAAAAGTGTCTTTATCAGGCCTAATTTCAAATATGATTAGAGCAAATGCTTATATGGTCTTAAACAGAGGCTGCTTTAGTCACAGAATGGGATGCCCCGGGCAGGAATCGAGCTGCCAGGGTACAGTAGTGCTTTGGCCAGCAAAAGTGTCTTTATCAGGCCTAATTTCAAATATGATTAGAGCAAATGCTTATATGGTCTTAAACAGAGGCTGCTTTAGTCACAGAATGGGATGCCCCGGGCAGGAATCGAGCTGCCAGGGTACAGTAGTGCTTTGGCCAGCAAAAGTGTCTTTATCAGGCCTAATTTCAAATATGATTAGAGCAAATGCTTATATGGTCTTAAACAGAGGCTGCTTTAGTCACAGAATGGGATGCCCCGGGCAGGAATCGAGCTGCCAGGGTACAGTAGTGCTTTGGCCAGCAAAAGTGTCTTTATCAGGCCTAATTTCAAATATGATTAGAGCAAATGCTTATATGGTCTTAAACAGAGGCTGCTTTAGTCACAGAATGGGATGCCCCGGGCAGGAATCGAGCTGCCAGGGTACAGTAGTGCTTTGGCCAGCAAAAGTGTCTTTATCAGGCCTAATTTCAAATATGATTAGAGCAAATGCTTATATGGTCTTAAACAGAGGCTGCTTTAGTCACAGAATGGGATGCCCCGGGCAGGAATCGAGCTGCCAGGGTACAGTAGTGCTTTGGCCAGCAAAAGTGTCTTTATCAGGCCTAATTTCAAATATGATTAGAGCAAATGCTTATATGGTCTTAAACAGAGGCTGCTTTAGTCACAGAATGGGATGCCCCGGGCAGGAATCGAGCTGCCAGGGTACAGTAGTGCTTTGGCCAGCAAAAGTGTCTTTATCAGGCCTAATTTCAAATATGATTAGAGCAAATGCTTATATGGTCTTAAACAGAGGCTGCTTTAGTCACAGAATGGGATGCCCCGGGCAGGAATCGAGCTGCCAGGGTACAGTAGTGCTTTGGCCAGCAAAAGTGTCTTTATCAGGCCTAATTTCAAATATGATTAGAGCAAATGCTTATATGGTCTTAAACAGAGGCTGCTTTAGTCACAGAATGGGATGCCCCGGGCAGGAATCGAGCTGCCAGGGTACAGTAGTGCTTTGGCCAGCAAAAGTGTCTTTATCAGGCCTAATTTCAAATATGATTAGAGCAAATGCTTATATGGTCTTAAACAGAGGCTGCTTTAGTCACAGAATGGGATGCCCCGGGCAGGAATCGAGCTGCCAGGGTACAGTAGTGCTTTGGCCAGCAAAAGTGTCTTTATCAGGCCTAATTTCAAATATGATTAGAGCAAATGCTTATATGGTCTTAAACAGAGGCTGCTTTAGTCACAGAATGGGATGCCCCGGGCAGGAATCGAGCTGCCAGGGTACAGTAGTGCTTTGGCCAGCAAAAGTGTCTTTATCAGGCCTAATTTCAAATATGATTAGAGCAAATGCTTATATGGTCTTAAACAGAGGCTGCTTTAGTCACAGAATGGGATGCCCCGGGCAGGAATCGAGCTGCCAGGGTACAGTAGTGCTTTGGCCAGCAAAAGTGTCTTTATCAGGCCTAATTTCAAATATGATTAGAGCAAATGCTTATATGGTCTTAAACAGAGGCTGCTTTAGTCACAGAATGGGATGCCCCGGGCAGGAATCGAGCTGCCAGGGTACAGTAGTGCTTTGGCCAGCAAAAGTGTCTTTATCAGGCCTAATTTCAAATATGATTAGAGCAAATGCTTATATGGTCTTAAACAGAGGCTGCTTTAGTCACAGAATGGGATGCCCCGGGCAGGAATCGAGCTGCCAGGGTACAGTAGTGCTTTGGCCAGCAAAAGTGTCTTTATCAGGCCTAATTTCAAATATGATTAGAGCAAATGCTTATATGGTCTTAAACAGAGGCTGCTTTAGTCACAGAATGGGATGCCCCGGGCAGGAATCGAGCTGCCAGGGTACAGTAGTGCTTTGGCCAGCAAAAGTGTCTTTATCAGGCCTAATTTCAAATATGATTAGAGCAAATGCTTATATGGTCTTAAACAGAGGCTGCTTTAGTCACAGAATGGGATGCCCCGGGCAGGAATCGAGCTGCCAGGGTACAGTAGTGCTTTGGCCAGCAAAAGTGTCTTTATCAGGCCTAATTTCAAATATGATTAGAGCAAATGCTTATATGGTCTTAAACAGAGGCTGCTTTAGTCACAGAATGGGATGCCCCGGGCAGGAATCGAGCTGCCAGGGTACAGTAGTGCTTTGGCCAGCAAAAGTGTCTTTATCAGGCCTAATTTCAAATATGATTAGAGCAAATGCTTATATGGTCTTAAACAGAGGCTGCTTTAGTCACAGAATGGGATGCCCCGGGCAGGAATCGAGCTGCCAGGGTACAGTAGTGCTTTGGCCAGCAAAAGTGTCTTTATCAGGCCTAATTTCAAATATGATTAGAGCAAATGCTTATATGGTCTTAAACAGAGGCTGCTTTAGTCACAGAATGGGATGCCCCGGGCAGGAATCGAGCTGCCAGGGTACAGTAGTGCTTTGGCCAGCAAAAGTGTCTTTATCAGGCCTAATTTCAAATATGATTAGAGCAAATGCTTATATGGTCTTAAACAGAGGCTGCTTTAGTCACAGAATGGGATGCCCCGGGCAGGAATCGAGCTGCCAGGGTACAGTAGTGCTTTGGCCAGCAAAAGTGTCTTTATCAGGCCTAATTTCAAATATGATTAGAGCAAATGCTTATATGGTCTTAAACAGAGGCTGCTTTAGTCACAGAATGGGATGCCCCGGGCAGGAATCGAGCTGCCAGGGTACAGTAGTGCTTTGGCCAGCAAAAGTGTCTTTATCAGGCCTAATTTCAAATATGATTAGAGCAAATGCTTATATGGTCTTAAACAGAGGCTGCTTTAGTCACAGAATGGGATGCCCCGGGCAGGAATCGAGCTGCCAGGGTACAGTAGTGCTTTGGCCAGCAAAAGTGTCTTTATCAGGCCTAATTTCAAATATGATTAGAGCAAATGCTTATATGGTCTTAAACAGAGGCTGCTTTAGTCACAGAATGGGATGCCCCGGGCAGGAATCGAGCTGCCAGGGTACAGTAGTGCTTTGGCCAGCAAAAGTGTCTTTATCAGGCCTAATTTCAAATATGATTAGAGCAAATGCTTATATGGTCTTAAACAGAGGCTGCTTTAGTCACAGAATGGGATGCCCCGGGCAGGAATCGAGCTGCCAGGGTACAGTAGTGCTTTGGCCAGCAAAAGTGTCTTTATCAGGCCTAATTTCAAATATGATTAGAGCAAATGCTTATATGGTCTTAAACAGAGGCTGCTTTAGTCACAGAATGGGATGCCCCGGGCAGGAATCGAGCTGCCAGGGTACAGTAGTGCTTTGGCCAGCAAAAGTGTCTTTATCAGGCCTAATTTCAAATATGATTAGAGCAAATGCTTATATGGTCTTAAACAGAGGCTGCTTTAGTCACAGAATGGGATGCCCCGGGCAGGAATCGAGCTGCCAGGGTACAGTAGTGCTTTGGCCAGCAAAAGTGTCTTTATCAGGCCTAATTTCAAATATGATTAGAGCAAATGCTTATATGGTCTTAAACAGAGGCTGCTTTAGTCACAGAATGGGATGCCCCGGGCAGGAATCGAGCTGCCAGGGTACAGTAGTGCTTTGGCCAGCAAAAGTGTCTTTATCAGGCCTAATTTCAAATATGATTAGAGCAAATGCTTATATGGTCTTAAACAGAGGCTGCTTTAGTCACAGAATGGGATGCCCCGGGCAGGAATCGAGCTGCCAGGGTACAGTAGTGCTTTGGCCAGCAAAAGTGTCTTTATCAGGCCTAATTTCAAATATGATTAGAGCAAATGCTTATATGGTCTTAAACAGAGGCTGCTTTAGTCACAGAATGGGATGCCCCGGGCAGGAATCGAGCTGCCAGGGTACAGTAGTGCTTTGGCCAGCAAAAGTGTCTTTATCAGGCCTAATTTCAAATATGATTAGAGCAAATGCTTATATGGTCTTAAACAGAGGCTGCTTTAGTCACAGAATGGGATGCCCCGGGCAGGAATCGAGCTGCCAGGGTACAGTAGTGCTTTGGCCAGCAAAAGTGTCTTTATCAGGCCTAATTTCAAATATGATTAGAGCAAATGCTTATATGGTCTTAAACAGAGGCTGCTTTAGTCACAGAATGGGATGCCCCGGGCAGGAATCGAGCTGCCAGGGTACAGTAGTGCTTTGGCCAGCAAAAGTGTCTTTATCAGGCCTAATTTCAAATATGATTAGAGCAAATGCTTATATGGTCTTAAACAGAGGCTGCTTTAGTCACAGAATGGGATGCCCCGGGCAGGAATCGAGCTGCCAGGGTACAGTAGTGCTTTGGCCAGCAAAAGTGTCTTTATCAGGCCTAATTTCAAATATGATTAGAGCAAATGCTTATATGGTCTTAAACAGAGGCTGCTTTAGTCACAGAATGGGATGCCCCGGGCAGGAATCGAGCTGCCAGGGTACAGTAGTGCTTTGGCCAGCAAAAGTGTCTTTATCAGGCCTAATTTCAAATATGATTAGAGCAAATGGTTATATGGTCTTAAACAGAGGCTGCTTTAGTCACAGAATGGGATGCCCCGGGCAGGAATCGAGCTGCCAGGGTACAGTAGTGCTTTGGCCAGCAAAAGTGTCTTTATCAGGCCTAATTTCAAATATGATTAGAGCAAATGCTTATATGGTCTTAAACAGAGGCTGCTTTAGTCACAGAATGGGATGCCCCGGGCAGGAATCGAGCTGCCAGGGTACAGTAGTGCTTTGGCCAGCAAAAGTGTCTTTATCAGGCCTAATTTCAAATATGATTAGAGCAAATGCTTATATGGTCTTAAACAGAGGCTGCTTTAGTCACAGAATGGGATGCCCCGGGCAGGAATCGAGCTGCCAGGGTACAGTAGTGCTTTGGCCAGCAAAAGTGTCTTTATCAGGCCTAATTTCAAATATGATTAGAGCAAATGCTTATATGGTCTTAAACAGAGGCTGCTTTAGTCACAGAATGGGATGCCCCGGGCAGGAATCGAGCTGCCAGGGTACAGTAGTGCTTTGGCCAGCAAAAGTGTCTTTATCAGGCCTAATTTCAAATATGATTAGAGCAAATGCTTATATGGTCTTAAACAGAGGCTGCTTTAGTCACAGAATGGGATGCCCCGGGCAGGAATCGAGCTGCCAGGGTACAGTAGTGCTTTGGCCAGCAAAAGTGTCTTTATCAGGCCTAATTTCAAATATGATTAGAGCAAATGGTTATATGGTCTTAAACAGAGGCTGCTTTAGTCACAGAATGGGATGCCCCGGGCAGGAATCGAGCTGCCAGGGTACAGTAGTGCTTTGGCCAGCAAAAGTGTCTTTATCAGGCCTAATTTCAAATATGATTAGAGCAAATGCTTATATGGTCTTAAACAGAGGCTGCTTTAGTCACAGAATGGGATGCCCCGGGCAGGAATCGAGCTGCCAGGGTACAGTAGTGCTTTGGCCAGCAAAAGTGTCTTTATCAGGCCTAATTTCAAATATGATTAGAGCAAATGCTTATATGGTCTTAAACAGAGGCTGCTTTAGTCACAGAATGGGATGCCCCGGGCAGGAATCGAGCTGCCAGGGTACAGTAGTGCTTTGGCCAGCAAAAGTGTCTTTATCAGGCCTAATTTCAAATATGATTAGAGCAAATGCTTATATGGTCTTAAACAGAGGCTGCTTTAGTCACAGAATGGGATGCCCCACAGCAGACTTAAGATCAGTTCAGTATATATGCACAGTTAGTTACTATAAGCAGCCTGAAAACGCTAACAAAGGCTGGATGAAAAAAAAAAAATCTCCCTGTCAGCCAGCTCCGTTTTTCCTACCTTTCCCTGGCTTTCTGTCTGTCTCCTGTCTGTCTCCTGCCTGTCTCCTGCCTGTCTCCAGCCTGTCCCTGTCTGTCCCTGTCTCCAGCCTGTCTCCAGCCTGTCTAACTGCCTCAGCTACACAGCGTTCTGTCTGTCTGTCACGAATGCAATAGAGAAATGAGGAAAAGCAAGATGGCCGCCGTTAAATACCGCTGTGTGACGTCACCGGGCTTGCTGGCTGCTGATAGGCTGCATGTGACTGCCCCAGCTTGCACTGGCGCGGGATACATGTCCAGACATGTCCCGCCCGCCATCTTAGAATGCCTGTAATGTAAATGAATGGATGTTAAAGGAAAACTTCGAGTGATCGAATCGCGGGGAAATTCGGATTCGATCCGAATCGAATTTTTCCTGAAATTCGGATCGAATCCGGGTTCGTCCGGATCGATTCGCTCATCCCTAGGTACAACTTTAAATTTTTTGTGCTGTTACCCACACCCTGTACATACAGATTGCTCTCCAAATTTTTAAAACACCCAGCATCTTCTGCATGTTATGAGCCTTGAAACATCCAAGATGGCGGGTCAGGTAATATAAGGCAGCCTGCAAACAGAAAGGGCCTTGTGACTGTGTTGCTCTGCATTCTGGGATTTCTGACCTTTCAAGGCCCCCAGCTCTGCTGTCTCTGAGCAAAACACAGCTGTAACCCGCACCCTGCACTTTATCCCACTCTCCTCTCCTCAGTAAGTGTGATGCATCTGACCAAAGATAAGATAAAATAATTACACAAAGCAAAGGTTGCCAACTACAACAATAAATCCGAAAACAAATTAAGATTCAAGTACAACAACAATCCAAAAAAAAAACAAAGGACATAAGTTTAAAAATAAATCGCAATTATATGGATGTGTGGCAAAATAAAGGTTTACATGCAAAGGACTAATTAAGGTCCACATTAAAATGCTTTTATAAGGCATACATGAAATGTATTGATTCAGGTATGCATTGCTATACAATTTATGGCCTCGGTCATGCTGATACATGCAGTTCATTGGAGCTGAAGGCGCGCAGACTCCTCCACATAGCCACAAAACATGTTCTACAATAGCAAATCCGAGTCCTCAAAGGTGTCGGAAGTGGATTTTCAATTAAACGGATTTTTAGGGTGGGAATCAGCTCTCTGAATCACATGGAAACACATCCAATTAACGGAAGTTTTAGGAACGAACGGAAAAATTACAATTTGGTTGGGAACATTTCCGATTTGGTTGTAAAACTTCCGATTTTGTTAGTAAAACTTCCGATGATCGTAAGAGCATATACGAATTCGTTCGAACGTTTGCGCGAGTCGGAAACGGACAAAAAAAAAGGAAAAAATGACTAACACCCACCCAAACTTCCGATTCCCGATCCGAAATCAATTAACTTTTGCATTTAGAATCGACCCTAATGAGGGAATATTTACAAGGAGGGATTAATTCAAAGGACGGATTATTTACAAGGAGGGACCAAAAAATGAAAATACACCATAAAATATGAAAAAGATTAGCTCAACATGAAAGACTGAACTTGCCTGTATATGTACTCGTCGGCAGATGGAGGCACCAGGGCAACGTGGGTACAGTCAATGGCACCCATGACGTTGGGCATATCAGCGATATTATAAAATGCCAGCTTAATCGCGTTTCTGGCTACCATATCCTCTGGAAAAAATATATATTTTCGAGTTAGGGTAGCCATGCCTTCCAAAAACTTGGATAGGGCGCGGCTCAGCGTAGGCTGTGAGATCCCCACGGAGAGGGCACCCAGCCTCTGGAACGAGCCATTCGCCAAAAATTGCAGGCAGCCAAGCATCTTGATCATACCTGAAATTGCTTGCCCCTTCCTTGTGGTGCAGGCTAACCATGGCCGCTCACTATACAACTTATGGAGGGAAGCGCGATTAAGCCGGGTGAGCTCGAACAGCTCAACGTCATGCATGCCATTGATGTCCATGCGCCACCGCCGGTGCAATCTGGCCTCTGACCTCCGGACGATCTCAATGCCCATGAGCTGCAGATATTCATGCTCCTCAAATGCACTTGAGTCGTCCATAGCTGCTAGCCTGCTATTTCCGAGGTCAAAATGGTCCCGTAAGGGGATCGAAAATGAAACGGATTTATTGGGTGTTGGCCCCTCGGCAATCAGCTCTCTGAATTAATCGCTAGCCCATTGCAATAACGTAAGTGTTCTGAACGATCGGAACATTTCAGATTTGGATTGGAAAAGGATCCGAAATTCCGTAAAACTTCCGATTTCCTTTGGATCACCGAAAGAGCATATACGTATTAGTTCGAACGTTCGTGCGAGTAAAAAATGGATGAAAAAAAACAAAAAAAAGATTAACACCCACCCAAACTTTCACAGACAGCTACGGAAGTCCGAACGAATGTGTCTTTGAATCGTGGCTTATATGCCAACTTTTTTTTTCCTATTATGAACCTGAATGGAAAATGAAAAATACCGTTTTATGAGTACTCACCTTTAAAACGGGTATTATGAGTGTGCCATACACTCCACTTCGATCTTCATGACATGTGGGTAATCTCCAGTAGAGGGCGAACTTCTGCAGAGATGAATATGCAAAAAAGAAAGCCCCTCCCGGTCCATATATACCTGGGACCTCCCACCAATTTCCCAGTGTAAAAAATCAGTAAGGGGACCAGGAAGAACCAATTATAAACGTAACAATCAAAACCAATGGTTAACCATATAAAAGCCCCAGAATACCTGAAAAAAAGGGGTGGGGCGAAGTGGAGTGTATGGCACACTCATAATACCCGTTTTAAAGGTGAGTACTCACAAAACGGTATTATTCTAAGTGTGCCATACACTCCACTTTGATCTTCATGATATGTGGGACATCCAATAGCAGTGTCCGTCATGGGTGGGAACCAGAAACAGTAAAGAATGTACCAACTCAAACCACTGCAGCTTGCAGAACCTTGCGGCCAAAAACAGCATCCGCTGAAGCCCGCACGTCAACCTTGTAAAACTTGGAAAAGGTGTGAACGGAAGACCAAGTAGCTGCCTTACAAACTTGTTCAACAGAAGCCTGGTGCTGAAAATCCCAGGACGCACCAACCGCACAAGTAGAGTGCGCAGTGACCCTAAAAGGAGGAGTCCTCCCCTTAACAGAATAGGCCCCAACAATGGTCTGACGAATCCATTTGCTAATCGTAGACTAAGCAGGTGCCAAACCTTTCCTGGGCCCGCAGGGCACCACGAAAAAGGCATCCGTCCTGCGGAAAGAAGAAGTAATCACCAAATAGTACTCCACAAAGCGAACAACGTCCAAATTGTGCAGAACCCTCTCCTTGTCATTGTTAGGCTTAGGACACAAGGAAGGGAGAACAATATCCTGATTGAGGTGGAAAGCAGACACCACCTTAGGAAGGATTAAAACGAAAAACCACCTTATCCTGGTGTCTCTCAAAGTAAGGGGCCTGAATCGACAGAGCCGCCAACTCAGAGACACGTCGAACAGAGGTAATAGCCACCAAGAAAGCAACCTTCTGAGTGAGAACCGAAAGAGCAATATCCTGTAACGGCTCAAAAGGAGGACCCTGCAGAGCCGAAAGAACCAAATTCAAATCCCAAACAGGAACTACAGCCTTCCGAGGGGGGCGCACATGCGCGACCCCTTGGAAAAAGGTCTTAACCAGCGGGTGTACGGCAAAAGACCTCTGGAAAAAAAACGACAGAGTAGAAACCTGTCCTTTCAAAGTACTAAGCTGGAACCCAAGATCCAGATTATGCTGAAGAAACTCCAAAATCCTGGGTATCGAAAACACCCTGCAAGGCAAGGCCTTAGCCTCACACCAATCAATATAGGACCTCCAAGTCCTATAGTAAATGCCAGAAGAGGACCGCTTCCTAGCCCTAATCAAGGTCTGAACAACAGCCTCAGACAAACCTTCCTCTTTCAAGATGAAGGTTTCAGCAGCCGAGCCGTCAAAGCCAGCGTTTGTAAATTGGGGTAAAGTAGATGACCCTGAGATAGCAGATCCGGCAACAAGGGAAGCCAGTACTGATCTACGGCCATCCTTACGACGTCTGCATACCAAACCCTTCTTGGCCACCTTGGAGCCACCAGAATCGCTGGTGCACCTTCTAGAACCAGTTTGCGCACTACCTTGCCCAGCATGGAGACGGGTGGAAACAGGTACAGAAAACCCAACTCCTTCCAAGCCAGTGACAAGGCATCCACTGCCAGAGACAGAGGATCCTGAGAAAGAGACACAAAGGCCGGAAGTTTGTGATTGTGCCTCGAGGCAAAGAGATCCACCTCCGGAGTCCCCCACTTGCGGCAAAGATCCAGAAAAACCTCGGGGTTGAGAGACCACTCTCCGAGAGGATCCCCTGCTCAGGGAATCCGCCTCCGTGTTCTCCACTCCCGGAATGTAGACTGCCGAAATGCAAGGAACATTGCTCTCCGCCCAGTGCAAGATCAGAGAGACTTCCCTGAGGGCACTCCTGCTGCGAGTCCCTCCCTGGTGATTGGTGTAAGCTACCGCCGTTCGGTTCTCCGAACGAACCTGAGCCGGCAGACCCCGTAAATGTGAGGTCAGCCGAGCCAGAACCAGCCGGACGGCTCTGAGCTCCAAGATATTGATGGGGGTGTGAGCCTCCTGAGGACCCCACACCCCGCTGAACTGATGACTTTTCCAATAACCTCCCCAGCCCGACAGGCTGGCATCCGTGGTAACCGTCTCCCAACAAGGGATCAGAAAGGATCTGCCCTTCAACAGATTGCTCGATTCCAGCCACCACCGAAGGGACTGCCGAACCCTGGGAGACATCCTGAAAGGTTGATCCAATGACTGCGGACACCTGTCCCAATGCGTCAATAGGTGAAGTTGAAGAGATCTCATGTAAAACTGTGCAAACGGTACTGCCTCGAAGGAAGATACCATCAAGCCCACCAGTTTCATCCCCTGTCGGATAGAGGGACAAGGATTGGCCAGAAGAAGGCGGATCAGACCCTGAATCCCCTGCACCTTGGTCTGGGGCAGAAACACTCTGGCCCGAATGGTATCCAGATTCATGCCCAGAAATGAAATCACATGAGACGGGGAGAGAGAAGACTTGGTGTGGTTGATCACCCACCCGAACCTCTCCAGGGTCGACACCACCTGGTGGGTGTCCAGCTCCGCCTGACGGAGGGAAGAAGCTGAGATCAACAGGTCATCCAGATAAGGCACAATGCGAATGCCCTGCGCTCTTAGCAGAGCCCTGGAAGAAGAGCCGCAGCCGTCCCCCCACCCTTGCGGGTGAGGGCGCCCCTTCATTGCTGAGCCGGTTTAATGGCAGGCTTGGGCTTGGAACCCCAGGCAGCCGCGGAACGTGCCCGACCTCTGCCTCTGTTCCAGGACGAGCCCCTGACACCCGAGAAGGCCAAACCCCTAGTCGCTCTGGCCCCTCGAAAGGAAGGAGTGAACGAGCCAGCCCCCCGAAAGGGGCGGCGCTGTTTCCTCCGCTGAGGTAACTTACCTCCTTTAGCAACAGCATCCAATTTATCTCCAAACAGCCGCGATCCCAGGAAGGGAAGAGCTGTGAGTGACTTCTTGGCCCCAACGTCCGCTGTCCACTGACGGAGCCAGACCAATCTGCGCATAGCCACCAGTAAGGCTGAAGTCCTACTACACACGACAATAGAATCCTCCATCGCAGCCATGACAAAATACATGAACAATTCGCATCTCCTAAGGATAGCGAACTCAGCACCAGCTGGATCAAACTGAGCGTTATTCAGCCAGTCCCTGATAAGAGACCTGGTAGCAAGCGACACCAGGGCAGATGCACTAACAGGCCGCAGGGCCGAGCCCTCATTGGCAAATGCATGGCACGCCATCTGATCAAGGCACTTATCTTCGCCATCCTTAAGGGAAGTGGCGTCAGGGGTGTTCAGCACAGAAGAGTTAGTCAAACCTAAAACTGGCGCATCGACCTCGGGAGGAGAAGACCAGCGCTTAACCGCCTCCACCGGAAAAGGATACTTCTTATCCCATCCCTGAGGAACACCAGGAAGCTGACTGGGCCTCTCCCATTCTCTAAGGATCAGCGCATCAAAGTGACCCTGGGTAGGGAATTCCAGACGGGGCTTGCAGGCCCCCAAAAATTCCCCCTTCTTGAGAGGGGGCGCCTCAGGCGGTTCAATATCCAACACCTCCAATAAATGTGACAAAACAGTGGCCGTATCTACGGCATCCCCCAGCGCCTGCCCGACATCGGCATTCCCAGACTGAACATAGTCAGCCTCTGTTTCCTGATACAATTCCCCCTCCTCTAACGGGGAATAATCTGACAAATCAGAGGAATCGTCGTCAACATCCCACAAGGGCTGGGCCGACGACAAATGTCTCTTTTTAGCCTGGGCCTTCTTGCCCACCGTGCTAGCAATAATTTTCTCGATGCTGGCCAACCTAGCCCAAACATCAGAGAGCGACTCCCCGCTGTCACCAATGTCACTTGGGGTACGGATAAGGTGGGGAGGGGAAGGCGATGAAGCGGGAGGAGCCGACCCAGAAGGCTGGGTACCAGACTGGCGCGTTATGGCCTTTTGTGCACATGGTATACAGATCAGCACATTCTCCCCCGTAAGGGATACCCCACACCCCACACACGGCCCGGATTGTCCCAGAGGGAGCCCGAGCCCAGTATCCTGCGGAGCCTCCATATGGTGAATTTTTGTGGTCAGTCGCAAGACCGCAGGAATTTACTTAAAGTGCCTCAGGCAGGAAGAGGAAGAGAAGGGGGAGGGCGGGCCAGGGCAGAACGCGCACTCGCCAGGCCACGCCCCCCTCCCAGCAACGCGGATCCCCTAGAAACGAGCCACAGAATCGCGCCAAAGAAGGGGGCGGGGCTACCGCCCCCTCCCCGACCACAACATGAGGGGGAGAAGCTCCCCCAGGCTAGTAACAGCACCTGCCATGTTCAAAAGTGAAAACACTCACAGTCCCACACACACACACACGCACAGTGAATCACACACCACACACACAGGGGCATATGTGGGAGAACGAAAAACGAATAATGTCCAGGCCAGGCAACCCCCCCCCCCCCCGAGGGGAATAAGGGACCCAGAAGGGGGGGGGCCCTGCCAGAATCTGGCCATAAGCATAGAGGGACAGGGCATCCCACACCAGGATCACCAAAAAAAACTGGATAACCGCCTACCCCATAGTGTCTCACGGTAGAGCAGTGCTCCTTCCGCACCCATATGGTGCTGCCTACCTTTACCAGGACCCGCAGCCTAAGCTGAAAGGCTCAAACAGGGGCAATTTAAAAAGGGTCCTGGCAGTAATAGGGACAATAGACGGCCGGGCGCGAGCCTGGCTTACCTGTAAGTAAAAGAAGTCTTCATCTTCTGTCTTGTCGCCTTCTCTGCAGAGAAGGAACTGGAAAATTGGTGGGAGGTCCCAGGTATATATGGACCGGGAGGGGCTTTCTTTTTTGCATATTCATCTCTGCAGAAGTTCGCCCTCTACTGGAGATTACCCACATGTCATGAAGATCGAAGTGGAGTGTATGGCACACTTAGAATAGACTTGAAATATGCTTCCTGTTAAGGAGGAAATGAAGCGTAATAAATATAGGTTGATTTATTATACTATATATGATTACAGATATTCCCTAAATTATACTCCTGAATTCTTAATAACAGCCAAATAGGATGTGAGCCTGATATCCTGCCATTTGTCTATAGTAAACTGCCCTATGAATACAATAGACTATATTCACACCTAGTTGCCAGCAAGAATATGCAGCAAATATTGACAAATCATATGTTCCTCTTGCACTTCCCTCCCACTGTCAGTAATGGGGTGATTGTGGGGGGTTCTGCACACTGTCTGTAATGGGGTGATTGGGAGGGGATTCTGCATGCTGCCTGTTATGGAGTATTTTAGCACACTATTTGGTTCAGAATATTTTTTCTCTTATTTTCCTCCTCTAAACCCTAGGTGCGTCTTATGGGGGGAACTAAAAACAATTTTCCTCACTTACTGAGTCGGCTTTATTACCTTAACATAACGAGTTATTAAATTGTTCCAGATGGTATTTACAACCCACAGTTTGAATGGGGCACTCTGCTACCATGATGCCTTTGCAGCGGATGGAATTCTGGCATCACGAAATATCATCACGAGACATTTCTGAGACATGAAGAGTAATGTGCTGCATGGGAGGAAGAGTGAGTATTATTTGTTTAAAGAGCAAAATCACCTTTCCGGCAATCCAGCAGTGCATGCACAGCTACTAGCCAATCAGCAGCAGCTGGCCACCCCCTCCCTTCTCCACATACATGCATCAACCATTTAAAGGTGAGTGGTACTGCAGCTATGACCTATGCATGCTCTGTGAGATTGAGCCTTTGTGATTCCAGGTGTTTCATACAGCGGGACATACCAAATCAGGATGCCCTGCAATGAGGGGAACCACCAGTCCTAGAGACAGGTGGTCTTTAAATAGGACCTTTAGGATTTTATTCTTGGTTTTAAAGGGACTCTGTAGGCAAAGTGCATAAACTGTTGGTGCTCTGCGTTCCTGTCTGGTGCTCTTGAAAGTAGAAACAAGGCAAAGAGTAGTGGCACACACCCTGAATTCATTTGCCATAGACCACCAATAATAGTGCTAAGCTGGTGGTATAAAGCTCCACATCATCAGACTGTGGACACTGGGAGAGAGATCGAGAGAGAGAACAGCCAGGTTGATGAGGATGCCTGTTTTACAGACCACACCCATTATGTTGGTTATTATGCAGCATCACAGAGCCAAGGGTCACTCCCAAATATTTCAAAAGATAAATCAAAGGTGAAACTGCAAACCTAGATATCTCGGCCATTTCATCTTCAATTTAAAAATGGAAAACAGTTTAGAATGGTGCCAAACGTAGCCCGACACAAAGGTCTAACAATTACCTTTGCCTTCTGTATCCCTTAAGTATTATCAGAACTGAGCACAAGTAAGATTCTTGCTCTAGTTTGTCTTTGTATCACTAGGGTTAAAGTAAAATTTCGGACATATAAAAAAATATATGTATATTTAAGATGCACATAAATATATACAAACTACCTTAGTAGAAACGCATATGCACCCCCCTCTGTAAAAAAAGAAAAAAAGAACTGTTCTTAGATCACTTCTCACAGTAAAAGCTTCTGTTTCTCCCCCTACTTTCACTCAATGCGTTTGATATGGAATACTTGACCAGTGGTCAAATTACAAAACTACAAAAATTAATTGGAGACATTCATAGCAAAGCAGTCAAAGCAGGTTGACATTGAGGAAGTAAGTGCAATTCCTCAAATTCCTCTCTTATTCAAGCCTAATTTCTCAAGGATGTTTGTTGGGTGGAAGAATGGCTTTTTCTAACCAGGCAAGCCGAAAAGTGAAAAAATAAGGCAATACATTTTGTAGGTGAGCTGGTGAGAATACCTAGTTCTAAAATCATGTCTGACAAAGAGAACTAGGTATTCTCGAAAGCACTGCTTAATATATACTCAGTTAGCCTACAAAAAGTATCACCTTCCAATATTACTTCACTTTTCTACTTTGTTTGATGGCTTACACAGGACAACATATTACTGCTTGCTCTACCCAGACAAGACAGTCATCAAATACATATTTATTTGTAGTACGTGTATAGTATGTGGTGTCTCTCATTTGGGATCAGCAGACTTTGCAAGCCTAAAAGATGGCTGGACTTGAGAGCGTAGCCAAGATGTGGTTAATATAACAATCAGTTAGCCTCTGGCTAAAGAGGGCAACAAAAAGGCCAGACAGGAGTATGGTTTGAGTATGATATGCATTAAGTTTTATGGAATATCAAATATGCCATGTTTGAGATATTTTTGTGATGTTGACAAAATGCTGGCTGTGGTCAAATGTAAATCGAAACCCATGTGGACAGTTTATAACTGGCTAGCGCTGAAAGCCCCTCCGCCTCCCCTCAAAAATGCTCTCTTCCAACGATGACCATTATGCTATCAGGCGTGATCGTAATACATAAATCCATATTCCTAAGCAATTGGGCAAACAGTTAATATACTACACAACTAAGTGGTTCAATTGCAGAAAGTCTAGAAGTACTATAGACATAAGAGGGATTCATACAGTTTCATATGCGATGTGCGTCAGAGATGTGCTTAGCTTATTAGTGCCTCTTTCTTTGTGTATTTCCTGGAAAGGCTTAAGGGCAATGTATGTATTTTAAATACCAACAGGCCATTAAATTCTTTATTTTATCACTGAAAATGTCATTAATTTCAATAGTCTTTCTTATCCACAACTAAGCTAAATGTTGAATCAGCTGTATGTTTTTCATTAAAAAAAATGTAATATGTTGACTACTTGGCATGTCTAGTATGGAGAAGACAGCATTTTCTTAATCAACTGCTGCTTTTAAGAACAGTAATCTTTGGATATTATATAGAGCCACTTACAACCTGCATTTTGTAAGCCAGCGGGGCTCATGTACGCAGACAAGGGATCACAATATATTATTTATAGATGGAAGTAAAAACGAAAATTCCAACCAGTAATGACTTTTCCCTGCAGTCTCCATGACATCACCCACAAGAGAGGTATTCCACCTGTGGAAACAAAGGAAAGGAAATTTGGCAATAGTTAAATTGGTAACCCTTTCCCCTAGTGCCGGTGAGTACCATAGACTAAGTTCATATGATGGGTAGATAACCCTTATAATAATTTACTTACATATATTTGGGATATATAATATATTGTATAATATATATTTGGCAACAGTCTCTGGGAGGGAAATCACTGATGTCATGGAGACTTTAGGGAAAAGTCATTACCGTAAGTAATTTTCGTGTTCCCTTGTGCTCCATGACATCACCCACAAGAGATATACCATAGATCTTACCTCAAGACTGCATGACCAAAGGAGAAGTCTTTATCAAACTTGTAGTGCTTGATAAATGTAGTTGGACCCGACCAAATTGCAGCCCTGCAGATCTGATCAGCTGCGACAGATGAGGCTTCACCGAGGAGGTCGAGATGGATTGGGTAAAGTGAACTCTGACTGAAGATGGAGTAAAAAATTCATCTTCTCTATAAACGATAGCTATAGAACTTTTTACTGTGATTTGCAATTCAAAAGTTAAAAAAATAATCAGTAACTTACCTTTCAGTGAGTGGCTGGAGAGCTGTGATTCCTCATCTGTTAATCTTCTTAGTGAGGAAATCAATTCCTCATTCAGGCTTCAATTTCCAGCCTGCTGACCTGGTACTTCAATCAACCTTTAGTGGACAAAGAACGGAAACACCCCACACTCCCTTCCTAGACATCCTGATTGGCAGCCTCTCTCTGCAGCTATGCAACCCTGCCCTCCTCTCTTCTCTCTGATAACACTATGTGCTAGCAGGCTGGAGACGCTCTTAGCCTGCAACACCTCTCACCCCATTTTCTGAACACACAATGTGCTGGCAGTTATGTCTAGAGGCACAACAATGCACATATTTTTTACTACAATATATGTAAAGCACACAGTGTGCTTACATCACATTGCTGTTGCCACACCTACTGTTTCTCAGCATCTCCAATGCTCTAATACTTTTACAACTAACTACAGGTCCTTTTTCGAAAACGGATTAAAGTTTGGTATAGTGCAACATGTAGTCCAAGACAATGGAACAACAATTGGGCTTGCCTTTAACCGTCTAGCAATGGTGGACCTTGTTACTTTCCTACCTTTATTTTTACCTGTGTGGGAAAAGAAGAGATTTTTATCTGTTCTAAAAAAATAGTCCACAACACAGTTTCTAACATCCAATGCCGCTTGCTTCCTTTCCTCCTCAGTACTAGCTTTAGGAAGGAAAGAATGCAGAAATATCGCCTGGCAGAATTTTTTTGGAATCTACTTTAGGACAAAATTCTGTGTAGGAAAACTTCCAGGCTAGAAATTTTAGGTGAATTTTTTCATGAGTAGTATATAGAGAGTCTATTAAGGACTGGAGCACGTTAGGAAGGTTCCATGGAGGGCACTTTGAGACTCAGGTGAATCCTTTGGGTTGCAACAAAGATTCTTTTAAACCATGGTCAGCAATCCTATAGCCATATAAGCATATAGCCATGTTGTCCTGCCTGTAGGAAATCCACAATGTTTGCTATATTTGGCCTGTTCAAGGGGTTTAACACCTCCCCGCAAAACCTTGCTAGTTTTTTCCAAGCTTTCAAATAGCAATTATGGGTAGTTTGTCAACTATCTGGTTTCTAACCCCCTTGAGAGACCTCTTGCTAATAAAATGGCCCTCTCAAATACCAAGCAACAGACCCAAGACAGGTGGGAGAAACCAGGGTGGATCCACCAGACGTTCCCTCAGGAGAGGATACCAGGCTTTCCTTGTCGAACTGGACCTATAAGCATAGGTTCCACTTGGTCCTCCCAGATCTTCCTCGGTATCCTTGAGATCGAAGGAAATGGGGGAAAATGTATAAAAGACCTTGCCCAGTCCAGGATTGGATGAGAAAACCCTTTTCACTTTCCTGTTGGATCAGGGCTTAAACACATCTATTTGGGGAATGCCCCATCTCTGTGTCAATTGATTGAAGATGTCCGAATCCCGAGTCCATTCTGCTACATTCAAGGTGTGCCTGCTTGAATGTTCTCTGAGCCCCAAAGATAATTTGGCTTCAAGGATAGTAGGTTGGTTTCGACCCAAGTAAAAATCTCCCAAGACAATTTTATCAAAGGAGGACTCCTTGTGCCTTCATGTTAGTTTAGATGTGCAACTGCTGTCATATTGTCCAATATTACAATAATATGTGAGTTATTTACTTTATCTTCCAAGAGCATTAGGGCCTGAAGGAGAGCATTCAACACCCTGAAATTTGAGGGTTTGAGGATTTGAAACGGTTTCTCCTAGTACTGCACCCCAACCTGTAAGACTGGCATCCGTTGTTAGGGTGATCTTCGTACCCAAGTGTTAACCAAGTGTTTATAGTGTTAACCAAAGATTCTTCCTTTTTTTTTCCAGTTGCTCGGAATGAAAGTCTTGAAGGTTCTAAAATTTGCCTGGGGCTCAGTGAAATGAACGGTTGTCAGGCCAAGAACGGACATGGCATGAGACGGATATGAAATTAGGTGGGCACAAGTGTCCAAAACTTTTAGCTGTTTCTCGAACGGCATAGAAGACATTTCTTTAGTAGAGTCTATTGTTACCCCTAGAAACTGTTTACATGTGGCTGCAATTGCATTTGACTTTCCCCAGTTATTTAAGCACCCCGGGTCTTGAAGATCTGCCACAATTAACAAGTCATCTAGGTAGGGGACGATTAGGATTTCTTGTTGTCTGAAGAAGGCAATTACCCCGATCATGACTTTTGTGAAGACCCTGGGAGCTGATGAAATCCCAAAAGATAGTGCAGCAAACTGGAAATGTGTCACGGTCTGATCCAACATCACTGCTATTATGAGATATTTTTGGTGGTCAGGTTGAATGGGAACACAATAAAAGGCATCCTTGAGTTCTATTGAGTTCTATTCCATCCTTTCTTAGAAGAGTGACCATAGAGGCAATTGAACTTTTGATATGAGACAAATTTGTTTAGAGGTTTTAGGTTGATAATCAGTCTTATCTCCCATTTAGTTTGAATACAGGAAACCTCAACTTCTCCTGTTCCAGGACAGGTAGAAGACCTAGTTGTTGTATTAATGACTGAATAGAGACCAGTATTGCAGACTAAAGGATGGGGGAAGGATGCATGGGAGTCAAAACAAACTGGGTTAGTGGTGTCTGGTTGAAATCTATAGTATTTCCTTGAGTACTTCATTACCCAGCATTTTTTTTATTATGTGACCCCATGTGTCTACAAAGTGTGTTATCATCCCCCCGACCTGTGACAGATGGTCACTGTTTCGGGATAGGGGGCTGCCCTGTTCTCTTATTTGCATTGAGCAGGAAGCCCTTATTGTATCTATCCCTCTGGTATCTGCATTTGGTTCCTTTTGATTCATGATTTTTCTGGGACCTTGGGCCATGAAAAAAAAAATACAATTCTGTGAAGTACTCACCTGTAGAATTGGTATTATACATATACAGTACGTCCTGCTCCAAATATAATACTTACAATTGGGTTATCCTCCGCCAGAGGGCACTGTGGCACTGCAGACATGCAAAAACAGGCTCCTCCCGGCCCTTCATATACCCAAGGACCTCCCACAAATCCCTAGCATTGAAAAGCAGTGAACCAGAAGCCGAGAGAAACCAACCACCAAAACAACTGGTAATGATAACAATAACAACAATCACCATACAGGGGATCCAGAATAATGTAAAACCAGGGTGGGGTGGAGCAGGACGTACTGTATACGTATAATACCAATTCTACAGGTGAGTACTTCACAGAATTGCATTATTCTAAGTATACAGTACGTTCTGCTCCAAATATAATACTTACAATTGGGACATCCAATAGCAGTGTCCATAAAATAGGGTGGGATCCCCAACAAAAAAGGCACATTAGGCCGTCGAGGCACTGTAACCTGCAACCTCGCCACCGAAAGCAAAGGCTCCAGCGTCAAATAGTAAAAACCCATGAAAAAGGTATGAACCAGAAACCAAGGTAGCCATTTAGCAAAACTGTACAACAAAACCTGGTGATGAAGGGCCAAAGGATACCTATTCACCAGTAGAAACAGAATAAGGCGAGAGAAGCTCAGCACCTCAAAGGAATAGGTCTGAGCAACAGCCTGACAAGATCAAGCTCTGACAGTCATTCCAGGAAGAAGCCATTCTTCCCTAGGACCAGAAGGAAAAATCGTCCAAGTAAAGGCTAGGCCAAGGCCGCGTAACCCCTGGAAGCAGGCAAGATCAGGCACATACAGAGTTAGGTGCCCACAAACCCCAAGGGGCATCAGTCCCCTTAAGGGACCGGAAAAGCAATCCAGGAAAAGGATTCCAGCACCTGATGAGGGAATTAAATCCCCGTGCCTCAGAGTCACCAGGAATAAGGTACAAAAGAAAGACGATGTCTTAAACACAAGAGCCTAAACCACCACCAGAGATAGAAAGGTCCGGCGTAAGGCGGAGCACTACCCTATGCTGGTGCATAACAGGGAACGAGGGCAAGCAAAACAGAGCCACCCGCTCAGACACACTTCTGACTGAGTCAGCAGACCCAAGGGACAGCGATGAATGTAAAAGACAGTCAGACAGCCTCCTGAATAGGCCCAAAAGGAACGTCCCACAAGTCAACAGTAATAAAAATTTCAAATCGCAACAGGGATCATAGAATTAAATGAGTCAAGCAATGAGCAACCCCCGAAGGAAAGCTTAGCCGAGGGAAATAGGCAAAAGACTTCTGCCGGAAGGTGGACAGGGTAGAACCTGACCCTTCATAGTACCGAGTTGGGGAGCCAAATCCAAGTCATGCTGTAATAAAGCTAGAGCCCTAGGAACAGAGAGTGCCCAACGGGAAAGAGATCTAGGCTAACACCTATCCATATGGGTAAGCCATACCTCATAAAAGTGGAAGAAGAAGAAGAGCGCTGCTCTTAGACTTCCAATAGTCACTAACACAGAGGGAAGAACCCCGTCTCCAGTAAGGACTGAAGAACCAGCAGCCAGGCCGGCTAGACCAGAGACTGAAGAATTGGAGTGATGTAACGGAGGCCCTGGGCGAAACAGGGCGACACCCCTGGCAGAACGTATAGAACAACTACCCTACCACGTCTGCGAATCCACACTCCACTAGGCCCCCCAGGGGCCACCCAAATCAATGGTCCCCCTACCAGAGCGATTCTGCACAGAAAACCGCCGAACAAGGGAAAGGGGGACAAGGCGAGAAGGCCAGAATACCCTGTCATAAAAATACTAAATCCTCATGACCACGGTCAGGGGAGCCAGGGACCGGGAAATAAATGGCAGGAGCCTGAAAAGGTGACGGAGCACCAAACAAGCCATACTGGTTGAACATCATAGAGAACCCAGGGATAGCACCACCTGTCACAGAGGGAACTCCTCAGGGGAGAATACCAAAGATAAGCAGGGAACATTATCCTCCACCCAGAAAATATACCTTTCTGGGGAACCATCCTGCACTAGGTCCCACACAGATGAATAATGGCAGGCCACAGTCGTCAGACAGTCCGAGCACCGCCCAACTGGCAGGCCTGGAAGAGGAGAAGACAGGCGAGATAGCGTCAGTCTGAAAACTCACTGTACTGATAGGTACAAGGACCTCCTAGAAGGCCCCATCTTCCCCACACCCGCATGGGGTTACAGAAGGAAGAAACCTCCCCGCCACTTGAAGGGTTGGCATCCACAGTGATCATCTGTGGAAGGGGCAAGCAAGGAACTGTCCCCAGACAGGATCCTAGAGTAAATCCACTCAAAGAGGGACTCCTAACCCAGGAGAAGGGTACACATGATCCCGCTCCCGGGATGCTGGGTCCCAGTCCAGCATTAAGAATAGAATTTGTAGAAGGAAACCCCTGGTAGAGGAGCAAGTCACCAAGATGGGCCCACCAACCGCATTCCTGCCTGGTAAAGGGACTGGAACAGCAAGTAGGGACTGAACCCATGCAAGCAGATTGTCCACCTTATTGTAGAGGGAGGAAGATTCTCGCCTGACCGAGACTAGATTCATCCCTAGAAATGAAGGAACCCATCAAGAGGACAAGGCGGACAAGGGGTGAAGAAAAACACCCAACCAGAAGACTCTCAAGTGATGGCACCAGCCGAGTAGCTAACTCGACCTGACATAGAGATTAGGAAGCAAGACGGACCACCTGGCAGGCCTCTCGCGGACTCCCCTTGGTCTCCAAAAAGACATGGCTTCCATTGATACCCTGGTGAACACCTTGGGGGCAGAAGAGAGGCCAGATAACAAGGCCACGGAATAGCGGTATTGGACACCCAACACAACCAGAAAAGCCTGAGTGTCTAGGAGACACAGGGAAGTGAGCATAAGCATTCCTGATCTCCGCAGAAGGCAAGGACCCACTAGGCGCAAGGTGCTAGTGGCCCATCCCAGAAATTTCCATGCAGAAAAGTGCCTGCATAGCAGAATTGCCAACACTTGTGATTAGGAAGAGCCGGCAGACTCATTCTTTTGGGAGAGTGTGAAGGAGTTGGCAAACCGGCACCTGCTTCTGCCTGATAAGGGCAAACTGCAAGTGACCTCCAAGGCCCCGCAGGCCGTGTATGGCCTGCACCAGCACCTGAACATAGGCAGGGGACCAGGAGTACCCTGACAATCATGGGGGAGGCCGCGCGGCAAACTTCATCCTGTATCCGGAGGAAACTACCTCCTGTGTCCACCAGAAAGAGGCGAAATGCCTCCTGATAGGAGCAAGGTGCCGCAGTCGTCCCCTCGCCCAGGTGGGCGAGGGCGCCCCATCATGCTTGAGGGGATTTGGTGGAAGATTTGGGTTTCACCCTGCCGGAGGGCCCAGAGCGTTGTCTGTTGCTCGTGGGGCAGGGGTCTGTGCTACAACTCCGGGAGGACACCCCCGGTTCTAGTTTAACGCTATGGTATGGAGGGGGAGGGGTGACCCTGTCCCGAGGAGGCCGAGACGGGCGCCTGCGCCGGGGTGATTTGCCCTTCTTTCCAAACAGGTCCAGACGGGCCCCAAACAGGAGATGCCCTTTAAAGGGGAACCTGGTAAGAGTCCTTTTAGCAGCATAGTTCGCAGCCAGACCATGCGACGCATCGCCACCACAAGGGCGGAAGTCCTTGCACACATTCTAATGGTGTCATCCATAGCTAAAAGGATAAATCTTAGAAATACATCACAACTGGAGAGTGCCTTAAACACCTCCCAGGAGAGATCGTTAACGTGATGCTCAAGCATCTGTCCGATGAGGGTTTTGGCGGCCACTGCAGTGATGGCCGCGGCACAGACCGGGCGCGGCGCCGTTCCTGCACAGAAAAAAGCGTGGGAAGCCAGTTTATCCATGCGCCGGTTCTCGGCGTCCCAAAGGGTACAGTAAGCAGGAGCTGCCACAAAGGGGGGTTTAGGAACCCCAATGATCGGGGCGTCTACCACAGGGGGTGAAGACCAACAGTCAACCATCTCAGGGGGGAAGGGGTATTTCCAGTCCCAGTCCCCTGGGGCCCCTAGAAGGCGACCGGAGTGTTCCCATTCCTCGAGTACGAGAGCATGGAAATGAGCCTGCTCTAGGAATTCCAAGCGCGGGGTCGCTGTATGGAAACGCTCCTCTCTCGGCTGGGGAGCCGCGTTGGGGAGGGAGATAGACAGGGTCTTAAAGATTCTACTCAGCAAGCCAACGGTATCAAAATGGTTCCAGTCTTCGAGGTTAGAATCTCCATGACTCCTTGGCCCCTCGTCGGATGAGCCCGAGTCCGAGAACAACCTTCCTTCCTCAGAAGTGGTGCAGGCCCGCGGAGTAGCGGACTCCGCCGATCCCTTAGCAGGGGTAGAAACAGAGGGCGTAGAACCGCTTCATATCAGGGTCCGAGCGCTTTGTCGGCCCTGTAACAGTCTGGGCAGCCGCGGGCAGTCTGGAAGACGCAGCCGGCTGTAACTCCTTACTCGTAAGCGACTCGTCAGCCGCGAGATTTAAGCCTGGTGGAATAGGAGCGTTAGGGCGAGGAACAGCCCCTGGCGATCCTGGCAGCCGGATCAATACTTGATCGGCACAGCATGCACAGATCGGTGCGCTCTCAGCACCGAAGTGGGGGTAGCCACACGTTATACACAGCGGGTCTTGTCCCAGGGGAACCGCTGGTACAAAATTCCGAGATGCCTCCATATGGTGATTATCAGTGCAATATATGTCAGTAGGGATTTATGCTTTAAGCAACCCTGGATGTCCCAAAGGCCCGCTGGGAATGTGGGAGAATTTATGTAAGCCCGCTACGAGTTATGTTAGGCCGGGAGAAGCCACCGGAGTCTTTAACGTCTGAAAGACAGAAGGGGAATAATAGGTGTCAGGACCATGCGCAGCAAAGGAATTATTAAAGAGTGAAATCGCCAGCAAAGGGCACTTACAGACCAGGGGAGGAGAAGGACCGCCAAAACACGCGCGTGCGCGAAGATCCACAAAATGGCGCCGCCCGAACTCAGAGGGCGGGTCCGATCAGGGCGTGACGCGGAGCGCGCCACGCCAGGTCCCCGCCTTCCCCCAAAGAGCGCGAAGCTCCGAAGCGGGCGTTAAGGCTTGCAAGTCAATCATGTAGTATGAGTAAAAGCGTCTGCTAGTGGGTACTCGTAAGGACCAAAGACGCCGCCACCAATTCGCCGCCCATAGGCGATGTAAAAAGATTACCTTCCTGCCTAAAGCTGCAGGATGATAAGTCAGCGCGAGCTGTACACAATTACATAAATTGAGAAGTCAAGGGAAAAAAGACGGCGGCGGCCAGAATAGACGGAGCAAGCAGTGTGGCTCTGACCCTTAGATGCCGGTCCGGGGCAAAATACGGCCATAATCCTGAGAATAGTATGTACTGAGGCCGCCACACACACCCCCCTTCTTTTCCCCCGAAAACGGGGGAAAACGGGGGAGGATGGCGACCCTCTAAACAGGGTCCACCTCTACACGGGGCATGGGGCAATAATGCGGGAGGGACATCCACTATGAGGCTCACCATCAGCCTAAACCACCTACCCTATGGTGGGGGACTGCGGTGGAGCAAGGCTCCGTTAAGCACCCATGGTGCTGCCTACCTTCATCCGACCAGCGCAGCCCAGGCTGGGAGGCACATCACAAGGAGGACAGGCGGGAATAGTCCAACAGGGCTGCAGGCTGTAATAGCCCCGCTCACCTGCGAGAGAGTGATACTTCATGTCTTTGCAGTCAGCACGGCAGAGAAATCTGGGGATTTGTGGGAGGTCCCTGGGTATATGAAGGGCCGGGAGGAGCCTGTTTTTGCATGTCTGCAGTGCCACAGCGCCCTCTGGCGGAGGATAACCAAATTGTAAGTATTATATTTGGAGCAGGACGTACTGTATACTTAGAATATCTTTGGTTTAAATTTCCTGTGTTTTACTGGGAAACCTTTTTTCTCAGCCACTTTAGCTAAGATGTCCTGAAGTTTGGAACCAAACAAGCATTCACCCTCACAAAGATTATTTTCTATCACACTATCACCAAACCAGGTTATTTCACTTTGGTGTGGTGTGTCTTTTTTTACATTTAAGCTTTTCTTAACTGGTAAGGGCTCCATGAGACCCCTATACCAGTCCACAAGGCTTGGGGTATGGCAAGTCACCTGCTGCTTGCCATTAACCCCAAGCTCCCTCCCATTACCTGCCTCCCCAAAGTTCAGGGAGGGGGCAGAAGAGCCTGGGACTATGCAGGCTTGTAGCCTCCAGGGTGGTCTACAAGCCCTGTATAGCTGGTCCCCAGGCTGGTTATGCTGGGTAGGGTGCCTATGTAAATGTTTTTTAATTATTTTTTGTTAATTAACCCTTTACGTCCCATCATATAAAAGGCTTCCAGCAGCAGGAGAGCAGAAGCCAGAGTGATCGGTGTGGGACACAGTGTGGTACTCTTTTAACTGGAAAAAAATTGAGCTTTTACACGCAACATGATTTAATTGAAAAACTTTTTATTACAACTTGTAAAAAATAGATTTTGTAATTTGTTGACAATTTCACCTAAAAATATTGAGAATACACTAAAACAAGGCCAACCGTAACATTTCATGTTAAAGCCCAGACTTTGCTGAAGATCTGTATGGCGCAAAATAGTGAAAAGTGTGTAAGTGGACAGGATCTGCTGGTGCTCTGAATATTAAGGTTTGTGTAATGGGACAGGATCTACTGGCATTCTGCATATTAATATTTTTTATCGGGTACAGGATCTGCTTCTGCTCTGCAAATTAATTTTTGTTTAACAGGACAGGATCTGCTGGTGCTCTGCATATTAATGTCTGTGTAAAGGGACAGGATCTGCTTGTGCTCTGCATATAAATGTCTGTATCAGGGGACAGAAATTGCTTGTGCTCTGCATATTAATGTTTGTGTAATGGGACAGGATCTGCTTGTGTTTTGCATATTAATGTTTGTATCAGGGGAAAGGAACCGCATGTGCTCTGCATATTAATGTTTGGGAAATGTTTGGCTCTGTCCAGTATCATATGCATTTTTGCGTTCACGGCAGACACTGTGGTATTGCAAAAAAAAAAAACAGTCAATGACACCTCTATGGCCCTTTTCACACTTCTCTCATGCGGCAGAGAGGAAAAAATACAATTCTGTGATTACTCACCTGTAGAATTGGTATTATTGGGTTGATTCAAAGAAACATGTAACAGCTTGGATTTTGCTCACGATCATCCTATTTTTTACGTCCGCTCGTGCGTTCGTATGAACTTGCGAGTGATTCAATAAGCAAATACGTTTCTATCCTAAAAGATACGTCCGTTCGTATGATATCTCCCGAACTTGCCTCAGTCAGTTGGCAATCGTAAAAATCACGTTCATGTGCTCACCTGTTGCGGCGGCAGCCTGTTTTGTCGGCGGCTTCCATCGTCCAGCTCTTCCAATTACTTGCGTTTGCCTCTGGTTTTCATTGGTTTTGGGCCTCTTAGATTCGTGCGTTCGTATGTTTATAAGATCTTGCGCATGCGCACCCTCAACCAGAAACTTACATAAACACCGTAGCGGCTGCATCCAACTTCATTTCTCGGTCCCTCAAACTTACCTAAACCCCTTAGCGCCTGCATCCAACTTCATTTCTCGGTCCCTCAAACTTACCTAAACCCCTTAGCGCCTGCATCCAACTTCATTTCTCGGTCCCTTAAACTTACCTAAACCCCTTAGCGCCTGCATCCAACTTCATTTCTCGGTCCCTTAAACTTACCTAAACCCCGTAGCGCCTGCATCCAACTTCATTTCTCGGTCCCTTAAACTTACCTAAACCCCGTAGCGCCTGCATCCAACTTCATTTCTCGGTCCCTCAAACTTACCTAAACCCCTTAGCGCCTGCATCCAACTTCATTTCTCGGTCCCTCAAACTTACCTAAACCCCTTAGCGCCTGCATCCAACTTCATTTCTCGGTCCCTCAAACTTACCTAAACCCCTTAGCGCCTGCATCCAACTTCATTTCTCGGTCCCTTAAACTTACCTAAACCCCGTAGCGCCTGCATCCAACTTCATTTCTCGGTCCCTTAAACTTACCTAAACCCCGTAGCGCCTGCATCCAACTTCATTTCTCGGTCCCTTAAACTTACCTAAACCCCGTAGCGCCTGCATCCAACTTCATTTCTCGGTCCCTCAAACTTACCTAAACCCCTTAGCGCCTGCATCCAACTTCATTTCTCGGTCCCTCAAACTTACCTAAACCCCTTAGCGCCTGCATCCAACTTCATTTCTCGGTCCCTTAAACTTACCTAAACCCCGTAGCGCCTGCATCCAACTTCATTTCTCGGTCCCTTAAACTTACCTAAACCCCGTAGCGCCTGCATCCAACTTCATTTCTCGGTCCCTCAAACTTACCTAAACCCCTTAGCGCCTGCATCCAACTTCATTTCTCGGTCCCTCAAACTTACCTAAACCCCTTAGCGCCTGCATCCAACTTCATTTCTCGGTCCCTTAAACTTACCTAAACCCCGTAGCGCCTGCATCCAACTTCATTTCTCGGTCCCTTAAACTTACCTAAACCCCGTAGCGCCTGCATCCAACTTCATTTCTCGGTCCCTTAAACTTACCTAAACCCCGTAGCGCCTGCATCCAACTTCATTTCTCGGTCCCTCAAACTTACCTAAACCCCTTAGCGCCTGCATCCAACTTCATTTCTCGGTCCCTCAAACTTACCTAAACCCCTTAGCGCCTGCATCCAACTTCATTTCTCGGTCCATAAAACGTCACCAAACCACATAATGTACATCTGTCTTTATTTTTTTTAGTGTGTATGTAATTTGGTGTGTAGTTGTTTTTTGTTGCGCATATTAGAAAAGACACATTTCTGAAGGCTTAAAATATTTTTTTATTTTAAGAGTAATTTGGTAAAATGTCCTATATTTTTTTAAAATTTTAAAAATTTGGAGTTACTTTTTAAAATAAATTTTTTTACTTAAATAGTTATATGTGAAAAATTTTTTTTTTTTTTTTTTGTCTTTTTTATAAGTAAAATTATTTGTATAACATTTAAAACATATAAAATTTGGCTAAAAAACAGTAAAATGTATCAAACAATTTTAACAAAGTAGCCAGGACCAAGGGCACTATTCATCCTCCTCTTCGTCATCTGTTGGCCCCAACGTCGCCTGTATGGCCAGCAGCTCGGCCACCAACTCCTGGATCCTTTTTTTTTTCTCTGCCTTGGTTTTTGGCATAATCCCTGTAAGCAATAGAGAAAAAAACCTAAATAGGAGTACCAGACCGGTTGGTATGCTGTAAATAGATTTGTGGTTAATCCAATACATGTAAATGCATGACATATGTCATTCTTCCAAGGGCTAAAGTTAATGCATTTCCAACAGGTAAGTATTTAAACTCCTTAAACCGGACCTTCAACATTATTGAATGACAACCAATACCTATTTCTAAATGATTATGCACCAGATCAAAGTACAGTTTTGACGTTTATGGCTTGCAGCGCCGCCATCTGAACTCTGAAGCCTAACAATTAATGAGGAGTGGAGAGTTGGATAAAGTACAGGGGAGTACGTTACAGTGGTGCGTTGACAATCCAGAGCATAGCTGGGTTGAGGGAAAGGTCATCAATCCCACAATGCATGCCAGGACCTTACTTTTTACAATCTGTATCCCATGCTGCCTGTAAATATTGCGCCTTCCATATTCCGCAATATGGGCTGTTTTCACGCTCCTAACATGCATTAGATGGCTGAAGTCTGTTTTTCAAAGTTTCCAATCTGTAGGTACAGTGTGTTGCCTAATTATTAGCTATGTTCTTAATACGAGTTAGGGTCCGCTTTAAGCTAAAGAAGTGGCCACATGAAAGTGTTAACTACACATTGGCTAAGCCTTTAGTTATGTGTGTGTTATTAGCTTACAAAACATTAATCTGAATCATGGCATGGAGACTTACGGAGTTGGTGGCCGACAGATGGCTGGTTGGGGCCAACAGGCTGCCCTTGGTCCTGGCTCTGCTGTGAAGAAGTCCCTGGAGAAACATGTGACATTTGGTTAGTCTTTGTAGAGAGTCACTATCCCCAACATATCTGGCTCCCAGTCTGGCTGACATCACTCACCTTCGCCAGGATCGACTTCAAGCATCTCTGCTGCCTCCTCCTCCACTATCTCACCCGCTCCTGAAGCTTCTACAAATACATAATAAAGGATAACTTAGTTTTTGGCCTGACATGTATATCTTTGTGCCTATACATGAAGAGTGACATACCAGAGCCTTCCCCATGCGTGGCCAGGTATGACTCCACGCCCACGCGCCTTGGCCCCTCCTCTGTGGTAAGGTCCAGGGGCTGGTCTGAGGAGGCCACAGAGGAGGGGTAGGTCCGTCGCCCGGGAGATCCACCACCTTCACTCACAGATGCAGAGTCATGCAGCACTGGTCGGCCTGTACGTCTCCGGGTGCGGCGAATTCTGAAATCCATTTCCAACACTACCAAAGAAAAGTCATTATAAATAAAGGCATAACTTAGACATTTGGAACATATAACATGCAATTGCTTGGTACTTACTTGGGAAATGGATCCCAAAAAACCTCCGCACCCGGGGCATGTGCAGACGCTTCAGGTCCGACCAATGCTGCATGATCTGGGTGTGAGTGAAGGTGGTGCTGGTGACACGGTGGATCTCGGCGATGATCTCCCGGGCGATGTCCCTTTTCTCGCACACATTGGGCGCGAAGTCATACCGGCGCTGAAGCATGATCTGAAAAACATAATGGACACAGAGCTTGTACTTTTACACACAGACCCATATGTGTTGCATCACAAGTTGAGTATTTAATGTCATTAACACACACATTTCGAATGGCCGCCATTTTTGGGGAGTGCCTTAAAGAGGACGTTGACTGTGATTGACAGTCTGGTCTTATGTTATATGTATCACACACCATGTACATACAGATAATAGCCAACATCAACAATCAGGCCACCTGCATCTATGGCATGTTAGGATGTTTTAAAGATCCAAGATGTAGCCTAATGCTTAGGCTTTTGGCCCACGTGTGTGGCTTCCCGTTGTGTTTTTATGGCTTAGGAAAACAGTGTTCCGCAAACATCCGCATCAAGGTCCGAGACAGGCCAGGTTTGACAGCTCGCCCCGCTACTCCACAGGTTAATTAACTGTTGCTAAGCCGGAGCAATTGGCCGAATTAGGACATCAGCATAGACAGGTGAAAACGTGGCCAGGCTCGGCCCTTGAGGATGAAGTGTGAGGAGCCAGTGATTAAACATTAAGAGACCCCAAACTAGTTCCCAACGCATCATTTACATTTAGGCCATCATTGACTATTCTATTAAAATGCACAGGCAGCCACTTACCAGCATGAGGATCTCTTCCTGTTGACGGGTGAAGATAGTGGGCGCCATCTTTAGTCTTCTTCCAGGCAGCAGATAAGTGAAACCCCAGCGGTTTCCTGGTTCCGCACGAACGTACGTCCGTACGAGCGCGTAGTCGTGCGCATAGGCGTCAGACGCTGGGCGCATGATTTAAAGGTCCCTGCACCCAAAGCTCATTCTCTTTGAGCTTTTGGACAAAATGGCACCAAAAAAGGCAGCAGCTAAACGCGGCCAGCAAAGCCAGACCTCTGAGGGCCCAACAACCCGGTCCCAGCAACGACCGCAGAAGCTAAGGTCCCAGAAGGCCCAGAAGGCAAGTACCACCTCGGCCCCACCAAGGGACACTGGACCCTCCCTTTCCCAAAAAAGGGCCCCAAAGGCACGTGCCCCTGCGGCCAAAAAACAGGCCACAGCAGCCACCACCACCTCTGCCCCCAGAAGAGGCCGCCCAAGGGAGCCAACACCACCCATGCTTTCAAGCCGGGCACTTAGCCAACCCAGGCCCCACAGCAGTGCCCGAAGCCCCTCCAGCCCACACAGAAGGGCCCGAAGCCCCTCCAGCCCGCGCAGAAGGGCCCGAAGCCCATCCAGGCCGCGCAGAGGGGCCCGAAGTCCATCCAGGCCGCGCAGAGGGGCCCGAAGCCCATCCAGCCCGCGCAGAAGGGCCCAAAGCCCATCCAGCACGCGCAGAAAGGGCCAAAGACCATCCAGGCCCCACAGCAGTGCCCGAAGCACATCCAGCCCGCACAGAAGGGCCCGAAGCCCCTCCAGCCCACGCAGAAGGGCCCGAAGTCCATCCAGCCCGCGCAGAAGGGCCCGAAGCCCATCCAGGCCGCGCAGAGGGGCCCGAAGTCCATCCAGGCCGCGCAGAGGGGCCCGAAGCCCATCCAGGGCCAGAAGAACCCCATCCAGGGCCAGAAGCCCAGCCAGGGCCAGAAGCCCCTACAGGGCCCGAACCCCATCCAGGGCCAGAAGAACCCCATCCAGGGCCAGAAGCCCCTACAGGGCCCGAACCCCATCCAGGGCCAGAAGAACCCCATCCAGGGCCAGAAGCCCCTACAGGGCCCGAACCCCATCCAGGGCCAGAAGCCCCCGACCTGGCACCAGCCGGGAACAGAGCCCCCGACCTGGCACCAGCCGGGAACCTAGCCCCCCAAGAGGGCCCCGAATTGCAACCATGACCACATCTACACCTGGAAGTTCGGTGGCCAGCCACGCAAGAACACCCAGTCCCTTGGCCAGTCCAGTCCAGTCATTGGGAAGCCACCAATCCGGCAATTCCCCTACCCAGCCCCAGGCCATAATGTCACCACATGTGTCTGCACACATGGAGGAGCAGCCAAGCCAACCATCTGGCCGCACATTGCGCCGCGGCCAGTTGAGTGGGAGATTCTCCCATGACCAAAATATGGCATTGGCTAGTGGCCTTACATTATACTATGACGAGCTATATGGGAGCAAATCCAAACACACCACCAAGCAGCGCAAGATGGAATTGTTTGAAACCATCCTCCGACAAGTAAATGCAGCGGGGGAAGAGAGGAAAGATGTGTCCCAAATTCAGAAGAAAATCTCTGATCTGAAGTATGCTGTACGGCAAAAAGAAATTAAAAGGCATAATTACAGGTAAATAAATGTTTTCGCTAAATCTAATGTTTGGGATGTGCTGTATGCCCCTTTTCTGATTACCAAACGATTTTCTCTTTTCAGCATGAAAACTGGAGGTGGATTTCCATCTAAATTGGAGTTTACCCCTGCTGAGGAGATTGTGCTTGGACTTCTCCATCCGGTCGCGGTCGGTGGACATGCTGGTCTAAGGGACACAGACTCACCGACCCGTACCCACGGTGAGTACTCTTAAATCTGCATGTTTGCCTGTTTGCTAAATAATCTACAGTTCACTAGTAACAAGATAACGGGATGCCCCTATGGTTTGCCTTGCTTGGCCTCGCACTACTGTGGCTGTTTGTGTCCTCTTTTGGTCCCTGGGAATCACACATTTAGGCCCACAGCCATTATGGCAAAGATCAAATGTCCAATTGGATTGTTAAAGTCATGAAGTTTCGCAAGATAAGTGAGATATTTTGAAACAATCACAAAACACACATCATTATGTATGGGTTGCCTTTTGGTTGTGTGAGTTGTGTTTGAGTTAACAATTTAATTAGCCACCCACAAACATATCTGACCTAGAGCAGCGAGACTCAACTGGCGGGCCGGGGTCCCAATGCGGGCCTTGCCACCACATTCAAGGACCCCTGCCCAGACAGCCCTGCACTCAGTTACTTCTGTGTTGACGTGCTCAGAGCTGCCCCCTTGATCGGCCATGTAGTGGTTGGTCTCCTGCCCAATGTCATGGCTCCCTGAAACATAGCATTGCAATATGAAGTACTGCACAGGAAGTGGCATTGCAAGGTACACAGTAACTTATTTAAATGTTCACTGGCCACAATCGTGTCCCGCTGCCCCTGCTCTGGCCCATGTGCCACAGTCCCCCCATGACCCCCCCCCCACATAAGCCCCATACATTTTTAACAGATTGGCTCCATCCATCCCATCACCATCAATACGTTAACTCCCCCCTTTAGACATCCAATCCCTGTCCCCTCAGCTCTGGCCCATCCAGCCCAGCAAGGGCAAGCAGCCTTTATTAGTTGGCACTTTGAAAGCTCCAGCCCCTCCACCAGTGTCTTTATTTTTAACTAGACACCCCCTGCGTCAGCACCATGGCCAGACATTCACCTCTCACCACATACCTTTAAATGGGCGTTTCAAACAATTGTTTGAGTACCCCGGACCGAGCGAATGGTAGGCAAAATCCAAAAATGTGCCTTGAAAGTTGGATGCTGACTGGGTACACTTCATGACTTAGAACTGAGGTCACTTAGCAGTTTGTCCGAGCCATTGCACCTATGTAAACTTGCGTGGGTTTGAACAAAGGTCACCATTGCTCTAGAGTTGAATAATATTACAAATAGAGCTATATTTGATTACCTATCAAAAAAAAGGTTATGTGTGTGTGTTTACGTGGTATTTTTTTCTCTTCTTCAGCCCAGCATGATCCCTCAGCAAGGGTAAACTCACCCCCCAGTTTGGTTATGCCTACCAGGTCCGTACAGCATCGGAGCCCAGATCAGAGATTTTCGGTAAGTTAATTTAGTAGCATAAATACTAACAAGTGCTTAAGAATGTGTTAAACTGTTGAAATCCTAAATTGGGACGCAAACTTAGCCTTTTTTTTTTTTATATGTCCCTACAGACCCGCACACTCATGGAAGAGATCCAGGACATGGAGGAAGATGATGATGTCTCCGTACAGGGCACGTCGGATGAACTCCCCCTGGGTCCCAATTTGGAACTGCTCGATAATGTTTCTCTGGCCAATCCTCAGCAGCAGAGTGAATCTCCATCCATTGTGCTTGCACATGGGGAGACTGACACTACAGTCCCCAGTGTTCACTCTGCTGCTGAGGATTTGCAAAGCAGGCCGGTTGCTGTTGAGGGTACGACACCACGCGGCAGGGCACGCCCAAGAGCCAGGGTAATTGTGCGGCGGACGCCATTACGCCGCCCCACAATTTCCCAGGGGAGGCAGAGTGCCCTGCTTCAATTATGGACCCAACAAAGGGACTCTTATGACGCCCAGCTCGTTACAGAGCGTGAGCAAAGGCATGCCGACATGGTGAACATCCATACCAGTCTACAGGGCATCCTCGCGGAGTTGCGTACCCTCAACAGCAACGTGGCCAATGCAAGTAATGGCATCCAGTCAGCCATGGCTGAGATGACCAATATGCAGAGAAACATTGTGGAGCAGTTTCAAATTCACAATGCTGCCATGGCCCAGGCTAGGTCCCATTCCCATGGACCTCCACCTGGACCTCCACCTGGGTATTATGGGCAGCCACCCTATTAAGCCATGGGTGTGTGGGACATCTTTTCTCTTAACCCCCACTGTATTTACTTGTCCTTTGAGGTTTCAAACAATCCATTTTGTGTTGCTCTGGCAGGTTGTGTTTTGTATTTGCTCCCATATAGCTCCTTAGAGTAATGCTTAAGGCCACTAGCCAATGCCATAGGTCTATGTGGAGTTTATCTGGCCACTTATGGCTTTACCTATGTATTTGGTTGGTGCTCCTCCTGTTTGCAGACATGTTTGTGTGACATTATGGCCATGCCCAAATATCCCTGGGCACAGGCAATATTAATGACTGGACTAGGCTGGCCTTTGGACTGGGTGTCCTTGTTTGGTTGGGCCACTAACTTCCAGGTGTAGATGTGCTCGTTTTTTTTTGGAATGTTATCCATTTGTTACCACAGATGTATGTGGACTGATTTCTGTTAACCACTATAATTTTTCATTTGCTAAGTAAAACAAAAATTTCACTTCCAATACTTGTGGCGTTTTTAGTGGGAAGACTTTTTTAACAGCTTGGCCTAAACCAGATAATTTTGGTTGGAAGAGGTGTAACAATGCACAGCGAAAGCTAAGGAAACTACATGAAATACATTAGGCAACAATTAAGGTCGAAATTTTTTACTTAGAGGTAATGCCACATTAGGGCAAAACAACATATGTTTCCAAAAGGATAACACAGACATACAGAATGGTGAGACAGGGAAAAAAGTTAACTAAAATGCTGGCTGATCAGGTTGGCTCGAACAGATTGGCCAGACTCACTGGGGGGCCCCTCAAAATTCTCGGCTTCATCCTCGACGGCTGAAGAGGGCAGGCTGTCCACATAACGTGGGACACGTTCCATGATGGCAAAATTGTGCAAAACAGCACATGCCATTATAATGTCGATCACTTTCTTGGGATCATATTGCAGGGCCCCCCCAGTATGGTCAAGGCAACGAAAACGTGTCTTCAGCAGACCAAAGGCCCTCTCCACAACAGCCCGGGTCTTGCGATGCGCACGGTTATACGCTTCCTGAGAGGCATCCTGGGGCCGCAGCACAGGCGTCATGAGCCAGGGTAGAAGTGGGTACCCGGAATCACCTTAAACAGAGAATTAAATGTAATCAAAATTAAAAAGGCAACACAACCAACACCAAAAAATTCACAGATATCATAATGATGTAAGGTAAAGTGTTCCCCAAAAAAAAGTAGGGCACATTAGGGCCCCCAAAAATTGCACTAAGGTATAACCTAAATAAAAATGGCACTTCTATATACCAATTAATTAACAAACATCTGCACGGCCAAGGGTATTTGTATTTTACATATATTTGTAGTTTTCAGACATGTAACAATTAGGATGCTGTTGAGGGCCTATCCACATTTCACTGGAAACTACAATGTATGCAGTTTAAGTCCACTTTGACATTTAACGACCAATAGTACAAAAGGAGCCAAATGTCAAAGATCCCTAGCCACATTTCACAGGAAACTACAATGTATGCAGTTTAAGTCCACTTTGACATTTAACGACCAAAAGTACAAAAGGAGCCAAATGTCAAAGATCCCTAGCCACATTTCACAGGAAACTACAATGTATGCAGTTTAAGTCCACTTTGACATTTAACGACCAAAAGTACAAAAGGAGCCAAATGTCAAAGATCCCTAGCCACATTTCACTGGAAACTACAATGTATGCAGTTTAAGTCCACTTTGACATTTAACGACCAAAAGTACAAAAGGAGCCAAATGTCAAAGATCCCTAGCCACATTTCACTGGAAACTACAATGTATGCAGTTTAAGTCCACTTTGACATTTAACGAACAATAGTACAAAAGGAGCCAAATGTCAAAGATCCTTGGGTATAAACTCCAAACCAATATATTTAGGCACAAGGAACTTACAGACATCCTAACTAAAGGGAAAACATTCTGAAGGCCAAAGCGAGACAAGGATTTTTTGGGAAAGTTCCTAATATATGAGCCAAGAAAAAGGCAGTTGGACGCTTCTGTAAAGTTTGCCAAAACAAACATATCAACAAATACAAGATTAATGCCACATTTAATAACACACAAATAGGACACACTTACCAAGCAGCCATGCCCCCGAAAATTCACCTGCCTCAAATCTCCGAAACAACCCAGATCGCCGGAGGATATAGGAGTCGTGGGACGATCCGGGGTAGCCGGCAAGGACACTCATAAACCGCATATCCGGACCAACCACGGCCTGGACATTAAGTGAGTGTCCCATTTTACGATTCCTTAAGGCAAAAACATACAAAAAGGGTAATTGATATTTGACCCAAACTAATAAATTAACCACAAAACATGTCTGCACTCTATTGGGAAAGACTAATGAAAAGCCGAGATAAAGCAGCTACACAAATGAGGGATAAACAAATATGCTGCCGCAAAGTAAAACAGGTTACATGACACGTTGGGCAACATAATAACCAATCTCAATACCTATATATATACTCGTCGGCTGCCCTAGGTACGAGTGCCACATGTGTGCAGTCAATTGCACCAATAACGTTGGGCATGTCGGCCACATTATAAAACCCAAGCTTAATGGCGTTTCTGGCTGCCATATCATCAGGAAAATAAATATATTTTTGAGTTATGGCAGCCATGCCTTCCAAAAATTTAGATAGTGCGCGGCTCAGCGTAGGCTGTGACATCCCCACGGAGAGGGCACCCAGCCTCTGGAACGAGCCGTTCGCCAAAAATTGCAGGCAGCCAAGCATCTTGGTCATACCTGAAATTGCATGCCCCTTCCTTGTGGTGCGGGCTAACCATGGCCGCAGCTCACTATATAATTTATGGAGGGAAGCGCGATTAAGCCTGGTCAGCTCGAACAGCTCAACATCATTCATGCTATCGATGTTCATGCGACGACGCAGGGGCAATCTGCTCTCAGACATCTCGATCAACTCAATGCCAAAAAGCATAAGCCCTTGATGTGCCACAAACTCGCTCCGCTCCATCCTACTCCCGAGGCCAAATAGCTGCCGGCAAACATTTCGTAAAGCAGCTCTTTAATGGGCTTCAAAACAATTAGCAATCACCTCTCTGAATTGGGCGCAAGCCCATGTGAAGGACGTAAAAAATAGGATCGGACGCAAATAATACGATTTGGACGGGAAAAACACACGAACTAACGCAAATAATACGATTTGGACGGGAAAAACACACGAACTAACGCAAATTATACGATTCTCGTACGAAATGCGTATGTTCATATACGTCTATGCGCGAACGATCGTACGAATACGAAATGGCCAAAAAAACCAGAAAAAATGACAAACACCCACCCAAACTTACGATTCTCGATACGAAATCACTTAACTTTTGCTCTTTGAATCGAGGGGTATGAGTATACAGTACGTCCTGCTCCAAATCTAATACTTACAGTTGGGATATACTCCGCCAGATGGCGCTGGACTGCAGAGACATCGAAAATAGGCTCCTCCCGGCCCCTCAAACACCCAGGGACCTCCCACAAATCCCCAGCATTGAAAAGCAGTTAATGAGAAGCCGGGAGCATTAAACAATCCAAACTATCAATTATAACAATGATAACAATCACCGCAAAATATTTATATTTACACCTTCATTGTTGCGCATGATGATAGCGCAACTCTTGTTGCTGTGAGTGTTAATCACTCGCAACATTAATAGTACAGATGGTAGTCATGTGATGGAGCTGTGGAAATGGGGAGGTAGGACTTTCATTTTGCTGTCATGTGACTCCATCACGTGGCAGCTGGAGGGGACTTACGTCATCAGGATTGAGGCGTCCGGATATCTCCCAGCGCTGGCACGCACCTGTTTGATATGACGGTTTGGCGGGAATGCTGTCGAGGCAAGTGATAGGTAGGAGGACATTTAAATAGCAGGATGGACATTGGCAATGCTGACCTTCACCTTTTGAAGCCGCATGGGTAGCGGCAGGCGCGGGTGTCCCGGCTGCGATCCCCTTTTATGATGTGTGATCCTGACATGCTGTTATCCTGATATGTGATACCTTGGGCATTGGTAGTATACATTTGTTATTGTGCAGGCACATTCATACTGTGTTTTTTGAGTTTTTTTCATTTCTTGTCATATCGGTTCTCATACAAAAAAGTTATTGTGTGGTGGGGCTTATAGTTAGTAGGATTGACCCACATTTAGGTTTCTGGGTACTGTTTTAATATGTTCATGATAATTTGTATATTTTTTGAGCACCAAGCACTTTTTTGTATAAACTTACCACTTAAGGGGTGTGATGGAGGGATGGGGACAAGCTAGGAGGGACTGAGCCTGTGCAATCAGACTGTCCACCTTCTGCTGAGGAAGGAAGATCCTTGCTTGAACTGTATCCAGAATCATTCCTAGGAATGGAGTTACCAAGGAAGGGGACAGTGAGGACTCCAGAGTGGACACCACCAGCTGAGTATCCAACTCACTGCCTGATGTAGAGACTGGGAAGTGATGAGGATGTCGTCCAGATAGGGAAGCACGCGGACGCCCTGACATCTGAGCAGAGACATCACGCCAGCCAGCACCTTGGTGAACACCCTGGGAGCTGAAGTGAGGCCGAAGGGCAAGGCCACAAATTGGTAGTGTTGATCCATCAGAGCGAACCTGAGGAACCTTTGATGACCTGGGAACACAGGAATATGAAGGTAAGCATCTTTGATGTCCACAGAAGTCATGATGTAGAGACTGGGAAGTGATGAGGATGTCGTCCAGATAGGGAAGCACGCGGACGCCCTGACATCTGAGCAGAGACATCACGCCAGCCAGCACCTTGGTGAACACCCTGGGAGCTGAAGTGAGGCCGAAGGGCAAGGCCACAAATTGGTAGTGTTGATCCATCAGAGCGAACCTGAGGAACCTTTGATGACCTGGGAACACAGGAATATGAAGGTAAGCATCTTTGATGTCCACAGAAGTCATGAAATCCCCTTGTCGCAGGGAACTGATGGCAGAGCGCAGAGTCTCCATGCGAAAGCGCCTGCCCCTGACAAACTTGTTGAGAATCTTTAAGTCCAGAATGGGCCTGACAGAACCATCCTTTTTGGGTACTGTGAATAGGTTGGAATAAAAACCCTTGCCTTTTTCTCTTAAAGGGACCTGGCAGATCCAGCTCCAGGAGGCCTTGCACTGCTTGCACTAGCTCCTGAGCTGACACAGGGTCCTGAGGAATCTGGGATCTGATGAATCTTGGAGGGGGATCGGCAGCAAACTCCAACTTGTAACCGGAGGACACTACCTCCTGAATCCACCGGTCTGAGACATGAAGCCTCCAGACGTGAGCGAAGTGCTGCAGCCGTCCCCCCACCCGGATGGGTGAGGGTGCCCCATCATGCCTGAGGGGGCTTAGGGGAGGATTTAGCTTTGGGAACCCAGGAGGAGCCAGGACGTCCACGTCCTCTGCCTCTACCCCAGAAATCTCCCCGGGCCCCAGGGAAAGAGACCCCCCCTTCCCTGACTTGCACCACGGTAAGGGGAGGAGAAGGAACCCTGACCCCGAAAGGGCCGAGGTTGCCGCCTGCGCTGGGGTAACCTGCCTCCCTTAGCAAAAAGGTCCAGGGGGTCTCCAAACAGACGCAGTCCTTTAAAGGGAAAACCAATGAGGGCCTTCCTGGCAGCGTTGTCAGCAGCCCACTGGCGCAGCCAAACCGAGCGGCGTATAGCCACGACGAGGGCAGAAGTTCTGGCACACATTCTGATGGTGTCATCCAATGCTGATAGTACAAAGTTTACAAAAACATCACAACTGGAGAGTGCATTAAACACCTCACAAGGCAATTCATCAGGGGCACTATCAAGCAAATTTCTGATAAGGGTTCTAGTGGCCACAGCAGTAATGGCAGAGGCACAGACCAGGCGCAGCGCCGCACATGCAAAGGCGTGGGATGCCAGCTGATCAATACGCCGGCATTCGGCATCCCGCAGGGTAGTAGAATCAGGGGAATGCATGACAGAGGTGCTAGATAGCCCTAGGATCGGGGCATCAACCTCGGGGGGGGGGGATGACCAACATTTAACCACCTCAGCAGGAAAGGGATACTTCCTATCCCAACTCTTTGGAACCCCGGGAAGTTTACTGCGGCGTTCTCATTCCTTGAGCACAAGGTTATGGAAATGTGCCTGCCCTGGAAATTCCAAACGTGATCTTGCTGTATGGAAAAGCTCCCCTCTTTGCCTGGGAGCCTCAACAGGGAGAGAGATAGACAGAACCTCAAAAATCTGGGTCAATAATCTGTCAGTGTCATCCGGGGCCCAGGGGTCAGAGCCAGAATCGTCATGACCCCTTGGTCTCTCATCAGATGAGCCTGAATCAGAAAAGAGCTCCCCTTCATCAGACGGGGTATAGCCACACAGATTCATAAACTCCTCAGTTCCCATCGCGAAAACAGTAACATTAGGCGTCAAGTGCCGCTTCTTAGCAGGGGCCTTACGCGCTAAGGACTTCGCAATAATCTGTTCAACAGTAGCCAGTCTAGAAGACACATCAGGCTGAGAATCCCCACTAGTATGCAACTCAACAGGAGTGAGATTTAAGCTTGGGGGAGTAGGTGAAGTGAAAAGAGGTGCAGCCACTGGCAGGCCAGATTGCAAGCACCTGCTGAGCACAGGGTACCCAGACCCGCACCTTGTCAGCATCAGCATGAGGCTGCCCACACGCTACACAAAGCCGGTCTTGTCCCAAAGGGACCCCGGTAACATTATTCTGGGATGCCTCCATATAGTGATTATAGCGGCGCTATACGCCGATAGGGAATAACGCTATAAAGCAACCCTGGATGCCCCAATAACCCGCTAGGGACGTGGGAGTATAATTTTTACAAAGCCTACAAGCAATATACTAAAACAGGGCCGGGAGAAGCCAAGAAGGGTTCGCCCCGCCTGAAAGACATAAGCAGACAAGACCTTAAGTACATCGTAACAAAAGTGAAGCAGATAAAGCCGCCCGCGAGGGCACTTACGGACCGCGGTAGGTAGGAGTCCGTCATGCATAGGCCAACCAAGTCAGAAAAGATGCCGTCGGTATACCTCGAGGGGCGGGCCAATAATAGTGATGACGCGGAACGTGCCAAAGATGTGCCCCCCCCCCCCCCCCGAGGGGGCGAAACCAGAAAGGCCAACAGCCAATGATGGCGCACCAGCGCCTGAGGTAATGCCGCCGCCAAGCGCGGAACAAAGTCAGCGCACGGTGACGGTAATTTTAAAAGACAAGTCAGCGCGGCGGCTGACACAAGAATAAAGACATATGAAAAGTGAAAGCACAGACTGCATAACATACATATCTATACACATACACACCCCCCCCCCCTCTTTTCCCCCGAAGACTACAAGGAGGATGAGGGAGGACGGCGGCCACTTAAAGAGTGGAACGGGTGGGAATAGTCCTACAGGGCCGCAGGTTAATAACCCCGCTCACCTGCGAGTAGAGAGCCAATTTCTCGTCCTTCGCAGCCAGACTGCAGAGAAATTCTGGGGATTTGTGGGAGGTCCCTGGGTGTTTGAGGGGCCGGGAGAAGCATATTTTCGATGTCTCTGCAGTCCTGCGCCATCTGGTGGAGTATATCCCAACTGTAAGTATTAGATTTGGAGCAGGACGTACTGTATACTAAGAATAAACTTGCCACAACTTGCCGCCTGCTGCGTCCTGGCCACAAAACGCACCTCGGTAAAAAGGGATGTTTATGAACCCAAACAAAACACAAAAAAAAAACGCGAACGCAAAACTAAGGGGACAGGATCTGCTTGTGCTCTGCATATTAATGTTTGTGTAATGGGACAGAATCTGTTTGTGCTCTGAATTTGAATGTTTGTGTAACGGGACAGGATCTGCTGGCACTCTGCATATTAATGTTTGTATCAGGGGACAGAAACTGCTTGTGCTCTGCATATTAATGTTTGAGTAAGGGGACAGGAACGGCTTATGCTCTGCATATTAATGTATGTGTAAGGGGATGGGATCTGTTGGCGTGCTGCATATTAGTTTTTGTGTGGCTATGGTACCGTGATGCTAGGCCCACATATCACAGCAGAATGATGAACTTTTTCTTGCATTGCACATTCTGGCAGACTGCAGGCAGTGGGTGCAGTGCTGCAGTGAGCCGCTATTTATTTGTCCGCATCAGCTTCAGCAGCACAAGGAAATGTAAGTGACTCTCCAGTCCCAAGCAGGGGGGAGGAGGTGGCTTGCTTGTTGCCCGTTGCATATGAGAGGCATGTGTGTGCATGCACCCGGAAGAAGCCAGTTCATGCCCCATCCCGACGCAGCTCCCTTGCCCCGCAGCGCACAGCTAAGGAGGGACACACCGTCTGGTCCAGCCTTGCGGGCTCTGGTAAGATTATCGTCGGGCTACTGCACGGCACAATAAAAGGGGGGCTCACAAGTCATAGTGGGAGCACCCTGCGCCATCCCATACCTGTGGAGCACAGGACAGGAAACCACTCGCACTAGGGGGAGGGGTTACCCCTTTTAAATCTTGCCTCATTTCCTGTCCCGTGTTTCCACAGGTGTAATACCTTTCTCGTGGGTGATGTCATGGGGCTCAAGGGAAAGTCTGTGGCTAATCTCTAATCTTTATAGAAGAAATGCAAGCTTTTGAGGCAGAAGTGCTAGTCTGCCCTTCAAATTCTTGGACACAACAAGTATATACAAGTAAACCTACATATAGTCATAACATCAGAAAATCTTTGTAGATGCCAATATCTGAAGCCAACTCTCCTCTGGTGCATTATCCTAGTAGCCTCCATTGACCTGGGATTTCAACTATCTCAGGTTTTGGTCCATGCTTCAAGAGCGTCCTGATTTTGGGATGCCCCACTTCGCACACCCCCTGCAAATCACTTCCAATCACACAGTATATGCATGGGCTCTCCCTCAATCAGCCATATATATTAAAGTTAAACAAAACCTGGAATGTGCACTCTCCTGGATTTTGTTTCTCCTCCCAGGTTAGCCCACTGTGGAATGCCCCACTGTGTGAATCCCCCCAGAACACATGCTCTGCTCAACTCTCCAGCGTTCTCTCTGATACCACAGTCACAAATAGTCAGGTGAGAGGGACACCATAGTCGAGGCAACAATACAGATGGTGGAAGTTCTTAGTGGTCCAACCTATTCTGGGCATCTGTACCCAATTTGCAGGCTAGGAGACCAGAATACGTACTGCAGCATAACCGCACACAGGAACCGGCATCAGCAGGGATCTCCCAGGTGTCTCTGGTCATTCCAGCTCAGGCATGACACAAAAATCACTTAGTATATAAAAGGTTTTTACGGTACATATAATCGAAGATTTTAAGATGCTTTAAAAAAAGCTTATTTTACTGTTCCCAAAGGGGGATAAGGTGGGTAGTGTGTTAATGTATGCCTAGACAGGGACTTTTTATCAATTGAAGATGTTAAAATGAAGGTTGGAATATTTAGTTCATTTCTCAGTTCTTTGCTTATATGTCAAAAGGTATATTTAAAAAAAAAAGGAAAAATCTAGTAAAAGGGTCCTATTGTTTGCTGACCAATACTAAGATTATGAATGCACGTGTCAACACTTTCAGGGGTTTATCTATCAAAGTCTTAAGGCAAGGGAACATGTAATTTCCCAGAGGCCAGTATCAAATTCTAATTTTCATATTCAAACTTTTTCCTTTTTTAGTTCAAGTGTCACTAGTAGCTGTAGAAAATAATGAGAGATATTTGCAGATACTTAAATGCATGAAATGTATGGTAAGGGGTGACATTTATGGTATACGGCTCTCCTGACACTGGATGATGGAAATGGAAAGTGGCTCCCCATAAAAAGAAACTAAATAGAAAAAAGGCCAGTGGTTACATTTCTGATTTAAAAATTCCAACCATTATGTATGTATTCAGCACGATGCAAATAACAAAAATAATTAAACCCTTGTTAAATATTAGATAATACCTTAAAAAGCTACAATATTAATGTTTAAAGTTTTCACTTGCAATTAAATTACTTTTTTGCATATGTCTAGGACACAGGCATCATTTTATTATTGTTACTGATTGATGGATAATGTGCATATCCATCAGGAGACACAGATAATTGTCAATAAAGCGGTTTTGCCTCTGATTAGGTACATCAGTCTCTTCTCAGCAATGGACCCTCAGTTCCATAAGCCGTACACAGCAAGCCATAAAAGCAGAAACTAATTGCAAATTCACAGTAACTCTCAACAATATAAAATGTTTTTTCGTATTGTAACAACAAGAGCCAGACAAAATGAGAGTGTGAAAGCCCACAGGACTATGAGGGATCAAGCCTGCAGGTGGCAGGGGACGTGTAGTTTGTTAAAATAAATACATTTCTAGCATTCGTGGACATAAGCCTAAGGTCAATAAAGTAGTCTGCTCAAGAAAATCACTATTGGTGGTTTTACTCTGCTGGGAGCCTTGCTGCAATAAGAGTTCCCCAGTAGGGGCTAATCTGACAGGTAACAGTCATAGCCAAAGTGAGGCATGTCATTCTCTGAAATATACAAACATCATTAAAACAACTTAGAAAACTGCAGAGCAAATCTGCATCCCCAGACCACTGTTGCTGAAACAGGCTGGCCACGGGAGCACACGTGCTCTGCAGGAAAACTGGGGATGCAGCTGCTCCAGCTCACTATTGCTCTGCGTCTAAACAGAGGCGTATTGACCATTATTAATATGCATGGCATACAATGCTGACTGAATAAGAGAAATTGAATGCGGTATAAGACCGTGCAGAGCAACGTTTTTATGGGCAACCTAGGGTTTCATATGGCAGGGCACCCCAAAATGGGATGCCCTGGGGAAAGTAACAAAACCCCTAGAACAAAATAATTCTGCCAAGAACAGTGCTTGAACCCCTTTACTTTGGCTCCATAGGCAGAACACTTGCTAGCTACAGTATATGACTGAGATGCCTCATTCATCCGCTTAGTTGGATGTCAATCAGGTTGGGATGTTTTCAGAGATTTGAAAGAGAACAGGACCTTAAACGTTCTATTTTTTGTTAAATATCCCATATTTTATTTGTACAAGGCACAAAATCCTTATAAAGGTTCAGTTCAGCTGAAGAGCCAGTATCCAGGCTGATATTTTTATCAGCTGGTGGATATGTTGATCAAACATACCCCCATAGAGTTATCAGTTTAAACTGTTTCATGAAAGTTGATCCTGCTCTTTCAGACTAGACTTTGAGCACCAGGGCCAAGAACCTTTCCTAAAATTTCTCATGTAATAACAGCTCTGGAAGGTGGCTATAATAACTATACACATTTTTTTCTTCCTTTAAATGTGATCATAGATGTGCTAAGCATATCATTTTAATAGAAAAGATTATCTGTTGTCATTTTTCACTAAAGGATTGGAAATGATAGCAGAAAATACATTTTCACACATTTCATACAGAGATTATACAGTAAAAGCTATTTTCATAAATTATAAAAAAAAAAAAAGAAAATTGAAACAAACTGGAATCTTTGTCACACTGATCATCAAAAATAAACTTTCAAAGTTAAAGCAAAAGAAAAGAGTTGTTGGTTACTGATGTCCCCCTGCAAGTTCACTTGGTCCAAAGTCCTCCCAGTGGCCAGAAACTCGTTGAGGCTTGGGGGGTCATGCTAATTATTTGGTGAAGCTAGAGCAGCTTGTAGTGTGCATTGTGGTATGGATTGCAACTTGCATCCCAGTGAGCTTTTTAAAGAGTGCATAAATATATGTTTGTCCCACTCACCTGTACCTGTGGTATTTTTACCAGTAAGGTACATAGTTTTTCCCATGTGGTGAAGGTATTTTTTTAAGGTTTGGAAATAACAGCACCCTCTGGGCCATGCTAAATAATTTGTATAACCCATAGGGTTTCCAATGAAACATTGTCAAGAAAAGTCTTTCTCTCAGTAAACATTCTATCCCAATCCCTAAAGATCAATCTACATAAGGAAAGCAACATGTCAATTGGTAAACCCACTTTTATTTGTTTACTTACTCCTTGGCGGTTTACCAACAGACAGACTGGCACCTTTCCAATCCTGTCCAATTCTGAACTCTGTTGCTCGACTCATCCACCTCTCCTGACGCTTCCTCAGTGCCACCCCCCTCTGTCAGTCCCTGCACTGGGTACCCATTTCTCAGAGAGTCTAGTTCCAGCTTCTAACACTTACCTACGAATCGTTTTTCAACCAGGGCCATTCCTACATTTCATCTCTAATCCAGCGATACCAAGCCAGACACAACCTCCGTTCTGCTTCTGACACTCTCCTGTCCTCCTCCTTGGTCACTTGGTCCTACTCCTGCCTTCAAGACTTCTCCCATGCATCTGCACTTCTTTAGAATACTCTCCCCCACGTAATCCATCATTCCCCAATGCTCCAAGCCAGAACCAATCACCGGTCGGTCCAGCCCTAAAGTCTAAAAGACTGGGGCTGCACCCCCTTCCTATGCTGATGCTCTGTTTAAACTGATGCATGATTTCATGCATTAGTACCCTGTTTCCCCGAAAATAAGACACTGTCTTATATTAATTTTTGCTCCCAAAGATGAGCTAGGTCTTATTTTCAGGGGATGTCTTACATTTTTACAAATTTTTACAAATGAACCATTGCTGCAGATCTGCATGTTACACTTCAAAGACAGACAAATGAGAACAACGAGGGACAGGGGGACACGGCCTCCAAATAGGGACACTTGGGAGGTATGCCTACATCTATTAAAGGAAAGGCTTACCTCAGCCTCTCCAGCAAGCACTCACCTACGGTATTGTTGAAGCAGCAGGCGTCCAGTGAGCGATCAGACAGTGGGGCGGGTGATCAGAAGGCCCTCAGCCTGTGCCGCCTGATTCATTGGTGGATCAGCTGCTGGGACCACACCCCCCCCCCCAACTCCCGCAGCTAGCCGGCTCCGCTCTGTCAGGCGAAAGAGACAGGCGCCGCCGCTGCGGCCTCACATGGCCTTATGTCTCCTGCGGCCCTGCACTCTGCTCCAATGGCATTCCGGGACATTTCCTGAGGGGGCGGGGCGGCGGGACATAACAACCAATCCGTGATTGTCCTGCCCAGTTGCGAGGTACCGTATGCAAACGTCAGAACGTTGATTGGCCAGTGTCATCACCCGCCCTCCTGCACATCGGATACTCATTCGCCGCCCTCCCGCATGACGGCAGCTACAACCCTGCGGCACTCACATCGGCCTCGCTCCCGCCTTTCAGCTTGTCGGCCGCTAACTCCGCTTCCCTCCCCCACGCATGTTGGCTGCTACCGGTACCTCTACCGCCCTCCTGCACATCGCCACTCACCCGCAACCAGCCTGTTTCAGCTGCTCACCGACCTGAGCTTCTCCTGGTGCGCCCGATGGCCAGTCCGCCCCTGTCACCCGAACGCCGGCAAATACGGTATTTTGGGGGGAGGTCTTATTTTGGGGGGGTGTCTTATTTTCGGGGAAGGCCTTATATTTAGCCTTCATGCTAAAAGCACAGTAGGCCTTATTTTCGGGGTAGGTCTTATTTTCGGGGAAACACTGTATGCCCAGCATAAAGCACTGGTTGTACGAGAGCCCATGCATGCTCCATGAGAAAGGTGGAAAGGTAAGTTGTGTGGGCGATCTAGGGGGCTTTACACAGTGAAGCATCCTGAATAAGGATGCCCCAGGTAGGAGGACCAATAAATAGGATAGTCAAAATCCTGGTGATTGGTCCACTCAAAACCCACCTCTTCAGGCATACATAGTTATTACGGTTGAAAAAAGTTCATCAAGTTCAACCAAGGGTGTTGGGGTAGGGGAAGTTATTTTATATTTTATAGGGAAAGCTATTTATTTACTTATTTTATTTTTTTTTAATTGCTAACCGCTAATGTTGATGTTGTTTTTTTCTAAATAATCCTTTTTTGAAGCTGTCAGCGGTTGATGCTGTAACAAGCTTCTGTGGGAGACTATTCCATAGATTTATAGTTCTTATGGTAAAAAACGATTGTCGCCTCCGGAGACTAAATTTAGTTTTTTCCAATCGAAGGCAGTGCCCCCTTGTCTTTAGAGAGGATTTTACCTGAAATAGTGTTCTCCCATTTAAATATTTATACAAGTTTATCATTTCCCCCCTCAGCCATCTCCTCTCAAGACTAACCAGGTTTATTTCTCGTAATCTTTCCTCATAACTAAGATCCTTCATTCCCCTTTTTAGTTTGGTGGCTCTCCTCTGCACCCTTTCCATAGTCATAGCGTCCTTTCTATGAACGGGTGCCCAGAACTGGACGGCATATTCCAGGTGAGGGCAAGCATTTAACCTGGCATAAGCAGCTCCTATGACCTTCACAGGACATGTGCCACCAAACAAGCTTCACCACTTGTGATCGCTAGTCTTTTGTCTCCACCCCCTATACTTTAGAGTGTAAGCCCGCAAGGGCAGGGCTCTATTTCCTATTGTCTCCTGTGCTCACAATATTTGGTTTGAACTTTGTTGAATCAAGACTGGAATGGTCCCTGTACAGTGTGTTTTACATTGTCTGTAAATATACCTTGTACAGCGCTTTTTAAGAAGGTGGCTCTGTATAAACAAACAATAATAATAATTTACCTGATTTCTAGATAAAACTAGCATGTTTTAATCAGATCTAGCACAGTTTTCTGTCCTGAGGTATTACTCTGAGTGATGAATAGGGAGATTAACTCCCCTGCTATTGAGTGCAAAGTGGTGGGCAAGGTGATTTTTTGTAATGGCTTACTGTTAGCTACAAGCATCAACACACACATTTACATTAACATCTGAAAAAGGGTCCAGTGACCTACAACCCTGGAAGTGTCAAAAATACCATTTTGTGATTACTCACCTGTAAAATGGGTATTACAAGTATGTCACACACCCCGCTTCCGAACATTCATGACACTTGGGAACTGACCTGTAGAGGGCGATCTTTGCAGAGATGACATGATAAAAAGGAGCCCCTCCTGGCCCATAAATACCTGGGACCTCCCACCATTCCCCAGTATAAGACAGCAGTAAAGGGACCAGGAAGAGCCAATTATAAACAGTACAGCAAAAAAAGGTTCACCATATAAAGGATCCCAGAAAACCAAAAAGGGCGGGGTGAAGCGGGGTGTGTGACATACTTGTAATACCCATTTTACAGGTGAGAAATCACAAAATGGTATTATTCCCAGTATGTCACACACCCCGCTTCCGAATATTCATGGCACTTGGGACATCCAATAGCAGTGTCCATAATGGGTGGGGATCCAAACAAGGCAATAATTGCACAACTTAAATGACTGCAGCTTGCAGAACTTTGCGGCCAAAAACAGCATCCGCTGAGGCCCGCACATCAACCTTATAAAACTTAGAAAAAGTATGAACGGAAGACCAAGTAGCAGCCTTGCAAACTTGTTCAACAGAAGCCTGGTGCTGAAAAGCCCAAGACGCTCCAACAGCACGAGTAGAATGAGCAGTAACACGAAAAGGGGGAACCTTCCCCTTGGCAGAATAGACCCCAACAATGGCCTGACGTATCCACTTACTAATGGAAGACTTGGCGGGCGCCAAACCTTTCCTAGGCCCGGAGGGCACCACGAAAAATGCGTCAGTCTTACGAAAAGAAGAAGTAGTCACCAAATAGTACTTCACACAGCGAACCACATCCAAGGAATGCAAGACCCTCTCCTTGTCATTGCTAGGCTTAGGACACAAGGAAGGGAGAACTACATCCTGATTGAAGTGGAAGGCAGAAACCACTTTAGGAAGGAAATCTGGCTTGAAGCGAAAAACAACTTGTCCTGATGCCTCTCAAAGTAAGGGGCCTGAATGGACAAAGCCGAATTGAGGTGATAGCAACCAAAAAGGCAACCTTCTGAGTGAGCATAGAAAGAGCAATATCCTGCAACGGCTCGAAAGGAGGACCCTGAAGAGCAGAAAGAACCAAATTCAAATCCCAAACTGGGAGCAGAGGTTTCCTAGGCGGCCGCACATGCATAACCCCCTTGGAAAAAAATCTTAACCAGGGGATGAAGAGCAAAAGACCTTTGAAAGAAAACCGCCAGGGCAGAGGCCTGCCCTTTCAACGTACTAAGCTGGAACCCCAAATCCAGACCGTGTTGTAGAAACTCCAAAACCCTAGGAATAGAAAACACCCTGCAAGGCAAGGCCCTAACCTCACACCAGTCAATATAAGACCGGCAAGTCCTATAGTAGATGTTAGAGGAAGACCTCTTCCTAGCCCTAACAAGAGTCTGAACCACCGCATCAGAAAGACCTTCCTCCTTTAAGATGGAGATTTCAGCAGCCACGCCGTCAAAGCCAGCATTGGTAAATTGGGGTAGCGTAGCTGACCCTGGGTGATAAGATCTGGAAGAAGAGGCAGATAAAACTGATCTACTGCCAGCCGCACAACGTCTGCGAACCACACTCGTCTTGGCCACCTTGGAGCCACCAGAATTGCTGGTGCCCCTTCTTGAGCCAGCTTGCGCACCACCTTGCCCACCATGGAGAAGGGGGGAAATAGGTACAGGAACCCCAGGTCCGCCCAGGCCAGAGACATGGCATCCACTGCCAGGGCCAGAGGATCCTGAGACAGAGACACAAAGGCAGGAAGCTTGTGATTGTGATGAGAGGCAAAAAGATCCACCTCCGGAGTCCCCCATTTGAGACAAAGGGAGCGGAATACCTTGTGATTGAGGGACCATTCCCCTCGTCGAGAGGAGCTCCTGCTCAGGGAGTCCGCTTCCGTGTTCTCCACTCCCGGGATGTAAACGGCTGAGATGCATGGGACATTGCTCTCCGCCCAGACAAGAATCAGAGACACTTCCCTGAGGGCACTCCTGCTGCGAGTCCCTCCTTGGTGATTGATGTAAGCGACCGCCACCCTTTTGTCCGACCAGACCTGAACCGGCAATCTCCACAAGAGAAGAGTCAAGCGAGACAGAACCAACCAAATGGCCCGCAGTTCCAAGACGTTGATGGGAGTGTGAGCCTCCTGAGGCCCCCATAACCCCTGGAACTGATGTCCCCTCCAGAAGCCCCCCCAGCCCGACAGGCTGGCGTCCGTGGTGACCGTTTCCCAACAAGGGGCCAGAAAGGATCTGCCCTTCAACAGATTGCTCGACACTAGCCACCACTGAAGGGACTGCTGAACCCGGGGAGACAACAGACAAGACCGATCTAATGACAGGGGACACCTGTCCCAAGTCACCAGAAGATGGAGCTGAAGCATCCTCATGTGAAACTGGGCAAAAGGGACTGCCTGGAAGGAAGCCACCATTAATCCCATCAGTCTCATCCCTAGCCGGATAGACGGACGAGGGTTGGATAGAAGAAACCGAATCAAATCTTGAATCAGATGAATCTTGGGCTGAGGAAGGAAAACCCTGGCCTGAAAAGTATCCAGAATCATGCCCAGAAACGAAATCTCCCTGGACCGGGAGAGGAAGGACTTGGGATAGTTGATCACCCAGCCGAACCTCTCCAGCGTGGATACAACTCTGGTGTCTAGCTCCGCTTGGCTGAGGGAGGAAGCCGTAACGAGAAGATCGTCCAGATATGGTACATTGCGAATGCCCTGGACTCTGAGGAGGGCCATCACCCCCACCAGTACCTTGGTGAACACCTTTGGAGCCGAGGTAAGCCCGAATGGAAGGGCCACAAACTGAAAATGCTGATCTTCCACAACGAACCTGAGGAATCTCTGATGTTCCGGGAAGATTGGTACATGCAGATAAGCATCCTTGATGTCTATGGACGTCATGAAGTCCCCCTGATGAATTGAATCGACGGCTGAACGCAAGGTTTCCATCCAAAACTTCCTGAAGCGGATAAACCGACTGAGGAGCTTCAGATCCAAAATGGGTCGAACGGAGCCGTCCTTCTTGGGCACCGTTTATAGATTGGAATAGAAGCCCAAGCCCTTTTCCGCAGAAGGCACTGGGCAAATGACAGCCATGTCCAGCAGATTCCTTACTGCCGCCCGGAGCCCCTGTGTGGCCAGTGGATCTGAAGGCACCCGAGACCTGAAAAATCTGGGAGGAGGCCGGATCTCGTATTCCAGCTTGTAACCGGAAGACACCACTTCCAGAATCCATTTGTCTGAGACCTCCCGGTACCAGACCTGGAAGAAGTGCCGCAGCCATCCCCCCACCCGCAAGGGTGAGGGCGCCCCCTCATTGCTGAGCTGACTTGGCAGCGGGCTTGAGCTTGGAACCCCAGTTGTGACCTGGACGGGCACGTCCTCTGCCTCTATTCCAGGAATCACCTCTGTGGGTAGAGAAGGCCAAAACTCTGCCAGTTCTGGCACCACGAAAGGAAGGGTTAAAGGAGGCCGCCCCCCCCCCCCCCCCGAACGGGGCGACGTTGCTTCTTCCGCTGAGGTAACTTCCCTCCTTTCGTGATAGAATCTAATTTTTCTCCAAAAAGCCGCAACCCCACGAAGGGAAGAGCTGTAAGCGACTTTTTGGCCACAAAATCAGCCGCCCACTGGCGCAACCACACCGACCGCCGAATAGCCATGAGCAGGGCCGAGGTTCTACTACACATAACCATGGCATCATCCAGGACGGCTAGTAAAAAAGACGGCGAACTCATCACAGGCCGGGTCAAGCCTGGAAGTACTCAACGGGTCCCTAACAACAGACCTGGTAGCCACCGCCGTAAGCGCCGAAGCACCAACAGGCCGCAAGGCCGAACCAACACTAGCAAAAGCGTGGCAAGCCATCTGATCAATGCATTTGTCCTCACCATCTTTGAGAGTGGTGGAGTCAGGAGAATGCAAAATAGAAGAATTAGATAACCCAAGCACCGGGGCATCAACCTCGGGAGGGGACGACCAACGTTTTACCGCGTCCACCGGAAAGGGATATTTCTTATCCCAGCACTGCGGAATACCTGGAAGCCTAGTAGGCCTCTCCCATTCCTTAAGAATTATGTCATTAAAATGCTTTTGATTTGGGAATTCCAGGCGCGGTTTAGAAGTCCCAAAGAACTTCCCCTTCTGCAGAGGAGCCTCCTCTGGGGAAGAGATCACCAGAACCTCAAAAAGGTGAGCCAGGACCTCCAGCACCAACAAATTGATGATCGTCAGAACCATCAGATTCCTCAAATAATTCCCCCTCTTCCAGCAGGGAATAATCAGACCAGTCAAGTAAATCATAATCATCAAACTCAAAAGCCGGCACGGCTAGAAACAAATGTTTTCTCTTAGCCGAGGCCTTTCTGGCCACAGAGCTAGAAATAAATTTCTCAATATTAGCCAATCTGGCACACACATCAGATTGCGACTCCCCGCCTGTGACAACGTCACTAGGGGTATGGATAAGGCAGGGTGGAGTAGGGGAAGAGGCCGGGGCCATGGACCCAGACGCCTGGGCCCCCCACTGCTGCGTTATGGCCTGCTGAGCACAAGGTATGCAAACAAGTACATTATCCCCCGCAATGGATACCCCACAACCCACACACTGCTGGGATTGCCTCGAGGGGACCCCAAGCCCGGTATCCTGAGAAGCCTCCATATGGTGATTTTTAAGGTAGTCGCAATGACCAGAGGGAATTACGCTGATAAGCAACCCGGGATGCCCCTTTAAGTCCCAAGTGGGAGGATTTTATATTCTTTTTTTTTTTATATATATATATATATATATATATATATATATATATATATATATATTTTAGGAACCCCAATTTAAAATGTCAAGGGACCCTAGGACCGGGAGAACCTCCTTCTTAAAGTGGACCAACACCCTCCACTGATCGGCCCGGGAATCTATAAGATTCCCGGACCGATCAGTCCCCTGACTGCGGGGCACCCCGATCGCTGTGTGAAACCCCCCAGAAACCCCTAAATCCCTATCTGCTCCTCGATCCAGCGGCGCCCACCGCCGCCTCCCACGCGTCCCTCTAGCAGGACGCGCGGGCGCGCGCCCTGTAAGAGTAACTCGTGGGAGGCGGCGGCGGGCGCGCTCTCTTGTCCGTCGCTGCCTCCCGCTTGTCCGTTGGCGGGGATTGGCAGCAGCGGTCACGTGGGAGGGGGGAGAGGTGAGTTTTTGGGGCTTTCCGGGTGGGTTTCACACAGCGTGGCACCTCCGATCGGGGTACCCCACCGAAGTGGACCAAAATCCAGGATAGTCAAAATCCTGGGTGTTGGTCCACTTTAACAAAACAAAGGGATTCCACCTGGAAGACATAAGAACAGGGGTACATAAGTACCAAACATATACACCCCAACATATAGCAATATGCCAAACATAACACACATCTTAAATGCAACAGAGTAAAGACTTAGCCAGGCCTAATAGTGCAGACTAGTAGGGCAGCACAGCGCAAGGATCTAAGTTACTCACGACCAAAAATGGTAAATGGCGACCATCAGCCCTTGCAGCAGCGAGGGAAGTGAAAGAGAGACAAGGAAACAGAGGGGCGGGCCAGTGCGAGTACGCGCCACGCCTGGCCCCGCCCCCTCATGAAGGACTCGGCCCCAGCCAGAACCCAAGCTCCACAGTGGAGCCAATCATTGAGGGAGGCAGACCGCGACGCCGCGCGCCCGGCCCCGTCCCCTCCTCAACCGCACCTGAGGAGAGACAGCTCCCTGACTCCAGCTGCAAAGCAACGGCCGCGCCGCCCAAAAATCAAGACAACGTGCCAACAAACACACACACACTTTTTCCCCCCAACTCAAAATCCATGGGAGAAAAGCCCCCCCCCCCCCAAGGGGCACAGAGGGACACGAAAGGGGGGAGAACCCACACCAATAGGTGCAAGGGCAAGAGGGATGGGGCATCCCAAGCCAGGATCACCAACCCTGACACCGCCTACCCCTTTGTATGGGGTCTCACGGGGGAGCTAGCTCCCATATACACCACAAGGTGCAGCCTACCATTGCCTGGACCTTCAGTCTAGGCTGGGAGGCATACTGCTATAGCTTAAATTAAAAAAGGTCCAGGCAGCAATAGAAACAAAAGGCCGGGGGGTAACCCCGGCTACCTGCAAGGAGGAGATAGCCATCTTCTGACTTGCTCGCCGACTGCAGAGACGAAAGACTGGGGAATGGTGGAAGGTCCCAGGTATTTATAGCCCGGGAGGGGCTCCTTTTTTTCATGTCATCTCTGCAAAGATCGCCCTCTACAGGTCAGTTCCCAAGTGTCATGAATATTCGGAAGCGGGGTGTGTGACATACTGGGAATATCCTCTGCTTAGCATTGTGATTACTTCTGAAGGTACATGACTACTCCCCTCTACAAATGACTGGCAAGCAGTTAATAAATGGTTTATTTATTGTGAAAATGAATGGCACCACACTTTACTGCTGTTTAGCCAAAGGGAATCATAAGGAACTTTTGACCAAGGCTGTGTTTCACATTTTGTTAGAGGTGGGCTACAGTGTTAAAGTCACTATAGCTTTTGGGAATTTTAAAATAAGGAGGATACTAATAACAATCAAATATAAACTGTTAAATCTGTGAGTAAAGATTCTGCAAGGTATGTGCAGCAAAGCAGGACACTTACTGTATTTTTCGCACTCTTAAATGCTAAACAAACCAAAAGGGGGGGGGGGGGGTGTACTGTCAGCAGTGCATCTTTTCGGAACAAATGTGAGCTGGTAAAGTAAAAGTGCTCCCGTGTCACTGTTCATGCACCCTCAGCCCTGATTCCAGTGGGTGGGTATGACCTGTGTACAGCCAGTTACCATTGAAGAGAGCTGGCCCAAAACAGAGATGTGAAAGATAAGGACGATAAGCAGCACAGAGAGCGCCTATAAGGTGGATGAGTTTTCTTTTAAACAGGGTCCTATCGCTGCTTGTCATGTGACAACATGAGCCACACAGGATGGGGAGCAGCAAGCACCAAAAGGACCCAGTTTGTGAGTATAACTGTTTGCTGCACTGCCTGTATTTGGGTTCCATGTGGTTCCTGCCACACAGCCTGTTATGGAGGACAGAGGGGGTTTTGCACTGCCTATTTTTGGGTTCTGGACAGGTCCTGCCACAATGCCTGCTATGGGGTTCTTTGGGGGGGATTCTGCATGCTGCCTGTTATGGGGTTCAGATGTGATTCTGTATGCTTATTGTTATGGGGATTTAGGGGGTGCTTGCACGCTACCTGTTATATGGTTCTTGGGAGAGATTCTGTATGCTGCCTGTAACACCACTCTTGGTGGGGTGGGAGCAGGGGATTCTGCACACTGCCTGTTATGGGGTTCTTGGGAGATTCTGAGCATAGCCTATTATCAGTTTCTTGGAGGGGAGGCCACACTGCCTACTATTCAGTAATAGGACGGATGCATTTTAGCAAACCTTTTGGTTCAGAATATTTATTTTCTCCTCTAAAGGTGCAACTTCAAATACTAAGAATACTAAATAGAATAGGAAGAAAAAAGGTTAGGAAAATGGAGAAAAGGAGTTTGAATAACAGCATGTGGATAGATTTAGTTAAAACTGGTTTTAGCAGGATAGAACTGATCCTAGCAGAATAGGTGCTGCCATGTGTCAGCATGTGACATGTGAGACATGTGATATATAAAGTAGAACCTTACAACATGGTTTGGTTCTGGACATCATAGGGGGTACCAATAATACAATTCTGTGATTACTCACCTGTAGAATTGGTATTATATGTATACAGCATGTCCTGCTCCAGAGAGTAATTCCTTACGTTTGGGTTATACATCCACAAGATGGCGCTGGACTGCAGAGACAGCAAAAAAGTGGCTCCTCCCGGCCCCTTATATTCCAGGGACCTCTCACAAAATCCCCAGTATTGACAAGCAGTTAGCAAGAAGCCATGAGAATAATAACCATAATCAAACAATTTTAATCATGATAACAATCACCATACAGAGGCACTAAGAACAATGAAAACAAGGGCGGGGTGGAGCAGGACGTGCTGTATACGGATAATACCAATGCTGCAGGTGAGTAATCACAGAATTGTATTATTCTAAGTATACAGCACGTCCTGCTCCAGAGAGTAATGCCTTACGTTTGGGACATCCAATAGCAGTGTCCGTAAGGTAGGGTGGGATCACCAAAAGCAACAACATGCAGATTAAACCACTGCTGCCTGCAGAACTTTGCGGCCAAAAGCAGCATCAGCTGAGGCCCTGACATCAACCTTGTAAAACTTAGAAAAAGTATGAACAGAAGACCAAGTAGCGGCCTTGCAAACTTGTTCAACAGAAGCCTGGTGCTGAAAAGCCCAAGAGGCACCAATAGCACGAGTGGAAAGTGCAGTAAGGCGGAAGGGAGTATCCTTCCCTTTAGCAGAATAGGCCTGAATCACAGCCTGACGGATCCACTTGCTGATGGTAGACTTAGCTGGAGCCAGACCCTTCTTAGGACCAGAAGGGACCACAAAAAGAGCATCAGTCTTCCTGAAGGGCTCAGTAGCCACCAAATAGAACTTCAGGTTCCTGACCACATCCAAAGAATGCAGAGCCCTCTCCTTAGGGTTACTAGGATTAGGGCACAGAGAAGGAAGAACAATGTCCTGATTGAGATGAAAAGCAGACACAACTTTAGGCATAAAATCTGGTTTAAATCGAAACACCACCTTTTCCTGGTGTCTCTCAAAGTAAGGGGGCTGGTGGGAAGCGCCGCCAACTCAGAAACACGTCTAACCGAAGTGATAGCCACCAAAAAGACTACCTTAAGCGTAAGAATGGACAAAGCAGCCTCATGCACAGGCTCAAAAGGAGACCCCTGCAAGGCAGATAGGACCAAGTTCCAGTTCCAGAATGTTGATAGGGGCGTGGGCCTCCTGAGAGCCCCACTGCCCCTGGAATGTTAGGGATCTCCAGAAGCTCCACCAACCTGTCAGACTGGCATCCATGGTGACTGTCTCCCAGCAAGGGGCTAGAAAGGATCTGCCCACTAACAGGTTCCTTGAGTCCAGCCACCACGAGAGGGACCGCCTGGCTATGGGGGACAGAACCAAAACCTGATCCAGGGACACAAGGTCCCTGTCCCATACAGACAAGAGGTGGAGTTGAAGAGGCCTCGTGTGAAACTGAACATAAGGAACCGCCTCGAAGCAGGACACCATCAGGCCCACCAGCTGCATTCCCTGCCTGATGGAAGCATGAGGGCAGGACAGAAGGAGCTGAGCTTGTGCTTGCAGACTGTCCACCTTCTGCTGAGGAAGAAAGATCCTGGCCCGAGCTGTATCCAGATTCATGCCCAGAAATGGCTTTACCAAAGAGGGAGACAGGGAGGATTTGGAGTGGTTTATCACCCAGCTGAATGACTCCAGTGTGGTCACCACCCGCTGAGTATCTAGCTCTGCCTGTTGGAAAGATGGAGAAGTGATAAGAATGTCGTCCAAATAGGGAAGAATGCGAATGCCCTGAGCTCTCAGCAGAGTCATAATGCCCGCCAGCACCTCGGTGAATACCCTGGGAGCTGAAGTAAGACTGAAGGGCAATGCCACAAACTGGTAATGCTGATCCTCCAGAGCGAACCTGAGGAATCTCTGATGACCCAGAAAGACTGGAATATGGAGGTAAGCATCTTTGATGTCCACAGAGGTCATGAAGTCCCCTGGGCGTAGTGAACTTACAGCTGAGCGCAGAGTCTCTATGCGAAACCTCCTGGGTCTGACAAACTTGTTGAGAAGCTTTAATCCAGGATGGGTCTGACAGACCCATCTCTTTTGGGAACAGTGAAAAGGTTGGAATAGTAGTCCTTGCCCCTTTCCCCTAAGGGCACTTGGCAGATGACCCCCAGCTCCAGTAGATTCTGCACAGCAAGCAACAGGACCTGAGCTGACAGGGGGTCTTGAGGCATCCGGGATCTGATGAATCTTGCGGGCGGCCAGGCTGCCAACAATCATGTAACTGGAGGACACTACCTCCTGAATCCACCGGTCTGAGACATGAAGCCCCCAGATGTGAGCAAAGAGCTGAAGCCGCCCCCCCACCCGGATGGGTGAGGGCGCCCCTTCATGCCTGAGGGGGCTTGGGGGAAGACTTAGATTTGGAACCCCAGGAGGGTCCAGGGCGGCCACGACCTCTGCCCCTGCCCCAGAAATCTCCCCGGGCCCCTGCAAATGACGCTCCCCTTCCCATTCTGGACCCACGGTAGGAGGGAAGAAAGGAACCTGAACCCCGAAAGGGCCGAGACTGTCTCTTGCGCTGGGGTAACCTGCCTCCTATAGCAAACAGGTCCAGGCAATCACCAAATAGACGCAGCTCTTTAAAGTGGACCAACACCCAGGATTTTGACTATCGGGGGTGCCCCGCTGTGTGAAACCCCCCAGAAAGCCCCGAAAACTCACCTCTCCCCGCTCCCACGTGACCGCTGCAGCCAATCCCCGCTGGCGGACAAGCGAGAGGCAGCGCCGGACAAGCAGAGCGCGTCCGCCGCCGCCTCCCGCGCATCCCTCTTACAGGGAGCGCACCCACGCCGGCCGTTTGTGAATGGCCGGCGTGGGTGCGCGCCCTGCTAGAGGGACGCGTGGGAGGCGGCGGACGCGCATGCGCCGCTGGAACGTGGAAAAGGTAGGATTGTGGGCTTCCTGGGGGGTTTCACCCCGCAGGACATCCCGATTTTGGATGCCCCGTGGGGAGGGATCTGATCGGCCCGGGAATCTTATAGAATTGGTGCATGCACTTCAGGAGGGGACGACCAACGCTTAACCATTTCAGCAGGAAAAGGGTAACTCTTAGGCACCCCAGGGAGCCTGCTCGGTTGCTCCCACTCTTTGAGCACAAGATTATTAAAGTGAGTTTGCTCAGGAAACTCCAAACGTGGCTTAGCAGTGTGAAACAACTCCCCCTGCTGCTGAGGAGCCGCGGCAGGAGGAGAAATGGAAAGTACTTCAAAAATGTGAGCCAAAAGCCTGTCAGTATCATCTGGAGCCCATGGGTCAGAGCCAGAATCAGCATAACCCTTAGGCTGCTCATCAGATGATTCTGAATCAGAGAACAACTCCCCCTCCTCCAGGGGGGGGTATAGCTGGCTAGGTCAAAGAATTCCTCAGCCTCCATAGGAAATAAGTTAACGCCAGGTGCCAAATGCCGCCTCTTAGCCGAGGCCTTATGCGCCGTAGAGCCAGCAATCAGCTTTTCAATACTAGCCACCCTGGTAGACAAATCAGGCTGAGACTCCCCACTGGTATGCACCTCACTGGGAGTCAGATGTAAGCATGGGGGAGTGGGCATAGCCACACGGGGCGCAGGCCCAGCCACAGGCAACCCAGATTGTAGCGCAAGCACTCGCTGGGCACAGGGTACACAGACCCGTCATCACTAGTAGGGGACACCCCACACGCCACACACAGCCGGGCTTGTCCCGAAGGAACCCCAAGCACATTATCCTGAGAAGCCTCCATATGGTGATTATCGCGGCTACCGGCCAATAGGGATTTACACTATAAAGTCAATAGAGGGGATAGGCCGGGTGAAACCCCAATTAAGTTTGACCTGCCTGCAAGACATAAACAGAAAGTCCCGTAAGCGGTATGCATACACAACAACATATAAAAGATAAGCCAGCCCGCAGGGGCACTTACGGACCGCGGTAGGTAGAAGCCAGCCACGCAGCACAAGGCAAAATGGCGCCCGCTGATACCTCGAGGGGCCGCGGAGACAGAGATGCGGAACGCTCCATCCGCATAGCCCGTCCCCCCCGAAGAGCGCGAAGGCGCCCACGTGCCCATGTCAGCCAATGATGGCACAGCAGCGCCTGAGGTAAAGTCGCCGCCAACCGTGGAACGCCGTACGAGCACAGCGGCATTTTTAAAAGCAACCAGTGCAACCAACACACGTGCGGCAACAAAAGCCAAGCTATACCACGGAAAAAATAAAAGTGAAGAATGCACCTACAACACACACGCACACAACACACAACCTAACAGGAGCCCACAGATGGACAGGGGGTGAGGGGCATCCCATAAGGCTCACCATGGGCCTATACCGCCTACACTTTGGTGGGGGATTGCGGTTGGAGCAGCGCTCCTTAAGCACCTGACAACGATGCTGCCTACCGTCACCCTACCAGTGCAGCCAAAGCTGGGAGGCATGAATCGGAGGAACGGGTGGGAATAGTCCTACAGGGCCCCGCTCACCTGCGAGTAGAGAGAGCCATCTTCTTGTCATCGCAGCGCCGACTGCAGAGAAGAACTAGGGATTTTGTGGGAGGTCCCTGGAATATAAGGGGCCGGGAGGAGCCACTTTTTTGCTGTCTCTGCAGTCCAGCGCCATCTTGTGGATGTATAACCCAAACGTAAGGAATTACTCTCTGGAGCAGGATGTGCTGTATACTTAGAATAACTGTAATAGAGCAGCTAAAAAGAGTCAGAAGTAAGTGTGCCTAGTGTTTGAAGACAAGGAAGTTTCTTAGTAACCCTAGGGAAACTCTTGTGGGTAGAAAGTCTTGAACCTCCTAGCAGTAAGACAAGCGGTGACCTGGTCCAAGGTGAGATTGAAGTTGGGTGTGTACAGACCATGTGTAAAAGGTTTCACACTGGGGTGAGGTGACAGGTTAGCGATAATCAATAGCGCTAACATGATAGCATGTACATTAGCGTTTTAGTAGCAATCCCGATTGTGAGTGCGATTTCTAATCGCCCTGCTATCACCTCAGAGGGAAAGTAGACTAAGAGTTCTAGAGTATAAGAAAGATAAAAGTGATTTTTGCCGCAAAAAAATTAAATTGATTTATTTGAAATAGTGTGACAAACATGAGTACCTAGGGAACTGCACTATACCTGCCCAACACCATGGACACAGATAGCGGTCACACAAAAGTTCAGAAGACCCCCTCACTCCTCATACACGTCCGTTGGCCTAGCACATGTGCCTTACATCAGCCCAAAAAAATAATCAGTGCTTTGCAATTTGGCAAAAGATAGTCCTGTTCTACCAGCTTCCTCAGACATATAGCATTGGTGGACATCAGCTCAATGGTCAATGTATACACCGCTACAACAAGAGGGTTCGCTTCTAACAATATCCTGGCCCAACAAGAAGCTGGAAGATCAATAAGTGGAGGATAGGTTTCCAAAAATAGATGTTTTCCAAGTGACAAAGCTCTACAAGTAGTGGAGAAGCCATCATCCTCCCTTAAAGGAGATGTATAGTGAAATTGTGTACTGTTAATAATCTATATAAACATGTCGGCTAATGAGGAGAAGGAGTCACTTATACAGCCAAACTGAATTAAACTGCACGTGGTTTTCTTCTCCTGGTAGGAATAAAATCTAGGGGTGCCGGTTTCTGAGTGCATTAGGGGTGACAGAACCGCTGATTCATCTTTTTCCATTAAATAAAAGAAACAAGCCTGGCTGGATATTTCTTGTTGCTGGGTGTTTAAATGACCCCTCTTATTTCTATTTTCATCATTGGACTATTTACTTTTCGTGATAATGCTCTTTCAAGTAAATAACCAATACCAGCCATTTTATTTGGTCTGCAGATACCGAGTACAAAACTTAGCCTTAGATTTAGAAGGTAAAATACCAGGATCCCCTAAACAGCTAATTACAAAAAGTGAGTGAAAATTTGGATACATAGACAACACAATTGCACAAGAATCAAAGCAGTTGTATTTTAATGCTGGATCAGAAGAGGGGGTGGAGACTATGAAAGATAAAGAAGTCTGCCAAATCAGTGCAGCCTCCTAGCAACAGGTCACTGCATGGAACTCAGGGGTTTAAGCTTCACTTATCCTGTGCCAGCATTACAGCATACACTTAATACTGTTTTTATGTCCCTATTTTAATGGGTAGTGGGAAAGCATCTGGTATGCCAGGACAGTAAAAATTGGCTTCTTTCCCCCAAGCATTAAGATCAAATCTATACCATCAATTATTATGCTACAAATCTAAGTATGAAACTATACATTATGTCAGTAGATAAAGGGTTATCTTCCACATACAGTATCCAGTAATTCTGAAATAAGTCTACTCTAAATAGCTGTGATACTACTGATAAGAATATATTGCCCTCTACTGTCAACAGAAGAGAAGCCAATCTATGAGTGGTAAAGAATTCTAATTTCTTTACAGGATTATGAAGAGGAGACCTGCTTGCTGATCATATCTTAAACATTTGATGTCATGGAAACAAAGAGTCACACTATTGTGGCATTGTCTAACTGTACTTTTTCTATTTTAGTAAAAAAAAACTCAGAACTTAAAAACCGTGAATGAGTGAATGTGAAACACTTGAATTTTGGAAAGAATAATATTTTTAGAGCTTTTGAGACTTAACAAATAAAGACATTTTTTTTCTTCTTCAAATAAAATACCCTACATGTAAAGTAGCGATTTGTTTGTGAGGAAGACAAATTTTATACAAACGTATTTGGAGAGGCTCATTATTTATGTGCTTAGATGCCCTATAGAGTATTTAGAAATTCATGTGTGTATAAATATCTTTACTGAAAACATTCTGCACTTCACCTGTAAAACTTCCCCATAAAATGTGCAGGGGATTTTATTTAAAAAGTAGACAAAAAATATTTTCCCATTTTATTTGTGTTCATTGAGAAAGGCTCTAATGTGGGCCTCTCCAAAAATCAAGAGGCTCTCAAAATCATTTGGATTACCCTCATTTGCCTACTCCAGAAGCTCAGACAGAAATCAGCATTCACACTTTAACGTATGAGCACTGCATAACATTCATTAGTGGGACTCGTCAAGCATTTGTTTTTTCATTAAAATTGAATGAATGGAGGTAAAAAAAATGCACTTACTAGACATTTCAACACATCCTGCAACAGATCTGGTGTGAATAAGCTCAATATAGCATAAAATAATTCGGAAGCAGAGTGAATAGTCATTTTAGATTCTATGCTTCCTTTAACATTTTTGGTTCTATATGTAATTAAATGCTCTGTCTGAAAACACATGACTTACTCATGTTATACCCAAGGCGTTCTGCATAAATCCTCTTGGCCATAAATTGCCCCTCAACAACCGCCCGGATTTCCACATCTTTTGGGAATTCAGAAAGCTGAAAAAAACCCAGTAATTTTTGCTTTATAAATGGAAATGCTCTAGGAAGGTATACTTTATACTATATATATTACAAGACCAAATTAACTATAGACCAAGGTATACATTATATACATTACAAGACCAAATTAACTATAGACTAAAGTATCAAACTACTGTACAGTATAAACATACATCCAAATATGTTCAATTATAGTACATTAAAGTCGGTCAACAGTGAAAAAAGACAATTCTGTGAGTACTCACCTGTAGAATTACTTTTATCATGCATGGCACGGCCTGCTTCACGAAGTCATTACATCTGGGTAATCCGCCACAAGGTGGCGCAGTGCACTGCAGAAGAGTTGTGGCTCCGCCCGGTACCTTATAAAAACTGAATCACCATAGACTTATCCAGTAGTTGACAAGCAGTGATACAAGAACCGGGAACTAATAAAGATAACAACCCCAACTAATTTGGAACAATCACCATTAAGAGGAAACCAAGAACAACGTAACAAGGGTGGGGTGAAGCAGGCCGTGCCATGCATGGTAAAAGCAATTCTACAGGTAAGTACTCACAGAATTGTCTTTTTCCCAAAGCATGGCACGGCCTGCTTCACGAAGTCATTACATCTGGGACTTCCAAAATCAGTGTCCATAAGTAGGGTGGGATCCCCAAAGAGTAACAACAGGCAGTTTAAACCACCACTGTCTGAAGTACCCTGCGGCCAAATGCAGCATCAGCTGAGGCTTTAACATCAACCTTGTAAAACTTGGAAAATGTATGAACAGAAGACCAAGTTGCGGCCTTAGAAACTTGTTCAACAGAAGCTTGGTACTGAAAGGCCCAAGATGCACCAACAGCACGAGTGAAATGAGCAGTAACCCTAAAAGGAGGAACCTTCCCCCTGGCAGAGTAGGCCTGCTCCACCGCCTGACGGATTCACTTTCTGATAGTGGATTTAGCCGGAGGCAAACCCTTCCTAGGTCCAACAGGAAGAACAAAAAGAGAGTCAGATTTCCTGAAAGACTCAGTAGCACCGAAATAAAACTTCAGAGCCCTGGGGACACTAGTGAGCAGCCGATGAAGATGGCAGCAGCCTAACTCGGCTCCTTGCTGTACAGGGATTTTCACCTGCCCAGCAGCCAGAAAAAGTGGCTGATCCCCAGGGAACCCGTGAAGACTCATCTGCTATCCAGAGGGGAGGAAGGTTCATCCGATGGGTGCACAGCTCGTTTTCCCTAGCAAGCCTCAAATCCAAGATGGCGGCCGCGACCTGCGCTCCTCAGACGCCCAGCAGATAATGCAGAGGAGTCCCCGGCACACTTGATCCACACGCAGCCCCGAAGCGCTTGACCAATGACCGGAGGGAGGAAGGAGCCTCCTGGAAGCCAGGCAGCTTGTTTTGTGGCCAGGGTCCGGAATCCAAGATGGCGGCCGCAGCCTGAGCAGACCAGCCACGAGGAGAAGGTGACCGCCTGCACGTCCATCACAGTAAGCAGGGGCCCTGGGGAGAGACACCCTTGACCAGTTGGGGCCATCCATATAGCGGATGGGGCGCAGGGACAGGGGGAAGCCACCGATCACCCCTAGGTGAGCAGCACACCCAGCTAGCCCTGAGATGGCAGCCACATCCGGGCACATGCATAGGCAGCATCCCTCATCCTCACCAATACCATCCCCAGACCTGCTGGACTCGCAGCCAGAATCACAGCCTGAATCCCAGCAGGCGACTCCAGAACCCCCACCAGTCTTGCAGCCTGACCCTGGTATCAGGGACGCAGAGCTACTAAAGAGATTCCAGGCTGTGCTGCATCAGGAGCTGGAAACAGCTACCATGAAAATCTCAGCCACCTTTAAAGCTGAGCTAAGGGCACCTGAGTAAATTGGAGCAGCAGATAAATTGCACCACCACTGTGCTAGAGGAGCACGAATCAGAGGTCCAGCATATTAAATCAGACCTCTCTCTGGCCCATCAAAAAATAGATGATCTTGAGAGTCGCTCCAGGCGTTGCAATCTGAGATTCAGAGGGTTGCCAGAATCCATCGTCGATCTTAAATCTACAGTGACAGCCCTGGTGCAAAAGCTCACTCCATCGATCCCTGTTGAGCGGCTGGAGATGGACAGGATCCACCGAGCCCTAGGCCCACCCCGAGCAGATGGCCAACCCAGAGACATTGTAGTCAAGTTCACATTCTATAACACTAAAGAGATGATTGCTCAAGCAGCTTGGTCGTGCCCTAACCTGATTTTCCAAACCCACAAGTACCAAGTCTACTCCGATCTGGCCCCAGCTACCCTGCAGAGGTGGCGCCAACTAAAACCATGTCTGCTTACTCTCCAGTCACATCAAATTGCCTATAGATGGGGCTACCCGTTTAAATTGATCTTTACCTACGGGGGCCGCACCCACACGATAACGAGCCCTGAAGATGCAGCGGAGACACTTGACCGTCTAAATCTAACTAGGCCCATTGACTGCCCACCTTCAGCGGACCCACCTCAGGAGCAACATTCCAGACCCAACCGAAGGGACCTAAGGGCTGGTGATCGGCGGCCCTACCCTGCACCCACACCCTCCCGGGCATCCAGAAACCGGCAGTTGGAGGTTGGATGAAAGCCACCGATTGACCGTGTCTCTCTTCTTCTTTAACCCAATAGTCGGGCGAAACGACCGTAGTTGGGATACCCTGGGACATTTTCAAGTTTTGAGAGATAATAGGGTCGATTCAAAGAAACATGTAACAGCTTTGATTTGGGTGCCGATCATCCTATTTTTCACGTCCGCTCGTGCGTTCGTATGAACTTGCGAGTGATTCTATAAGCAAATACGTTTCTATCCTAAAATATACGTCCGTTCGTATGTTATCTCCCGAACTTGCCTCAGTCAGTTGTCAATCGTAAAAAACAGGTTGATGTGATCACTTGTTGCGGCGGCAGGCTGTTTTTTCGGCCGCTTCCATCGTCCACCTCTTCCAATTACTTGCGTTTGCCTCTGGTTTTCAATGGTTTTTGGCCTCTTATCTTCGTTCGTTCGTATGTATATAAGGTCTTGCGCATGCGCGATCCAAGCTACACTCCACAAACCAATGTGGGCCCTATCTGACACTACCAATCTCACCACTACTGCCTTGCGCCAGGCTACCACTTACCTTTAGGAACCATAAAACTTACCCAAACCCCTTAGCGCTTGCATCCTTCTTCATTTCTCGGACCCTAAAACTTACCCAAACCCCTTAGCGCTTGCATCCTTCTTCATTTCTCGGACCCTAAAACTTACCCAAACCCCTTAGCGCTTGCATCCTTCTTCATTTCTCGGACCCTAAAACTTACCCAAACCCCTTAGCGCGTGCATCCTTCTTCATTTCTCGGACCCTAAAACTTACCCAAACCCCTTAGCGCTTGCATCCTTCTTCATTTCTCGGACCCTAAAACTTACCCAAACCCCTTAGCGCTTGCATCCTTCTTCATTTCTCGGACCCTAAAACTTACCCAACCCCTTAGCGCTTGCATCCTTCTTCATTTCTCGGACCCTAAAACTTACCCAAACCCCTTAGCGCTTGCATCCTTCTTCATTTGGACGACCCTAAAACTTACCCAAACCCCTTAGCGCTTGCATCCTTCTTCATTTGGACGACCCTAAAACTTACCCAAACCCCTTAGCGCTTGCATCCTTCTTCATTTGGACGACCCTAAAACTTACCCAAACCACATAATGTACATATGTCTATATGTTTCTAAGCATGTATTTTCGTGTTTGTGTAAATGTCTTTTTGGGCGCATATTAGAAATGACACATTTATGAAGGCTTAAAATATTATTTATTAAAATTTGTTTTTTTTTGGTTGTTTTTTGTTTTTTTAAAACATTGTAAAATGTTAAAAAAATTTTTGTTTTTTGTTTTTAAAACAATAAAATTATGTTCACTAAAAGCTAGGTAAAAACTATTTTACAAAATTAGCCAGGACCAGGGGCACTAATCCTCCTCCTCTTCTTCTTCTGTTGGCCCCAACGTCGCCTGTATGGCCAGCAGCTCGGCCACCAACTCCTTTATTCTTTTTTTTTTCCCCTCCAATGTTTTTGGGATCATCCCTGTAACCAATAGAGAAATAAACATAAATAGGAGTACCAGACCGGTTTGTATGCTGGGAATAGATTTTGGGTTAATCAAATACATGTAAATGCATGACATATGTCATTCTTCCAAGGGATAAAGTAAATGCATTTCCCACAGGTAAGTATTGAAACTCCTTAAACCGGACCTTCAACATGATTTAATGAAAATCCCAAACTCTTTCCAAATGATTCTGCACCAGATAAAAGTACATTTGGGTGGATTTTTGATTACTGCTCCGCCATCTGGACTCAGAAGCATAACACTTAATGAGGAGAGGAGAGTGGGATAAAGTACAGGGGAGTAGGTTACAGTTGTGCTTTGGTAATACAGAGCATAGCTGGGTTCAGGGAAAGGTCAGCAGTCCCACAATGCATGGCAGCACCTTACTTTTTTAAATATGTATGCCATGCTGCCTGTAAATATGGCGCATTCCATATGCCGCCATCTTGGATGTTTAAAGGCTCCTAACATGCAGTAGATGCCGGTAGCCTGTTTTTGAATGTTTGCAATCTGTATGTACAGTGTGTGGGATAATTATTAGCTAGGCTCTTAATACGAGTTAGGGTCCGCTTTAAGCTAACGAAGTGCCCACATGAAAGTGTTAACTATACATTGGCTACGCCTTTAGTTATGTGTGTGTTATTAGCTAAAAACACATAAATATGAATTATGGCATGGCTACTTACTTTGTTGGTGGCCGACAGATGGCTGGTTGGGGCCAACAGGATGCCCTTGGTCCTGGCTATGCTGTGAAGAAGTCCCTGTAGAAACATGTGACATTTGGTTAGTTGTTGTATAGAGTCACTATTCCCAACATATCTGGCTCCCAGTCTGGCTGACATCACTCACCTTCGCCAGGATCAACTTCCAGCATCTCTGCTGCCTCCTCCTCCACTATCTCACCCGCTCCCGAAGCTTCTACAAATACATAATAAAGGAGCACTTAGTTTTTGGCCTGGCATGTATATCTTTGTGCATATACATGAAGAGTGACATACCAGAGCCTTCCCCATGCCTGGCCGGGTATGACTCCACGCCCACGCGGTTTGGCCCCTCCTCTGTGGTAAGGTCCAGGGGCTGGTCTGAGGAGGCCACAGAGGAGGGGTAGGTCCGTCGCCCGGGAGATCCACCACCTTCACTCACAGATGCAGAATCATGCAGCACTGGTCGGCCTGTGCGCCTCCGGGTGCGGCGAATTCTGAAATCCATTTCCAACACTAACAAAGAAAAGTCATTATAAATAAAGGCATAACTTATACATTTGGAACATATACCATGCTATCGCTTTGTACTTACATGGGAAATGGATCCCAAAAAACCTCCGCACCCGGGGCATGTGCAGACGTTTCAGGTCCGACCAATGCTGCATTATCTGGGTGTGAGTGAAGGTGGTGCTGGTCACACGGTGGATTTCCGCGATGATCTCCCGGGCGATGTCCCTTTTTTCGCACACATTGGGCGCGAAGTCATACCGGCGCTGAAGCATGATCTGAAAAACATAATGGACACAGAGCTTTTACTTTTACACACAGAGCCATATGTGTTGCATCACAAGTTGCGAATGTCATGTCATTAACACACACATTTAGAGTGCCAGCCATTTTTGGGGAGTGCCTTAAAGCGGACGTTCACTATGATTCAGAGTCTGGTCTTATGTTATATGTTTCACACACCATGTACATACAGCTAGCCAACATTACAAATCAGGCCACCTGCATCTATGGCATGTTAGGATGGTTTGAACATCCAAGATGTCGGCTTATGCTTAGGCTTTTTGCCCACGTGTGTGGCTTGCCGTTGTGTTTTGAGGTCTTAGGCAAACAGTGGTCCGCAAACATCCGCATCAAGGTCCGAGACAGGCCAGGTTTGACAGCTAGCCACGCTACTCCACAGGTTCATTAACTGGTGCTAAGCCAGAGCAATTGCCCTAATTAGGACATCAGCATAGAGAGGTGAAAATGTGGCCTGGCTCGGCCCTTGAGGATGAAGTGTGAGGAGCCTGTTCTTAAACATTAAGATCCCCAAAACTAGGTCCAAACGCATCATTTACATTTAGTACATCAGTCAGTATTAGCTTAAAAGGCAGATCAAGGCACTTACCAGCATGAGGATCTCTTCCTGTTGACGGGTGAAGATAGTGGGCGCCATCTTTATGCTTCTTCAAGGCAGCAGATAAGTGAAACCCCAGCGGTTTCCTGGTTCCGTACGAACGTACGTCCGTACGAGCGCGTAGTCGTGCGCATAGGCGTCAGACGCTGGGCGCATGATTTAAAGGTTCCTGCACCCAAAGCTCATTCTCTTTGAGCTTTTTGAGAAAATGGCACCCAAAAAGGCAGCAGCTAAACGCGCCCAGCCAAGGCAGACCTCTGAGGGCCCAACCACCAGGTCCCAGCAAGGACCCAAGAAGCTAAGGGCCCAGAAGGCAAGTACCACCTCGGCCCCACCAAGGGACACTGGACCCTCCCTTTCCCAAAAAAGGGCCCCAAAGGCACGTGCCCCTGCGGCCAAAAAACAGGCCACAGCAGCCACCACCACCTCTGCCCCCAGAAGAGGCCGCCCAAGGGAGCCCACACCACCCATGCTTTCAAGCCGGGCACTTAGCCAACCCAGGCCCCGCAGCAGGCCCAGAACACCATCCAGGCCCCGCAGCAGGGCCAGAAGCCCAGCAAGGCAACACAGCAGGCCCAGAACACCATCCAGGCCCCGCAGCAGGGCCAGAAGCCCAGCAAGGCTACACAGCAGGGCCAGAAGCCCAGCAAGGCAACACAGCAGGCCCAGAACACCACCCAGGCCCCGCAGCAGGGCCAGAAGCCCAGCAAGGCAACACAGCAGGGCCAGAAGCCCAGCAAGGCAACACAGCAGGCCCAGAACACCATACAGGCCCCGCAGCAGGGCCAGAACACCATCCAGGCCCCACAGCAGGGCCAGAAGCCCAGCAAGGCAACACAGCAGGCCCAGAACACCATACAGGCCCCGCAGCAGGGCAAGAACACCATCCAGGCCCCACAGCAGGGCCAGAAGCCCAGCAAGGCAACACAGCAGGGCCCGAAGCCCAGCAAGGCAACACAGCAGGGCCCGAAGCCCAGCAAGGCAACACAGCAGGGCCCGAAGCCCAGCAAGGCCGCGCAGCAGGGCCCGAAGAGCATCCAGGCCCCGCAGCAGGGCCAGAACACCATCCAGGCCCCACAGCAGGGCCAGAAGCCCAGCAAGGCAACACAGCAGGGCCCGAAGCCCAGCAAGGCAACACAGCAGGGCCCGAAGCCCAGCAAGGCCGCGCAGCAGGGCCCGAAGAGCATCCAGGCCCCGCAGCAGGGCCCGAAGCCCCCGACCTGGCACCAGCCGGGAACATAGCCCCCGACCTGGCACCAGCCGGGAACATAGCCCCCGACCTGGCACCAGCCGGGAACAGAGCCCCCCAAGAGGCCAAAGAATGGCCACCCGGACCACATCTACACCTGGAAGTTCGGTGGCCAGCCACGCAAGAACACCCAGTCCCTTGGCCAGTCCAGTCCAGTCATTGGGAAGCCAGCAATCCTTCCATTCCCCTACCCAGCCCCAGGCCATAATGTCACCACATGTGTCTGCACACATGGAGGAGCACCCAAGCCAACCATCTGTCCGCACATTGCGGCGCGGACATTTGAGTGGGAGATTCTCCCATGACCAAAATATGGCATTGGCTAGTGGCCTTACATTATACTATGACGAGCTCTATGGGAGCAAATCAAAACACACCACTAAGCAGCGCAAGATGGAATTGTTTGAAACCATCCTACGACAAGTAAATGCAGCGGGGGAAGAGAGGAAAGATGTTGGACAAATCCAGAAGAAAATTTCGGATCTCAAATATGCTGTACGTCAAAAAGAAATTAAAAGGCATAATTACAGGTAAATAAATGATGTCTCCAAATGTAATGATTAGGATGTACTGTATGCACCTTTTCTGGGTACCAAACTATTTTTTCATTTCAGCATGAAAACTGGAGGTGGCTTTCCAACCAAACTGGAGTTTACACCTGCTGAGGAGATTGTGCTGGGCCTTCTCCATCCTGTCGCGGTCGGTGGCCATGCGGGTCTAAGGGACACAGACTCACCGACCCGTACACAAGGTGAGTACTCTTAATCTGCATGTTTGCCTGTTTGCCCAGAAAATTAAAGTTCACTAGTACCAAGATGACGGTATGGCCCTATGGTGTGGCTTGCTTGGCCTCGCACTACTGTGCCTGTTTGTGTCCTGTTTTGGTCCCTGTGAATCACGCATTTTGGACCACATACATTATGTAAAAGAACAATTAACACTAATTATGTGTGAAGGAACGAAGTTTATGAAGAAAAGTGATATATTTTGACTCAATCACAAAACACACATCATTAGGGATGTGTTGGCTATTTGTTGTGTGAGTTGTGTTTGAGGTAAAAATTTAATTCAACACCCCCAAACATATCTGACCTAGAGCAGCGAGACTCAACTGGCGGCCCGGGGTCCCAATGCGGACCTTGCCACCAGATTCCCAGACCCCTGCCCAGACAGCCCTGCACTCAGTTACTTCTGTGTTGACGTGCTCAGAGCTGCCCCCTTGATCGGCGATGTAGTGGTTGGTCTCCTGGCCAATGTCATGGCTCCATGAAACCTAGCATTGCAATATGAAGTACTGCACAGGAAGTGGCATTGCAAGGTACACACTAACTTGGTGCATCATTCTCTTTGTCCAATCCTGTCCCGCTGCCCCAGCTCTGCCCCATCTGCCCCACCATCTGCCCCCCCCCCACATCAGCCCCATCCATTCCTAACAGATTTGCTCCATCCATCCCATCACCATCCATTCCTGTCCTCCCAGCTTTAGCCATCCAATCCCTGTCCCCTCAGCTCTGCCCCATCCAGCCCAGCAAGGGCAAGCAGCCTTTATTAGTTTGCACTTGGCAATCTCTAGCCCCTCCCCCAGTGTGCTGATTTCTAACTAGACACCGCCTGCGACAGCCCCATGCCCGGACCTTCACCTCTCACCGGATACCTTTAAATGGACCTTTACAAGAAGTGGTTGAGTACCCCTGACCTAGAGAATGGTAGTCAAACTCAAAATAGTTGCTCTGCAAGTTGTATGCTGACTGGGTACACTTCCTGACTTCGAACTGAGGTCAGTTAGCAGTTTACTCGATCCATTGCACATATGTTAAATTGAGTGTATTTTACCAATTGGACCCATTGCTGTAGAGTTGCTTAATATTAGAAATAGTGGCTTGTTTTAGTACGTACCCAAACAATGCTTATGTGTGTGTTTACCTTGTTTTGTTTTCTCTTCTTCAGCCCAGCATGACCCCTCAGCAAGTGTAAACTCACCCCCCAGTTTGATTATGCCTACCAGGTCCGTACAGCATAGGAGCCCAGATCCGAGTTTTCCGGTAAGTTTATTTAGTACCCAAAATACTACCAAGTGCTTAAGCATGTGTTAAACTGATGGAATCCTAATTTGGGACGCCAACTTAACCTTTTTTTTTCTATGTCCCTACAGACCCACACACTCATGGAAGAGATCCAGGAAATGGAGGAAGATGATGTATCCCTGCTGGCCACGTCCGATGACCTCCCCCTGGGTCCCAATCTGCAACTGCTCCCTAATGTTTCTCTGGCCAATCCTCAGCAGCAGAGTGAATCTGCATCCATTGTGCATGCACATGGGGAGACTGACACAACAGTCCCCAGTGTTCACTCTGCTGCTGAGGATTTGCCAAGCATGCCTGTTGCTGTTGAGGGGACGACACAACGCGGCAGGGCACGCCCAAGAGCCAGGGTAATTGTGCGGCGGACTCCATTACGCCGCCGGACAATTTCCCAGGGGAGGCACAGTGCCCTGCTTGATTTATGGAACCAAGAGAGGGACTCTTTTGAGGCACAGCTCGTAACTGAGCGGGAGGAAAGGCATGCCGATATGGTCAACCTAACTACCACCTTACAGGGCATCCTCGCGGAGTTTCGGACCCTCAACAGCAACATGGTCAATGCAAGTAATGGCATCCAGTCAGCCATGGCTGAGATGACCAATATGCAGAGAAACAATATGGAGCAGTTGCAAATTCACAATGCAACCATGGCCCAGGTTAGGTCCCATCCCCACGGACCTCCACCTGGGTTTTATGGGCAGCCACCCTATTAATCCATGAATGTGTGGGACATCTTTTCTCTTCCCCCCCACTGTATTTACTTGTCCTTTGAGGTTTCAAACAATCCATTTTGTGTTTCACATGCAGGTTGTGTTTTGTATTTGCTCCCATAGAGCTCCTTAGAGTAATGATTAAGGCCACTAGCCAATGCCATAGGTCTATGTGCTGTCTAGTTGGCAACTATCATGTGCCAATTATGGCTTTTGACATTTGTTTGGTTTGTGCTCCTCCTGTTTGCAGACATGTTTGTGTGACATTATGGCCATGCCCAAATATCCCTTGGCACAGGCAATATTAATGACTGGACTAGGCTGGCCTTTGGACTGGGTGTCCTTGTTTGGTTGTGCCACTCTCTTCCAGGTGTAGATGTGGTAGATTTAATGTTAATACCTTATTTGTTTTTGAGCCACAGTTGTATGTGGATTTTTATTTGTTATGCACCACCAATCAAAGTGCAAAAAGTAAAAAAAATTCAAACTTACAATACTTGTTGCGTTTTGAGTTGAAACACATTTAACATCACCTTGGGCTAAAGCAGATACATTTTTGGTTAAGAGGTGTAAAAATGCAAAGATCAATCTAAGTAAACACCAGGAAAAACATTAGGCAACAATTAAGGGAAATTGTGTATTTATTTAAGGTAATGCCACATTACGGCCAAACAAATATTTGAAAATAAAGGCAAATACACACACACAGAATGGCAAGACAAAAAAAGGCTTTAACTAAAATGCTGCAATATCAAATTTGCTCTCACTGATTGGCCAGACTCACTGGGTGGGCCCACATAATTGTCACCATCATCTTCGGGGGCTGTAGAGGGCAGAACATCCACATAACGGGGGACACGTTCTTGAATGGCAAAATTATGCAGAACAGCACATGCCATTATGATGTCTATCACTTTGTTAGGAGCATATTGCAGGGCGCCCCCGGTATGGTCCAAACAACGAAAACGTGTCTTCAACAGTCCAAATGCCCTCTCAACAACAGCCCTGGTCTTGCGGTGCGCACGATTATAGGCTTCCTGAGAGGCATCCTGGGGCCGCAGCACAGGCGTCATGAGCCAGGGGAGAAGTGGGTAACCGGAATCACCTTAACAAGACAATTAAATAACAAAAATTAACACATTGCAAGACAACAAACACAAACAATTTGACATATATCAAAATGAGGTAAGCTAAAGGGCCAAAAAAGACACCCAGGGCACATTACAAAAAACACTATTGGGCCAAATGTAGTACATAACTAAAAATGCAGCTTAAATAAAGCAAAGAATGAAAAAACATCTGCACGGACAAGGCTGTTTAGAAATATGTTTTTGATTCTGGCTTCGCAAATGTTACAATTAGGATGCTGCTGAGGGGCCCACACCATTTCGATAAAGAATGCACTGTATGCAGTTTAAGTCCACTTTGGCGTTGCAAGACCAATACTACAAAAGGACAAAAAACTAGCAGATACTTCGGGACAATCTGCTACCCAATATATTTTGGGACATGGAAGTTACAGACATCCTAACCAAAGTTATAAAAAAAACAGAAGCACAAAGGGAGCAAAGCGTTTGGTTGAAAAACAAAATACAATCCACAAAAGCCCCCCCAAAAAAATGCTGGTTCGTTTTTTTGACAAGAATTATAAAGCTAAAATAGGCAAACAATACAGATTCCTGGGAAATATCGGTAACCAAAAATAGGACACACTTACCAAGCAGCCATGCACCCGAAAATTCCCCAGACTCAAATCTCCTAAACAAACCAGATCGTCTCAGGATATAGGAGTCGTGCGACGATCCAGGGTAGCCGGCAAGGACACTCAGGAAACGCATGTCCGGCCCCACCACGGCCTGGACATTAAGGTAGTGTCCCATTTTTCGATTCCTTAAGGCAAAAACAAAAAAAAAGGGTAAGTGATAAGGGCAAAAAACATTTAGAAAAAAAAACATGTCTGCACACAAATTCAAACAACAAATGAGAAGCCTAAATAAAGCATGTACACAAAAGTCCAAACAAAAATATGCTGCCGCCAAGGAAAATAGGTTACATTACACGTTGGGCCCCATAATAACCCAAACCCAAAATATATACCTATATATATATTCGTCGGATGCCCTAGGTACGAGTGCCACATGTGTGCAGTCAACAGCACCAATTACGTTGGGCATGTCGGCCACATTATAAAAACCAAGCTTAATGGCGTTTCTGGCTGCCATATCATCCGGGAAAAAAATATATTTGGGAGTTATGGCAGCCATGCCTTCCAAAAATTTAGAGAGTGCGCGGCTCAGCGTAGGCTGGGACATCCCCACGGAGAGGGCACCCAGCCTCTGGAACGAGCCGTTCGCCAAAAATTGCAGGCAGCCAAGCATCTTGGTCATACCTGAAATTGCATGCCCCTTCCTTGTGGTGCGGGCTAACCATGGCCGCAGCTCACTATATAATTTATGGAGGGAAGCGCGATTAAGCCTGGTCAGCTCAAACAGCTCAACATCATTCATGCTATCGATGTTCATGCGACGACGCAGGGGCAATCTGCTCTCAGACATCCGGATCAAATCGATGCCAAAAAGCATAAGCCCTTGATGTGCCACAAACTCGCTCCTCTCCATCCTACTCCCGAGGCCAAATAGCTGCCGGCAAACATTTCGGGAAACCGCTCTTTAATGGGCTTCAAAACAATTAGCAATCACCTCTCTGAATTGGTCGCAAGCCCATGTGAAGCACGTAAAAAATAGGATCGGACCTAAAAAATACGATTTGGACGGGAAAAACACACGAACTAACGCAAAATATACGATTGACGTCCGGAAAGCGTATGTTCATATACGTCTATGCGCGAACGTTCGTGCGAATACGAAATGGCCAAAAAAAAAGGAAAAAATGACAAACACCCACCCAAACTTACGATTCTCGATCCGAAATCAATTAACTTTTGCTCTTTGAATCGAGGGGAATGTCTCTCTTCCTCTTGGCATTACCAGATAAGTTGTGTTGATATGTTTAAGTTGAGCCTGATTGGGACACGCGTCGCCCGTTGAGGTGAGAGAATTTTTTTTTTCTCTCTCCTCTCGCCAGTCCGGCGGGCCACGGGCGTCCCTTATTGGTTAATAGATACTTTGAAGCTCATTTCATAAGATGGTTTGTATAATGTTTCAGATGGCCGGGCCCTGAGCCCCCCCATGGCGGAGGCTCGGTCGGTTAGCTGGGTCCCCCCGGGACCACGGCTGACCTGACAATCTGCTGAGGGCCACCATGGGCGCGGGCAAAGCTGTTCCGTTTTACTTGGGGGTGGCCCCCGCCCTCGGCCGGAGACTACCCCCTGCGACTGGGGGGGAAGCTCCTACCGTTATCCTAATTGGGGCTTTGCCCCGTTAGTGGGACTGTGAGATGCTATTGGGACTGCTCGGTTTGCGTACTCAGTGCATCCCTGGTAATAATTAAATCTCAGGTTGCACTGTTTTATAGAGTTTTGTTTAGCGTCTCAGTTCTCAAGTTTTTTTCATGGGTTATGTTGGCACAATGGTTAGAGGTTTTTATAGCATGGGCCTTACGGAAGAGTGCTCTTACGTTTGAACATCTGCCCACAACACAGGCCCGCAACAACTTAGTGGGGGCGATGAGAGTGCAATCCCCTCTCTTCCATAGGATCATCAATCACACTAATTCTGCCATAGTATGTTACACAAGCGCAGGCGATACCCCGGGCAGAGGCGACCCCCTCCAGACCCCTAAGACTCCCAGTTGTGAGGTTTTTCCCCCCGGAAGGCAAACCAGTGACTGTTGAGTAGTCAGTACCCATCCAATACCTTCCTCTGCTTTGCGCAGTAACTTTGTCACACCCCTTATTGGCTAACTTTGGGAGTTATTTTATTGTTTGACACCTACCCATCCATCCCTCCCCCCCTACTGCCTCTTACCCCTCCCGACCGCCCTAACCCACTACAACTCTAACCCTTAGCGAACCCTTGAAATCCCCCCTCCCCCCTTTTTTTTTCTTTTTTTTTCTCCTTCTCTCTTGTCTCCTCTTGCTCTCCTTCCCCTTATCCTCCTTACTTCTTTATTTTCTTCCCCATTCCCCCAAGGCACCAACTTACACTAGCGTGATGAGCCAGCCATAGAACTTACCGGCTGGAGCCAACCTTAACTTTGGCACTAACACACAACGTCCAGGGTTTCAACTCACAACTTAAGAGGGCAAAGGCGTTTCATTGCTATAAGCAATTGCAAGCAGACATTTTGTGTCTCCAGGAGACCAGATTCTCGACGACAAGCTCCCCAAAGTACTTACACCCGCAATATCCAATATTATTTTCAGCATGCTTTAGGGAAAAGACCCGGGGTGTGCTTATTGCATTTAGGTGGAACCTCCTGTTCAAATGTGAATCCCAGATAGTAGACCCAACAGGCCGTTACCTGTTATTGGTGGGATATCTGGATGATACACTGGTAACAATTGTATCCTATTATGCACCCAATACCCACCAGACAAACTTCTTCTCTCATCTAATTAAAAAGATTAAGGATCATGGCAAGGGTATGCTAATTATGGCCGGGGATTCTAATATCGGACTAGATCCAAAAATGGATAGATCCAGTCCACAAGGCAGAAGTTCCCTATCTGCTTCCTAGCCCACTCAACATCCCCCTCACCGAATTAACACAATGCTCAAAGAGGCATCCCTTGTAGACATATGGCGTGAGGCGAACCCAAGAACGCGGGACTATACTTTCTATTCCAATCCCCATGACTCATTTAGTAGAATAGATCATATCTTGGTAACACAGAATCTGGTCCCCATGGTCCACAAATGCCAAATACTATCAGCGCCCTGGTCAGACCATACGCCGGTTGCAATGAGTTTTAGTACTTCCCCCCCAGCCCCCAGACCTTTTAAGTGGAGGATCAATGATTCCCTGCTATCACACAAAGATACCCATGAGCAAGTTCTTCAATCTATAAAAACTTATTTCGCAACCAACAAAGACACTGCCACAGCAGTGAATATTTGGGAAGCTCATAAGGCAGTTATGTGGGGCAATCTTATCGCGCTGGCCTCGGCCATCAAAAAGCGCAGAACTGACAAAGTGACCCAGCTTACCACACAGCTAGAGCAGTTGCGCAGGGATTGGGCGGCGAATCCGACAAGAGATCTTAAACAGAAGGTGGATTCGGCCAGTATACAGCTTAACTTGGATGAGATGGTGGAAAAGAGGCTTAGATGGGGTAAGCAGAGGCACTACGTGAGAGCTAATAAACCTGACACCCCCCTGGCAAACAGATTGCGATGCTCGTGGCCGAGGCAGTCCTTGGTCTCGCTCAAAACTCCAGAGGGGAACCTCACAGCGAACCCTCTCAAGATTATACAGATATTCAGAGGTCTGTTAAGCAAGCTTTACAAGCCCCCCCATGCGTTTCCCCGAGAGGAAGCTGCCAAATTTCTAGACTCAGTCTCATTCCCTAAACTGCAAGACGCTCACAACGAATGTCTAGAGGCAGAGATCACGGTCCCAGAAGTATTGAGAGCCATTAAGAGCCTTTAGACATCCAAAATGCCCGGACCAGACGGATTTTCGACCCTATATTTTAAGAAATATGCCACAGAATTGGCCCCCTATTTAACCGCCATGCTTAACTCCCTAAAAGACCAGGGTTCTTTGCATCAGTCATCTTTGGGGGCCTAGATAAGCATGATTCAGAAGCCTGATAAGGAGCACTCAGACGCACAAAATTACAGGCCTATATCATTACTTAATGTTGACGTCAAAATTTTAGGGAAAGTCCTGGTTACCAGGATTAACGAGTTCCTGGGTACTATAATAGGCAAAGACCAGGTGGGCTTTATCCCATATAGGCAGGCCTCGGAAAACATTCGTAGGCTGCTTCACCTGATTGAGATGGCTCAGCAAAGAGACATCCATAGCCTCCTCCTGGCTCTAGACATGCAGAAGGCTTTTGATTCTCTCTCATGGGATTACATGAGCTGCGCTCTCCAGAAGTGGGGCTTTGGAGATAACTTTCTCGCTTGGATCCGCTCTATTTACTCCTCCCCCTCGGCTAGAGTGCAATACAATGATTATCTTTCTGAGCCATTCTCGATTGGCAGAGGCACCCGCCACGGATTTCTGCTCTCTCCGGTATTGTTTGTACTGGCACTGGAGCCTTTGGCTCTTGCTATTCGGGCAAACCCAAACATAAAGGGCATTGAAATGGTGGGACATCACTATAAGACGTGCCTGTTCGCCAATGATATTCTGCTGACCCTCTCTCAGCCCCACACTTCGCTACCTAACTTGCTTCAGCTTTTAGAAACTTTCTCGAAGATCTTGGGCCTCAAGGTCAATAAGGAAAAATCAGTGGGACTCAACTTAAATATCCCTACCCCAGCCCTAAATGTCCTTCAATCCAACTTCCAATTTCATTGGGCCTCGGGAGCCCTATCCTACTTGGGCGTCAAAATTACGCCGCATTACCAGTCTTTATATCAGGCAAACTACCCTCCCCTCTTTAGAATGGTAAAGATGATGCTGGATACCTGGCGCGGTCATGAGATATCCTGGATTGGAAGGATAAACGCAATAAAAATGACCCTGCTTCCGAAGCTCTTATATTACTTCAGAACTCTCCCAGTGCACATCCCACAATTTCAGATTAAAAACATACAAAACAGCATAATGAAATTTGTCTGGGGGAAGACTAGGCCGAGAGTAACTAGAGCTACCATGACTAGGCACAGGAAGGAAGGAGGTTTGGGGGTTCCATGCATTTACAGATACTATCACGCAGCCCAGATAGGGAAGCTCCAACAGCTACATGTTCAAAGGGAAACCCCTTTGTGGGTAGCGCTAGCGGCCTCGGCATGTGACCCAATTCCGGTGGACAGTTTGATGTGGATACTGCCGCAATATAGACTGCGAATCTTGTGCCCAATCCTAAATCACTCTCTCCGAGTCTGGGATGGGACAAAATATTCGGGGAATTTAATTTCACCACACCTCCCCTTAATGCGAATCACTAAGAATCCGCTGTTCCCTCCAGGGCTGGACCCCAAAATGTTCAGCTGGTGGGAGCACGTAGGGATTAGCAAACTACCATCTCCTGATTAAAGACGAGATAATCTCCTGGCCCACGCTACAGGAAAGGGAGAATGTACCGCCTTTCAGGTACAATTCAGGTATTTACAACTCCGTCATTGGGTTTGCGCCCTTGCTCGAAAATAAGATTAAGGACTCGGAAATGACTTCTTTCAAGAAACTCTGCGCGCGGGGGACTCCGACTGCAGGCCTTGTGTCCACTATCTACTCACACCTCATAGCGTTGCCCGCCAATTCAAAACATGGGTACATGGCCAGGTGGGAGGCTGACCTGGGTCTGGTGAGGGATAGGAGGGACTGGGTAGAGATATGGGCTAGAATTAACAGGTGCTCCATTAATGTTATGACCCTGGAAGCAGCATACAAGATGCTCACCAGGTGGTATCTGGTGCCTTCGCATATAGCTAAGGCGATCCCGGGCTACCCAGCACATTGCTTTAGAGGCTGTCCCTTAGAGGGTTCTGTTTTGCATATATGGTGGGAATGCCTTAAGGTAAAAAGGTTTTGGTCGCGGGTTTTTGGTCTCCTGCGCACTCTCTTGCAAACTCAGATACGTCAAGACCCCTGGGTGGCCCTACTACATGTGAAGCCGGAGGGTGTCACCAGAATCCAACACACCCTACTTACTCAACTTATGTTGGCAGCAAAACTAACGATCACTTGCTCCTGGAAGAAGCCGGGAATCCCCTTCCAGGTAGTTAAAGACAGACTTAGCGGCATCTTGATTAATGAGAAGCTGACCAGTATTCTGAGGGACTCACATGCTAAATTTATCAGAATATGGAGGCCTTGGGTGGAATACGCCTACCCAGAAATACGCAACACCTTACTGCAATGAGCGATGATCTGTTGTTTCTCCCTTTTTTTTTTTTCTCTCCTTCCCCCCCTCCCTCAACTTTAACTTAGGCCGCCCCCCCATCTCCCTCTCCCCCCACCCCTCCCCGCTTTCATCTCCTCCTCCCTTTCTTCTTACCCGGCTTATCCTTCCGTGAATTTAATATTGGACCCTTACACATACTAAGCTGGGAGGCGGGAGGACAACGCCCTGTGTAAAAGTTGCTACTGGAGTTAGGCCGCTTAGGCAGACACGCTGGTGCTAGACAAATAACTGAGTCGTGCAAACACATTTACAGATGTAGTAGATACTTTATTGTTGTATTGAAATGTTTGCAATGTATCAGTTCTATGAAAGTTGAACGCCGTTATGCTGTACAACAATATTATGCCATTGTCATCTGTATTTTTCTAAAAAAAAAAAAAAGAAAAAATCTTAATAAAAAGATTGAAAAAAAATAAAACTTCAGAGCCCTAACAACATCCAGAGAATGAAGGGTCCGCTCCTTGGCATTAGCAGGTTTAGGACACAAAGAAGGCAAAACAATGTCCTGATTGAGATGAAAAGCAGACACAACCTTAGGCAAGAAATCCGGCTTAAGCTGAAACACCACCTTATCCTGATGCCTTTCAAAATAAAGAGGTTTGATGGAAAACGCTGCCAGCTCAGAAACTCGCCTGACAGGAGTAATGGCCACCAAAAGAGTCAGAATGGGCAAGGCAGCCCCACGTATAGGCTCAAAGGGAGGACCCTGCAGAGCAGACAACACCAGATTCAAGTCCCAAACAGGTAGCATAGGCTTACGTGGCGGACGCACATGAGTAACTCCCTGGAAAAAAGTCTTAACCAACCGGTGATTGGCAAAGGATCTTTGGAAAAAAATTGCCAGAGCTGACACCTGTCCCTTGAGGGTACTAAGTTGAAGGCCCGAATCCAAACCATGTTGCAAAAATGCCAGAATCCTGGGGATAGAAAACACCCGACAAGGAAGAGACGTGGACTCACACCAGGCAATGTAAGCATGCCAGATCCTTTAGTAGATAAAGGACGAGGACTTCTTCCTAGCCCTAATCAAGGTATCAACAACAGAAGCCGGCAAACCCTTATCCATCAAGATGGAGGTTTCAGCAGCCAAGCCGTTAAAGCCAGCGTTTGTAAATTGGGATGGCACAGTGGTCCCTGAGTGAGCAGATCTGGATCCTTGGGCAGGGCATACTGATCTGCTGCCAACTGCACGACATCTGCGAACCACACCCTCCTTGGCCAACAAGGGGCCACCAGAATGGCTGGTACCCCTTCCTGGGCTATTTTGCACAGCACCCTGGCCAGCAGAGGGAACGGAGAGAACACATAGAGAAGCTGAAACTCCATCCAAGGCATTGCTAACGCATCCGTGGCGAAGGCCAGAGGGTCCTGTGACAGAGAGACAAACCTGAGAAGCTTGTGATTGTGGCGGGACGCAAACAGGTCCACATCTGGCTGACCCCAGCGGTGACACAGGGAGTGAAAAACCTTGTTGCTGAGGGACCATTCCCCCAGCCGAGACGTCCCCCTGCTCAGGGAGTCTGCCTCCTGGTTCTCCACTCCCGGAAGGTAAACCGCCGAGCTGCAAGGGACATTCTCATCCGCCCAAGACAGTATCAGAGACACTTCCTTGAGGGCTCGCTTGCTCTGAGTCCCTCCCTGATGATTGATGTAGGCAACCGCCGTCTGGTTGTCCGAGCGGCTCTGAACAGCCCGAGGGTGTGAGGTCAGCTGAGAAAGAACCAACCTGATCGCCCTCAGTTCCAGGACATTGATGGGAGCATGGGCCTCCTGGGGGCCCCCACTGACCCTGGAACTGCAGAGAATTCCAAAAGCCCCCCCAACCAGTAAGACTGGCATCTGTGGTGACAGTCTCCCAACACTGGGGCAGAAATGTCCTGCCCACCAGGAGGTTCCCTAAGTCCAGCCACCACGAGAGGGACTGTCTGGCCAGGGGGGACAGAGCAAAATCCTGATCCAGGAACAAAGGGTCCCGATCCCAAACTGACAAGAAGTGCAACTGAAGAGGTCTCATGTGAAACTGAGCAAGGGGGACCGCCTCGAAGCAGGACACCATCAGGCCCACCAACTGCATCCCTTCCTGGATGGGGGGATGGGGACACAAGAGCAGAGCCCGTGCCTGCTGCTGAAGGCCCTCCACCTTCTGCTGAGGCAGGAATACCTTGACCTGAGAAGTATCCAAAGTCATGCCCAGAAAAGACCTCAACAAAGACGGAGACAGTGAAGACTTGGGGTAGTTGATCACCCAGCCGAAGGACCCGAGAGTGGAGTATCCCTCTCGGCCTGAGGAAGAGACTGAGCCACAATCAGAATGTCGTCCAGGTAAGGAAGAATGCGAATGCACTGATGCTGCAGCAGAGCCATCATGCCCGCCAGCACCTTGGTGAACACCCGAGGCACCGAGGCGATACTGAACAGTAAGGCCACAAACTGGTAATGCTGATCCTCCAGAGCAAACCTGAGAAATCTCTGATGACCTGGGAAGATTGGCACGTGGAGATAAGCATCCTTGATGTCCACGGAGGTCATGAAATCGCCCAGGTGAAGGGTACTGACAGCCGAGCGAAGGGTCTCCATGCGAAAGTGCTTGAACCTGACAAACCTGTTCCCTTCAGGTCCAGGATGGGCCTCAAGGACCCGTCCTTTTTGGGGACCGTGAACAGATTGGAATAGAAACCCTGACTCCGTTCCTGGGGAGGCACCGGGCAAATGACTCCTGACTCCAACAGACGTTGAACCGCAAGGCGCAACCCCTGAGCTGACAGAGGGTTGTGAGACATCCGGGATCTGATGAATCTGGAGGGCGGCCAGTCTGCAAACTTTATCTTGTAACCGGAGGACACCACCTGCTGAATACACCGGTCTGAGACGCGTAACCTCCAGACATGAGCAAAGAGCCGAAGCCATCCCCCAACCCGGATGGGTGAGGGCGCCTCCTCATGGCTGAGGGGGTCTGGGAGAAGGTTTGGGTTTGGGGTCCCATGAGAGCCCGGGACGACCACAGGACCTGCCACGGCCCCAAGAACCCCTGCGGATACATGAAAAGAGGGGGCCTCAACCTCCTCTAGGGGCACAAAAGGAGGAGAAGGAAGCGGAGGGCCCCTGAAAAGGCCGAGGCTGCCTCCTACGCTGAGGCAGCCTACCATCCTTGGCTAAAACATCCAGACGCTCACCAAAGAGCTGCAGCCCCACAAAGGGGAGCCCAGTAAGAGCCTTCTTAGCAGCAGCATCAGCTGCCCACTGACGCAACCAAACAGAGCGGCGCATAGCCACCAAAAGGGCAGAGGCCCTACTACTCAGCCGTACCACATCATCCATGGCAGTAAGGATAAAGGCAACAAATTCAGAGCAAAGCAAGAGGGCCCTATACTCCTCCCTACCAGCTGTAACGCCATCAAGGAGACAATTGATCTGTCTCTTAAGAGCAATGGCTGTAATGGCAGAGGCACAGGCCGGACGCAGCCCAGCCCCTACAAATGTAAAAGCATGGCAGGCCAGCTGATCCATACGCTGGTCCTCACTGTCCCGCAGTGTAGTAGTGTCAGGGGAAGGCATGACTGAGATGTTGGACAGCCCTAGAACGGGAGCGTCCACCTCGGGGGGGGGGGGGGGGGACCTGACCATCGCTTAACCAGTTCAGCAGGAAATGGTTATTTCTTATCCAACCCTTTGGGCACCGCGGGCAATCTACTAGGATGTTACCACTCCTTGAGAACCAAATTAGTGAAATGACTCTGCTCAGGGAACTCCAGACGCTGCTTAACAGTACGAAAAAGCTCACCCTGTTTCCTCTTAGCCACCTCAGGGGGGACAATGTGCAAGATTTCAAAAATGTGAGACAACAGATTAGCAGTGTCTTCAGGGAACCAGGAATCCTCAGACTCAGACCCAAGGTCACTGTCGCAGCCCACCTGCTGGTCCCCAGAGGAATCAGAGCCCGGGAAAAGCTCCCCCTCCTCTAGGGAGTAACGGTCATCAAAAAGATCAATTTCCTCCTGCTCCTCAGTAAACCGCGCAGGCATGGGAGCCAGGTGCCGCTTCTTGCTAGAGGCCTTACGTGGAACAGGCCTGGCAAGCTGTTTTTCAATGCTGGCCACACGAAATGCCAGATCAGATTGAGACCCCCTGCTAGAATCCCCTACAATGGGGGCTAAATGCAGGCGCGGCGGGGTAGGTGATGCCGAAGGGGGCGCAGAGCTTGGGAGAGAAGCAGGCAGCCCAGACTGAAGCGCAAGGACAGCATGGGCACACGGCCCGCACACCGTGACGTGATTACTGATAGGGGATACCCCACACATGGAACACAGCCGGGATTGTCCCGAAGGACTTCCGAGCACGTTATCCCCAGAAGCCTCCACATGGTGATTAATACAGGCGCAATATGCCAGCACAGGGTAATGGCTAATAAAAGCCCCCCCGGGATGCCCCCCCCAAGGGATGCCCCCGGAATAGTAAAGGGAGATGAAGGGGGGGTAAGGAGCAGGACCAGGAGAAACCACAACCCACGGGTGTCCCGCCTGAAAGACATAAGCAAAATACATAAGTATCCCGCATGCCCCAAGTACAACAAAAAACCCCAGAGGGGACTCACGAACCAAGCAGGACAAGGATCGCCAGCCACCAGACCCCTGGAGGACGCAACACAGTCAGAAATCACCGCCGCAGCCCAGAGATGAAGAGGGCACCAGACGCGCAGCAAAGGCAAGATGGTGCCGGCAGAGGAACCTTGAGGGGCTAGCCGCGGGAGAACAACGCGATACGCGTCATCCGCCGGCCCCCTGACCCCCCCCGAAGAGCGCGAAAACGGTGCTCACGTGACCTCGCCGACGTCATCCACACAGTAAAAAACGCCTCACAGATATAGCGCCGCCCGCTGCGGAGCGCAGTACAAAGCGGCGGCGGTAAAAGTATACAAAAAACTGTTTAAAACAACAAACTACCAACCGCCCCCCCCCCCCCCGAACACCCGTCGGGGAGGGAAGGGGGGGGGGGAGGAGAGCGAGCAGGCAGCGGCGAAGCCCAGGCCAGTGGGGGGGGGGGGACCCAGAAAATATTCCAAAAACTCCCCAAAACACTCACCCCCTCAGCAACTAGGACAGGAACTCTGCATCTCTAGTAGGCTCACCATAAAGCCTATGGCCGGCTACCCTTTGTGGTACAGGGTCTGCGGCTTGGAGCAGCGCTCCTTGAGCACTTGACCCTATTGCTCCGCTACCTTCACCTGATCCGTCAGCCGAGGCTGGGAGGCACAGAGGCTCCGGAAACGGGGAGAAATAGAGTGGAAAGGGAAGCAGCATTTTTCTATATTTTGTCAGTGACTACTTGTCTATCTGCATCCAATTTAGTTAAAAACAGAAAAAAGGTTTACTGTATAAGTCTTCAAAAGGGTCCTATTTAATGTTCGCACCAGGACCCCATCACATTTGGTTACGCCACTGTGGTATGCCCTCCTTCTTCCTTGTTGTTCCTTCTAATGCCAGACAGGGAAGCTTTTATACAACAAAGGAGGAGCATCTGTGGAATCCCCCCACGAGACACATGATATCACTGAAGGGGTGGGACACTGAAGGGGGATTTTCCTGGGGAATCTATCTCCATGTCCCTTCCTTCTTGTGATGCCATTAGTCACAGAGGCTCCTCCTCTGTGGCATAAAAGTTTCCCTGCCTGGTGGCAGCAGGACATCCGGGCAGCTGCAATAGCCACTATTTGCCATCAGCAGACCGGTGCACACCAGCAATGGAAGGAGAGAGGATGACGACCGCCGGGGGACAGGAAGGCAGCAGGAGGTAGGTACTTTTTTGGATCTTCATTTAAATTTATTTTTATTTTCTTCTTAACAGTGTTACCTGGTATAGGGGTGCAAGGGGTTGTGTTGTGGTGGCCAGGGCTATTGTAACCAGCATTTAGAGATACAGAGGACCATTGGGTCGGAGGGCTTCCAAACTGGATTGTCCCCGCATCACTAGGTACGTGTACAGTTAGGTCATCAGGGCAGTACAGGATTTCAGTATAGTGGCCAGAAAACATTCTGCTTTTGTTTTTGGTGTATAGACCCACTAGTCACATTCTAGAGCAAAATCTGCTATGCCCCCTAAGCAGGCCACAAGATTGTAAAAATACAATCCTGTGATTACTCACCTGTAAAATTGGTATTATGAGTATACAGCACGTCCTGCTTCAGAAGATTCCTTACACTTGGGTTATATATCCACAAGATGGCGCTGGACTGCAGAGACAGCAAAAAAGTGGCTCCTCCAGGCCCCATATACACCAGGGACCTCCCACAAATTCCCCAGTATTGAAAAGCAGTTAAAATGAAGCCGGGAGAACTATAACAATCAAAATTCAATGAACATCTGACCAATCACCATAAAGAGGTAACTGAGAATGATGATAACAAGGGTGGGGCAGAGCAGGACGTGCTGTATACTCATAATGCCAATTCTACAGGTGAGTAATCACAGAATTGTATTATTCTAAGTATACAGCACGTCCTGCTCCAGAAGATTCCATACACTTGGGACATCCAATAGCAGTGTCCGTAAGGTAGGGTGGGATCCCAAAAAGCAACAGGGGGCAGTTTAAACCACTGCCGCCTGCAGAACTTTGCGGCCAAAAGCAGCGTCAGCTGAGGCCCTAACATCAACTTTGTAAAACTTGGAAAAAGTATGAACAGAAGACCAAGTAGCGGCCTTGCAAACTTGTTCAGCAGAAGCCTGGTGCTGAAAAGCCCAAGAGGCACCAATAGCACGAGTGGAATGAGCAGTAAGGCGGAAGGGAAGATTCTTCCCCTTAGCAGAATAGGCCTGAATCACAGCCTGATGAATCCACTTGCTGATAGTAGATTTAGCTGGAACCAGACCCTTCTTAGGTCCAGAAGGAAGAACAAAAAGAGCATCAGTCCTGAAGGAATCAGTAGCCACCAAATAGAACTTTAAGTTCCTGACCACATCCAGAGAATGTAAGAGCCTCTCCTTAGAGTTACTAGGATTAGGACACAGAGAAGGCAAAACAATGTCCTGATTAAGATAAAAGGCAGACAAAACCTTAGGTAGAAAGTCTGGCTTAAATCGAAACACCACCTTGTCCTGGTGTCTCTCAAAGTAAGGGGGCTTGATGGAAAGCGCCGCCAGCTCAGAGACACGCCTAACAGAGGTAATAGCAACCAAGAAGACTACCTTAAGCGTAAGAATAGACAAAGGGGCCTCCTGCAAGGGTTCAAAAGGGGACCCCTGCAAGGCAGATAAGACCAAATTCAAGTCCCAGACAGGTAACATAGGCTTACGTGGGGGACGCACGTGGGTAACTCCCTGGAAAAAGGTCTTCACCAGGGGATGCTGAGCAAAGGATTTTTGGAAGAAAATGGCCAGGGCAGAAACATGACCTTTAAGAGTACTGAGTTGAAGACCCAGATCCAAACCATGTTGCAGAAATTCCAGAATCCTAGGAATAGAAAACACATGACAGGGGAGTGACTTAGACTCGCACCAGCCAATGTAGGTACGCCAAACCCTATAGTAGATGGAAGAAGAGGACCTTTTCCTAGCCCTGATCATGGTGTTAACAACTGAGGCAGGAAGCCCTTTCTCCATCAAGATGGAGGTTTCAGCAGCCAGGCCGTCAAAGCCAGCCTTTGTAAATTGGGGTGACGTAGTTGCCCCTGAGTGAGCAGATCTGGAACCCTGGGCAGGACGTACTGATCTACTGCCAGCTGCACGATGTCTGCGAACCACACTCTTCTTGGCCAACAGGGGACCACCAGAATGGCTGGCACCTCTTCCTGAGCTATCTTGCGCAGCACCCTGCCCAGCAGAGGAAACGGGGGAAACACATACAGGAGCTCTTCCAAGACATTGCCAAGGCATCCATGGCTAAGGCCAGAGGGTCCTGGGACAGAGAGACAAATACTGGAAGCTTGTGATTGTGACGGGACACAAACAGATCCACATCTGATTGACCCCAACGGTGACACACGGAGCGAAACACCCTGTTGCTGAGGGACCATTCTCCCAGACGAGAGGTCCCCCTGCTCAGAGAGTCCGTATCCAGATTCTCCACCCCCGGAATGTACACTGCTGAGATGCAAGGAACATTGTCCTCCGCCGAAGACAGAATCAGAGACACTTCCCTGAGGGCCCTTCTGCTCCGGGTCCCTCCCTGATGATTGATGTAGGCAACCGCCGTCTGGTTGTCCGAACGGACCTGAACAGCCCGACCCCGAAGGGGTGGGGTTAAGTGGGCGAGAACCAACCTGATCGCCCTCAACTCCAGAATGTTGATAAGGGTGTGGGCCTCCTGAGGGCCCCACTGGCTCTGGAATTGCAGGGACTTCCAGAAGCCCCCCAACCGGTCAAACTGACATCCATGGTGACAGTCTCCCAGCAAGGGACCAGAAAGGATCTGCCCCCCAGCAGGTTCCTTGAGTCCAGCCACCACGACAGAGACCGCCTGGCAAGAGGGGACAGAACAAATACCTGATCCAGGGACGCAGGGTCCCGATCCCAAACTGACAAGAGATGAAGCTGAAGAGGCCTCATGTGAAACTGAGCATATGGATCCGCCTCGAAGCAGGCCACCATCAGGCCCACCAGTTGCATTCCCTGCCTGATGGACGGATAAGGACAAGACAGAAGGAGCTGAGCCTGCGCTTGAAGACTCTCCACCTTCTGCCGAGGAAGAAAAATCTTGACCTGAGATGTATCCAGAGTCATGCCCAGAAAGGACTTCACCATGGGAGGAGACAGGGAAGATTTGGGGTGGTTGATCACCCAGCCGAATGACTCCAGTGTGGACACCACCAACTGGGTATCCCGCTCTGCCTGCTGGAAGGACTGAGAAGTGATGAGAATGTCATCCAAGTAGGGAAGAATGCGAATGCCCTGATTATCTCAGCAGAGCCATCACACCTGCCAACACCTTGGTGAATACCCTGGGAGCCGAGGTGAGACCAAAGGGTAAGGCCACAAATTGGTAGTGCTGATCCTCCAGAGCGAACCTGAGGAATCTCTGATGACCTGGAAAGATAGGTACGTGAAGGTAAGCATCCTTGATGTCTACAGAGGTCAAGAAGTCCCCTGGACGCAGAGAAGTCACAGCTGACCGCAGAGTCTCCATGCGAAAGTGTCTGAATCTGACAAATTTGAGGCGTTTTAACTCCAAGATGGGTCTGAAGGACCCGCCTTTTTTGGGAACAGTGAAAAGATTGGAATAATAGCCCTTGCCCCTTTCACTTAAGGGCACTTGGCAGATGACCTTCAACTCCAGAAGGTTCTGGACAGACCCTGAGCTGACAAGGGGTTTTGAGCTACCCGGGATCTCGGCCAGGCTGCAAACCCTATCTTGTAACCGGAAGACACTACCTCCTGAATCCACCGGTCTGAGACATGACGCCTCCAGACGTGAGCAAAGAGCCGAAGCCTTACCCCCACCCGGATAGGTGAGGGCGCCCCTTCATGCCTGAGGGGGCTTGGGAGAGGACTTAGGCTTGGGACCCCAGGAGAGACCAGGGCGGCCACGTCCTCTGCCCCAAAAATCTCTGCGGGCCCCAGCAAAGGAAGCTCCCCATCCAACTCTGGAACCACGGAAGGAAGGAAGACCTGAACCCCGAAAGGGCCGGGGCTGCCTTTTACGCTGAGGTAACTTGCCTCCCTTAGCAAACAAATCCAGGCGGTAACCAAAGAGGCGCAGCCCCTTGAAGGGAAAACCAGTGAGAGCCTTCTTAGCAGCATTGTCAGCTGCCCACTGGCGCAGCCAGACCGAGTGGCGTATAGCCACCAATAAGGCAGATGCCCTGCCACACATACTAATGGTATCATCCAGGGCAGAAAGAACATAAGCAACAAATTCCTCACAACGCAGAAGAGCTCTATATTCTTCACTACCTGTATCATCAGGGGCCCTATCTAGGACACTCCTGAGCAGGCTCTTGATAGCAACAACTGTAATAGCAGAGGCACAGACCGGACGCAGCGCGGTCCCCATACAGGCAAAAGCATAGCAAGATAGCTGATCTATGCGCCTGTCTTCCCCATCCCGCAGGGTAGTAGAGTCAGGGGAATGCATGACGGATGTGTTGGACAACCCCAAAACCGGTGCATCCACTTCGGGAGGACATGACCAACGTTTAACCATCTCAGCGGGAAAGAGATACCTCTTATCCCAACTCTTTGGTACCCCGGGAAGCCTGCTAGGCTGTTCCCACTCTTTGAGCACCAGATTATTAAAATGAGTTTGTTCAGGAAACTCCAAGCGTGGTTTAACAGTATGAAACTGCTCTCCCTGCAGCCGAGGGGCCACGACAGGGGGAGAGATACAGAGCACTTCAAAAATGTGAGCCAGAAGTCTGTCAGTATCATCTGAAGCCCATGGGTCAGACCCAGACTCAGCATAACCCCTAGGCTGATCCTCAGATGATTCTGAATCAGAAAATAATTCCCCCTCTTCCAGGGGGTATATCCAGTAATATCAAAAAACTCCTCAGCTTCCATAGGAAAGAGAGTAACACCGGGTGCCAAATGCCGCCGCTTAGCAGGAGCCTTACGCGGACCAGACCCAGCAATATGCCTTTCAATGCTGGCCACCCGGGCAGCCAAATCAGGTTGAGACTCCCCACTGGTATGCACCTCACTGGGAGTCAGGTGTAAGCGTGGGGGGGTAGGCGAAGCCAGGGGGGGCGCAGCACTAGGCCCAGCCGCAGGTAACCCAGACTGCAGCGCAAGTACCTGCTGGGCGCAGGGTACACAAACCCTGACATCATCACTGACAGGGGATACCCCACACGCAATACACAGCCGGGCTTGTCCCGAAGGACCCCCAAGCACATTATCCTGAGAAGCCTCCATATGGTGATTATCATGGCACAACAGGGATTGACACTAATAATAGCAACCCGGGATGCCCCAATAACCCGCTAGGGAAGTGGGAGGTAAGGGAATACAATAGCCCTCCAATAAGAGTTAACACTAAATAGAGGGGATAGGACCGGGAGAAACCACAAAAGTTTGACCTGCCTGCAAGACATAAGCAAAAAGATCCCATAAGCAAGATGCAATACAGAGAAATACAAAATAAGTCAGCACGCAGGGGCACTTACGGACCGTGATAGGGAGACGCCAGACACGCAGCAGAGAACTAAAATGGTGCCCGTATATACCTCGAGGGGCGGGCCGCGGAGACAGTGATGCAGAACGCGTCAGCCGCAAGGCCCGCCCCCCCCCCGAAGAGCGCGAAAACGCGCCCACATGACAAGGCCAGCCAATGATGGCGGAGCAGCGACTGAGGCGATGTCGCCGCCGACCGCAGAGCGGAGTACAAGCGGGCGGCGGAGGCGGCAAAAGAAACCAGTGCAACCAATTCAAAAGGGGTCATCACATAAATCATATAGTCAAGACATGCACCCCCGAGATCTACCAGGGAGAGCAAAGGGGAAGCGACGGCCAGCCTAAAGGGAGCCAACTGCGGGGACAGGGTGCGAGGGGCACAAGACGCGGGGGGCATCCCATAAGGCTCACCATGGGCCTGTACCGCCTACCCTTTGGTGGGGGACTGCGGTTGGAGCAGCGCTCCTTAGCGCCTGACAGCGGTGCTGCCTACCTTCACCCGAACCAGTGCAGCCTAAGCTGGGAGGCAGTAAAAGGAAACGGGTGGGAATAGTCCTACAGGGCTGCAATAGCCCCGCTCACCTGCGAGTAGAGAGAGCCATCTTCTAGTCATCGCAGCCCAGACTGCAAAGAAGATCTGGGGAATTTGTGGGAGGTCCCTGGTGTATCTGGGGCCGGGAGGAGCCACTTTTTTGCTGTCTCTGCAGTCCAGCGCCATCTTGTGGATGTATAACCCAAGTGTAAGGAATCTTCTGGAGCAGGACTTGCTGTATACATAGAATAAAGGGGCTTTAAGCATAAAAGAAAAGTAAAAGAGGCACAATATGCATATGTTGCTGGGTGATATGTACAGGATTAAATAGGTGGAAAGGGCATAGTTGTATAGTAGGTCCTTGGATGTATGGGTGACTTCAGAGTAGTAAGGAGAGGCAAATGACTGTAAACAGGGCACTTGGATGGGCCCCAATATGTTTTGGATGCCTTGCATGTTATCCTGTTATCCATGTTATACTAGAAGCTTGAAAGCTTGAAAGGATGGGTATAAGGAACCATTGGATAGGGCCTTTGAAAATTGTGGCTGTATGGGCCCCCGAAATTTCTGATGGGAGCCATCTAATCTCACTCTTGAGATCTTTCCCTACTCACCTGAGATCTTTCTTATGGTGGTTATACACCTACAAACATACACATACACACTTCTTACTCAAATCTCTTGTTAGTTAAGAGAGATCTCCTTTGAGTTTCACACAAAGATGATAGACTCAATAACAGCCTCTTCAATCCAAACACAAGACTTGGTGTAATGTGGGAGTAAAGTCTGACAGCAGGGGTGTAACTATAGAGGTGCAGAGGCTGCCACTGCACCAAGGCCCAAAAGGTCAGGGGCCCCCATCATTGTGGTTTCCCCACCTTATTTTTATATTTTTATATTTGCAAACTATCTAATTGTATCCAGTTTAGTTAAAATGACAGGAAAATAGTTCTGTTTGAGCCATAATGAGGGCCCATTTAATGTTCACACCAGGGCCTGCTCACATGTAGTTACACCACTGTCTGGCAGTATATGGAACCATTACAAATCTGTAAAATGTTAGCAGCGCCAAGTTGGGTACAGATCCATTATATGAGTCAGAGGTTATGTTTAAACATTGAATACTTAAATTGCACAATACAATATAACATACCTTCTGGTTTTGGCCACTGAACCTGTGAAGACCCACTGCCTGAGGAGTGATCTCCATGACATCAAAATATAAACCTAGAATTATATGTGTACATTATTAGTATACGTATTGTCCCTATCAACCTCTGACAATAATTATGTACAGTCTAGGGAGAATGCCCAAAACATCTGACTCAAAACCACATTTAAAATACAACATGTGAACAATGTATAGTACACTTCACAATTTGACAGATGTTTCTTGTTTACCTTCAAAATGAACTAATTCACTGATGATTAAGTGGTTCTTGGCAAAAGTGGGTTTCCACTGGGCTGGTAGCTTGATTTAGTCAAGCTACTCATTAGATTTCTATCATGCCATGTCCCATGCCACCATTCTTCATCCTCCAATTGTAGGGAGGTCCAAGGTCCAAGGCTTGCACTGGGAAATGTTAGGGTTCATCCAGTGCACAATAAAAAATGTACTCATACTGTATGAAGGCAAACATGGTACATCCACTAAAGTCGCTTTCATAAACAACTAAAAGGTTGGTTATGTAGCATCTGAGATTTGAGATAGCAATATACACATAAATTGCCTTTTAGGTGTTGCCAAACACTAGCTACCCAGGTTATTAAAGTGAGTCCTCATCCTTTTCATGCACTGTATACAGTAGAGAAGGGTTGAATCTCCTGTCCAGGTTTTTATTGTGTCCTCATTGGTTCTATCTCCTATCACTAGGAGAAGAACTGAGAAAGCATTTCCTCAATAGAGACAATCCAATAGAAATCTGGCACTACGGTAAGCAATCAGTAGCGCAGGAGCAGCTGGCAGGTAAGTAAGGAAGTCTTGTGTTACAGGGCACATTCTGGTCTGAGGAAAAGCCCCCTACAATATGACTACAATATAAATGACACACTTCTCTATACACCAGCAGCACAGGAAAGGAAAAGAGTTGTATCATTGCATATGAAATCTTGTTGCCTTTCAAGGGCAGACCCAAAAAAGGAATGCACGTTTTAAATAAAATAGCTTAAACACCTGTCCAGACACACTCTAACTTACTCCCACCTTATCCCTGGTAACAGTGTAAGCCAAACCATCTCACATGTATTCTAAGATTCAAATCTAATTTCTCCGCTTAAATTTTTGGGTCATGGCTTAGCTGAGAAGAGACATGTCATTGTTTGGCCTTATGAGCTTTGTACATGCTCTGCTGTGGTCAGAGACAGCCGTGGGACCACTGTGGCTTGCCATGCTCACTCACACTGAGAGCACCAAGTGACAGAGTAGCTGTTAGACCATTTTTTGTGTAGTCCTGGAGGAATGAAATTGAAAAGAAGGGAAACTATACCCATTGCTGTGAGAAATGGAGAAAATTAACATTGGACATGCATGAAGTGACCTGCTTTTTGCCCGATTCTTGCCACTGGGTTTACAGACCCTTTAAGTTGTAAATAAATGTAAATTTCTGTCTAAAAAAATAAATAAAATGGGGGGCAGTGCTGACGTTTAAATCCTCACTTGGTGTTGGGGACAGGAAAAAAGAGGTAGCTGGTAATAAACTATAGGGCCTGATTACAAACTCTGCAGTGGGTGATTACTGTGCATCAGAAAACATGTCAGTAGAAATTGTAAGGTGCAGTCAGTGGGTGGAAGCAAATAATGGAAATTTTGACCCGTATTTGGGCTTTCAGTACAAAAATAAATGGATAACAGTAAAAGGAGATTGATTACAAATTCTCTTCTTTTTTTCATTCTAGACAGCAGTTGAAGCGTTATGCGGTTCTTTATTCTTCCCTGTTGGCTTTTAGGCTGAATGGACTACCTCCTTTTCAATGCAGGACCTTTAATGAAATCCTTTTCACATCATTCAGCTTTGTAATAGGTGGGTCTATTTCCTGGAACAGCTTCTGTATTATTATCCTACCTAGAAAGCCATTGTTTCCGGGGGGAGTCGATCTTAACATTTTAGAGAATTCTTCCCAGGAGCCAGATGAACACTGGTCTCTGATTTTCTCTCTCATCAGGGAGCCGTTTTTAAAACTAAAAAAGCAAAAAAAAAAAAAAAAAAGACCATTAAAGAAAAATAAAACTGTTTTGTCACACACTTCCCATCTCTTGTAATGAAATGTTGACCTCTTCATGCCTCCCAAAAAAACCCGTTTCTAAAATTGCACCTGTCTCCAGAGACCAGTAAGCACAGGAGCTGTAACTCTGATATGGGGATAGTAACGCGTGAATGATTCAATCGTGCTAGACGATCCACTGAAACAAGATGATCAGTTCAGGATTAGAAATTCAATTCTGGTAGAATTTATGGTCTTCTTTAATACTTATTGTAAATCACATTTATTGGCCCAGTCACATTTAGAGTTCTTTCTCAACTAAAGGGAAAATGAGGATGGTAGGTGGCTATGGGGATAAGTCATATTCCAACGATATATGGCAGCAATCTTTATTGAAGGAAATCCATCATGCTTTTGAAGAGAACCTACCATACAAGTATTTACAATAATCCCCTAAAAAATAAGGTCACCAGTCAATCAGGACATTGACAAATTAATAGACTACCTCTTTGGGGCTTTTAGTATTTCTATACTTTATGCAAAGAGAAGAAAGAATGCATATGAAATGCTTAAGGCATCCACACTATCTTGGTTTATCATTAGCCCAATGCTTCTGCAGCATATCTAAGGGCAACAGGGGTGAAGCACTTGTAGGTTGGATTCCACACTGTATGGGCTTTTGTTGCTTTGTTTTAATATGTAAGAACTTCGATAATAAACTTCAGACAAAATATACATTCTCTGTGAGCAATTGTCATAACAAAAGGAAAAAAAAGGTAAAATGTGAAGACAGAACTTTAGGGCAGAAACTGGGGCTTAATCGCTAGCCTGAGTACAGATTGTGATTGTTATATAGGCATTGAATTGTGTACGTTTTTTATTATCTTGATGGGATTGGTTCTGATCACCAAATTCAGATTGGTTACAATCAAATTTATTTTTTGATTGTTTGCACTTGCACTTTACAGCACATATATATTTGTATGATCCGGATCATAGGCAGGTTTTGCAGAGTACATGCACATGGTTTCATATTTATATCAGAAACTTTTTTTTCTTTTATTATGATGTGTATACAGATATATATAGGAATTTGATGGAAAAAAAATAAAATTCTGTGAAATACTCACCTGTAGAATTGGCATTATAAGTATACAGTACGTCCTGCTCCAGATAGATTACTTACACTTGGGCTATCCTCCGCCAGATGGCGCTGCACTGCAGAGACATGTAAAACAGGCTCCTCCCGGCCCCTCAAATAACCGGGGACTTACCACAAATCCCCAGCATTGAAAAGCAGTAAACAAGAAGCTGGGAGAATTTAACCACCCAAAAACTGGTAAATATAACAATGACAACAATCACCATACAGGGGATCCAGAATAATGCAAAAACCAGGGTGGGTGGAGCACGACGTACTGTATACTTATAATACCAATTCTACAGGTGAGTATTTCACAGAATTGTATTATTCTTAGTATACAGTACGTCCTGCTCCAGATAGATTACTTACACTTGGAACATCCAATAGCAGTGTCCATAAAGTAGGGTGGATCCCCAATAAAAAAGGTAACAGCAGACCTACTGCCGCCTGCAAAACCTTGCTGCCAAAAACAGCATCAGCTGAGGCCCTAACATCAACCTTGTAAAACTTAGAAAAGGTATGAACAGAAGACCAAGTAGCGGCCTTGCAAACTTGTTCAACAGAAGCCTGGTGCTGGAAGGCCCAAAAGGCACCAATAGCATGAGTAGAATGAGCAATAAGGCGAAGGGAGGATTCTTCCCCTTAGCAGAGTAGACCTGAATCACAGCCTGACGAATCCACTTGCTGAAAGTAGATTTGGCAGGACCCAAACCCTTCCTAGGACCAGAAGGGACCACAAAAAGAGCATCAGTTTTCCTGAAAGGTGCAGTAGCCACCAGATAGTACTTCAGACACCTAACCACATCCAAAGAGTGCAAAACTCTCTCCTTAGCATTGCTAGGGTTAGGGCACAAAGAAAGAAGAACAATATCCTGATTCAAATGAAAGGAAGACACTACCTTAGGCAGAAAATCAGGTTTGAAACGAAACATCACCTTGTCCTGGTGCCTCTCATAGTAGGGGGGCTGAATGGACAGCACCGCCAACTCAGACACAAGCCTGACAGAAGTGATAGCTGCCAGAAAACACAACCCTGAGCGCAAGAATGGCCAAGGCAGCATCCTGCACAGGTTCAAAGGGAGCACCCTGCAATGGCAGGCAAGACCAAGTCCAAATCCCAAAAACAGGGACCATAGGTTGTCGTGGGGAACGCACATGAGCAACCCCCCTAAAAGCAGTCTTAATCAAGGAATGCTGAACAAAAGACTTCTGAAAAGAAGACAGACAGGGTTGAAACCTGACCCTTCAAAGTACTGAGTTAGAGACCGACTCCAACCCATGCAGTAAGACTCCAGAACCCTAGGAACTGAGGAAGAGACCAAGAGTCAACCAGTCAATGTAGGTATGCCATACCTTATAACAGATGGAAGAAGAAGTAATCTTCCTAGCCTTCACCATGAACTCAGCCAACGAGGTAGACAAACCTTTCTCCATCAAGATGGAGGTTTCAGCAGTCAGGCCGCCAAGGCCAGAGTTTGTAATTGGGATGGCGTAAGGGGTCCTAAGTGAGCAGATCTGGCACTCCAGGCAGAAAACACTGAACTACTGCCATCTGCTCCACGTCTGCGAACCACACTCTTCTAGGCCACCAGAACCACTGGCGCCCCTTCCAGAGCAATCTTGCGCAGAACCCTGCCTAGCAGGGGGAATGTAGAAAAGACATACAGAAACTGAATGTCCTGCCATGACATTACTAAGGCATCCATGGGCACGGCCAGAGGATCCTGGGACAGGGAGACAAAGGCCGGGAGCTTGTGATTGTGACAGAACGCAAACAGATCCACATCAGGTTGGCCCCAACGTTGATACAGAGATTGGAACACCCTGTTGCAGAGGGACCCCCCCCCCCCCCCCGGAATGTATACCACTGAAATGCAGGGAACATTGGCCACATTGGCCTCCACCCAGATCAGAATCAGAGACACTTCCTGGAGGACCCTCTTGCTCCGGGTCCCTCCCTGATGATTGATGTAGGCAACTGCCATCAGAGTGACCGTGCGCCCCTGAACAGGCAGGCCCTGAAGATGAGTAGTCAAACGAACCAGAACTAACCTGATCGCTCACAGCTTCAATAAATTGATAGGTGAATGGGCCTCCTAAGGGCCCCACCTCCCCTGGAACCGCAGGGACCTCCAGAAACCCCCCCCGAACCTGATAGACTGGCATCCGTGGTGACCGTCTCCCAGGATGGAGCAAGAAGGTTCCGCCCCCCAATAGGTTCCTTGAGTCCATCCACTACAAGAGGAACCTCCTCACCAGGGGGGAAGACACACAGACCCTGTCCAGGGATGCTGGGTCCATGTCCCATACAGACAATAGGAGAAGCTGCAGAAGCCCCAAGAGGGACTGAGCACAAGGGGCCGCTCCGAAGCACGCAACCATCAGGCCCACCAGCTGCATCCCCTGCCTGGTGAAGGGACAGGGACAGCTAGGAGGAACTGAACTTGTGCAAGCAGAATGTCTACCTTCTGCTGAGGAAGGAATATCCTTGCCTGAACTGTGTCAAGATTCATTCCTAGGAATGAAGTTACCAAGGAAGGGGACAGTGAGTACTTGGGGTGGCTGATCACCCATCCAGATGACTCCAGAATGGACACCACCAGCTGAGTATCCAACTTTGCCAGATGTAGAGACTGGGAAGTGATGAGGACGTCCAGGTAGTGGCAGCACGCGGACGCCCCTTGGCCTCATCAGAGACATCACCCCCGCCAGCACCTTGGTAAACACTCTGGGAGCTGAAGAGAGGCCAGATGGCAAGCCCACAAATTGGTGTTGATCTTCCAATGTGAATCTGAGGAATCTTGGTGTCCTGAAAACACAAGGATGTGAAAGTAAGCATCTTTGATATCCACAGACGACATGAAGCCCCCGGGGAGCAAGGAGCAGATGGCCGAGCGCAGAGTTTCCATGCCGAAAGCGCCTGTACTTGACAATTTGCTGAATATCTGTAAATCCAGAATGGGCCAGACTGACCCATTGTTTTTCGGAACTGTGAAACGGTTGGTGTAGGGTCCCTCGCCTCTGTCTGTTAAGGGAAATCTGCAAATGACCCCCAGACCCAGCAGACCTTGCACGGCCTGCGCCAGCACCTGAGCAGAAGCAGGGACCAGGAGTATCCGGGACCAGATAATCTTAGGGGAGGCCGCACAGCAAACACCATCTTGTAGCCGGAGGACACTACCTCCTAAATCCACCAGTCTGAGGCGTGATGCCTTCAGACCTAAGCAAGGTGCCGCAGCCGTCCCCTCACCCAGGCGGGTGAGGGCGCCCCATCATACTTGAGGGGACTTGGGAGAGGATTTGGGCTTAGCCCCCCCAGAGGAGCCAGGGTGTTGTATTCTGCTCCTGGGACAGGGAGCTGCGCGAGCCCCCGCGAAGGACACCCCTGGTTCCTGTTTAACACCATGGTGGGGGGTGGAAGGGGGGCCCTGGCCCCGAAGGGGCCAAGATAGCCGTCTGCGCTGGGGTAACTTACCTCTCTTACCAAACAGGCCTAGACGGGCCCCAAACAGACGTAGCCCCTTAAAGGGGAGCCCAGTAAGGGCCTTCTTCGCAGCATTGTCAGCACCCCACTGTCGCAGCCAGACCAAGCGACGTATAGCCACCACGAGGGAAGAAGTTCTTGCACACATTCTGATGGTGTCATCCAATGCTACTAGAACAAAAATTTAGAAACACATCACAACTGGAGAGTGCATTAAACACCTCACAAGGGAGATCATCAGAGGCACTATCAAGCATATTTCTGATGAGGGTTCTAGTGGCCACAGCAGTAATGGCAGAGGCACAGACCGGGCGCAGCGCCGTCCCCGCACATGCAAAGGCGTGGGAGGCCAGCAGATCAATGCGCCGGTCCTCAGCATCCCGCAGGGTAGTAGAATCAGGGGGATGTATGACAGGGGTGTTAGATAGCCCTATTATCGGGACATCCACCTCGGGGGGGGGATGACCAACATTTAACCACCTCAGGTGGAAAAGGATACTTCCTATCCCAATCCCTTGGAACCCCGGGAAGTTTACTGGGGCACTCCCATTCCTTGAGCACAAGGGAATGGAAATGTGCCTGCTCTAAGAATTCCAAACGTGATGTTGCTGTATGGGAGCACTCCCCTCTTTGCCTGGGAGCCTCACCAGGGAGAGAAATAGACAGAACCTCAAAGATCTGGGTCAATAATCTGTCAGTGTCATCCGGGGCCAGGGGTCAGAGCCAGAATCATCATGACCCCTTGGTCTCTAATCAGATGAGCCTGAGTCAGAAAAGAGCTCTCCTTCATCAGAAGGGGTATAGCCACACAGATTCATAAACTCCTGAGATCCCATAGGGAAAACAGTATCATAAGACGTCAGGTGCCGCTTCTTACCAGGGACCTCGCAATAATCATTTCAGCAGTAGGTAGTCTAGAAGACACATCGGGCTGAGAATCCCCACTAGTATGCAACTCAGCAGGAGTGAGATTTAAGCTTGGGGGAGAAGGTGAAGTGAAACGAGGTGCAGCCACTGACAGGCCGGATTGCAAAGCCAGCGCTTGCTCAGCACAGGGTACGCAGACCCATGCCTTGTCAGCATCAGCATGAGGTTGTCCACACGCCATACACCACCGGTCTTGTCCCAAAGGGACCCCGGTCACATTATCCTTAGATGTCTCCATATGGTGATTATTAGGCACAATATGCCAGTAGGGATTGACACTATAAAGCAACCCTTGATGCCCCAATGACCCGCTAGGGAAGTGGAAGTAATTTTACAAGGCCCGACTATCAATTACACCGGGCCGGGAGAAGCCAATGGATTCACCCTCTGAAAGACACAATGAGAAGAAGGGTGTCAGAACCGAAACACACTACAGTGAGTATAAAGCCGCCCCGCGAGGGCACTTACGGACCACGGTAAGTAAGAACGTCACACGCGCGGGCGACCAGACAACATGGCGCCGAGTACCTCGAAGGGCGGGCCAGAGCGAGCCGTGACGCAGGGCGTGCCATGCCAGGCCCCGCCCCCCTGAAGAGCGCGAAGTCCAACCAACAAGCAGCCAATGAGGACGCAGAAGCGTCTGAGGTGACGCAGAAGCGTCTGAGGTAACGCAGACATTACAAAAGGCCATATGCACGTAATCACAATACACTGACATCCACACACCCCCCCTTTCTTTTCCCCCCGAAGGCTACAGGGAGAATGAGGGAGGATGGCGGCCCTTTGTACAGGGCCCACCGCTACCGGGGCATGGGACAATAATGCGGGAGGGGCATCCCATAAAGGCTCACCATCAGCCTATACCGCCTACCCTTTGGTGGGGGACTGCGGTGGAGCAGGGCTCCTTAAGCACACATGGTGCCGCCTACCTTCACCCGACTAGCGCAGCCCAGGCTGGGAGGCACATCACACGAAGGACGGGTGGGAATAGTCCAACAGGGCCGCAGGCTTTAATAGCCCCGCTCACCTGCGACAGAGTGATAATTTCATGTCTTCGCAGTAAGCACTGCAGAGAAATCTGGGGATTTGTGGGAGGTCCCCGGGTATTTGAGGGGCCGGGAGGAGCCTGTTTTACATGTCTCTGCAGTGCAGCGCCATCAGCGGAGGATAACCCAAGTGTAAGTAATCTATCTGGAGCGTACTGTATACTAAGAATAATATATATACATTTTGATGGTGCTCTCTCCATCACCTACACACCTATCTATGTTGGTCTGTTTTGTTTGTCATTGTTTGATTTATGCTTTTTAATTGGTTTTAGCATGTTTAGGATTATATGTAGTGATTAACTTGTGTCAAGATCAAATAAATAACATTTTCTTTAAATTCAAAACAATTTTAGGTACCAGCTTGCCAATATTTTCTTTTGTGACATCGAAGAGGCCTTGAACGATGTGAACAATGTGTGTCTGTTTTCTCTTTCCAAGTCTGCTGCTTGTGTGTGTTTGGCATCTATGTATATATGGCTCATCTAGTGTTCCCTGCCCTCTCACAGGTGTTTGTAATCCCCTTCTCTGTCATCATTATAAAGGAATTTGTGTAACCTTGCCTACCTGTTGGATCAGCGATCTTATACCCTTGTTGCTCTGTCCTGCTTTCAGGGCTAAGATATTTATCCCTTTAGAACGGTCCTGTGCAGTGTTTGTATGTATGTTGGTCTGCACTGTGCAGACAGAACTGAAATATCTCCATCAGGCTTCTCAACCCTGTCACTTTTTGCTGACATTCATCACTGACTCAGCACTTTTTTTCAAACTTTCAGTGGGAAAAAGTACAACGGGGAAGATTTTTTAAAAAGGTAAAGTCAAATATTTATTTTTCTATAGCCCATCATAAAAATGAGGTGGATGGGCACTGAATTCATATACTGAACAAACATGTGACACCTGTTAAAGTGAAACTAAAGTCAAGTCATCACTTACACATTAACAGGTTTGGTAGCCAGTCATCTGACCACCAGCAACCATTCAGGTTTGATGTGCAAGCCCACTTTGCGAACCCAATTGGTTACCAGCAGTCACATGATTGGCAGACATAAGATGAGCTGAAGGACAGGCCAGTCAACTAACCCTATGCAGAATTGAGACTGTACTGGTCTGTTATTGAAGTCCAACTGTCACTTTAGTCTATGACTGCCATGCCACCCCCCACCCCCCCTTCTCAGCATCAGGGGAGAATTGTGGCGATCGGGGAAGATGTTTTATTATTTTGATGCTCAAATTGGTCTTAGCAAAGGTGGGGGGAGGGTTGGCTTACAAAAAGCATGGACTTCCTTTTTAAGGTACTCACTAGTCAAATCCTAAAACTTGAAAGGCTACTTTGGTCAGTTGTGCAGTGATTAGTAATTTATCTTGGTCACTGTGTGTCTAACATTAGAACTTGATGTCCCTGTCCAGGCACACACTAACTTCCTCCCATCTTATACTTCTTGAGAACAGTGTAAAATGAGCCATTTCAAAGCTTATCAAAATCTCTGATTATATGTAGATACATAATGGATTCTATGAGAAGCCACTTTATTCACTTCAGTTTTTGGGTTGTGGCTGTGCTGGGAAGGGTGTGTCATGGTGCAGCTATGAGTCATTAGCATGTAGTGCAGTGATCAGAGAGAGCTGTGGAACCACTTGGACTTTCCGTGCTCGTTCACGCCGTAGTCAAAATCCTGGGTTTAGGTCCACCCGGTCGGGGGTGCCCCACTGTGTGAAACCCCCCGATCGCCGCAGCCAACTCACCTCACCGCGGTCCTACGGTGAATGCGCGGCTCCTCCTCCAATCAGCGTGGTTGGAGCCGCTGAGCTATGGGCGTCTAAGCGACATCTAAGCTCAGCGGCTCTGTGCACGCTGGCGTCCACATCTCTAGCGTCCCTCTAACAGGGAGTGCGCCCGTTGGACCGGGATTCAGGTAAGTGCAGTGGGCATCCTGGGGGGTTTCACATAGCGGGGCATCCCGATTTTGGATGCCCCGCGGGGAGGGAATGCATCGGCCCAGGAATCTTATAGATTCCCGGGCCGATCCAGCTGGGTTTTGGTCCACTTTAAAATGTAATGTCCAGCACAGGCAAAAAAATCAAGTTACCAAAATAAGCACTCACCATAATAAAGCCATATAATCCTGTGGTTGTACTGGATTGCAGAATATGTGCCCCTCCAGAGCAGGGGTGGGCTCTTGGATCCAAAGAAATAGGGTGTCACTTGTACCAAGGCTAATCTGTGGGAAGAAAAGAACAAACACTTGATAATTCCCTAAACTAAATGTGATAAAGGGCTGTGTAACAAAGAGGTGGATGGAGTCTCCCCAACAGAGCTTAACAATTCATCAAGGATTGAGAGCGTTACCTCTCAGCTACAGTGTTTTTCTTTACACAGCTTTCAAAACACATGATCACTTTCTAAGTGCAAATATGTGGCGTGATTGACCACAGAAGTAAAAAAGGGGGAGGTACTTTTCTTTTGTGCCCAGCAGCTGACCGGTCCAACTCCAGTGGTCAGCAACTCAATAGATCGCTGGATCGTATTCCAAGCCATCTGGGGTCAGAACAGCAATCGGCAGTGCTTACAGGTCCAGTTCGTACTGTAAATAAGGGGCCTTTATGGAAAATCAATATTGCTAATAATGTTGCATATTTAAGTATAGGAATATACAGCAAAATAGTTTACAATACCAGCATGCACAGGTGGCCGGGCAGGAATTGTATTCCAATCAGATAGGACAGCATCCTGCGACAATAAAGTAGGGCTGGGACAAGATTGAGAAGCCAGATTAGGAGAAGACTAGGGTCATAAAAGATCAAAGGAATACCAGAAGCCCACTTTTAGTATAATTAGGGCAGAAGGAATGAAGGTGGGGAGGACAGCAGGACTGGAGATCAAAGGGCAGGGAAGTATAATTGAGGTGAGTGCAGCCAGAGAGGGGGCAGAAGGGAGGAGACGGCCTGGACCTGAGACTGCTTGCACATGAGAAGGGCCAGGCGAGAGGCAGGAGAGAAGACAGGAGAAAGAGGGAATGAAGGCTACCAGCTGAAAAGGTCTGCTGCTTGTGAGGGCTCGTTTCAGGAGGGTAATGTGTCTTTCCCTGTATATATGTATGCCAGTCTCATAACTGGAATGTATTGTGTTTGATTTGAGATTTGATTGCATTATTGTGTTATTTTGTCAATAATATATCTCTTTATTTACTACTTGTCCCAGTGTCCCTTGCATATACCAGAAGTCAAAAGAACTTACAGTCTTACAGTCTTATGCGTGTATCCATTGTGTGATCACTGGCCAGATATTGAAAATATTTGTATATTATTATGCCTATTTGAGTCGAGCCGGGCAGGATATAAATATACATATATACTATTATTAATATTTGGTTATTAATTTAATGTTATTTACATAATTAGTTTGGCCAGCCATTCAGGAGAGGTTGTATTGTTTACATTTGGCTAAGCCACGGGCAGGAGGCATCTTGTGTATTTGCAGAGCACTGTGTTGTGGTGAATATTGAGTGTATTGTGGTATATAATACAGTGTGCAATTCAAGTTCTATAGTTCACAGACCGCTATTGCTATTGGTAACTATAGCATATTTTAAAGTGTTGCAATTGATTTGAAGTGCCTTATTTTTGTAGACATGGAGGGTCTTTTAAAAAATATTAACAAGGTAAAGAATGCAGAGGGGATTATTAGAGCAATGCAGGGATCCAGTAACCCATGGGCTGAAGCCCAGGATTATGTGTCCAAATGCATTGCTGCTAAGAAAATTTCCAAATCTGAGGGCAAATGCTTTTTGATTTATGGGGCAGTTTGGATTGCAAAGGAGTTTGTTTTGGTGAAAATACAAAATGAAAGCATCAGAGAGGAGGTGTCCTCCTTGGATAAAGCGCTAGGAGCCATGAGGGCATCTACTGAAAGTTTGGGCGCAATTGTGGAGCAGCTGAGAGCTGAGAGCATAGAATTGCGCAGGAACAATCAGGCAATGTCAGAAAAGCTGATAGCCACAGAAAAAGAATTTGAACTTGTGTCTGTGGATATCAGGAGACAGGAAGACGCCTTTCCTAGTGCTGCTGAGGTGGTTTCATGTAGGTCTTCACCAAATAAGCATATAGATTCAGGGGTGCAGGATAAGTGTATGAGTGAAAATTACCCAAAGGTTAGTGCAGTCAAACAAGCTCAAATGGCAGCTGCAAGGTCCCCATTACAAAAAGCAATGCCTAGAATAATTAACTCTGCTGTAGCCTGCAGAGACAATTTAAAGAGAGCTGGAAGTGTGAAGTGCCACTCCTGTGGCCAATCGGGTCACATTTCCAGGCTCTGCCCCTCTGCAAAACAAATGTATAGTAATGAGGCCCAGAACTATAGAACCCACAAAAGGCAGACAATGGTGTATTCTGCTAGATTTGGGACAGGAAGCTTTAGCCATAAGAAATTTGCTAGGGAGCATTATAGTCAAAGCAAACCTGTAAAGTGTGTCCCAGTAAAATGGTTAAGAGCCCGAAATGAATACCTTATGGCAGAAAATCTGCAATTGAGGAGTGATATGAGCTCCCTGATACAACAGGTTATGGCCATAAAAGAAGAGGTAAGTATGTCGGGGAACAGAAGAATGTCGGATGAGCCAAGGCTTAGACAAAAAGTTTTAGATAGGCACCCAGTTAGGTGTTATTAACTCTGTGTGCTTTGTCTTTCAGGTCCATTGGATAAAACCCCGGCTAAGTCTCCTATTAACGCTTTGATTTTTCCATTAGGTTTTGAGGACCTTAACGTGGGCTTTTTTGTGTTGTTTTTTTTTATGTGCACACGTTTAGGATAAGCCTCAAAGATTAATTTGATAAAAGCAGTCAGGTTATCAAAAATCTAAATTCATTTTTGTTTTTTTTAGTTAAAAGACCTGAACTGCTAAGCTGGCATGGACAGGGTTTCGGATATCCATGATTTCCATTAAAGTGTAAATTTAGTATTTTTTTATGATTGCGTTATGTTTTACAGATTGCGCATATTTAGTAACTAGTGCCAGCCTAGTGTTTGTAGGTTTTGCTCCCAGGTGTCACTGGCAGGCTGTGTGGAATGCTCTGTTGCTGGGGCTGCAGAGTGTCACTCCCAGGCTGATTAGCATTTCTATACAGCCAGTGTCTTTCCAGTGACAATGCATTGGGAACCGGTTTTAAAGCGTTTTTTTCCTTTTACAATGAAAAGGCTAAAATTCATAATTTAGCCTGTTCATTGGATCAATCATTTTAAATTGTGTGCTTGTAAGTTTTTTTTCTCCTGTTGTTATGTTATTGGAGTGGGAACCATTATTTTTTTTGCTAAGTAACTTTTTTTTGTAGTTGGTACACAGGCACACAATTTGAAACTATCTGTTTGTTTATGTTTTCTTACTCTGAATGGTATGAAGTGGGCGAGCAGCTTTTCTCCCCATTTTCTCCACAAGTTTTACTTTAAATGTTATGAAGTGGGCGAGGTTTAGTGCTTAGGATTGTTCAATATGGTCAACATACTAGGTCTGCATTAGGTGGACCTATTATCTTATGGATGTGTGTTTTAATATGTTGTATATTGTTGTAAAATAACCTTTAAACAGTATTTTTCCATAGATAGCCCAGAGACGCCCTTGATTTGAGTTTGCAGAGACGGAGGGGGATTATTGATATAGCATAGTAGCAACCATATTGTTCTTTGGTTATAGCTTGAATCCTCAAAGCCACATCTACAGAGTCACACTTTCTTTTGTTCAAGGTTTTCTTTCAGACATTTCCACCGTAATACGCCGTTTGCTATGTTGCATTATGTTTATGCTCTGTGACCAAAAATCTATTTCTTGGAGTCTGCTGTGTATCACTGTGTTGGAGAGTATATCACCGATTGCTTCTAATATTGCAGATGTACTGTTGCTGTAACTCCTTATGGTCTGTGTGAACTGTCAAAGTACACCCATAACAATATGGACTGTTCTAATGATATGCACCCATGACAATATGGGCAGTTCTGATGCTGTGCACCATGAAACCATGGGCAGTTCTGATGATGTGCACCCATAACATGATGGACTATGCAGTGCACTCATAACAATATGCACTGTCACGCTATGCACTCAGTATATTATGGACTGTCACCTTGTGCACCCACCTCGCTGATGATAATACAGGCCTTGGAGACTCAGTGACAGCTGATAAAGCATTGTCTGCAACATACAATGGAAGTCGACTGATGTCTGTCAATACCAGCAGCAGTGAATAAATCGGGATGTCACCAGATTTGGTCACCCAAAATCACATAAGCAGTTATGGATGGTGTAAAAATATGAAATATGTTTGATGATCTGTTGAAGAAGGTGTGGCATTAAAACAGTGTGTGGTGGCTGAAGGATGCAGACTGTAACTTGAGATACTATAGGTTGTCATAGCTTTGTGTTGGTATATATCGGGTCCCATCAGTCTCAGCAAATTTGAATCACTTTTAAGACTTAAGTTTTATATATTTGAGAGACCTCGATATATATAGATATAATATATATATCTCTGTCTCTAGTGGGCGATATGTAAATAAGGGGCCTTTATGGAAAATTAATATTGCTAATAATGTTGCATATTTAAGTATAGGAATATACAGCAAAATAGTTTACAATACCAGCATGCACAGGTGGCCGGGCAGGAATTGTATTCCAATCAGATAGGACAGCATCCTGCGACAATAAAGCAGGGCTGGGACAAGATTGAGAAGCCAGATTAGGAGAAGACTAGGGTCATAAAAGATCAAAGGAATACCAGAAGCCCACTTTTAGTATAATTAGGGCAGAAGGAATGAAGTTGGGGAGGACAGCAGGACTGAAGATCAAAGGGCAGGGAAGTATAATTGAGGTGAGTGCAGCCAGAGAGGGGGCAGAAGGGAGGAGACGGCCTGGACCTGAGACTGCTTGCACATGAGAAGGGCCAGGCGAGAGGCAGGAGAGAAGACAGGAGAAAGGGGGAATGAAGGCTACCAGCTGAAAAGGTCTGCTGCTTGTGAGGGCCCGTTTCAGGAGGGTAATGTGTCTTTCCCTGTATATATGTATGCCAGTCTCATAACTGGAATGTATTGTGTTTGATTTGAGATTTGATTGCATTATTGTGTTATTTTGTCAACAATATATCTCTTTATTTACTACTTGTCCCAGTGTCCCTTGCATATACCAGAAGTCAAAAGAACTTACAGTCTTACGGTCTTATGCATGTATCCATTGTGTGATCATTGGCCAGATATTGAAAATATTTGTATATTATTATGCCTATTTGAGTCGAGCCGGGCAGGATATAAATATATACATAATATTATTAGTTATTAATATTCTATTGTTTACAGTACCCCCTGCCATCAGTCCTATCATGCCCTCTCCTTTCACTACAATGGAGGGGTCTGTCAAGCCTCGGCACACCCCCTCTATTGCAATGAATGGAGAGGGAGTGGCAGAGCTCCTGTGACTTCTGGCAGCGGGCATCAATTCAACACAGAATTATTTCCGACTGCTGTTCACGATGTGAGTTTCTGAAGATGATGGGTAATAAATACAGGATTTCCCAAGCTTTACAGAACACATGTTTGGAGCTTCAGCTTAGAGTAAGTCTGTCAGCAGGAGAACTTAGCAATGGGTGTTAAAGTGGACTAAAACCCAGCACGATCGGCCTGTGAATTCAGAGGATTCCCGGCCCGATCGATTCCCTCCCACCGGGGCATCCAAAATCAGGATGCCTCGTGTGTGAAGCCCCCCAAGTCGCCCCATTCAATTACCTTGTTTCCCGGTCCAACGGCGCGTGCGCGAGCCGCGGCCACATCCACCGCTATCACTCTAGCAGGGCATTGCCTGCATCAGGCATTTGTGAATGACTGGGGTGGGCACTCTATCTGTTACATGGAAGCATGGATATCCACTTTATAGTGGATATCCATGCAAATGTAAATTGATTGATTGCAGGAATGTGGCTCAAATCAGATCAAAACTACTTGGCCGGACCTGGACCTATCAGTATTACCAGTCCAGCAATCTCACAGCGCTTTTGTCGGGTCTAGACACATTAACAGCATCTTTTGGTGCACAGGTATGGCCATTGTTTGTCATCCTTTTCAGATCAACTAATCAGTGATCTCAAATTTGCAGGGCGGGCGTGGCAATGCATAATTAAAAAGAGAACAGGAAATGTTGAAGGTCAGAAGATCATCTCCAGGTTGGGGGCCAGATCAGAGGGGCAGGGGCCGTAAAAAAAACCTCCGTTAGACTTACCGGTAACGTCTTTTTTAGGAATCCTTCAGCTTGACCGCTTATTACATATCCTCGTGGTCAAGCTGAAGGATGACTTGGAAAAACTTCCGTTAGACTTACCACTAACAACTTTTTTAGAAATCCTTCAGCTTGACCGATTATTACATCTCCATGTGGTCAAGCTGAAGGATGACTTGGAAAAACCTCCATTAGACTTACCGGTAATGGCTTTTTTAGGAATGCTTCAGCTTGACCACGTGGAGATGTAATAAGTGGTGAAGCTGAAGGAAGGGGGGTTTAGGCCTGCTTTAAATTGGAACAAAACCCTTCTTGGACCTCGTGCCTGGTTTAAAAATAAAAAAAAGTTCCTACCGCTGAACCCACGCCCTCTGGCACTATTGAGATCGGTGATTGGCTGGTCTAAAGTGTCCCAGGTAACATTCGTCAGCCAGCAGGCTTCATCCCCAGCTTCCTTGCTGAGTGCTTGCACTCCTACCCCCAGCCTATCTGAATGGCTGGACTGCGGATCGCGCACAGCTACAGGGATGCTGGGGATGTGGCGGCAAACACATGTCGCTGGAGCCACCAGAAAAGGTGAGTTTATCAACGGCCCCCCGGGGTTTCATACAGCATTTTATAAACGTTATCGGAATAAAAGTAAAGGTAGAGATGTATGCGCAGCTTTGAAGATTTGATTAGAGCTCCACTTTAACCACCTAAGTAATGCCACGCAATAGCTCATCTGACATTGAGTGCGCATATAGAAACAATGTGTTTGTACTTTATTGTCAAAGCTTCTTTCTGCCTTTCAAAAGTGCTTGACACGAGTGCAACTACAATGTCACTGAGAAAATACTTTGTACATAATACTTTGATACAAATGTATTGACGAAGGATGTGTTTGGTACTTCTAAAGTCCTAATGAATGTCATTAAATGTAAAGCACATGACCTCTGCCCAGAAATATATTCATGCTAGTTTATACGAAAAAATGATTTATTCAGAAGACTATACAAACAGCAGACAAACATAGCTGTGTGGAGGCTGGAGGTTACAAGTAGAGTAATGGTGCCACTGCCAGGGTCACCTGTACAGCCCCATTTCTATTAGACACTGAATTCATTATACTATCAAAAGTCTATTATTTTACCAGCTTTTTTTCATGTTTTTTATCATTATATGACCTTTTTCCGTTCAGCTATTATGAAAGAACTTGTGCCCCTTGAAAAGTAGAAAAAAAAGGTAAAAAAAATGACTGTACTTCCTCAGCACACAAAGTTATTTGCAAGCCTTTAAGAACTTTGTAAATGAACATTAGCAATGTTGGATATGCAGCTTAAAAAGTTACTAGCAAAGGCATAGCAACAGGATGTGTAGCGCTAGCAAAAGAATGAGGGTCCTTGAAGATAGGGGCTCCCTTCTTCTCCCTCTGTTTTTAATAGCGGCATAGCCACAATAATGTATATATCTGAATTTTATAGCAGAGTCTAAAAGTCTATAGAGACATCAATGGAAATAAATATATTCATCCCCTAGGAAGATAGCAGGTCTTGTTTTTATGGAACATTAAATCACAGCATTCTTAAACCGGACCATCACCCTCAAGAAGAGCCTATCTTGTATGTTTCCCCCAACCTGTACACACAGATTGCTCACATTAAAAATCTTCCTGCCTGCACCTACTGCATTCTCTGAGTGTTTAAACACCCAAAATGGTGGCGCATGGAGTCTCAGGCTGCCTGCAGACAGGAAGTGTCTTCTGACTGTGCCACTCTGCATTCTGGGATTTTTGTCCTATTCCTGACCCCAGCTTTGCTCTGTCTGTGCAAAGCACATCTATAACCCAGCCCCCGCATTCCCACCCCCCCTCCTCAGTATTTGATGCTTCTGAGGCAAGATGGCAGCGCCTGTATCCTAAATTGCAGCCCAGTGGGGGAAAGAATAAAAAATTTTTAAAAACTTCAAATATAATCATTTTAGATGTTGGGGAATAGATTTTAAAGGGTTTGGGCTTTTCATTAAATGATGCTGAAGGTCCGGTTTAATGTTCACTAGGGCCCGGGTGGTTTAAAAGCCCCGTCTAGGATAAAAAAAATCACTCACCTTTCATCTCCCTGGATTGGGTCCTATGATCCAGGCCGCCCACTGGCCTGCCAACCTCAGAGGCTAGGAGAGTGCACTTTCATTCAAAGTGTACACATGGGGGATACCAGGCACCACCTCAGTGTGCTTGCTCTACACAAGGCACTAGAGGTGTCTTCTAATGGAATGAGACATGTGGGGTGCCAGTAGCTTGTGATTATTAGTCAGGGTTTAGTGTCACCTGTACAGTAGAGAAACATGACTTCTAAGTTTCTATCTTTAAAGGTATAGATACTTCACAAATCTGACGCCTTAGGTTGGTTCCCAGTCACAGGGGCTATATTCAATAACCCTTCCCCAACAGGAACACACATTAGCAATGGCCACCTGTAAGGGACACCATTCTTTTAGGGTTCTGGGAATGGTTGCTCTATGTGGCTTCAGGCAAGCACTGATTACAGCACTGGATCCAGGACAAGACAAGCAGGTTTTTTGTAACCCCCCCCCCCCCCCATCCTGCCTCAGCGCCAAGGAATGGAGGCAGGGCATGGGGGGTCATGTGACTAGGCATCCACTTTGGGAGCAGGACACCTCTATCCAGCCTATACCATTTAAAAGACAACTGCCAGTGACACCGATTGATAGCTGTACTAACTATGCTGTAGACATGTAATCTAACATTTAAACTAACTGTCACTTAGCTGGGGATTAAAGCAGACCAAACCCCACATTTTTACTAGCATCCCCTGAATTGCACCCCCTATGAGGAGCACCTTTTGCCAATTTTCACTGCCCCTACTTCACTCTAATCCCAGATAATGGCACCTGTTTTAGCTGTAATGCTCCTCCTTCTCCATTCGTTGCCACTGTTGTGCGTGGCAATGATGTAATTACCACACTGATGTAATGATTGATTGAATGCCATCTTACAGAGAAGGACAGCCCAAAAAAAATGGTTTTCCAGGATGATTCAAAAAGTTAAAATATCCATTTCTAGTTCTACACCCTAAGAAGGGTAGGGTAGAGTATTGGCAGGGTCTTTGGCTAAATGTATTTCACACGTTCAGTGGGTTTCGGTCCACTTTAACACCATGAATTAATAAAGATAAGAAATGTAATAAGGGAATGGGTTTTCAGACCAGGCCCTGTCGACCATCTCACTCGGTTTGGCAGCAGGCCTCTAGCCGGCCCTGCTCCTGGTGCCACCTGCACCCAGCGCGGTTGTCGGACTGTGAGCTCTTCTCAGCTCCTGGGCCACCTGCATCCGGTTAGCCCACATGGCTGTCTGCAGTGCTATCCAATGGTTGGCCGCAGGTGCCACATGCACCTTGGCCCATTCAGCAGCTCTCAGCTCTTTAAAGGCCTTCTGGCCCGGAGTACTGGATTGGAGTGAGTGGCCAGTAGGACCCATCCAGCTTCCCATGCTGGCCAGTCTCCGGCTTCTCCCGCTGCTTCTTAAACTGTAACTACAGAAACACACATTCCTGGAGTCCATTTACACTTCAACCCAGCATTCCGTTACAAACACAGGCAGCTACACCAGATAGGAATGTCATCACCTTTTAGCCCCAGCCTAGTGCCCCAAAACGAATCGGATGCAGGTGCTTTCCAGCGTTGATACATTAAGTTAAACACAGCTTAGCATTGTGTGTCAGCCTTATCAGTTATAATAACTGCAATAAATCTGGAAGCACTAAAAGCTCAACTGCCATTATATGTCAGTTTACATTGTTACTGAATGAATTAGCACATGGCGTGCCATTCTATATCACACTGCTTTCTGTTTTATGAGTATTGGGGCTTTAGTAAAAAAAAAAAGAGGATATTTTGGGGCACTGGACTGGGGATAGAAGGTGATGACATAAACTTCCTATCTGGGTATAGGTTAAATTTAAACAAACATACAGAGCAGTATAAAGAAATGACATACTGGTTAAAATCTGCTTAGGTGCTTACCGCTATATCACCTTCCTCAAGTCTCATTCCAGCCAGGGACGCTGAGGAAAATGACAGAACTATAATAAATGTTATTCAATGTGACACAATACACAGCCCTACTACAGTACATGAGTTTTAAAGCTAATCTCTAGCCAGGCAAAAGCCATGGCTTTTCTGTTTGGAAAGGTTTCTTTATAAAGTTCACTCAATTTGTTAGACAAACATCGACCGGTCCACTTGCATAAAGTATAGAGGTGAGAGGGTGTGTACTGGGAACATGGAAACAGGCATCACATTTTCCTTATCCTGACACTTTTAGTTTTAACAAGTATATGAGAAGTAGCAGAGACATACAAAATACAATTCTGTGAAACTTACCTGTAGAATTATTTTTGAGTATATCCAGTCCAGGTCGTCCCAGTGATGACATGTGGGTATTCTGCTCCCAGGGGGCGCTCGACTGCAAGATCAAAAAGCTGTCGCTCCTCCCGGCCCCCTATAAAGGCAGGTGTCCCTCTATCATTCCCCAGTGGTTAAAAAGCAGTAAAAGAGGAGACAGGCTGGGAGGCCAAGAAACCATGTTACTTCACATAGCTTCAGCTTGTACTCTCTCAAACAAAAACTTAAGGACAACAAGTCCAAGAATAAAAGATGGTAATCACCATAACAGGCAAACAAGAGATAATGAACAAGGGCGAGGTGGGACGACCTGGACTGGATATACTCAAAAACAATTCTACTGGTGAGTTTCTCAGAACTTTATTTTTCCCTATATCCAGTCCAGGTCCTCCCAGTGATGACATGTGGGACATCCAAAAGCATATAGGGCGGGATCCCCAGTGCGGAACAGCATGTAGTTAATTTCACTACCGCCTGAAGCAGTGGCGTTGCTAGGGCTGGTGTCACCCGGGGCGGTAGGAAATGGTGTCACCCCCCCCCCCCCCCCCCAAAGAAAAAAAATTTTTGTATGTTGAAAGAACTCAATGGCAGAGAAAAGGAGCACACCGATTACAGACAGCTGGAGGAGAAAAGGGGCGGGCCAGACAGGCAGCAACCAATAGGAGTCGGGGCAGGGCCAGACATCGCACCTGAACAAAAGCGGGGCGCGCGCCTATTATAATCAATGTATGATAGCAGAGGCGCTTATGCATTGTGCAGTACCTCACTAGCACACATACATCGGCCTGCACGCTCCCTTTATGTCCATTAAAAACACCCATCTCCCGCCAGGTAACGCGCCCACCATGCAACACCACCACACACGCCACTGAGCAGTTACAGCTATAAATCCCTGAATAAACAGGAACAGCGTGCGCTCACCCCAGCAACACCACACACGCCCTCACCTGTTTCTGGCGACGAATACCGCGCGCGCTCTCAGCAACAGCGAACAAAAGCTCCCACCTCGTCCACGTGACCTGCTGTGCGCGCACACCATTGGTCCACAGATTCTGGACAGGCACCAGCAGCCGCTCCGCCTCCTGCCAAATGGCGCTCGAGCGCTGTGGGAGAGATGCGTAGGTGTCGCCGTGAGGGCATAGCATCCCCACAACTGACTGCTCTGTGCCACAGGCTGGCAATAATTGAGGTGACATAATGCTATAGTGCGGTGTCACCAGGGCCGTATTTAGGGTTCATGCTGCCCTAGGCACTATTTGTGCATCTGCCATCCCCCCCCCCCCACCAAGTGGGAGTGTGGAGTGAATGTAACACCGGGTAGAGGAGTAAATGCGAGATGCAGCGAGAAAGTCAGCTAAGGTGGTGGAAACAAGGTCTGCAGGGATTAGCAGTGATTGAATGGAGTTAGTTCATCAGAGGTGATCTCCCATCAAAGGTGGGAGATCTGGAAAGTGAGCAAATAAGTTGTACTTGCGCACTCTGCATGGCATAAGCCTGAATCACCTGACATGCCTATGAAATATATTGCTGCAATAATCCCCTAGGGCAAGAGGTTGACAACATTCACACCATGCCCAGCACCCCAATATTGTTGCAATAATCCCCTAGGGCAAGAGGTTGACAACATTCACACCATGCCCAGCACCCCAACATGCCTCGTGGCTGTACTTCTCAACATGTGTAAAGCAGCAGACCAAGATATTCAAAAAGGGATGCCCCCAGCCATACATTCAGAGACCACACTGTCCACTTTACCACCAGTGGGGACACCTAGCCCTTTTGCCGGGGCTTTCATCAGACCTTGGTGCCCCTCTCAGCCATTCCACTAACCTCATGTGGATAAGTCCGCCATTCCATCTATCTCTCTCATAGCCCAAGTATAGGTATTAAAGCCCAACTCCAATAATTTGACAGATTTTAATAAATGCCTGAATTATCATTCTTTTCATGGGAGATGAGAGGCCAAAGCAGATGGACTACTAAAGGGGAATCGTCCTATCTACAGAGCCATTGTTCTGAGCTGTTAAAGTGGACCAACACCCAGGGGGGTTCCTCCCCGCGGGACATCCCGATTTTGGATGCCCCGCGGGGAGGAACCCCCCAGGAGGCCCACAATCCTTACCTTACCGGCGATCCAACGGCGCATGCGCGAGACGCGGCCGCGTCTCTCGCTTCCCTCTAGCAGGGCGCGCTCCTGCGCCGGCCATTTTGTGAATTTTGTTAGAGGGAAGCGAGAGACGCAGCCAATGACAGCGCTCTGGTATGCGCGTCCAAGCGGCTTTGGACGCGCATACCAGAGCGGCTCTGAGCGCTGTCATTGGCCGGACAAGGTCACGTGGGAGCGGGGAGAGGTGAGTTTTTGCGGTGATCGGGGGGGTTTCACACAGCGGGGCGCCCGATCGGGGTGCCCCACCTAAGTGGACCAACACCCAGGATAGTCAAAATCCTGGGTGTTGGTCCACTTTAATAGTGGAAAACAATAGCAGTGCCCTTCAATACCATGTGTGAGGAGTTCAACTAAAATTCCCTCTAGAGTCAAGTTAAAGTGGGGCACTCCCTTGAGTCTATAAGATTTTTTTTTTTGTTTACCTCGTTATGTAGCATCCCAAATGGAGATGTCCCAGTGTGTGAAACCCTCTGGATTGCCCGATCTACTCACCTCTTCCAACAGCACACGCAGCATCTCTGTGCCACAGCTGCATCCCCAGCATACCTGTAGCTAGGTGTGCATATATGCCAGGCCTTTCTGAATGGCCAGCACGATCACACCCACAACTAGAGGTAGTGGTGGGGATCCGGCTGCGGGGCTCACTCTTTTCAAATTTACTTGCTGCACTGACGTCAGTACAGCAAAGTAAATCTGTATGGAATGAGCAATGCTGATTGGCTGAGAACCCTGCGCATGCACCATGGAGATGGTGAGTTTACAGGTAATCCAGGGGGACATGCACAATGGGGCATCCAAATCAGGAAAGGAGAGACCCCAATAAAGTCACTTTATTGGGTTTTAAGAAGAGCAAAATCCTAATTTAGACTTTTGGTCCAGACAGAAAATTTTGAGGGGCATCCCAAAACCAAATAATAGTTTTTTTCATTGAAAACCCCTTCTGACTGATCGCCATACTTTGGGATGTCATTTCTGGGATCCCAGAATGGTATGGCAGTCAGCTACTTTAAAGTGAGTAAAGTCTCTCAAAACTGGCTGCATAGAACATCCCAAATCAATGATGCCCCGCTGTGAAGAACCTTCTGCTAAGTACGGCCACTGCATCAGCAGTATTAGGCTTGACATCATGTTTGTAGGGTGACACTGTACAGAGGGGCATCCCAATTCTATGCTGACTTTACTTCCTCTTTAACTGGTGGCAAGATAAAAAGTCTATTGATGACAGGGACTGCTGTCAAGTAAAATAAGAAAGTGTGGAGGCATTGACACACACTCTGTGACTGGACAAATGGCAGGGCACAGCAGCATCTAGCAATGTGAGATAATCTGGGACACAGAGAAAGGCTTCCTAAAGGGTTACTCTGCCTGCTGAGAAACGTGCAGCTCTGCCTGCAGCCCTACTCAGCAGTCACACAAGGCAAAATCAGTCTCCATTCCCCCCTCCATTACTAAACTCACATGAGGCATGCCGATGCTGGATTCATTCTGTCAGCTTCCATTTCTCCTTCATTTCAGGACCAAGCTGTAGCTTTGTGACACACATGTGTGTATGGGAGGGCGGGCTCCATAACGTGCTGGCTGTGTGCTGCTTCCTGAAGGCAGCTCATACAATCAGTAGCAGCCTGTGTCCACAGGGGGCAGCAGCGTGCAGTATTGTGTGGCGTAAAGAACAGCTCTCTTCTCCCGTCCTCCCTGCATCCCCGACCAAGAAAGGGGCATCGCTGATTGCAAGTGATTTTTTTTTTATTAAATTGTTGCTGGTCGCCGCCCCGTACCCGCCCCTGCCTGTAGCGCCGCCCGAGGCACGTGCCTACCCGTGTGCCTAGTGGTAAATACAGCCCTGGGTGTCACCCTCTAGGTCTGGTGTCACCCGGGGCGGTCCGCCCCCCCCGCCCCCCCCGCCCCCGGGTCGCTACGCCACTGGCCTGAAGCACCTTTAGGCCAAAGACAGCGTCAGCTGAGGCCCTAACATCAACCTTGTAGAACTTTGTAAAAGTAAAAGTGGTGGCCTTACAAACTTGTTCAACCGATGCCTGGTGCTAAAAAGCCCAGGAGGCACCAATAGCTCTGGTAGAATGAGCAGTGATCCGAAAAGGGGGTTCCTTCCCCTTGGCAGAATATGCTTGCATACAAGTCTTAAAGGAGCCACAGCACTCAACCCTGTTAGCTTGCGGGCCAGCCTATAATCTGTCTCTAAACTTGGTTAAAAACAGAGGACTCGGTCACACACATCTGCAGAGGTATGCTTAAGCTGCACCACTACGCCAAAGTGCCTCTGTGGGGTGCAGTCCTAACTCTAATCTCTGAGAGCCCATCTGGGACATACAGTGCAATAGATAAATTGGGAGCAGGCTTACCTGAGGTTGCCCTAAACCTCTAAAGTGCAAGCCATCGAGTGGAAGGGTCAAAGACCTTGCAGTACAGCCTAGACCCCACACACCATGTGCTTGCACAAATTCAAAAGAAACAAAGGGGGGTGGCAGCCGCTCAGACCATTTTATAACTAACCTGGGAGGTGCACGTTAGCAGGGCAATTAGTACACACAAGTCTTAAAGGAGCCACAGCACTCAACCCTGTTAGCTTGCGGGCCAGCCTATAATCTGTCTCTAAACTTGGTTAAAAACAGAGGACTCGGTCACACACATCTGCAGAGGTATGCTTAAGCTGCACCACTACGCCAAAGTGCCTCTGTGGGGTGCAGTCCTAACTCTAATCTCTGAGAGCCCATCTGGGACATACAGTGCAATAGATAAATTGGGAGCAGGCTTACCTGAGGTTGCCCTAAACCTCTAAAGTGCAAGCCATGGAGTGGAAGGGTCAAAGACCTTGCAGTACAGCCTAGACCCCACACACCATGTGCTTGCACAAATTCAAAAGAAACAAAGGGGGGTGGCAGCCGCTCAGACCATTTTATAACTAACCTGGGAGGTGCACGTTAGCAGGGCATGTGTGTGACCGAGTCCTCTGTTTTTAACCAAGTTTAGAGACAGATTATAGGCTGGCCCGCAAGCTAACAGGGTTGAGTGCTGTGGCTCCTTTAAGACTTGTGTGTACTAATTGCCCTGCTAACGTGCACCTCCCAGGTTAGTTATAAAATGGTCTGAGCGGCTGCCACCCCCCTTTGTTTCTTTAGAATATGCTTGCATCACCGCCTGTCTGATCCACTTACTGAGAGTGGACTTGGCTGGTGGCAAACCCTTCCTAGAGCCCTCTGTTAAGACAAAGAGCAAATCCGATTTCGTGAAGGATTCAGTCGCAACCAGGTAATACTTAATGGCTCTGACCACATCCAAGGCATGGAGGGTCCTTTCCTTAGAATTAGTCGGTGCAGGACACAAGGAAGGTAAGACAACATCTGCATTAAGGTTAAAGGAAGAAACGACCTTAGGCAAAAAATCAGGTTTAAAGCGAAAAAACACCTTATCCTTATGCCGCTCAAAAAAGGGAGGCTTCATACAAAGCGCGACCAGCTTTGATACGCGATGCACCGAGGTGATCGCTACCAAAAAGACCACTTTGAGAGTCAAAATAGGCAAAGCAGAATCGCACAATGGTTCGAAGGGAAGACCCTGAAGAGCAGACAGTACTAAATTCAAGTCCCACACCGGTATCAGACTTACGCAGTGGACGGACATGGGTGACTCCCTGGAAAAAGGTCCTGATCAACCTATGATTGGCAATGGATCTCTGGAAGAAGATGGCTAAGGCCGAGACCTGGTCCTTGAGGGTGCTCAGCTGGGGACCCAAGTCTAAGCCGTGTTGTAAAAACTCCAGAATCCTAGAAATAGAAAATGTGCGGCAAGGAAGAATCTTGGACTCGCACCAAGCAATATAGGCGTGCCAAACTCTGTAGTATATCATGGAAGAAGGCTTCTTTCGTGCCTGAATCATGGTATGTACAACTGTGGCAGACAGCCCCTTTTCCGTCAGGATTGAGGTTTCAATAGCCAGGCGGTCAAAGCCAGCGTCCGTAAATTGGGGTGCCGCAGCGACCCCTGAGTGAGAAGCCCTGGGTCGTCAAGCAAGATGTAGCGATCTATTGACATCTGAACTATGTCCGCAAACCAACTCCTTCTCGGCCAGTGAGAAGCCACCAGGATGGCTGGTACCCCTTCCTGGGCTACCTTGCGCAGCACTCTGCCCAGGAGTGGAAATGGAGGGAATGCATAGGAGCCTGAACTCCATCCAGAAAATTGCCAGAGCGTCTGTGGCAATAGCCAGAGGATCTCTTGAAAGGGAGACTAACCTTGGGAGCTTGTGATTGTGTCTGCTGAGAGACCATTCCCCCAGGCGTGAGGCGCTCCCGCTCAAGGAGTCTGCCTCCTGGTTTTCTACCCCGGGAATGTAACCCACCTAGATGCAGGGAACATTCTCCTCTGCCCAAGTCAGAATCTGGGTCCCCTCCTTGAGGGCTCGCTTGCTCCGAATCCCACCCTGGTGATTGATGTAGGCGACAGCCGTCTGATTGTCCGAGCGAACCTGGATCGCATGACCCTTTAAATGGGGAGTCAAGCGCAGAAGCACCAACCGGATCGCTCTCAGCTCCAAGAGATTTATGGGTAAGCGGTTCTCCTGCGGACCCCACTGACCCTGGATTTTCTGAGACTGTCAAACTCCTCCCCATGTAACTATCTCCCAACGGGGAATCAGAAAGGACTTGCCCACCAACAGGTTCCTGGAGTCCAACCACCACAAGAGGGACTGTCTGGCCAGAGGGGATAGTGAAAATTCCTGTTCCAGCTGCATCCGGTCCCAGCCGGTCAACAGGTTCAATTGAAGAGGTCTCATGTGAAATTGGGCGAAGGGCACCGCCTCGAAGCATGACACCATTAGGCCCACCAGTCTCATCCCCAGATGGATCGATGGGCGTTGACAAGACAACAAGGCCTGCACCTGCGTCTGGAGACCCAAAACCTTCTGCTGTGGCAGAAAGACCTTGACCTGAGAGGTGTCTATAATCATGCCCAGGAAGGACCTCATTGTTGAGGGAGTGATAGCAGACTTTGGGTAACTGACTACCCAGCCGAAGGCCTCGAGAGTGGACAACACCGTCTGGGTATCGCTCTCTGCCTGTTGAAGAGACTGAGCCGCAATCAGTAAGTCGTCCAGATAGGACAGCACACGAATGCCCTGGTTCCTCAGGATAGCCATGATGCCCGTCAGCACCATGGTGAAGACACAGAGAGCTGAGGAAATACCGAATGGCAGAGCCACAAACCGTTAATGCTGGTCCTCCAGAGCAAACCTCAAGAACTTCTGATGTCCCAGGAAAATCGGGATGTGCAGATAAGCACCCCTGATGTCCACCATGGTCATGAAGTCACCAGGTCGAAGCGAGCTCACTGCCGACCGCAAGGTTTCCATGCGGGAATGTCTGACTCTGACAAACCTGTTGAGATACCTTCAGGTACAGGATAGGTCTTAGCGTTCTGTCCTTCTTGGGAACCGTGGACAGATTGGAGTAAAAACTTTGACCCTGTTCCTGACGAGGTACAGGACAGATCACACCTAACCGCAGGAGGTGTTGCACGGCCATTCTCAAACCCTGTGCCTTCAATGGGTTTTGGGATACCCGAGACCGAAGAAATTTTGTGGGCGGCCTGACTGCCAGCTCTATTTTGGAACCGAAGGGCACCACCTCCTGAATCCACCGATGCGAGACGTGCCATCTCCAAATATGAGCAAATAGCAGAAGCCGTCCCCCCACCGGGATGGGTGAGGGCGCCTCCTCATGCCTGAGGGGACTTGGCAGGGGGCTTGAACTTGGCTCCCCAAGTGTGATTGGGTCGGCCGCAGGACCTACCTCTACCCCAGGTATCTCTGCGGCCACCTGAAAATTAAGAGCCTCTTCCTCCTTGAAAGGAGCGATAGGCAGAGGAGTTCCGAAAGGGCCAGCAGGCTTCCATCTTTGAGGGAGTCTACCATCCTTGACCAGGAGGTCCAAACGCTCCCCAAACAACCTGTGCCCCACAAAGGAGATACTAGTAAGCGACTTTTTGGCCGCGGCATCAGCCGACCATTGCCACAACCAGAGCGAGAAGTGCTACAAGCAGGGCCGAAGTCCTGGCACCAAGCCGGACACCATCGTCCATGGCAGAGACAACAAAGGCAATAAAATCCATGCAAGCCTTGAGGTCCTTATACTCCTCCGCCCGCTTGCGAGCCTTAGCGCTATCCACAAGGCGTCTCACCTTCTTTCTGATGGCCAGGGAGACAATAGCCGCAGCACACACAGGGCGAAACAAGGCACCAGCAAATGTGAAGGCATGACAGACCAGTTGGTCCATGCGCTTGTCCGCTGGATCATGTAAGGAAGCGGTATCAGATGAAGGCATAATAGTAGTGTTGGACAACCCCGACACAAGGGAATCCACCTCGGGAGGACGAGATCATAGCCGGACCAGCTCCTCAGGGAAGGGATACCGCCTATCCAGGCCCTTAGGCACCGATGGTAGCTTGTTAGGCCTTTCCCATTCCTTGAAAATCATATTAGAAAAATGGGCCTGCTCTGGAAAGACTCGCCTCTGTCTTTCAGGCCTAAACAAATCACCCTGCTTCCTCTCTGAGAGGAACAATGTGTAAAGTCTCAAAAACTGAAGCAAGCAATTTCTCCGTATCATTAGGGAACCACGCATCCTTATCCGAGGAAGAACCAGACAAACTGTCCTCGCCAGCAGAATAATTCGCAGTGGAACGGGAATCATCTGGCAACTCACCTTCCTCCACAGAACCCAGATCATCAAAAAGATTATCCTAGTAAACGTGCTTGATGTGCCGCTTCTTACTCGTGGCTTTTTTAGGAGCCGTTCGCGAGATCTGTCTCTGAAGACTGGCCACCCTATGCACCAAATTAGCCTGGGACCCCCAGCTGGCTTCCCCCTCGCTCGGGGCCGAGTGCAGCAGCGGAGGTTCTGGCGAGGCCGCAGGCAATGAAGGGCTAGGGGCAGGTACGCCCACCCGGTCATGGTCCAAAATGATGCTCTTGGCGCAAGTGGTGCAAACAGTGCTGAATCCACCCAGAGGATTTGCACTGCACAAGGGACAGAGCTTCACCCGCCCAGATGGGGCCCCCAGCTCACAATCCCCAGATGCCTCCATTATGGTGATTAGAAAAATTGGCAAATGCAGGTTACAAGGCACTAACGGCCCAAACCTATAAGATCCCTCTTATATGATCCCTCTTAATAATAGGGGGGGGACCGGGAGGAACCAAAACCCTCAATCACAGGGCCCAACCTAAAACAAAAAACAAGAGAGGGCCATCAGTATCCCACAAGCGTATGCAGAGTAGTCACAAGAAAATCATTAACAAGAGGGACTCACGACACCGACAGTAGCGGGAGCTCCAGGCACGAGGCAGCAGCAATATGGTGAAGAGGAGCCGTCCGCACCCGCCTGTCCATCAAGAAAAAAACACCAGGGCCGCACTCACATCCAGCCCACGCAGCGCGCACAACCGCGACCATACTCCTCCGCCCTCCTGTCACAAAAACCGCGCGAGCAGCGCCCCCCCCCCCACAGCGTATGTAATGAGCAAGATGGAGGGGAGAGGGAGGCAGCCAGAGCCGCGAGGGAGTGAGGGGGGTAAGTATAAAGTTCAAGAGCCGCACGCAGCACAGCAGTAAAGTTGCACAAAACAACACAGCACACAAAACAAAGCTTGTGGGATAGGGAGGGATATAAGGGATATAAGGCCCATCTAGCCAGCAATGTGGTTCCCCCAGTTAGGCTCACCATCCGCCTATTGCCGGCTACCCAATAAACAGGGTCTGCAGCCCAGAGCCTAGCTCTGCCAAAACCGCCTGACCCCGGCGTTCTCCCTACCGTCACAATCCCAAGTCAGCCGCGGCTGGGAGGCAAGGGTTGGGTCTCATGGGATCAGTGGTAATAGGGTCCGCAGCGGCCGACGGGCTAGGAGGCCCCGCTCTGCTGCCAAAATTCCAAGAGAGAGTATCCAACGATCTTCAGCAGCCAGACTGCACTGGGGAATGATAGAGGGACACCTGCCTTTATAGGGGGCCGGGAGGAGCGACAGCTTTTTGATCTTGCAGTCGAGCGCCCCCCTGGGGGCGGAATACCCACATGTCATCACTGGGATGACCTGGACTGGATATAGGGAAAATATATATTTTACTGAGCACTGAGGATTTATTTAAAGGCAACTCACAGGGTTGCTGCAGCCTCTAGCCCAAGCACTGGAAAATCTCATACCCCTTTAGCTGGAACCAAAGACCATCTTGGCTAGCGTGGCCGATTCCCTCTTCTTGGGGCATCCCGATTTGGAATACCCCGCTTTGTGAAACCCCCGACATTTGTGAATGGTCAGTGTGTGGGGGGTTTCTGAATAGAGTTGAGTGAGTTGATTTGTTTGCCTGCACTGTTGGAACGCCAGAAGGGTGAATTTTAGCGATGACCTGTTGCAAATACACAGTGAGGCATCCAAAATGAATGCCCTATATAAGTGGCCCACTTTAAGGTTCAAATTAAAAATGTCCAAAATGTGGAAAGAATAAGCACCCCTTCCATGCTACCGCAGTGCTCCTGCAACACATATGATGGCTATCAACCAATGGGAAATGCCGGCTGTGCAAGTAAAGGACCATTCACATACTATCAATGGACAGTACTGGTCACTGAAAGCCATTGAAGCATGGTTAGTATGTAAGTATTCTTACCTGATTTAGAAAATACCAATTCAATTTTAGATAGACATAAATGTCCATGGAGGACATAAAGGTCTTTAGTGTCATTATAAGGTCTCCAGCAGGGGGTACATTTAATGTACATCTTGTTCAATAAAATAAATACTTGCAGCCTAATTTGGCACAAGTTTAATAAGTTGAAGTGATGCAGCATTACTCCAGAATTGCCAGTTAAAGACCCTGTCTGCACCCCCCCCCCAAAAAAAAAAAAAAACAATACTCACCTATAGTCACAAGCAGCTGATTTGCCCAATACTGAAACCTAAAGTACCAAAATCAACAATCTCGCCTCCGCCATCCAGGAGCCGATTGGCAGCCCCCTTGCGTCAGTCACGATGACTGGCTGTGCCTGCTCCATTCCCTACAATGGAGGAAACACCCCACCCATTAAAATGGATAGAGCCAGTTGCCGTGATTGATGTGAGGAAGTCGCCAGGCCACCACAGACTATGGTCGTGAGCAGGGATAGCGCAGTCTGGCTTTCCGGTGGAGGTAGATTTCAAACTCCTGGGATAGGGCAGAACTATAGGCAAGTTTGTATACTTTTTACTATTTTTGCCCAGACAGTCCCTTGAATTAATTTTATTGGTGTTAAATGCTTTTTACTATGACTCATCTCATATGCAACATCTGCCAATCTAGTGCTGGCCAACTTCTCCACATGAGTTTGTGCATTCGATTCGAAGTCCCTGTCCGCACAGGCAATAACTTTCTCCCACCTCCTCCCCCCCAGTGGGAACAATGGAAAATGAGCAATTCCAAAGCATGTTAATGTCAGTAAATATATTATGTTTTCTAAACAAAACCTCTGACGTTGCTTCCATTTCTGACGAAGTGGTAATGTCCTGACCACGCAACGCGTCGCTTGCTACCGGTTCGATATCGTTGGATGCTGCCCATTTTTGATTACGGTGATGTAAACTTTATGTATTTACTATAGATTAGTTCCCATATAAATGTTCAACACTTAGCACTTTACTCAGGGTGTCTGACACGAGTTTGTGTGTACAGATTCCAAAGCATAGCACTTAGCACTTTATCTTGCAGAAGTTTTGCACATTGATTTGTATATATTTCACACCTTACAACTATATTTGATGTCACATTGTTTATGTATAACACTGTTCCACAGGTTGATTTTGCATTTTTATTAGCACTTTCTTTTTGGGGTAGCATTAGGGAACTCATTATATCAATCTTAATTGCATCATATTATACTTATAATTAGCCAGCTTGGACATCCCGATATCTAATGTTTTTAGTGATGTTTTTTAATTTCATGTAGTGTGTTTTTCTATGTTGTGGTGCATGTTTGCAATTAACTTAATAAAGATGAAATATATATTTTACAATTGAGGTGGTGCGGCACCATTTTTCTGGACCATTGGGGGCTTGGTCTGGCGGCTCCAATTTTGCTGTCTCTTAGGTACCACTAAACATTTAGTGGTTAGGCCCAGGTTTGGAGGCCTACACACATATCTTATTGGGGTGGTGCGGAGTACACAGGTTGTTCTTGTTGCTTCCATTTCTGGGTATGGTTGAGCCAGGATAGGCAGCTGCATGGTGTAGCTTTATGTGTGCACTCTGCCGTGGTCAGAGAAAGCTGTCAGACTACTGTGGTTTGCCATGCTCACTTGTGAGACCACTTTTCTGCATGGCCCCGGAGACATGGAACTGAAAGCACAGAAAGGAGGGCAAACTTTGTAGCCCTGTTACAACTTTCACCCTGTGCTTTTTTGGCAAAGATAGGATAAGTCACACCCCACTGACCACCATTGTTTTCATCCCTCTGAACCAATCTGTTGGAAGTCTGGGGTGAAGTCAGTGAGGGGGGAATACCTCCCTGTATGCAGCAGAACTTATGGGCCAACCCTCCAAGTATAGGGGCAGATAAGCAAGTAAAAAAAAAACGGTCAGTGGGGAAGGTGAAAAGTGGGAAAAAACACCTGGGGCTGGGATTTAAATGATTTGACCAAAGTTTACCAAATATCAAAATAATTGTAAAAGCTAACAAGGAAAGGGGCTTTTATACTCAAGGCTTGGGTTCCAATACAGAGATGGAGGGAGATTAAACACAGATGCACATACACACACAGAAGCCAAACATCTTCATGTATAATAGAAGGCATGCCTTACTACAGTGTGCAGCTGTTCCGTCGCTTGTCCACAAAGGAAAGGTGTGTATCTCCTGAATTTGAGATCAGTGGGGAAGGTGAAAAGTGGGAAAAAACACCTGGGGCTGGGATTTAAATGATTTGACCAAAGTTTACCAAATATCAAAATAATTGTAAAAGCTAACAAGGAAAGGGGCTTTTATACTCAAGGCTTGGGTTCCAATACAGAGATGGAGGGAGATTAAACACAGATGCACATACACACACAGAAGCCAAACATCTTCATGTATAATAGAAGGCATGCCTTACTACAGTGTGCAGCTGTTCCGTTGCTTGTCCACAAAGGAAAGGTGTGTATCTCCTGAATTTGAGATCATGAGCAGCGGGAGCGTGTAGATTAGGGTTCTTAAAGACCCGGGTTCCACCTGGCACAGAAGTGACAATAAACTAATCTCACGTCACCCCTTTACACATTACATTAGTGGCCCCTGTACTGGCGAGATAAAAGTTTCTTACATTTTGTTTCTTACATATTTGAATAAGTACTTACCTGGATTATCTCCAGTAAAAGCAACTACTTGGCAGTCAGAACTAAATCCAAATCGCTGCCTAAAATATGTGGACACAGGACCCTATAGAAAATATAAAAATAGTTATGTTAATGTTACATTTCCTTTATACACACAAGCAGATTTTAATATAACTACCTGTTCCACCAACTATAAAATTATATCTGTACGTATTACTGTAGCTTTAATATATACTGGGATTTTGATTGACTTAAAAAAAAATGTGGGCCCCTTTTTTTTCATGATGATATGTGAATTCACATAATTTTTTTTAACACTCGGACTAGCCTTAGAAGCACAGAAAGAAAATATAAAGAAATATCTCTGTTTTTCCAAAGGACTCTAATTCATTACCTAAAGCTGGGGCGTATTGGCATAGCGAGACCCAGGCAAATACCCAGTGGGCAGCACTACTTTGGGGCAGTCTGGGCTGCTACCATTACTAACACTCTTATCCAATCTCAGCCCCCTATCCCCTTCACCACTCTATTCCCTCATCCAAGCAACCCCAGCCAATGTCCTCACCCTAATGATATAGCCTCAGTTTGGAACACACTGGTTGACTGGCCAGAAAGCAGTAGAGATGCCACTGGATGGACATGGACAGGCCAGGTGTTGGTAAAATCCCAGGCTGATTTTTGGCCCCTGTCCACCGCTGTTTAAAGCCGCATCTAAAAGGAAACCTTCAAGACTTTTAGCACTCACTCTGGCAAAGCTGCTAAGTAAAGGTTTTAAAAAAATAAAGGTTTCACGTGTCCTCATATATGCCATACATTGATTGTTCCAGCCAGCGCCTCCCCTCTATGAAAATAACGAAATTACCCCTTTACATAGGTGGTATACACCTTGCTAGCAACATTTTAAAGTGTACCAAGTTGTATAGTGTTACATGCAGAAAAAGCAAAAAACAAACACACTCCATTCATTACAATCGAGGGGGCTATGCCAAGGTGGGTTATGCAGGCAACACGATCCATCATCAAATACCATCCAACACATCTATGCACCCAAAAAGTGGGCTATAGTGGGCTATAATAGACACTGTCAAGTGCCACCTGCACAGGGGATTGCCAAAATTATAACTGCTCAGAGATTTGTTATTAAGACATGAATATACTATTGTCAAACTTTGGCCTAAGGAACATGCATATTTACCAGCACAAAACTTGAGGGAACAACAGGGCCAAGCTTCTCTTTCAGGTTAGGTGCACATGCTTCAAGACATTTCTCATTCCACATCTTCACATGAATATCTAATAAGTTCATTCCAGAACCTGTAAGGTAGACAGACCTGTCAGTAGTTCCCATATAGCATTTTTGTAACTGTGCTTCAGAGTACTGGACTTAAAGAAAAGATTTGTAGTCCATATTAAACAGCTGTCAAAGATAGTCAAACTTGCAGGATGAAACAGGCAACAGATTGACACTGTGCCAGGGGCGTACATAGCTCTGATGGGGCCCCATAGCAGGGCCCTTATCACGGCCCCCACATAATCTCCTCCCTGCTTCCCTTCCCAGGGCAGGCACTCACTGGCCGGTCAAGACTGCTGCAGGCATCACTGCTGGGGAGATGCCAGGGACGCAAGATGCTCGCATGGCAGTGACGCAGAGCCCACATGGCTGAGGGGGAGTCCCTAACACATGGCTGAGGTGCAGTCCCGTATCCTGTATCATGCACCTAGGAGGCAGAATGGCTGTGTAAGTAATCATTGATCAGGGGAGTAGATACTAGAGAGGCGGTTGCGGCAATTTGAGTAGGGCCCTCGTGTTCCACGGGCCCGGGGGCATGTGTCTGCACTGCCCCTATGGTATGTAGGCCCCTGACTGTGCTGCATTACTGAAGGCTGTGCTTCTGAAAAGGGCATTTATTTTTTCAGATTTGATAGAGCAGGGACTTCATTACTGTTCATTGTGCAGTATCATTTTTTTTTTATCATGGAAGACAGGGAGTGTCTAAACAGAGCCATATTCCAGGCATTAATATGCATGGTATACACTGCTGAACAAGAGTCTGCATGTGTGCCATGTGACTGCACATAGCAGGGCACCCAGGATGCCCCAGGGGCAAGAGTTAAAACCCGGGATAGTGGAAATCCTGGATTTAGTTGCACTTGAAGTGTGCATTCTGGAACGATTTTAGCTGTCCAGGAAATATACCATTTTGTGATTACTCACCTGTAAAATGGGTATTATAAGTATGTCACACACCCCACTTCAGAATAATCATTACACTTGGGTTATACCGACCTGTAGAGGGCGATCTTGCAGAGATGTCATGAAAAAAAGGGAGCCCCTCCCGGTCCATAAATACCTGGGACCTCCCACTCATTCACCAGTTTTAAGACAGCAGTAAAGGGACCAGAAGAGCCAAAATAACCAGTAACAGTAAAAAAGGTTCACCATAGAAAGGATCCAGAATACCAAAGGGCGGGGTGAAGCGAGATGTGTGACATACTTATAATACCCATTTTACAGGTGAGTAATCACAAAATGGTATTATTCTAAGTATGTCACACACCCCGCTTCAGAATAGTCATTACACTTGGGACATCCAATAGCAGTGTCCATAAAGGGCGGGGATCCAAAAAAAAAGGCAATTATGCACAAACTTAAACCACTGCAGCTTGCAGAACTTTGCGGCCAAAAACAGCATCCGCTGAGGCCCGCACATCAACCTTGTAAAACTTGGAAAAAGTGTGAATGGAAGACCAAGTAGCAGCCTTACAAACTTGCCTCAACAGAGGCCTGATGCTGGAAAGCCCAGGACGCCCCAACAGCACGAGTAGAATGAGCAGTAACACGAAAAGGGGGAATCTTCCCCTTGGCAGAATAGGCCCCAACAATGGCCTGGCTAATCCATTTACTAATGGAAGACTTGGCGGGAGCCAAACCTTTCCTAGGCCCGGAGGGCACCACAAAAAGGGCGTCAGTCTTACGAAAAGAAGAAGTAGCCACCAAATAGTACTTCACACAGCGAACCACATCCAGGGAATGCAAGACCCTCTCCTTGTCATTGCTGGGCTTAGGACACAAGGAGGGTAGAACAATGCCCTGATTAAGATGAAAGGTAGAAACCACCTTAGGAAGGAAATCTGGCTTGAAGCGGAAAACAACCTTATCCTGATGCCTCTCAAGGTACGGGGCCTTAATGGACAAAGCCACCAACTCCGATACACGCAGAACGGAAGTGATGGCAACCAAAAACGCAACCTTCTGAGTAAGCGTTGAAAGAGCAATATCCTGCAAAGGTTCAAAAGGAGGACCCTGAAAAGCAGAAAGAACCAAATTCAAATCCCAAACTGGGAGCAAAGGCTTCCTAGGAGGCCGCACATGCGTAACCCCTTGAAAAAGGTCTTAACCAGAGGATGAGGAGCAAAAGACCTTTGAAAGAAAACAGCCAGGGCAGAAACGTGCCCTTTCAACGTACTAAGCTGCAAACCCAAGTCCAGACCATGTTGCAGAAATTCCATAACCCTAGGGATAGAAAACACCCTGCAAGGCAAGGCCCGGACCTCACACCAATCAATCCTATAGTAGATGGCAGAGGAAGACTTCTTTCTAGCCCTAACCAGGGTCTGAATAACAGCATCAGAAAGACCTACCTCCTTCAAGATGGAGGTTTCAGCAGCCACGCCGTCAAAGCCAGCGTTGGTAAATTGGGGTAGAGCAGCTGACCCTGAGTGAGCAGATCCGGCAGAAGGGGCAGATCGAACTGATCCGCTGCCAACCGTACCACGTCTGCGAACCAAACCTGTCTTGGCCATCTTGGAGCCACCAAGATTGCTGACTCACCCTCTAGGGCCAGCTTGCGCACCACCTTGCCCACCATGGGAAACGGAGGGAACAGGTACAGAAACCCCAGATCCCTCCAGTTCAGAGACATTGCATCCACTGCCAGAGCCAGCGGATCCCGCGAGAGAGACACAAATGCCGGAAGTTTGTGATTGTGACGAGAGGCAAAGAGGTCCACCTCCGGAGTCCCCCACCGGTGGCAAAGCGACCGAAACACCTTGGGGCTGAGAGACCATTCCCCCCGGCGAGATGAGCACCTGCTCAGGGAGTCCGCCTCCGTGTTCTCCACTCCCGGAATGTACACCGCCGAGATGCATGGGACATTGCTCTCTGCCCAAGCCAGGATCAAGGACACTTCCCTGAGGGCATGCCTGCTGCGAGTCCCTCCCTGGTGATTGATGTAGGCGACCGCCGTCCCATTGTCCGACAGAACTTGAACCGGCAAACCCTGTAACTGATGAGTCAAGTGAACCAGAACCAACCTGATGGCTCTCAGCTCCAGAACATTGATGGGATCGTGAGCCTCCTGAGGCCCCCACAGTCCCTGAAACTGAAGATCCTTCCAAACCCCCCCCCCCCAACCTGACAGGCTGGCATCCGTGGTGACCGTCTCCCAACAAGGGGTCAGAAAGGATCTGCCCCTCATCAGATTGCTTGGTTCCAGCCACCACCGAAGGGAATGCCGAACGCGGGGGGACATCAGAAAGGACTGATCCAATGACAGCGGAGACCTGTCCCAGGCCGCCAAGAGATGGAGCTGGAGCGTCCTTGTGTGAAACTGAGCAAAGGGAACCGCCTCGAAAGGAGCCACCATCAATCCCACCAGTCTCATCCCCAGCCGGATGGACGGACGAGGGATGGACAGAAGAAGCTGAGTCAATTCCTGAATCAAAAGAACCTTGGGCCGGGGAAGGAACACCCTGGACTGAGAAGTATCCAGAGCCATTCCCAGGAACGACACCACCCTGGACGGAGAGAGGAAGGACTTGGGATAGTTGATCACCCAGCCGAATCTCTCCAGAGTGGATACCACAGTCCTGGTATCTAGCTCCGCCTGGCTGAGAGAGGATGCCATAATGAGAAGATAGTCCAGATAAGGCACAATGCGGATACCCTGGGCTCTGAGGAGGGCCATCACCCCCGCCAGCACCTTGGTGAAAACCCTTGGAGCCGAGGTAAGGCCAAACGGAAGAGCCACAAACTGAAAATGCCGATCTTCCACCACAAACCTGAGAAATCTCTGGTGTGCCGGGAAGATTGGAACATGCAGATAAGCATCCTTGATGTCTATGGGCGTCATGAAGTCCTCCTGACGAAGCAAATTTATGGCTGAACGCAGAGTTTCCATGCTGAACTTCCTGGGACGGATAAACCTGTTTAGAAACTTCAGATCCAGGATGGGACGAACTGGGCACCGTGAACAGATTGGAATAGTATCCCAGGCCCTGGTCCGAGGAAGGCACCGGGCAGATGACAGCCATGTCCAGGAGATCTTTTACTGCCGCCCAGAGCCCCTGCGCGGCCAGAGGGTCCAAGGGCACCCGAGACCTGAAGAATCTGGGAGGAGGCCGGATCTCGAACTCCAGCTTGTAACCAGAAGACACCACTTCCCGAATCCATCTGTCCGAGACCTCCTGGTCCCAGACCTGGGAGAAGTGTCGCAGCCGTCCCCCCACCCGCAAGGGTGAGGGCGCCCCCTCATTGCTGAGATGGCTTGGCAGCGGCTTTGGGCTTGGAGCCCCAGCTGTGACCTGGACGGGCACGTCCTCTTCCCCTGTTCCAGGAATCACCTCTGGAGGAAAAGACAGCCAATCCCCGTCCAGCTCTGGCCCCACGAAAGGAAGGGGTAAAGGAAGCCGCCCCCCGAAAGGGACAACGTTGCTTCTTTTGCTGAGGTAACCTACCTCCTTTTGCGACCGAATCCAATTTTTCTCCAAAGAGCCGCAAGCCCAGAAAGGGAAGAGCCGTAAGCGACTTTTTGGACACAAAATCAGCCGCCCACTGGTGCAACCAAACTGACCGCCGAATAGCCACCAGCAAGGCCGAAGTTCTACTGCACATCACCATGGTGTCATCCAGGGCGGCTAGCACAAATGACAAAAACAATTCGCACCGCTTAAGGGCGGTGAACTCATCACTAGCCTGGAAGTAGACAACAGGCCCCTAACAACCGACCTAGAAGCCACTATTAAAAGCGCCGAAGCACAAACAGGCCGCAAGGCCAACCCGACACTGGCAAAACCGTGACAGGCCATCTGGTCAATGCGTTTGTCCTCACCATCCTTGAGAGTAGAACAGTCAGGAGAATGCAAAACAGAGGTGCTAGACAACCCCAAAACAGGGGCGTCCACCTCGGGAGGGGATGACCAGCGCTTCACCGCATCCACCAGAAAGGGATATTTCTTATCCCAACCCGGAGGAACACCTGGAAGCCGAGTAGGCCTCTCCCATTCCTTAAGAATAATGCCATCAAAATGCTTTTGATTAGGGAATTCCAAGCGCGGCTTAGCCTCCTCAAAGAACTCCCCCTTCTGCGGAAGAGCCACTTCAGGAGGAGAAATTGCCAGATCCTCAAACATATGGGCCAGGACCTTAGGGGTATCCAAAGAATCCCCCTGACCCCGCTCGGCATCGGTGCCAACAAACTGCTGATCGTCGGAACCATCCGACTCCTCAAATAGCTCCCCTTCCTCTAGCGGGGGGTAATCAGACCAGTCCAGCGAATCAAACTCCTCCAAATCAGAAGCCTGTGTGGCTGGGGACAAGTGCTTTCTCTTAGCCGGGGCCTTTCTGGCCACAGCGCTAGAAAAGAATTTTTCAAGATTGGACAATCTGGCACACACCTCAGATTGCGACTCCCCACTCATGACAACATCACACGGGGTACAGATCAGGCGGGGAGGGGTAGGTGAAGGGACCGGCGGCGCAGAACCAGACGCATGGGATCCGGACTGCCGCGTAATAGTCTGCTGTGCACATGGTATGCAAAGGAATACATCATCCCCTGTAAGGGATACCCCACACCCCAAACACTGCCGGGGTTGCCCCGAGGGGAGCCCGAGCCCGGTATCCTGGGAAGCCCCCATATGGTGATTTTATTGGTAGTCGCAATATCCAAGGGAATTGCGCAATATAAGCGACCCGGGATGCCCCTTCTGTGGGAGGATTTATAGGGAGTTCTGAAACTAAACCAGGGACCCTAGGACCGGGAGGACCCTTTAAGATCCAACAAGGGTCCGCCTGGAACAGAAAAAGGGGAACTGTCACACACACCTCCCGAAACCGCACCGGAGGGGAAGAAGCTCCCCCAAAGGCTGTCAGTAACGGCCGGCGGCGCCGCAAACCACCGGCCCGGCCAGGGAACGCATAAATCATGCGCACAACACACACACAACAAGTTGCCCACAAGCGTGCACTCTAAGGAAAAAACTAAACTAATAGGGGAATAAGCGCCCCCCCCCAGCAGTAGGGAACAATGGGTGACCGGGGAAGGGGGAATTAACACCCCAAGGGTGTAAGGGCAAGGACAGGGCATCCCAACCAAGATCACCAACCAAGAATACCGCCTACCCCTTAGTACGGGGTCTCACGGTGGAGCATAGCTCCTAAAGCACCTTAAGGTGCCGTCTACCTTTGCCAGGACCAGCAGCCTAGGCTGGGAGGCTTTTTATTAAAAAGGGGGATAACAGTAGGTCCAGGCAGAAATAGACCCAAAGAGGGGGGCCGGGAGTTACCCCGGCTACCTGCAAGGAGGAGACATCCATCTTCTGACTTGCTCGCCGTCTGCAGAGATGAAAGACTGGGGAATGAGTGGGAGGTCCCAGGTATTTATGGACCGAGAGGGGCTCCCTTTTTTTCATGACATCTCTGCAAGATCGCCCTCTACAGGTCGGTATAACCCAAGTGTAATGACTATTCTGAAGCGGGGTGTGTGACATACTTAGAATAGTTATGATCGGTTGGTGCCTGCTTTAATGATTTCGTTTTTGATAGTCAACATTTTTTTGCTGTCTGTGACCTCTACCTGAGATTTAAGTTTCCCTACACAAGACTGTATGCGAAATGGCACACAGTGTTATTAGTTCTAGCATAATTATTAAAGATTTCACTTGGAGAATCCCCTGGTAAGGTCAAACGTACTTACAAATTAATCAGTGTACAGCTGAAGCAGTGCTCACAGCTTCTATAGAACATAATGAGCAAGTTACACAGCATGTTATTTCAACACCTTTCTTTACTCAAATTTTGTCCTTGGCTGCATTTAGAATGGACCAAAACCCAAGTTTTTCACCATTATGGATTTTGGTCAGCTTTATAGGGGCATCCCAATTTAAGATGAACTTGTGTGTGAAATCATCAATTGACTTATTTTGATCCAGGCTCCCAAATGCAGGATCTTGTCTAATCAGACAGTAGGAAATTAGTTCCGAATTGAAAAAATAGCTTGACACTTCCCGCTGGACCCCCCCCCCCTTTGCGTGCACCCGCCTCCAACCATTCAGATAAGGTGGTGGGGGGCGAGTATCAGCTAAAGAAGTGCTGGGGATGAGACTTGTGCATATCGGGGTTTCACACAGCGAAGCTGCCCAAATTAGGATTCCCCATTGACAATCTGTTTTTTGGTCCAGGAGTCGTTTGGATTTATATTATTAGGGTTTGGTCCACTTTTAGTTTAGAGGTAGGCTTCTCATGAGGTGCCATGCCTCTTCCCAGCCGTGCTCCATACCCACCCCAACTGGCCCTCCCCAGGACAAAATTATAGGTGCACACCTGCCCTTGTCCCCCGGGCATCCCCATGCCCCTCTCTGTGAACCCCCCCTCCCCCAGTTCATCTGGAAAACCTCAACTTTTCCTGCTCCAACAGCACATGCGAAGGCTCTCGTCCAATCAGAGCCGCATATATAATGTTTGGCAAATGGCTCTGTTTATGGTAATCAGGGTGTGAGCGGCCACATCCCCTGCAGCGGACTCACTCCTGTCTCCAGCCTATCAGCCCAACACCACATCTATGCTGACTACATTCAAATGTAACTCTCAGGCCCAGATCTCTCATATCTTCATGTCTGTCATGTCCCTTTTTTTTTCCAAAATCCCTGCAGGAACAGCTTTGTGCATTTCCCTGGCATTTTCAGGGTGGTGTAAAAACGGGCCTTACAGTGATGTGCAAGCTTCCCCAGCAAAGCCAGATGGCTGCTGGCAGTCCCACAGTGCATGTCATGGCTCTCGTTCAATTGGAGTGTTGTGTATACTGCCAGAGGCCAGCACAAGGGCCGTAGGGTCAAGGTAAGTATAAGGTGAGACCAGGATGTTTCACACGTCTGGGCATCCCAAATCAGGGTGGATAAATATTATAGTAATGGTCCTTCCTTTTACAGGGCATGGCAACAGTTAAAGCTGCTGCTGCTGATTACAGGTGCATCCTGCTGTGACTGAAGGACATCAGAGCATCTGCTCTGCCTATATGAATGGAACACAACAGACAATCCATTATTATATAAAGTAAATATATCATTAGTAATGTGAAAGTGTTGTATTTAGCTGCAATAAGCCTGCTTCCCACCTGCTACCAAGAAGCAAAGCTGTTCACAGGATCTGCTCCCCTAGCTATATGGCCAATGTCTGACCAGAGATGCTGCAGTTCTGTGTCACTGCGTTCCCCACCCCATGTCAAGATTAGACAGACCAACTGTCAAAAATGACTGCTAGTCCCTGTACTTTCCCATGGGGGAGCATCCCAGTTTCAGCTACACATAGTCCAGCAGCAAACCCAAAGCCAGGTAGTGCTAATTAACAATCTGCCCATGCCACTGGTTTGCTATCCTTTGTGATTGCTGGTGATTTATGGAACAGATAGCTCATGGCCTGCCCCCAAATCGCAGTGATCTCCAGCAGCCACACCAAGTGGTAGGCCAGCAGCAATAAAGAGCAGAAGTATGTTGGGGGCGGGGGCGCCATCCTGCAGACTCGCACAGGGCGCCTTCTAACCTAAGGCCGGGGCTGGCCCTTCCCAATACAGTTCAACACTCCATTAAAGTGGACCAAAACCCATCTGGATTGGCCGAGGAATCTATAAGATTCCCGGAACGATCCATTCCCTCCCTGCGGGGCATTAAAAATCGGGATACCCCACTGTGTGAAGCCCCCCAGATCGCCCGCTACACTTACCTTAATCCGATCCAATGGCGCATGTGCGGGCCGCACCCCCATCCGTGTTATCCCTCTAGCAGGGCGCGTGTTAGAGGGAAGCGCGCTAGGAGCCGCTGAGCTAAGACGTCGCTCAGACGTACATAGCCCAGCGGCTACAAGAACGGTGATTGGACGAGCGGCTGCGCATGCTCCGTAGGACCGCGGTGAGGTAAGTTTATGCGAGAGATCTGGGGGGTTTCACATAACGGGGCACCCCCGATCGGGGTGCATCAGCGGAGTGGACCAAAACCCAGGATAGTCAAAACCCTGGGTTTTGGTCCACTTTAAACCCTTAAAACCTTCAAACTTATCTATTTAGACAAGCTTACAATCTGGCCTAACCTTTACAATCTTGTCTCCCTTCAGAGGACTTGCTACCACGATTCTTGTCTCCACCCTTTTCCTTGAAATTGTAAGCTTGCAGAGGGCAGGGCCCTCTCTCCTCACATGCTCATATATTAATCGTTTTTTTTTGCATTTGACTCATAATACTGTATGTATTATATGCATTTGTAGTTATATCTCTGTTATATACAACTCATAATCTCCTGCGTATTGTAAGTATGTAACTTTTGTATAGCGCCACGGAATACAATGGCACTTTATAAATAAATAATATTTCCAGGGCTGACCCCAGTGGTTGTCTTTGATGTAATAAATATAATATTTGTAATCATAAGTGTGATTGTTGTGTATGCCAGGCTGCACTTTCACCAGGCTGCAAGTGTGATTGTTGTGTATGCCTGTTAGCTGCTAGTTGACCACATTATGGAAGCCTATGCTAGAAATGTATATACTGTGTTGTAGTGTATGCTGTCTTTTCGGCACAAGTCAACACTGGTGAACTTACTGGGGAAATACCAATGACGATATGTCTTTCAAAAGTACAGATTACGAATATCCTGTCATTCCCATGGACTCACCATCACTATAATCAATGGCTGCATAATCCCCAAGAAAAAGTGATGCTGCAAAACTGCTGACCAGTGATATTCTCTGCAACAAAAAAGAAGATTTGATGATTTTTGCATCCCCAGGATAACTGAGGCTTCACTCTATGCTGTAAAACTTAGGCTCATACTGTAATGAAACGGCTTTCAAATTGCAGAACCCGAATTTACAGGGGTTCACCCAAGACTAATTATAAACAGTACAAATATTAACAGTACATTGGGAGGTTTGTATAGTTCTGTATACAAGCTGTTTTTCAGGGAGTAAAATTGGGAGGAACCATAGAGACAATTTTCAGAAACGCTTCAATCACCATCGCTGCTAGTCTAGGGGCTGCAGCTCTTACCTAATCACTGTATCTACATCCCATGCTGTTTGCCTGATCACTCGTCTCCTTCTGTGTCTTCCGACGGCCGCTGGAAGAGACTGATGGGGCGAACAGCACAAGATGTACATCCAGTGATCAGGTATGAGCTGCAGCCCCAGACCAGCAGCGATGGTCTGCGCAGGACATGGGGTAAGTATAGCGTTTTTTGCTTGAAAAACGTCTTTATATAATCAGTAGGGAAAGCACAGAGGACACATTAAAGGGCGGTTAGGGGGGACTAAACTGTGAGGGCTTCCACCAGAATCAGATTGCCCCTCTCAAGGTACCACATAGTGCCCAAGAGTGGCAGCTACTTTTAAATAGGAAAGAATTGCAGTGACTGGCAGTGGAGTGGCAAGTGCAGAGCAAGTCCTGATAACAGAAGAGGAAATCCTATTTGTAGTCAGTTCAGCCCTAGATAAGCTCACCCATGGGTAAGGCGATTATAGGCTGTTTTTATTTTTTTTTGCATATGGATTATTAACTGATATAAGGAAAATGGTTGTTGGGGTAATAACTTCAACCTGGATTGATAAAAAGAATATCTCTTATATATTAAAAAGCTGGGATTTTACTTTAGCCAATCAGCGTGTTCAGTTTCACTTGGCTCAGTTTCACTCAGCTCCATCTGGCTCTACTAGCCGCACAGCAGATAAGGAGATGAATAGGGCAGAGCAGACACAAGCACGCCGCTGGCCCCATCCCTGTGCAGGTCTAGCTGTTGGCACACAGTGGGGCTCCAATGGTCCTCCAATGTTCTTTTAGACACCAGGACCTCTGAAGTTCCATTTTAAAGTGGACCAAAACCCAGGATTTTGACTATCCTGGGTTTTGGTCCTTTCCCCCAGGGCACCCTGATTGGGGGTGCCCCGCTGTGTGAAACCCCCCAGATCACCGAGCACAACTCACCTTTTCCTGGTCCTACGGTGCATGCGTGAACACTCATCCAATCAGCACGCTCGGAGCTGCTGACGTCACGTCGTCTAAGCCTTCGCCTAAGGCCAGCGGCTTCAAGCACACTGGCGGACTCATCCCTTGGTTCCCTCTAACAGGGAGCGTGCCGGCCATTCACAGATGCCTGGTGCAGGCACGTTCCCAGCTAGAGGGATAGTGGGGATGGGGCTGCGGCTCCCGCATGCACCATTGGACCGGGAAGCAAGGCAAGTGCTTGTGGTGACCTGGGGGTTTCGCACAGCGGGGCATCGCGATTTTGGATGAGCCGGGGGGGACTGAATTGATCGGCCCGGGACTCTTATAGAGCTTGCCACATAATGTGGAGAGCTCTCCCACATGAGATCACATGGGTGAAACTCCTATATTTTGGTCATGGGAGAGCAAAACAACCCCCCCCCCCCCCCCCCCCCACACACAAAAGTTGAAAATTACAAAAGAAAGGGAAATTCTCTCCCTACTTCTAAGGGCAGTCTAATCAGATCCCTGTGATACAAATTTCCCAGGATAATATTAAAAACATCTTACTACAATTTAGTGACTAACCCCCTCTAGCCTAAAGTAAAGAAAGATCAAGGCTGTGGGATGGGCTTTGGCTACCAGAATCATGGCTAATCCCTTTAGTCTTGGAAAACAATCCAATGTACGTAATACCTTCCTTTTAAGAATATTTTGTATGGCTACACCCTTATCCTGGAAATGATGGTTAATGCCTTTAATCTTGACAAGAGAGCTCACAACTCCCTCAGCAAAGTCATATACACTGATAACATTGTGAGCTCACCTCAGTTTGTGCATAAGCTTCTGGTTTCTGTTTATAAATCTTGGAAATCTGATTTCCAGTGAAACGCTGAAAAGAGAAACACAAAGAATGAATGTTATTATCGGTGTATATAGTGAGCGCTATTCCATATTTTATGGTGCTTAACAGTAAACTAACCAGTGTACAGTATATACAATATTAATGTAGACCATAATGTGGTATGTGTATTCCTCATAAAGCGAGCAAAGGTTAGATACTCCCAGCTCTTACGTTACTGTAAGTATTACTCTTTGGCCTTTTCCCATTTTCTCCTCACTACCTGTTATAGTGAAAACCATGGCTTGGACCAGGAAGTGGAACTCATAACAGAAACACACAGCATATCTGACAGGAATAATCCATAAAAACAAAAGAAATTCAACCCCATGGGGTAGAGTTTCCTCTCATAAATTGGTACAAATTTGTACTTTAACCCTTTTGTTGCCAAGCCCGTAACACCTACGTGCTGGCTTGGCTGGGCCTTAAGTGCCAAGCCCGTAGGTGTTACGTGCTTGACTTTCCTCGCTTGTAGTTTAAAAAGTAAAAATAAAAAATACTCACCTGACCCCTTGTTGGATCCGGCCGGGTCTCCTCTTTAATTTGGTGCCATCCGATCCCCCGTGGGGGGTCGGATGGCTCCAGGAGAGCCCCCGGAATAGGCCGCCCCCCCCCCCGCTTCTGCAGCAGCAGCTTCTAACTGTAAAAAAAAAAAATAAATAAAAATGACATTCACTTACCTGTGTGTGCGCTGGCTCCCGCTGTCCCTCCTCTTCACCTGGGGGGCCTCCGATCCCCCCCCAGGACTTACCGATCTTCAGGAGAGAGCCTGGGAGGCTCTCTCCTCTCTTCTTCTCGATGGCGGCCGCCATCATGCCTCTAAGCCCCGCCCCCTTGGGGGCGGGGCTTATGAAGTCATCCCGGCCCCGAACGGGCTTCAGCTTTCTCAGCTTCTCAGATGCCGGTGATCGGCGCTGGGGAAGGAGGTGACAGGAGATCCTCTGATCTCCTGCCTTCTCCTTCTCTGGATGCCGATCACCGGCATCTGTCAGCTGAGCGGCGAGGGACAAGAGCTTGCAATCGAAGGTAAGTACAGTAAAAAAAATTTTTTTTTTTTCTAATAAAATACTTTTTATTATTGTGTTGTGGTTTTTTTTTTAACAGTTAACCCTTTGTGAGCTGGTAAGGGGTCCATGAGACCCCTTATACCAGTTCACAAGGCTGGGGGGGTGGCAAGTCACCTGCCCTAGCGGGTGGCTTGCCATTAACCCCCGCACCCCCATTACCTGCCTCCCCAAAGGCCAGGGGGGGGCAGAAGAGCCCGGGCCCACATAGGCTATGTGGGCTCGTAGGCTGCAGGGTGGGGGGGCCACCAAAGCTGGCCCCCCCACTCTGTGCCTACAAGCCCCCATAGCTGGTCCCGGGCTGGTTACTTTGGGTAAGGGGGACCCCACGTCATTTTTTTTTTTGGATTTTGAAGGGTTTTTAACCCTTCAAAATCCAAAAAAAAATGGGGTCCCCCTCCCCGGGAAGGGGGACCCTATGTCATTTTTTTTTTTAATTAACCATTTGTCATCCAGCAGCTATAAAAGGCTTCTGGGCAGGAAAGGGTGTCTACCTATACATATGTGGTATCGCTGTAACCGGGAGAAATTGGGGTTTCTCACGCAATAAGATTTTATTGACAAACTTACATTTTTTATTACAAAAAAACTCTACAAATTGTAAAAAAATATATTTTTTTTATTTTTTTTCACACATTTCACCCAAAAAAATTGAGAATACACCTAAAAAATACAAACAAGACATTTCATGTTAAAGCCCAGACTCTGTTGAAAAAAACAATATATAATTTTCCTGGGAAATCCCTGGAAATCCTTTCAAAAATGACAGTTGAATATGTGTAGCGCAAAATAGTGAAACATCGTCTGGCAACAGGGAGTGGCAAATGCTGCAGGTAGGCTGGCAGCGAAAGGGTTAAAAGTAAATGCATAAAAGGAAAAAAAAAACAGTTTTACAACATACAGCAGCAGGTTTCTGCCGCTTACAAGTGAAAGGGAAAAAGAAGTTCAAATTTGGAGTATTTTAGTCCACATTAGGGGGTCATCTGTTATAGCCATGCTGTAAGATAGTCATGCAGCAGGATATAGAGGGGTTATGCTTAAAGTCATTGTTCAGGCACTCACACAATCTCCATTGTATTGTGTAGGGCTACACTAGTTTTTTTTCCTTTTTAAAAATGAAGCTATATTGCTAGGGTATTTTACCTCCGCCTCTTGTCCTATGTGATGGGAGAATCATACAAGCACATTTTTTGCATTGCACTGGAATAAGCTGGAATCGACTTACAGTGTGGGGGACTCCTTTGTATTCTATCTCAAGGAGAGGGGTGTCAACTTGACATGGGCCTCAGGATTATATTTGTGGTCTGGATCACAGTGGAGGCACTGGAGGAAGAGGATGAAGAAATTTAGCTTCCTTTCGGTGACCAGAGCAAAGAGACCACATGGGATTGAAACAGCATCAGGTAAGATGATAGGTAATAATTTTAAAGTGGACCAAAACCTGGGATTTTTACTATCTTGCCTTTTGGCCCTTCCCCCCTGGGGTGCCCTGCTGTGTGAAACCCCCAGAAGCCTGAGCTAACTCACAGCTCCTCTAGCCCACGGCGAGGTCAGAGCAGCTGAATGGAATTCCTAGGCGCACTTACGAGCGGCACACTCAGCCAAGAAGGGAGACAAGTGATGCCGGCACCATGGGCTCAAGGGAAGAGTAAGATTTGTGGGCGACTCGGGATGCCCTGGCGGGAGGGAGTAAGCCTGTCCTGGGGTCTCAAAGACTTTTGGTCCGCTTTAATGTTTGACCAGTCAATCCCTTTAAAATTGAGTCATAAATTAGGCCTACGTTATTGGTTAATATTGCCCATGTGTTTTATTGGAATATAGGGTTTTTTTAGGTTAACGTATACACCTTGTCAAAATGGTCGCCATGTTAAATAAATCAAATAGCAGATTGGAGGGAATATAAAAAAAAAAAAACACACACACACAAACTGAATAAAATTCCTGAATAACAAGAGTGCCAGCTCAATACCAGGGAATACAGCCCCACACTCGGGCAAAGGCCAGAGAGCTCACCTCAGAACTTGGTGGTAATCCAAAGGACATAGGAAAAGCCAGTAGTAGAGCAATTAAAAGTCCATTTTTATTCCATACTGTTTAAAAAGTCCATCACAGCAGCATAGATAAAAGCAGCATAAACAAGGTGTCCTCACACGTCTACGCGTTTCGGGTTCTCACCCTTACTCATGACAGAGAACTAATTACAAAGCATGTACTAATATACAACATCATCACATTGTAATCTGAAGCATCTGTGAGTGGGAGGAACAAAGTTATTTACCTTAATTAGGCGAAATCATTCCCCTTCATTGTGCGGGTGGTAGCGCGCGCTAGAATTGAACACCATCATACACGTAATACGTGAAACCAGCACCGCCAATGGAGGGAAAGGAAACTGACGTAGTCAGTTCTAACAGGACAGATGAATAAAATTCCTGCCAGGCTTGTCTTTAATCCAGGGGTGACAGGTTTTGGAGTGTATCATGGGTGACAGAACCTGCCCCCCCCCCCCAATTCCTATGCCTCCAATTAAAATAAAAAAACAAGCCTGGCTGGACATTTCTTGATTCCGGGTATATAAGTGACCTCTCCTCCCACCATCCAGGATATTTATAGGGATTTTTATCATTGGGCCATTTTTTCATGATAGTGATATCATAAAATATATAAACCTACCAAAAGACACCTGGCTGCCATGCTTATCCTTTACCTGCAATTCTCTACTGCACTAAGCTACTGAAAAAGAACAGTTGTGAAGATCTTGAATTGCGATTTTTTTCCCTCTCTCATGCTACCAGTTTGTTACAGGGCAGTAAACCTAAAGTGTTAAAGCGGAGCAAAACCCTCTCGGCTGGAATCTAAAAGATGTCAGGGCCGGGTGCTAGCCTGCCCCCAAGCATTCCCTCTATAGGCTGTGTGATACCCCCAGGATCTCTGCTAAGCTCACCTTTACTGGCAGCTCCAATGACAAATGAAAAACACATTCTTTTTTTAAAATTGTTATACATAATCAATTATCTTTATTATTTGTGTAAGAACCTATTTAACCACTTCATTTTTATTGAATGTTTGCTGATACTATAGGTGTGGACAGGATTTCTTGCCTGCAGTGATGGCTAACACAGCGCAGCAGCTTACCGATAGGTGTGGAAGCTGAGCTGCTTACATGCTCAATATGGCCACTAGATGGCAGCATTTGATCACCATATTTCCACAGTTCCACATGCCTTAAACATTTTTTAACACAGAATCAGAGGGAGGCACTCAAGAAATTCATCATAAAAATATATTTTATTCCATATCACTAAATAAATCACTACACATAACCACTACACAATTAAAATCCCTTAAAAAACACATAAGGAGGCAATACATATAAGACAAACCAACATGGAAGTGTGTAGGCGATGGGGAGAGCACTGGCATGCACAAATATCAATAAGCATCTATATTTAAAACACATAAACACAAGTGATCTAATCAGTGCAAATAACAATGTGCAAATCCTACCTATGATCCGGATCCTATATCAAATAACTATAAAGTGCAAAGTGCAAACAATCAATAGATACAAATACAATATATAATCACAAATAGAACCTACATGATTGCCCAATACCTAAATGCCCTATAAGAAATATAAAAACGACCACAAAATACCTCACCAATATAGATGCTAGTATCAATCAACCATTAAATACCAAATACAGAGCAAAAATACATCCAACCAAAATATACTCAAGGTATAACAGGTATGCCAGTAAAGGGTCTCCCCACCGCCTACAGCACCAGGAGCCACGCGTTCCATGGGTGTATCCCCCACTTCATCAGGCTGAAAATGTTTTAAAGCAATGTAATATCACTATAGATGAGCGAACTTCTCAAAAATTAGATTCGGCCGATTCGCCGAATTTCTCAAAGAAATTCGGGTTTGTCCGAATCGAACTTTTACGAATCGCTCATCTCTGGTGGGAGCGGGGAGGCCGGCTGCGCTGTCAGCGGGCGGCGGAAGCCGGCTTCCGCCATCCGCTGACAGCGCAGCCGGCCTCCCCTGTCAGCGGGCGGCGGAAGCCGGCTTCCACCGCCCGCTGACAGCGCAGCCGGTCTCCCCGCTTCCACCATGCCGGCATTTTTTTTTTTTTTATTTCAGGGAAAATTCGGTCAGCACGAACCACAAAAAATTCGGGTTCGTGCTGAATCGAATTTTCCCTGAAATTCTGAGCGAATTCAGGTTCGTTAGAACCGATTCGCTCATCCCTAAATATCACCTTAGGGGGCCACTTGACCAATTTATTATGAATAAATATAATCATTATTGCATTATTATGACTATCACTTATGGACCCTTGTGACCACGGGGTGTGCATTAAAGAGGAACAAAACCATGCTGTGCATGTTGATGAGCTGCCCAACAAGCTGACTGGAGGGGAATCTTCGCACATCCCTGCATCCCGCATGCAGAGGATACCTGGGTCATGAGAAAGGTGAGTTTCACAGAGCTTCCGGGAGTTATACACATCAGGGGATGCCCCAAAAAGAAGGAGACCACCTGCCCTGGAGTTTTAGACACAAGGGGCAGTTTTGTTCCTCTTTAAATAGAACCAAAACCTACGCCCATCGGAGGGAATCCTGCAGCCCTGGAATCTTATAGATTTCAGGGCTGCAGGATTCCCTCCCCCCGGGGCATCCAAAAATACAATTCTGTGATTACTCACCTGTAGAATTGGTATTATGAGTATACAGTACGTCCTGCTCCAGAAAGAATACTTACATGTGGGGTATTACTCCGCCAGATGGTGCTGGACTGCAGAGACATCGAAAATAGGCTCCTCCCGGCCCCTCAAATACCCAGGGACCTCCCACAAATCCCCAGCATTGAAAAGCAGTTAACGAGAAGCCAGGAGAAATAAAACAACCCAACTGGTAACTATAACAATGATAACAATCACCATAAAGGGGATCCAAGATAATGCAAAACCAAGGGTTGGGTGGAGCAGGACGTACTGTATACTCATAATACCAATTCTACAGGTGAGTAATCACAGAATTGTAGTTCAGCACAGAATTGTTAATAAAGTAGGGTGGGATCCCCACATTAACAGCAGACAGTTTAAACCACTGCAGCCTGCAGAACCTTTCGGCCAAAAGCAGCGTCAGCTGAGGCCCTAACATCAACCTTGTAAAACTTTGAAAAGGTATGAACAGAAGACCAAGTAGCAGCCTTGCAAACTTGTTCAACAGAAGCCTATTGCTGAAAAGCCCAAGAAGCACCAATAGCACAAGTAGAATGAGCAGTAAGGCGGAAGGGAGGATTCTTCCCCTTAGAAGAACAGGCCTGAATCACAGCCTGACGGATCCATTTGCTGATAGTAGACTTGGCAGGAGCCAAACCCTTCCTAGGGCCAGAAGGGACCACAAAAAGAGCATCAGTTTTTCTGAAAGGTGCAGTAGCCACCAGATAGTACTTCAGACACCTAACCACATCCAAAGAGTGCAAAACCCTCTCCTTAGCAGTACTAGGATTAGGGCACAATGAAGGGAGAACAATGTCCTGATTCAAATGAAAACAGACACTACCTTAGGCAGAAAGTCTGGCTTGAAGCGGAACACCACCTTGTCCTGGTGTTTCTCATAGTAGGGGGGCTGAATGGAAAGAGCCGCCAACTCAGACACACGCCTAACAGAGGGGATAGCTACCAAAAAGACAACTTTGAGAGTAAGAATGGCCAGGGCAGCATCCTGCACAGGTTCAAAGGGAGCACCCTGCAAGGCTGACAAGACCAAGTTCAAATCCCAAACAGGCACCATAGGCTTACGTGGGGGACGCACATGAGTCACCCCCTGGAAAAAAGTCCTAATCAGAGGATGCTGAGCAAAGGATTTCTGGAAGAAAACAGCCAGGGCAGAAACCTGACCCTTCAGTTGGAGCCCCATCTCCAGCCCATGCTGCAGGAACTCCAGGATCCTGGGAATAGAGAACACACAACGGGGAAGAGACTTAGACTCACACCAGTCAATGTAGGCACGCCAAACCCTGTAATAAATGGAAGAAGAAGACTTCTTCCTAGCCTTTATCATGGTATCAACAACAGGAGTAGACAGCCCTTTCTCCATCAAGATGGAGGTTTCAGCAGCCAAGCCGTCAAAGCCAGACTTTGTAAATTGGGATGGCGTAGAGAGCCCTGGGTGAGCAGATCTGGCACCAGAGGCAGAGCGTACTGATCTACTGCCAGCTGCACCACGTCTGCGAACCACACTCTTCTTGGCCTCCTGGGGGCCACCAGAATTGCTGGCACCCCTTCCAGAGCAATCTTGCGTAGCACCCTGCCCAGCAGGGGGAATGGAGGGAAGACATACAGGAGCTGAAAGTCCTGCCATGACATTGCTAGAGCATCCGTGGTCAAGGCCAGGGGATCCTGGGACAGGGAGACAAAGGCCGGTAGCTTGTGATTGTGAGGGGACGCAAACAGATCCACATCCGGTTGGCCCCAACGGCGACACAGAGATTGGAACACCCTGCTGCATAGGGACCATTCTCCCTGGTGGGAGGTCCCCCTGCTCAGAGAGTCTGCCAGGAGGTTTTCCACCCCCGGGATGTACACCGCTGATATGCAGGGAACATTGGTCTCAGCCCAGGTCAGGATCAGAGACACTTCCTGGAGGGCCCCCTTGCTCCGGGTCCCTCCCTGATGATTGTTGTAGGCAACTGCCGTCTGGTTGTCCGAGCGCACCTGAACAGGCAGGCCCCGAAGGTGAGAAGTCAACTGGGCCAGAAATAACCTGATCGCCCGCAGTTCCAGAATGTTGATAGGTGTGTGGGCCTCCTGAGGGCCCCCACCTCCCTTGGAACTGCAGGGACTTCCAGAAACCCCCCCAACCCGTCAGACTGGCATCCGTGGTGACCGTCTCCCAGCAGGGGGCCAGAAAGGATCTGCCCCCCAACAGGTTCCTGGAGTCCAGCCACCACGAGAGGGACCGCCTGACTAGGGGGGAAAGCACAAGGACCTGGTCCAGGGACGCGGGATCCTTGTCCCATACTGACAAGAGGTGGAGTTGCAGACTCATGTGGAACTGAGCATAAGCCTCGAAGCACGCCACCATCAGGCCCACCAGCTGCATTCCCTGCCTGATGGAGGGATGATGACAAGATAGCAGGAACTGGACCTGTGCAATCAGACCATCCACCTTCTGTTGAGGAAGGAAAATCCTTGCCTGAACTGTATCCATATTCATTCCTAGGAATGGAGTCACCAAGAAGGGGGACAGTGAAGACTTTGGGTGGTTGATCACCCATCCAAATGACTCCAGGGTGGACACCACCAGCCGAGTATCCACTTGATGCCTGATGTAGAGATTGGGAGGTGATGAGAATGTCGTCCAGATAAGGCAGCACACGGACACCCTAATACCTGAGCAGAGACATTACGCCAGCCAGCACCTTGGTGAACACCCTGGGAGCTGAGGTTTGACCGAATGGCAATGCCACAAATTGGTAGTGTTGATCCTCCAGAGCGAACCTGAGGAACCTTTGATGACCTGGAAATACAGGAATATGAAAGTAAGCATCCTTGATGTCTACAGAAGTCATGAAATCCCCTGGGTGCAGGGAACTGATGGCAGAGCGCAGAGTTTCCATGCGAAAGCGCCTGCTCCTGACAAATTTGTTGAGGATCTTTAAGTCCAGGATGGGCCTGACTGAACCATCTTTATTGGGAACTGTGAAAAGATTGGAATAGAAGCCCTTGCCCTTTTCTCTTAAAGGGACCTTGCAGATGACCCCCAGCTCCAGGAGGCCTTGCACTGCCTGCAATAGCTCCTGAGCTGACACAGGGCCCTGGGGAATCTGGGATCTGATTAATCTTGGGGGCGGCCAGGCAGCAAACTCTATCTTGTAACCGGAGGACACTACCTCCTGAATCCACCGGTCTGAGACATGAAGCCTCCAGACGTGAGCGAAGTGCTTAAGCCGTCCCCCCACCCGGATGGGTGAGGGCGCCCCATCATGCCTGAGGGGGCTTGGGAGAGGATTTTGCCTTGGGGCCCCAGGAGGAGCCAGGATGTCCACATCCTCTGCCCCTACCCCAGAAATCTCCCCGGGCCCCAGTGAAGGAAACCCCCCTCCCTTGTCTAGCACCAAGGTAGGGTGAGGAGAAGGAGCACTGACCCCGAAAGGGCCAAGATTTCCGCCTGCGCTGGGGTAACCTGCCTCCCTTAGCAAAAATACCCAGGAGGTCCCCAAACAGGCGCAGTCCTTTGAAGGGAAACCCAGTGAGGGCAGCATTGTCAGCAGCCCACTGGCATAGCCAAACCGAGCGGCGTATAGCCACCACAAGGGCAGATGTCCTGGCACACATTCTAATGGTGTCATCCAAGGCAGAGAGGACAAAATTTACAAAAATATCACAACTGGAGAGCGCATTGAACACTTCACAAGGCAAATCATCAGGGGCACCATCAAGTATATTTCTGATAAGGGTTCTAGTGGCCACAGCGGTAATGGCAGAAGCACAGACCGGGCGCAGCGCTGTCCCCGTACATGCAAAGGCATGGGACGCCAACTGGTCAATGCGCCGGTCCTCAGCATCCCGCAGGGTAGTAGAGTCAGGGGAATGCATGACAGAGGTGTTAGATAACCCTAGGACCGGGGCATCCACCTCGGGAGGGGATGACCAACATTTTACAACATCAGCAGGAAAGGGATATTTCCTATCCCAACTTTTAGGTACCCCGGGAATTCTACTGGGGCGCTCCCATTCCTTGAGCACAAGGTTATTGAAATGTGCTTGCTCTGGAAATTCCAAACGTGATTTAGCTGTATGGAAGAGTTCCCCCCTTTGCCTGGGAGTCGCAACAGGGGGAGAAATGGACAGAACCTCAAAAATCTGGGTCAGCAATCTGTCAGTGTCATCTGGGGTCCAGGGGTCAGAGCCAGCCTCGTCATGGCTCCTGTGCCTCTCATCAGAGGACCCTGTGTCTGAGAAAAGGTCCCCTTCATCCGAAGGGGTATAGTAACAAAGATCCCAAAACTCCTCAGCTTCCATAAGAAACAGAGTGACATTGGGCGTTAAGTGCCGCTTTTTTGCAGGGGCCTTACGCGCCTAGGTATTAGCAATCAACTTTTCAACAGAAGCCAGTCTAGAAGACACATCAGGCTGAGAATCCCCACTTGTATGCAATTCAGTAGGAGTGAGATTTAAGCTTGGGGGGGTAGGTGAAGTCATACGAAGTGCAGACCCAGCCACGGGGAGGCCAGATTGTAGTGCAAGCACCTGCTCAGCACAGGGCACACAGACCCCCTCCTTGTCAGCGTCAGCATGAGGCTGCCCACACGCTACACACAGCCGGGCTTGTCCCGAAGGAACCCCGGTTACATTATCCTGAGATGCCTCCATATGGTGATTATAGCGGCGCTATAGGCCGATAGGGATTAACGCTATAAAGCAACCCTGGATGCCCCAATAGCCCGCTAGGGAGTGGGAGTAAATACAACTAGGCCTATAAAAATTTGCAAACTAAGAGAGCAGGGAGAAGCCAATGGATTTGCCCGCCTGAAAGACATAATAAAACGGGGGCCGTAAGCAGACAGTATTAAAAAAATAGAAAATAAAACAGCCCGCGAGGGCACTTACAGACCGCGGTAGGTAGGGGACCATTGTGCATAAGCCAGCCAAGCAGACAAGATGGCGTTGGTATACCTTGAGGGGCGGGCCGGTAACAGCAATGACGCGGAACGCGCCATAGGCGGGCCCCGCCCCCCCCCCCGAAGAGCCAGCACATGACAAGCAGCCAATGACGCCGCACCGGCGCCTGAGGTAACGCCGCCGCCAAGCGCGGAGCATAGTGACAGAAAAGGCGCGCAGCAGCGGAGGTAAATTTAAATACAGTAATAGCAAGATGAGACAGCACGGCGGCTGGCACAAGACAAATAATAAAAAATAAATGTCTAAAACTCGTAAATGCAAGCATCCATACCGACCCCCCCCCCCCCTTTTTTTTCCCCCGAAGGCTACCAGGAGAATGAGGGGGGGACAGCGGCCACTTAAATAGGGCCCACCGATGGGCAGGGGCAAGGGGCAATAGTGCGGGAGGGGCATCCCATAGAGGCTCACCATAAGCCTGAACCACCTACCCTTTGGTGGGGGATTGCGGTGGAGCAGCGGTGCTGACTACCATCACCCGACCAGCGCAGCCAAGGGGAGGCATATAACTAATGGAACGGGTGGGAATAGTCCTACAGGGCCGCAGGCTAATAGCCCCGCTCACCTGCGAGTAGAGAGAGCCATTTCTCGTCCTTAGCAGTCCAGACTGCAGATAAAATCTGGGGATTTGTGGGAGGTCCCTGGGTATTTGAGGGGCCGGGAGGAGCCTATTTTGGATGTCTCTGCAGTCCAGCGCCATCTGGTGGAGTAATACCCCATGTGTAAGTATTCTTTCTGGAGCAGGACGTACTGTATACTAAGAATATCGGGATGTCCCGCCGACCCCCCAGGTCGCCCAGAAACTCACCTTCTTTCCCGGTCCAACAGCGCATGCGTGAGCTGCGACCGCATGCCTGCTGACCCTTTAGCAGGGCGTCTGCCCAAGCCAGGCATTTGTGAATGGCTGGCACAGACAAGCTCCTGGACGAAGGGGCTTGAGTGCACTGATTGGACAAAACGGCAGCGCATACGCCATAGGACCGAGAGAGAGGTGAGTTTTTGGGTGACATGGGGGGCTTCATGCAGCGGGGCACCCCGGGCCGGAAACCAAAACCCAGGATAGTCAAAATCCTTGGTTTTGGTCCACTTTAAAAGGCATCTGTCAAACAAAGATGGAGGTTACAATTCCTTGACAACTTTAAGAGAAAGTCAGAAAAGACCTTGTATTCTATATTCTGCCCCAAGCACTGGCAGCATAGGGGTATCCTAAATTGGGATACCCTGCTATGCTGTGCTGCCGTTACTCACCTCTTTATCATTCACCGGGAGTGCCAGTACATAATGATGGCACCTCTGCCCAACTAATTGGAATGGGTGGGTGGGCATTACCGATCATCAAAAGGCTAATTATCAGTATGCTCAGTTGCACTGCACACTGGGACATCCCGATTTGAGATACCCTATGCTATCAAGGTTTGGGGCAGGACAGAAGAAGTAAAGACTCTGACCTGAATCTGATCATTAAACACCTGTGAAAGCTGAATGCTATTATATGATAGGCTATCGACAAAAAAAACTATACTGGAAAAAAATATATATATGGGTCAGGCATGTGATTTGTGTGTCTGAAAACATACAAACACTGCCCCCTCTCTCTTTCTGCTGAGCAAAAAGTAAAGAGAAGATATTTGAAAATAAAGTGTATTAATCAAATGTGTCTTTTTTATAGCCTAGCATAAATTATCATTTGATTTTCACAGGCATTTAATGACAGTTGTCCTTTAAAGTGGACCAAAACCCACGGCTCAACAGCCCTGGAATCTACAAGATTCCAAGACCGCTTGATTCCCTCCCCCCAGATTCGGGATGCCCCACTGTGTGAAACCCCCCGGGTCACCAGGTAAATTCACCTTCTCTGCCGCGGCTGCTCCCTGCTGTCCCTTTAGCAGGAGGCGTACCCACGCCAGGCATTTGTGAATGGCTGGCACGGGCACGCTCACTGTTAGAGGGTAGTGGGGAAAGCACAAGCCGGACCTGCTCACTTAGAAGATACCTAAGGCAAAGGGGAGGGAGTGAATCCAAGTGCGCTGATTGGACGAGAGGACCAGGGGAAAGGTGAGTTAGATTGGCGACCTGGGGGGTTTCAATAAGTGGGGCATCCCTGGTCAGGGTGCCCAGGGGGCAAGGACCAAAACCCAGGATAGTCAAAATCTAAGATTTTGGTCCACTTTAAAGCAGATCTACACATGGGGGTGGTATTCATCCAAAAACACAATTAATCCTCTAATAACCTCTAGGAGTGCTCCTGGGGACTATAATCTACCCAGCTCTGTACCCTGGGTTATACATTTCAAGATTCTCTGTTATGAAGTACAAACATTTCTCTTGGAACACTCACATATTTAGACATCTATGAACATTGTTTGACATTAAATGTGAAATGCTTATTTATTGTTTCACATTATTGTACTGATATGCAAAGTACAATAAATACCACATAACCCAGGTACAGTCCACGTACAGTACCTCATATGCCCTTGAACCAGTGATATTGGCCAGTTCCTGTGCCCCACCGACAGCCTTTTCAAGGTGCTGGCATTCTGAGCTTGTGCTGGAGTCCATCCAGACAGGACTGTCACTGACTGAAAAACAAGACTGTAATAAAATTTATACCAAATGAGTGATTTTCCATAAACAGTAACTCTAATTCAATGGAGTTAAGTAATACAACATTAGCGCTGCGCATAGCGTTTTTCACTGACATACAGCGAATCGGGGATTCCACGCAGTGCCAGCGATCCATACATTTTGGGCTAAGCAATAAAAAGCAATATTAATTTAAAATGCCTAGAATTGGATGGACAGTCAAAATAACAGCATTACTATTTTTTAATTGTTATAGTGAATTGACAAAGAGATGAGAAAAAAAATTCCTGGTCAACCTGCATCCTCTCAAGAGGTAAAGATCACATATTGTGTACAATTCATGTATTACATAAGATTACCTCTGCTCAGTGTTAATTTATATTTAATTCAATTCAACTTAATTTGATGCTATTTGATGGATATAATGATGACATAAGATTGTGCAGTAAGATGTGTCATTATTATTGTTTTTATTCAGATATAGGGTATTGATAAAGCTGCAAGGCGAAACATGACTACCCAGAATCTCACAAAGAGAGAGAAAGCATAAATTATTTTCTCCTAAATGGATTTCAACATTGTCCATTGTCAAAGTCTGTAGAATCCAACATACTTTTTAAGGAAATCGGAAAAATCATGTTCAAACTTCTTAATGAATATTAAATAAAACAAGTTTTTATTAATATTTTTGTGATGTGGTCAAATAAATGGGCTTTGAAATAGGGGTTTTGCCTAAAAACTTGAAATGAAAATTGTGTTGTAAATTCAGCCCAACATTTGAACCAATCGTATATTTAATATTAAAGAGTAAGGTCACCTTATAGGTGACCCTAACATTAGGATCACCTAACCACTATTAACTAGCAATACAACATTAAACCGGACCTTCAGCATCATTTAATAAAAAGCCCTAACCCCTAAAACTATTCCCCAGCATCTAAAATTAATATATTTTAAGTTTTTAGTCACTTACTTATCTTTCTTTCCCCTGCTTGGCTTCAACTCTGTTCAGTACTCTAGGATATGGGTTCCGCCATCTTGCCTCAGAATCAGGGCCGGCTCTAGGTTTTGTGGGCCCTTGGGATACAGGGTCTCAGTGGGCCCCCTTCTCCAGTCCCGTGACAGGGTATACCCTGCACTGTCCACAGTTCTCCTGAGACTGCAGCACAGACTGTGCACAGAGCGTCTTCCCCTGCTCTGTGTGAGTGCTAGCCCATCTATTCAAGTGTATAGGTGGGTGGGGGCATGCACAGAGTGGGGGGGAAGCTGCTCTGTGCATCAGAACCAAGATGGCTGCACCCATGACTATGTCATTCGTCAAATGGCTCTCATGGGCTAGAATGGGGATAACACACTGCCGCATCCACCGCACTGCCATGAGCAATAACGAGAGCCTCCTGCTGAATGACATAGTCACATGATTCGGGTTGCCCCTTGGGAGAAGCCAGCATACATTCCATGGCCAGACCACATGGGTTTTGTTCTGTTTCACATAGTGGAGCATCCCAGTTCGGGATGCCCGGGGGAGAGGTAATCAGCCAGCCCTGGAGTCTCATTGGGATGCCTCGCTGTGTGAAATCCACAGAACATCGCTATTCACTCACCTCTTCCGTGTTTCAACAGTGCATGTGTGGGCTTTCATCTAATGAGAGCTGTCTGCCTTGACTATGTCATTTGGCAGGTGGCTCTCGTTAGACAAGAGCCCGCACATGTGCCGTTGGAGCAGGGAGAGGTGAGTTTCTATGGGCACCTGGAGAGGTGTCACACAGTGGGTATCCCGATTCGGGGAAAAGCCAGCGCCTGGCCTTGAAATCTTTTAGATTGCATACCGGCCGCTGCTGGGTTTTGTTCCACTTTAATCAGGGTTCCATCATCTAAACCATAGCCAGAGTGCTCAGTGCTTTAGTAAATGGTAAAAACATATAAAAACCAACAGACAGAGAGAGAGAGAGATACACAGACAGAGACTCACACAGACACACACATAGACACACACACATAGACAGACACACACACACACACACACACACACACACACACACACACACACACAGACACAGATACACACATGCAAACAGACACACACAGAGACACACATACACACACACACAGACAGACAGACACATACACATGCACAGACACACAGACACACAGACACACAGACACACACACACACAAAGACAGACACACACACACAGACAGACACATAGTCTGTCTCATGGGCTGCCATGATGGATGTTAAAAGGCACAAAAAAAAAAAACAATAGGTGCAGGTAAGATGATTTTTAATGTGGGCAATCTGTATCTACGGGGTAGGGGAAACATACAAGATAGACTCTTATTTAGGGTAAAGGTTTGGTTTAATGTCCCTGTAAAGCTAAATAAAAACAATACACTATAGAGGGAACACATCACGTGAGCATACAGCTACACTGATATACATTCTACAGTGGACTCTCATATGCATGAAGTGGATCAGACGGGAGCACCAAAACAGAGAGCACCAAAATGAAGTCAATGCAGCCCAGTGATAGACTGGGGACAAAAATCAGCCCTGGATTTTACTCGTAGCCAGCCGAGATGTCCTTGCTGAGGCCCCCAAACCATGATACCAGGCTATAGCATAAGGGGCTGGGGTTCATTGGCTTGTGGGTACAGTGGGGCTGAGTACAGGGGGGTGAGAGGGAGACTAAGGGGGCAGGGGTTGAATGTGGGTTTTAAAAGCAGAAGCCCAACTGGCCCCAAAGCAATGTGGCCCACCAGGCATTGTCCTTGGTCTCCCTATGGCCAGTCTGCTCCTGCTGCAGCCTGTAGTACAACAAGCAATAGAGCTTGCAGGTTGGGAAGTAAGTGCAGTTTATATTGCCTTTAGAAGCCATTTAGGGAGAGCCTAAAGTGTTTGCCTTTCCCCCTTTCCCCTGGCCCTCTCTGTACAAAACAAATTGGTCCCTACAGCAAGCTCGCCCCCCTGGCACTTGGCTGGAACAAAGCAGCACCAACTCAGCATCCCAGCTCAGTGCATAAAATGTGCACCCTAGCCAGTCCGCCCCTGCTTGGGATGTTGACAAATGACTATATGATTACTGTGTAACAACTTGCATTAGACTATAGATAGCTGCAGTCTAGGGAAAGCCTGTGTCTCCGGCAGAAAGCGTGGGCAGGGGTGCAGAAAGTTGATATAGAGAGGGCAATGTAACTTACAGAAAAGTGCGCTTCCAGTCTAGCTCTACATTATATCTCTTTTTCAAAGTTTAGGAGAACTGACCTGTAATCCAACGTGCAGAGGAACCTCCGGTTGTAAATTATTTAAAACTGCTCTTGAGCCATTTTTCCAATACACACTTCCATGTTGCTGTAAGATGAGCGGTAAATATGATTTTAAAAAATTGACTGAACTGATTATATACAATAACTACTGAGGATTGTCATCATATTATTATAATATTACAATATCACTGAGGCATTTTATACAGGGTTTTGATAATAATAAAATGCCTGGTAATCCTTTACCTTGGAATGCAATAAAATACATCTGCTGTACTTAGTAATTGCACGTATTTCATGTTCAATATCTCAGGTTCTTGGAAGTCCTGTAACACGCCTGGTACATGCCTGGTTAAGATCGAATCTTAAAGTCTTGGGTGTTGGTAAGAATTTAAATAACTCATACCGACATCTATAGATATGAGATAATTTGAAATCCTTTGATTGATCCAGTCTGTGATTGAACATTGCAGTTTGTTTAAACCAGCATACTGTAAAACAAACTGCAAAACATCTTGTATTGACAGACCTCCTGTGCCTAACCAACTGACCACTCTTTCTGACCTGATCACCTGGTCCTGCTATTCCTCTTGTTTGCCCATCTTCTCCTTCTGTCTCTTTTTGCCAGTATCCCTCTCTGGCCACCAGCCTTTCACTGACCAAAATGTCTGCCTATGGCTGCCCAAATACCCCTCCAGCTGGCTTCCGGCATCTGTCATTTGTCTCTCCTTAGCCAAGCTCTTTTGCTCCCCAAATTACCCAACTGATAAACCCATGACCACCACCTACTTTTTAGCAACCTAGACTTTTTCTTTTGACCAAATGAGCCTACAAATCCTGACTCACTTTCTCAGGTTATCACTGCATTTTGGGAGGCTTCCATTCTATGGCTACTAACTATGCCATGCCACTTCACTCACTTCATGGATCTTTTCAAATTGACCACCTTTACCAATTTATAAATGGCAAATGTATTTAACTCTTGTATAAGTAACACAATATTTTGAGAATTTGGCAAACAGACAAACATTTTTTATTTCAAATAGAAGCATTTACCTACAATTGGCTGCACTCACCTGACCAGTCCCTGACAAAGCTTTGACTTTGGAAAAGTCAAACCCTGAAGACTTCATTTTATCCAAAATACAGTCTAGAGCCTGCAAAAAGAAAATATTCTGATGGGAGGCCAAAAAATGTTTTTGGAATTTACATTTATTTTAATAATATTATTGTCAGGGAAATGTGAATCACGTGACCTGTTTTACCAGCACAGTGGACTACAAGATTCTGCAAATCCACAGACACAGACAGATTCTTGGTTAAGGCAAAAAGATAGCTCAAGTTAAAAATATAAAATTTAAAAATATATATTAAAGAGGAACATTGGAGGCCCTTGAGTCTAAAAGACTCCTGAGCCTCCCGAGTTCCAGTCTTTGGGGCATCCTGAATTGGGATGCCCCACTGTGTGTAAACCCCATGAACCCCGGAAACACTCATCCTCTCCCGGAGCCCTCACCGCATCTGTGTGCTCCAGCCGCATCCAAACTTACCTTTAGCCGTGCGTGCCCGGCCTTCCTGAATGGGTGGCGCAGTCATGCCACGGCTGCAAGGTGGGCGGGAGATGCAGCTGGAGATGCAGCTGGCGGCACCGCTCGGAAGATAAGTGAGTGAAATGGGGTGACCTGGGGGGTACACACAGACGGCATGCCAATTCGGGATACCTTCGCAGAGAGGAACAACACCACAGGAAAGTGAAATTCATGTGTGTTGCGGAAGGAACATTAGACAGTTATTTGTGAATGGCCGGTGCGGGCGCACTCCCTGTTAGAGGGAAGCGCGAGATGCGTGCTCGGAGGCGCTGAGGTTTGACGCCGCTTTGACACGCATACCTCAGCGGCTCCGAGCGCGCTGATTGTACGAGCAGCAGTGCATGCGCCATAGGGGCCGGGTGAGGTGAGTTGAATCGGGCGATCTGGGGGTTTCACATAGCAGGGCACCCTCGTTCGGGGTGCCCGGGGAAGTGGACCAAGACCCAGGATAGTAAAAATCCTGGATGTTGGTCCCCTTTATGTAATCAAATAATTGGATAGGCAGAGCGGCCTCCAGGGCATAAAGCAGCCTGCTGGGATTCTGGAATCACTCCTGACACGTCAAGGTGACCCCAGGGAAGATAGAACAGCATGCCCTAGGTTGGGGTCTGGGATTTAACACCCCAGCTGTACACTCCCAATGCCCATCTGGGGGAGTATTGCCTCTGGCCCTGCATAACATTTGAATCGAGGCTGATGCCTGCCCGAGGCTTTAAAGTTGGCCGACACCTATTTTTAACAAAATGGTTGTTGTTCACAGCATGGTGGTGGGGGGGCACGATTGCCAATGACCAAAGCCCCCCCCCCCCCCCCCGAAAGCCCGTTTTGGCTTACATTCATTTAATCCCTAAGCAAAACCGTATCCCAATAGTGGTCGGTCGCTGATCACATGTTTTGGAGTTTCTGAAGCAACTTCAGATCACATGACCACCAGTAGCCAATCACGGAAGGGTTTCACTAAGAGAGCAAAGTGAGGGTAAACCTCCAAACAGGATATGCATGGGGTGTATGCTTGAAAGTACATTTAAAGCAATGCACCCCAAGGTAGGTACTAAATGAAACTTATCCAAAGCAACAGTTTTTGATTGCTGGCATGTGTGTTGGATTGCCTTAACTGTTGCTTTGGATCAGATATCAAACGGTCAGTATATATTGGGTACATTGCTTTCAGATCTTTTTTTCAATACCATTTGGCTCCGACGTCTTGGAAGCTTTGTCAAACAAGTCAGTAATTTGATAAAAGTGAATTCCTACCTTAATCCACATTAACACAGGTGAAGTTACTGTTAGCTTGTCACTATGGACATGGACCCCACCTTGTGTCCTAAAAATAGAGAATTATATGTTGATTTGTTACAAGGTGCAGCATTTTTTATGCACATTCACAACAAATAGGCACATTCACATTGATCAGTGCACATGCAATTTAGTCAGGCTCCACCTATATTTTGGTTGTAAGAAACTAGAGTACCCCAAATAAAGCCCACACAGGCCTGAGGAGAACATCAAATTCCATGCAAATACTGTTCAAGGTGGCATTTAAATCTCAGGGCCTTGCTACCCACTGTTTAGTCCTTGATGCTTAAAACCCAACCCCAAATCTTTTTTGTAGTGTTTGATGACACTTTTGAAGGCGCTAAAGCTCCATTTCTCGTTTGATCATAGAAGAAATTTATATAAGGACATTCACGGTTGTCATCAATGCCTTCAGCAGGATTAGGCATACCTTTCAAACTTTCAGGGTGGGAAGAGGGACAATTGTTATATTAAGCCACACACCCTCATTGATTGATAGATAGGAGATAGGATATAACAGCTGCAACAATATAAACCCTATGAATAGCAAATTAATCATTATTGATGCAGATCTGCATATTAAACCTCAAAGGAGGAAAGAGAAGAAGAACGAGGGACATGGACTCGAAAGAGGGACAGTCACTCCAAATCAGGGACAGTTGGGAGGTATGGGATTAGGTGGGGTTCTCCTGTATCTCTCTTGTATCCACAAGGGTAGACTGGGGCAAAAAAGCAAAATTCGTTTTTTCTGGCTCCTGACATTACTGCTGAGAGCCTCAATGTGCTGCCTAGCTCCACAGCTGAGTCGTTGCAAGGGCAGATCATGGGCAGGGATGGCTAAGACAAGTTTTAAAGTTATATTACTAAAGCTTCAGGATTGTGGGGACGGATAATGTGGGTATGGTATGCCCCCCTACACACAGACATGTTGCTACCAGTGAAACACTGCAGGAGCAGAACATGGGCTGGGGTGTCTGGGCTGTAGGAACAGTACGGCTGTGTGGGATATATTGGAGAAGTGTGGATTTGAAGCAACAGCAAGAGAAGAGCATACATTCCAGCACAGGATGTGGGGCTACATCCAGCCTTACAAGATCATCCACTTATCTGCCCCCCGGTCCTGCTGCATTGCCGCCCACTCGAGTGGCACCGGTCTGGGCGGTGTGCTGTTGCTTAGCCACCATGTCAGCAGCGGCAGGTGCCCACTCTAACAGCGCCGCGACCCTCCTCCTCCTCTGGCTTCCCTGGCTCCTCTGTTAATGCTCGCGCGCGCAAATACGCGTTGTTTTCATATATATGAAATTAATACATTGTCTCCCAATGGTCTTAAGAACGAACTGACTATACACATTAGACAAAATAGAAATTGATTCCCTAGAGAATAGACACATCATTATCCCTATTCTCCCCTGGAAAATGAATAGTTATCTTTATTTTATTTATATTTATTTTTATTTTATTTATTTTCATTTATTTTCATTCCTTGCCTTCTCCCTGAAAATGTATGGACAATGCAAAACTGCCTTGTTTCTCTGTATTCTTTAAACATTTGAACCTGGAAAAGCACACAATCCCAGAGCAAGGAAGTGGTTAAAGTTGCCAGTAAGAAAAAAAAATAAACTTGCCGCTGTAGGAGGGACTTATTGTCAAAACCACATCTCCCATCATGCTCTAGCGGAGCAGCGTTGGAACTACAGAAAGCCAGTACCAACGCCTGCGCAATCAGCACCTTGAGTACGTCATCCAGCCGAAAATAAAATAAGGAGGTAAAGGTCTGTAAAGTTGGCTCTATTTAATAAAAGAAATTAAAAGAATTCTTCTGGCTTTACTCTAATTACAACTTGCACCAGCAGCAATAGCCTGGGAAAGGCAATTAAAAGCATCTCCTGAAAAACCACACCAGCCACTGAAAAAACCACCAGGAACCTTGTGCCCTCAGAGGCCCAGGGCAGGTTTATGAACCCCCAGGCCATGGCGGTAAGTTCTTGTATTTTATGCATTGTTTCATAAATGCTAGTAACATTCAAGGGTGAACAGTTATCCAATCCTCTCTGGCTAAAACGGAGTGTTCAAACTCACTGGATCAGCCTATAATATTCTGCTCAGTGAACAAAAAGCCTCAGCATAATTCATTTGCTTAGGGCTATCTATGTTCTCAAACATAGAAACAAATAAGCGGGCCTATATCAGCAGTTAGATTTTTAAGTTCTCCAAGAATCTTATAAACCAACCTTGTATTCGTTAACCCTTTTCCACCAATTACTTTGTAAAGTGCCATGGGAACACTGTATCAATAAATAGTGCAGTAATTGTAAAAGAGGACAAAGCTGCAGGGTTGGCTGGACAAGGAGAGCTTATTGTCCAGTCTGGTAAATTAAAAAAAAAAATAAGAGGGAAACCAGAAAATAAGGCTACAACTGTAATGCTTTGATCAAACTTGGAGCAGCAGTCACTTAAAAATAAGAATTGTACAGGTTACAGTTATTGCATTTTCAGAGTCATAACTGAACGTAACTGTCAGCGTCAGGTGCCCACTTGAGTAGCACTGGCCCAAGCAGCGCTGCAGCCCTCCTCTTCCTCTCGCTTTCCCGGCTCCTCCTTGCGCACGCGAACATGTGCTGTTTATGCCTTCTTTCTGTGCTGCAGACAGCACGCACACCGGCCAATGAGCCCCATTGGTTAATGTGGGGCAGGGTGCCCTTGCTGTGAAGGGCTTATCATGGGCCAACGAGTCTGAAGCTGTCCCAGCCAATCCCCAGCACCCTAGCCCTAATAAAGTCTCCTCAGTTCACTGTCTCATTGCTCGTGAGTTCTGTTGGGTGTTATAGTTCCTCTGCTTTGTGCATTGTTATACGTTGCTGACTTTGCCTTGCCATTCCTTCGCTGCCTGGACTGATGCCTGTCTGACCCCGAGCCTGTCCCATCCTCTGTACCGCAAAAGCTCTGACCACCCGGCTTTGACCCTTGGCTTGACCCTCGACCATTCTCCTGCTACTCTCCTTGGTGCCATGTAATGTGAGGACTGTCTTCCTGTGTAGGACTCCGGCCAGCCCGACATCGCCCAGTCTAGTCCCTGGTTGATGTGCCTTCACCCTGTAAGTCTGCATATTTTGTGCTACCTAAATCCTGGGGGCAACCGTGTCACATGGGGTGTATCCACCATCCCGGTGAATGGGGGCTTTTCTATAAGCAGAAGCAGCAGCGGGGATTGAGGGTTGCAGACTCACCCAAAAGGAGGGTGTCCCTCCCATGGGTCTTGACAGCCCAGCCCAGAAGCAGCGCAGCCCCCTGGGAATACTCCAAAAACAGTTTATATCCTGTGTGTCAGGCGCCGAAGCCCGCGGCGTCTGTAGGCCCGGCGTGAAGGTGAGTTGTTCGTGACACTACCCCCCCCCCCTTCACGAGGGGCCTCAGGACCCTTCCTAGGTTTGTCAGGATTGTTTCTACGGAATTCCTTAATCAGGGCGTTGGCATGTACATCCCTAACCGGAATCCAACATCTCTCCTCAGGACCAAAACCCTTCCAATCTATTAAATATTGTAGCGAATTCCGAACCAATCGAGAGTCGAGAATTCTGTTAATCTCGAACTCAGGTTCATCTTCCATCACAACTGGAGGGGGAGATGACAACTGAAAATTCCTGGCGGATTTTAACAGGGATACGTGAAATGTACTCGGAATTTTCATGGACGGGGGAAGCTTAACTCCAAAGGTAACATTGCTCAGTCTATTAGTGATCGGAAAGGGACCAATATACTTAGGGCCCAACTTTGGTGAGGGTTGTCGAAGAGCAATATTTCTAGTGGATACCCAGACCAAGTCTCCCACCTGAGACGGTGGTTCTTGTGACCTAAGTCGATCGGCGAACACTTTATACCTCACCGAGGCTTCTCTAAGGTTCCCTTGTGCCTCAGACCATACATTTATTCTCTCTCATAACCATTCCTCCAAGGCCGGCAAATTGGAGGAATGGACCGAGGGAAGAGGCCTTGGGACTCTTGCCATAGTTAAAGAAAAACGGCGAAAATATTGGTCGATTCGCTAGGCGCGTTATTAAAGGCGAATTCCACAAACTCAAAAAATTCTGCCCACTGTTCTTGACGATCCGACACAAAGCAGCGCAAGTCTTAAATAAGTCTTTAATACCCAACCGTGCACAAAACGCTTTCCAGAAGCGGGATACAAACTGAACCCCCGATCTGAAACTATATTCTGGGGTATACCATGGAGACGAGAGTTGAGCCTTTTGGCTGATTCAATATACTCTAAGTTTTTGTGATCGGTATATACAGTAATGGGATACAGAGAGCCTTCCAGCCAATGTCGCCATTCCTCAAAGGTCTGTTTAATACCCAACAGTTCCCTATTCCCAACATCGTAATTTTGTTCAGCAGGCGAGAATTTTCGTGAAAAGAAGGCACAGGGATGTAGTCTCTCAGGATCACCTGAATACTGAGAGAGGACCGCACCCACGGCAAGTTGGGAGGCATCTACTTCCAAAAGAAACGGACGATTGATATTGGGGTGGATTCAAACTGGGGCAGATGGACTTCCGGGAGCAGAGCCAACTAGCATGGCCGCGTTTTAGATGTGCTACTTCATCGCACTACAGAATCAAAAGCCATCCTGGCATCAGAATCGAAGGACAGGCACAAATATTAGGGGAACGGAGTCATCAGACAACGAGGCTTCGAGAACTATCCCCATTTTGTGACACCCGGGAGCCCCTGCCCATCTCTGCAAAGCCACGCGCTGGCCACGTGCGACGGCGGCCATTGCAAGGCACTTCACATTTGAAAGGCTAGGGCAGAAAACCATTGCAACTACATCTACAGACTACCCCTGCAGCTCAGAAAGCAATTGCCCAACAGCTGGGGGAGCAACAGAGGAGGGGACGAAGGCGGCGGAACGGCAGCAACCAGCGGCCTGTCATCGGAGGGCTGCACCCAAGGGCTGCGGTGGCTGCCCCTGGTGGCGACGTGGTGATTGGAGCCCACAACCCTGGACGGAGGCGCTACCTCGGGATAAGCCCAACTACCTGTCGGTGTGGAGCCGATGCCCTCAGACACTACCGCGCTGCGGGGACGTGCGGGGAAACTTACCGGTCCCGCGGCGCCGACTCTACTTCACTCCGACGGTGTGTTGAGGTGCCTGCGAGACGCCCCCGTCTCCCCCTCCCTTCCCTCGGAGGCCGACATTGTCTATCCGGCGGGGAACAGCTATCCCCCTGCTGCTGCTCGGCGGGGAAAAACTGAGAAGCATACCTGCCACGGAGGGCCGGGCGGAGGCCGCGGCTGCCCGACGCCGGTGACCCGGTGCTGCGCCCGGAGGGGACTGCCAGAGCCGCCCTCTCACAGTTCGACCCATACTCGTATACATTTGGATAGGAGGTCGCGGAGGCTGTTCGGATCGTGCCAGACCTCACAGCGCCGACTACGAGGTATTTGAAAATCGCTCCCGCCTCCTTCTCCCTCCCTTCACGGGCCGAAACCACCCGGTGGTGCACGGGGAATCTGCAGGCTCTCCCTTATCTCCCCCCCCCTCCCTCATCTCTGCCCACTGAGTTCATTGCCGTTGAGTGGGGCCGAGAGAAGCGGTTTTACCCCCCCCCCCACCAACCGACACTTTGCCTGCCCTCCCTTCCCCGGATCAAATAGCGGGGCCTGAGGTGGAGAGTGGGAGAGGCCGTGGGATCGCCCTGCCACTCGGCTGCAGTGTGAGGCGCTGAACCATACACCCACGACACTTCCAGGTGGACTGACCCCCTCATCACTGCTGTGAACTTGCCCTGAGGTGAAAATCCCTGCAAGCTCCAGATCTACTTTCTCCCTGCCCCGCGGCCCAGATTCCGATCCCCACGGCCTGTTAAGCTCCTCAGCACAATCAAGTTGTTCCAAACCCCCCTTCCCCCCCCCCTCACTTCATCAGAGAATCCCAGCACAAGCAAGCTGAACTCTCAAGCCCAGCAGTAGACCAGCACATTCACTCAAGACGAGACGACAGCAAGGCAGTCTGCCTATCCTCTCAATTTATAAGTGTACTTACTCGTTATAATCAGTTTTTTTCCCCTTTCTCTCCCCTCCCTCATAGAAATACTTGTGATGTTTAATGTTTAATAGTTCGTTCCCTTAGGACCTCACAGTCTATAGTGTATATAGTGTGTGGTGGGTGGGGGGAGGTGCCGACCCTTCACTCCTGTGGAAGACACTGACACCTGGTGGTGACTCTTTGTGGTTCGGACACCTGGGGGTGAGGGCGGCCCTCTCCTGACACCTAGTGTCGAAACAATATAAAGCCTAATAATTGAAAACAAAACCGACTTTGAACCACTGCGGTTACCCAGTAGTTATAAGTAACAACTAGAAAAATAACCCGATTGTTGACAGTCAAGATAAGTAGAAATCAATTTGCTTTAGAAGCTGTGGTCGCGTTGCAACCTCCGGGTACAGAACCAAATCCCAATCCAAATTTAGCTCAAAACAACATGAGCCAGATAACAACTAGAGGCATGGATAGGTACGTAGAGAAACTTACCCCTGCAACTCACAACAAATCTAAATCCAAATCAAATCAAAATTCTCAGGTGGACACGGGACAGACTGGTACCCCACCGCCCTCACCACCTACACCTGATCTGAGTGTGTCCCCTCAGCGAGACTTGCCAGACTCGCCCGTAGGCGGGAAAGACCAATCTATAGCACAAGAAGTCATGGACACTTTGATACCTTTGACAAAAAATTTGAAGCCCTACACCACACTGTTACGGGAGCCATGGAACAAATTAACTCCCACTCCCAACAGATAACTGAACTCCAACAGAGGGTCAGTGACCTGGAGGATTGCAATGCGGCATACAGCGAAAAAATTGAGAAACAGGGAAAACTCCTGACCACACTATGTGAAAAACAGGAGGACCTAGAAAATAGAAGTCGCAGATCGAACCTTAGATTTGTAGGCATCCCGGAGAGCTATAAGTGTCCAGGGCTAAAGTCTTTTCTAACAGGGGACCTTATGACAGCATTACAACTGCCAGCGTGCGACCCCAGGAAAATTGAGAGAGCACATAGACTGGGCCCCGATAAACAATCTGAAGGCACTAGGCCAAGAGCAACTACATCTACCTGCATTTTGAAGACAAAGAAGAAATCCTGAGGGCTTATCGTAAACAAAAAGAAGTGATAGTGGCGGGTAGTAAAATCCTGATATTTCAGGATTTCTCTGTAGCGGTAACACAGAAACGCAAGGAGTTCTCCCCCATTTGCCAGCAATTCGTACAACAGGGAATAAGATTTGCCCTGCTATACCCCGCAAAGTTGAAAATCACAGTCTCTGGAGAAACTAAAATTTATGACGATGTCAAAAAGGCTAAACTGGACTTGTTACCACCAAATACCTGATATGGTGGAATCGCCTGGATTGGGTACATGGTTAAAATACCACTCATTTATTCTAGATCCCGGAATGATTGATGCAGATTTTGAGGGGCTATGGGAAAAACCCCCTTCAGGGCAACAGGTTTAACAAAGTTTATGATGTTAGAGATCTGTTTGTTGACAGGCAAAAACCAAAGAAGAATGACGTTGATAATGGATTAGGAGAAAAGACAAGTTACAGGTTATGTTCGATGTTTATACAGCGCGGAGGCGCTTTGTGGGTTGAGCGAGAACGCATGGAGCACCACTGTCACGCTCGGGGTAACTCCAGCCCTTTTGATAAGCCCACAACCCCCAATCTCCGCAGCCAGCTTCACCTGTAGGAGCCCCCGCTTGCCGGGACGCAGAATACGCCTACCCAGGATCGGTTGCCCCTGGACTTAATGGCTCAAAGGATGTGAGCTTATATGTAGGAGGTCTGGAGAACCAATAGCTAGAGCGTTGGCAGAGGAAGTCCAGAGACAGGCCAGAGGTCGACAGCGGGAAGACAGAGATCGTAGCGGCACCAGGGATCAGGCAACTCGTAGTCTGGATACAGGCAGGGGTTCAGGATCGAGAGTGGTCGGTACAAACGAGGTCGGCAACAGGAGTTCAGATCGAGAGTGGTCGGTACAATCAAGGTCGGCAACAGGAGTTCAGATCGAGAGTGGTCGGTACAATCAAGGTCGGCAACAGGGGTTCAGATCGGCTACAATTCACAAGAAAGACTAGGTTCTAGGCGCTATCACAGGCAACTGGCTAATGAAGAGGAACCAGATTTATAGGGACAGGCATGAAGGGGAAGTGTAGTGATTGGTGCACATTGGATCACAACTAGGATTGGTCAGAGCATAAGGGATTGATGCTCCTATCCCCCCCAGAGCTGTGCTAACCTGGGCTCATTGGCCCACAGAACAATCCCTGGGCTCATTGGCCCAACCGAAAGATAGGGAGGAGTACCTTCCTCGCCTGAGCGAGGAGTGAAGCTACCTCCGGCGGCCGCGCTGAGAGCAGCGCCGCCGGAGGGCATAAGAGGAACGTGCTCGCGCGCGGGACGGAAGGAGGCGGGGGCAAGGAGAGAGAGGAGCAGTGCTGGCGGGCGCACCAGCCGCCGCCGCTGCTCGACGCGGGCGCCGAGCGGACACCGCAGCAACCGCCGACCGCCCAGACCTGGCGCTGGAACGGGGCCCAGGTAAGTGACAGTTCATGACACTACCCCCCCCCCTTCACGAGGGGCCTCCGGACCCTCACCAGGTTTTCCCGGATTATCCCGATGAAACTTCTTTACAAGAGCCCTGGCATGAACATCCCTTGCTGCTACCCAGCATCTTTTCTCCGGACCGTAGCCAACCCAGTCCACCAAATACTGCAATGAATTACGCACTTTACGTGAATCTGAGATCTTATTCACTTCATATTCTGGCTCATTATCAATGAGAATCGGCGAAGGACCAGCAAGAGGAGTGTCCTTAGCTGGTTTTAACAGCGAAACATGGAAAGAGTTATGTATTTTCATAGTCGGCGGGAGTTGAACTTTAAAAGACACATTATTCAACTTCTTGATAATAGGAAAAGGACCAATAAACTTTGGACCTAATTTACTGGAGGGTTGACGGAGCGCAATGTTCTTAGTGGAGACCCACACCAGATCACCAACACGAAGAACAGGTTCCTGCGACCTACGACGATCGGCGAATTTCTTATATCTCAACCCAGTAGTTTTTAGAATTTCCTGAACGCGCATCCAAATGTCCCTCCGTTCCTGAAGCCACTCTTCCAATGCCGGCAAATTGGAAGGTGACCCTGAAAGGGAAGAAGCTCTAGGATTTTTCCCCAAATTACAAAAGAAAGCGCGTTATTGTAAGCGAACTCAGCAAAATCAATAAATTCCGCCCATTGCTCTTGCGCATCAGAGACATAACATCTTAAGTATTGCTCCAAAGTTTGATTTGTTCTTTCCATCTGCCCATTAGACTGGGGATGATAAGCAGAGGAAAGAGAGATCTGAATTCCCAACCGTGAACAGAAGTGTTTCCAAAAACGTGAAGTAAATTGGACACCCCGATCAGACACTATATTAGACAGAATGCCATGGATACGAAAAATATGCGAAGTAAATAGCCGCGAGAGCTCAGGGGCCGATGGAAGTCTGGGCAAAGGTATGAAATGTGCCATCTTACTGAACCGATCGACGACCACCCAAATCACAGTATTCCCATGTGAGAGAGGCAAATCTACAATAAAATCCATTGAAATATGAGTCCATGGTTCGGCAGGAATTTCAAGTGGGACTAAACCCCCACTAGGGGCCTTGTGAACCCCTTTACTTCGCGCACAAACTGAACATGCGTCGATAAAGGCAGTGACATTGCGTCGCATGGTAGGCCACCATACATGGCGCCGGGCTAGCATTAACGTCTTACGGTTGCCCAAACGACCAGCAGTTTTAGCATCATGAAATTCGAGGATAACATCTGAGCGCAGGTGCGGCGGAACAAACTGACACCCCAAAGGTACATCAACAGGAGATTCATTTTGGAAAGACGCCAAGGTATTAGAAAGATCCGGAAGCAATGCCCCGACCACACAACCCAAGGGTAAGATAGGTTCACCAGTATCACCCCGATCCTTGCATTCACCAAACATGCGGGATAGAGCATCTGCTTTGGTATTTTTTACACCCGGCTTAAAGGTAATTATGAAGTTAAAGCGCGAGAAGAACAATGCCCAACGTGCCTGACGAGAGTTCAGCCTCTTGGCAGAACCAATGTATTCGAGATTTTTGTGATCTGTATACACAGTTATAGGATGTAATGAACCCTCCAACCAGTGACGCCATTCATCAAATGCCAGTTTAACTGCTAATAATTCTCTGTTTCCTACATCATAATTTTGTTCCGCAGTACTGAATTTTCGCGAAAAATAGGCACAAGGATGTAGGCGCTCAGGGTGACCGGAATATTGCGACAACACTGCACCTACTCCCAACTCAGAAGCGTCAACTTCTATAATAAAAGCTTTCTGAACATCCGGATGAATTAGCACAGGCGCCGAAGTAAAGGCCCGTTTTAAGGTCAGGAAGGCCTCACAGGCAGACGGAGACCAGTTAACCTAAAAAGCCCCCTTACGGGTCAGGTTGGTGAGAGGAGCTACAATATGGGAGAAGCCCTTGATGAAACGTCGATAAAAATTCGCAAACCCGAGGAAACGTTGCAATTCTTTTAGAGTCTTGGGTTGAACCCAATCCTGTACCGCAGAAACTTTCTCCATGTCCATTTCGAGACCCTGACTGGAAATTACATATCCCAGGAAGGGAACAGTGGTGACCTCAAACATACATTTAGAAAGTTTTGCATATAAGTTGTTCTCTCTTAACTTTTGCAGTACCAACTTAACATGGCGTCTGTGGTCCGCTAAAGAACTTGAAAAAATGAGAATATCATCCAAGTAGATGACCACAAATCTACCGAGATACTCCCTAAATACATCGTTAACAAAATCTTGAAAGACGGCTGGTGCCATTACAAAGACCAAAGAGCATGACCAGGTACTCGTAGTGGTCTTTCACATTAAATGCAGACTTCCACTCATCCCCCTGTCGGATGCGAATCAAATTGTACGCCCCTCTTAAATCCAATTTGGAAAAAATTCGGGCTCCTACAACTTGATTGAACAGATCCCCAATCAAGGGCAAGGGATATCTGTTCTTAACTGTAATCTTATTCAGGGCCCGATAATCTATGCACGGTCTCAGGCCACCATCCTTCTTTTCTACAAATAAGAACCCGGCCCCCACAGGTGAAGTAGAGGGACGAATAAACCCCTTTTTTAGATTCTCGGTAATGTACTCCCTCATTGCTTGCTCCTCGGGCATGGTGAGGTTATAGATTTTCCCCCTAGGGGGAATCGTCCCAGGGAGCAAGTCAATAGGGCAGTCGTAGGACCGATGTGGAGGCAGAGAATCAGCAGAGCGTTCAGAGAACACATCGACCCAGTCCGCATATGGCCGAGGTAACCCCTGGAGTAGCACTTGAATACTTCTGAGGCCTGTAGAAAAACAGTGACCCTTGCAGTGATCACTCCAGTTAGTCAACTCCCCAGCCTGCCAATCTAATACGGGGTTGTGGAGTTGCAACCAGGGGTATCCCAAGACCACTGGAGTTTCTGGACAGTCAAAAACAAAGAATTCTAAGAATTCAGAGTGGGAAGAGCCAACAATTAATCTAAGAGGTGGGGTCTTGGTGTAAATCGGTCCCCCTGAATGGCCTTCCCATTAATAGCCAAAACCTGTAGGGATCTCTCAAGGGGAACTAAAGGAATACCTAAAATGGAAATCATGTTCCTGTCCAAAAAGTTACCCGCCGCACCACTGTCGATAAAGGCAGAAACTGTTTGCTTAGAGGAGCCCCAAAACAGGTCAATAGGCACTAGCATTTTATTTTGGCGAGAGTTGCAAACTGACTCACCTAGACCAGCACTCTCTTCCTGATCTAGGTGTGGGAGTTTTCCGCCGGCTTCCCCTTGTTTGGACAGGAACCAGCGAAATGTCCCGAGTTCCTGCAATACAGACATAAGCCCATGGATCGCCTACGCTGCTTTTCATCCTGAGATAAGTGGGTTCTCCCTAGCTGCATGGGTTCCTCCTGAGAGGGTGATGGTGTGCCTTCCCCACAGGCAACCGGGGAGTTAGGATTCTGGAAGGACCTGAGGGACGTGGGAGCCCTGGCTCTCTCCCTAGCCCTCTCTCTCAGACGTCGATCTACTTTAATGGAGACCTGCATTAGTTGGTCCAGGTCCGCTGGAGGGGGAAAATTGACCAGCGCATCCTTGATGCCTTCCGACAGCCCCACCCTGAATTGACTACACAGAGCGGGGTCATTCCACCTAGATTCGACGGCCCAGCGGCGGAATTCTGCACTGTAATCCTCGGCCGAGTTCCGCCCTTGCTTTAAGGCCCGAAGCCTATTTTCTGCCGTGGATTGCTGATCTGGGTCAGCATAGAGGACACCCATGGCGGTGAAGAAGGCCATGACCGATTGTAAGGCAGCATCATGAGGAGGCAGACTAAAGGCCCAGGACTGAGGGTCTCCTTGAAGTAGAGAAATAACAAGGCCCACACGCTGGGTCTCGGTGCCTGAGGAGACAGGTCTCAGTTTAAAATACAGTTGGCAGGCATTCTTGAAATGGATCTGTTTGTGTCCAGTCACAATCACAAGCTACCAGCGTTTGTCTCCCTGTCCCAGGATCCTCTGGCCTTGACCACGGATGCTCTAGCAATGTCATGGCAGGACTTTCAGTTTCTGTATGTCTTCCCTCCATTCCCCCTGCTGGGCAGGGTTCTGCGCAAGATTGCTCTGGAGGGGGTGCCAGCAATTCTGGTGGCCCCAGGGGTCCAAGAAGAGTGTGGTTTGCAGACGTGGTGCAGCTGGCAGTAGATCAGTACACTCTGCCCATGGTGCCAGATCTGCTCACTCAGGGCTCCCTACGCCATCCCAATTTACAAACTCTGGCTTTGACAGCCTGGCTGCTGAAACCTCCATCTTGATGGAGAAGGGGCTTTCTTCCTCGGTTGTTGATACCTTGATAAAGGCTAGGAAGAAATCTTCTTCTTCTATTTATTACAGGGTTTGGCATGCCTACATTGACTGGTGTGAGTCTAAGTCTCTTCCCTGTTGTGTGTTCTCTATTCCCAGGATTCTGGAGTTCCTACAGCATGGGTTGGAGATGGGGCTCCAACTTAGTACTCTAAAAGGTCAGGTTTCTGCCCTGGCTATTTTCTTCCAGAAGTCCTTTGCTCAGCATTTTCTGATCAGGACTTTTTTCCAGGGGGTGACTCATGTGCGTCCCCCACGTAAGCCTATGGTGCCTGTTTGGGATTTGAACTTGGTTTTGTCAGTCTTGCAGGGTGCTCCTTTTGAACCTGTGCAGGATGCCACCCTGGCCATTCTTACTCTGAAAGTTGTCTTTCTGGTGGCTATCAACTCTGATAGGCGTGTGTCTGAGTTGGCAGCGCTTTCCATTCAGCCCCCCTACTATGAGAGACACCAGGACAAGGTGGTGTTTCGCTTCAAGACAGATTTTCTGCCTAAGGTAGTGTCTGCCTTTCATTTGAATCAGGACATTGTTCTCCCTTCATTGTGCCCTAATCCTAGTATTGCTAAGGAGAGGGTCTTGCATTCTTTGGATGTGGTTAGGTGTCTGAAGTACTATCTGGTGGCTACTGCACCTTTCAGAAACACTGATGCTCTTTTTGTGGTCCCTTCTGGTCCTAGGAAGGGTTTGGCTCCCGCCAAGTCTACTATCAGCAAATGGATCTGTCAGGCTGTGATTCAGGCCTATTCTGCTAAGGGGAAGAATCCTCCCTTCCGCCTTACTGCTCATTTTACTCGTGCTATTGGTGCTTCTTGGGCTTTTCAGCACCAAGCTTCTGTTGAACAAGTTTGCAAGGCTGCTTCTTGGTCTTCTGTTCATACCTTTTCAAAGTTTTACAAGGTTGATGTTAGGGCCTCAGCTGATGCTGCTTTTGGCCATAAGGTTCTGCAGGCGGCAGTGGTTTAAACTGTCTGCTGTTAACTTTGGGGATCCCACCCTACTTTATGGACACTGCTATTGGATGTCCCGTTAGTAAGTATTATATCTGGAGCAGGACGTACTGTATACTAAGAATAATACAATTCTGTGATTACTCACCTGTAGAATTGTTATTATGAGTATACAGTACGTCCTGCTTCACCCCACCCTTGGTTTTGCATTATCTTGGATCCCCTGTATGGTGATTGTTTTCATTGTTATAGTTACTAGTTTGGGTTGTTTAATCCTCCCGGCTTCTCGTTAACTGCTTTTCAATGCTGGGGATTTGTCGGAGGTCCCTGGGTATTTGAGTGGCAGGAGGAGCCTATTTTCGATGTCTCTGCAGTCCACCGATAGTAAGTATTATATCTGGAGCAGGACATACTGTATACTCATAATACCAATTCTACAGGTGAGTAATCACAGAATTGTATTTTGGCAAATAGGATGCCAATCTTATACAAAAAATATATATTGGATACAATTAGACCATTAAATCCAGAAACTGCATATACAAATGATGCTTTCTTTCTGTTGAGCACAAGTCAAATAAATATGGTGAAGGAGCAACAATAGTGGCCCCCCTAACCCTTATGGTTGCCAGTACTGCTGCTGCCACTACACCCTCCTTATATACCCTTTTCTTCACATGGAGGTCTATCTGTAACCTGCACCAAATTATCCCGATCTTCTGAACATGGTGACTCATGAACATTGGCTGTGCAGGTTTTGAATGCTAACAGATGGTCTGCATCATAATTGAAGGCGTGCGTACATCAAGCTTGTAGCTCTCCCAGAGAGTAAAATATTTGGCACTCCAATCATTTCGTATCAGTGAGATATCATTCAGCCATCCTAACTGTTAAGAAGGATTGCTTCAGCATAAATGTTTCTGCAGCTGACACCATTATCTGTGTAATATGGAACCTGATACGTTAAAGTGGACCAACACCCAGGATTTTGACTATCCTGGGTTTTGGTCCACTTCGGCGGGGCACCCCGATCGGGGGTGCCCCGCTGTGTGAAACCCCCCAGAAACCCCAAAAAACTCACCTCTCAACGCTCCCACGTGAGCGCTGCAGCCAATCCCCGCCAACGTCCAGGCGGGGATCAGGAACGTCCAGGCCGCTTCCGCCGCCGCCGCCTCCCGCGCGTCACTCTCGGCGCGCGCGCGCCCCCGCCGGCCATTCACAGAGGGCCGGCGCGGGCGCGCGCACGTCTGGAGGGGTGCGCGGGAGGCGGCGGCGGCGGAAGCGGCGGCGGATCAGGTAAGGTGTTTTGGGGGTTTCTGGGGGGTTTCACCCCGCGGGACATCCCGATCTCGGATGTCCCGCGGGGTGGGAGGTGATCGGCCCGGGAATCTTATAGATTTCCGGGCCGATCACCCCTGGGTGTTGGTCCTCTTTAAGCGCCATATGCTCCAAATCATTTCTTCTTAAAATCGTATCATACCTTATTAAATGCTGATGTTTTAATAGTTATACAAAATTGCTTTTATTCTCATGCTTATGAAAAAAATATGTGCCATATTGCATATGCATGTGCTCAGGTTACTAGAAGAGGAAATCTATTTGGATAGAGTCAAATTTGCTTTAAATGCCGGATCAAATCCAACACTTTAGAGGTTCATTTTGGATGTTTTAGATTACATTTTCTGTCAAACATTAAAAAAGGATAAACTTTTTGTTTTGGGTTTCTGGCTTTTCAAATTGATTCTGATCCATTGATTGATCAAAAAAAAAAATAAAAAATAGACACAATAGAATATAAGAAGATCCGGTAATCTCTACTGATGGGTTAAAATTTGGGAAAGACCTGGGACACCTGATCCCCTTGTAGTTGTGCTGCAGTAGACAAACTAGTGCTACCTCTAGTGGCCAAAATTAAGGCACAGCTTACATCTTTTATAGTGTAGCCTCGATTCCTGGCCAGGACATGATGGAAGTTCTCTTAAGCAAAGCACCTGTCCACCCCCCAGATGCTCCCCAGGCACTGTTGCTAAGGCAGCCCACGGCCCCAAGCATGTGTCCACTCACTGCATGGATAGGTTAAATGTGGAGGAAAAATCCATGTGTGTGCGCAAGCATAAAATGGCCATATATATGTCCAAAAATTCCAGATATGCAGGAAAACACTTTGCCTGCAAGACTTAGAGCTTAGCGTTGCATATTGATCTTCAAGTGACCACTAGGGGGAGCACTTGCCAAAACAGCAGAATAAATAGCTACAATTAAGTAGGTAAAAATAATATTTTATTATTGAGCTATAGGGCAGAGTTGGGGGGTGAGAAATTCTTACAGTTATCCTGTACCGAAACTTGCTACTAATGTTTCAACAGCAAAAGGCATGCTTTCTACGTGGTGTCACTACTGATGTGTAAGCATATACCCCCTAGATGTGCATGAGCACTGCCACCCAGACATGCATGTGCACACCTCCAAATGTGCATGCACACTCCCCCAGATGTGAATGCACATTCCCAGCCGCATACTCACAGACATGCACATCCCCAGTTGCGCTTTAGACAACCCTAGACGTGCATGTGTGCACACCCCCAAAGGGGCATGCACCCCCAGATACACCAGGACGTGCGCGCCTGCAGATATGCATGCATATGCATCCAGATTCACATGTGCACACACTACAGTCACACATGCACTCACAGACACAGATGCGCATGCGCACATACCCACAAACACATGTACATGCACACACCCACAGGCAGAGATGTGCACATATCCTCAGCTGGAGCTACACACACACCCACAGATGAACATGCGCACACACTCTCAGGTTAATGTGCTCACAGATAAGCATGTGCATACACTTGCAGCTCTTCCCAAGCTCTGTGTATTTCTTACTGGAAAAGCACATCTAGTTTATGATTTGTTTGTGATATAGCAATTTGGGGTTTGATGTGTTTTCCACATATAAAACAAAATTCCAGTCTTATGCTAAGTATTCATTTAAACTTTCTTAGTACATCTCATTCAATATGTGTTTCCAAACAGCCACTATATAATCTAATATTAACCTACCTAATGACCCTGTGGAGGCAATTACATAAAAAAAATAATAAAATGTATACGCACCTCAATCTTCAAGGTTTTACTCTCTTTTCGGATAGACAGAGCAAACAGGAATTGGGACGGATTGTGTCTCTATTTAAAGCATATATTGGTTAAATCTGTTCTAACTTAGGTGTGGACCTCGAATAATTAATCTGCACCACCAACCACCAGAACCCTTTCTGATGACATAATCATCTCCATCCATCCAAAACAATCATCTACCTCAACTCACACCGCCTACCTGGACCTCAGGAACACCGCTTATTTCATTTCAGCGCCGACCCACAACCTCTAAACCATCTAGGTTCCACCAACCACATTGCTCCAACCCGCTAGAAACTCAACTCACCCTGAACAAGGAATCATACACCACAAACCAGCTCAAAGAACTCAGAATACAGGGCCAATAGTGTAATCAACACTGACCAATCTGTATAACGCTACCTGAGAGGAGAAATCCCTCAGACAGCAAGATTAAAAATTCCAACAATTTTTGAGGCCTAATTAGTCAGAGGCAATGATACCTAGTTGTTTCTGATTTAATTAAAAGGTGGAAACACCCCCTCAAACAAAACTTCACTTTGGTAATACTATTGCATTTGTTTATTCATACATTTATGTATATACACTAACCAATTTTTCCTCACAGGATTGCGGAGAACATTAACCCTTTATTTACTCTCCCTTTTAACCTGCCATTTTATCCACAGCGCACCTACACTAATCTCTTCTCCACCTAGGTCCACACCCAAGTTAGAACAGATTTAACCCATCTACATTTCTCCCAGGGAATACAGGTTTTTCCCTCAAGTAGGAGCTGCTCAAATTATCTAATTGCGCTTTCCTCAATCCAACTCCTGCAAAGCATATATTAATGCGGGGATACTAGCAGAAGATTGGGAGGATGTAGAATCATTGTGGGTAGAAGTGGGGGGCAATGTAAACAATGTTAAAATACAGTTTGGTGTAAGCTATAGACCCCCAAACATAACTGAGAAAATAGAGGGTCAGCTGCATAAACAGATAAAGCAGGTGTTACAGGCTGGTACAGTGGTGGTGATGGGGGCAAATCAAGGTTCAGGTATCGACTGGAGACGTGGTTCTGCTTATACTACAATGGTCACTGCGGATGAAGAGAAGGTGGAGCTGTAAAATGAATTCTTTAGCTCTGTGTACACAAGAGAGGAGCAAGGAGCCAACACAGGAGATGCCACTGATAGCAATAGACCAAGTATAATACTCAACAAGCTAAACATAGATATCATTCATGAAAGACTAAATAATTTAAATGTGAATAAGACTGCAGGACCAGATGGACTTCACAAGAGAGTTCTTAAAGAACTCAGCTCAGTTATCTCATCACCCCTGTTTCTTGAGCTTTAAAGACTCACTAACAACTAGTATAGTGCCAAGGGTTTGGCGCAAGGCAAATGTGGTATCCATTTTTAAAAAGGGCCCTACGTCTTCTCTTGGACACTTGTGTCTGGGCATTCACTTGGCAAATGAAGTTCAATGTGGAGAAATGCAAAGTCATGCACTAATAACCTGAAGGCCACATATGCCCTGGGGGTGTAAAACTGGGAGAGTCACTTGTTGAGAAGGATCTGGGGACACTGGTAGACCACAAGCTAAATAGCAGCATACAATGTGAAGCAGCTGCTTCCAAGGCCACCAATATATTATCATGCATTAAAACATGCATGGAATCACGGGTTAGGGATGTCATTTTGCCTCTTAACAAGGCACTGGTAAGCCCTCACCTGGAATATGCCATCCAGTTCTGGGCACCAGTTCATAGTAAGGATGCTATGACTATAGAAACGGTGCAGAGGAGAGCCACTAATAAGAGGAATGAAGAAACTTAATTATGAGGAAAAATTATGAGAATAAAATCAGTTTAGTCTTAAGAGGAGACGACTGAGGGGGGAAATGATTAACTTGTATAAATATATAAATGGGCAATACAAAAAATATGGGTAAACACTATTTCTGGCAGAATCCTCTCTAAAGACAAGGGGGCACTGCCTTCAACTGGAAAAAAAGAAATTAAATCTCCTTAGGTGACAATCATTTCTTACCATAAGTGTAACTAGAAATCTGTGGAATAGCCTCCCACAGAAGCTTGCTACACCACTGACAGCTTCAAAGAGGATTAGATGCTTATGTAGAAGAAAATAACATTAACAGTTACTATTAGCTGTTTTGAGTAAAAACAACAAAAAATAAAATGAAAAAAATTGCCCTACACCAACATGCTTGGTTGAACTTGATTGACATGGTGGTATGTCAACCGTATTAACTATGTATCTATGAAATGGAGGTTGTGTTGCGAATCTGGCATGAACCCTCTATTTTAATTCATATTTCTTGATGGATACTGGCAAGTGAGGCAGTTGCTCCAGAAAATTGCAGCCACCAGTATGAAGATACTAATGCTGGACGGGGGAGCTACGGAGAAACACCAGACCTGCACAGAGGGGCTGAGAGGCCTAAAAGGCGAGTCTAAACTATTTTTTGTTTTTTTGCCTAAACAATCCATATAACCCTTTCACTGCCAGCCTACCTGGAGTTTTTGTCACCCTTTGTTGCCAGACCATTTTGCACTATTTTGCATTCTCCATGTTCAAATGTGATTTTTGAAGGGATTTCCCAGCAAAATGATATATTGTTTTTTTCAGCATAGTCTGGGCTTTAACATGACATGTCTTGTTTGTCATTTTTTAGGTGTATTTTAAATATTTTTGGGTGAAATATGTGAAAAAAAAGTTTAAAAATCAATTTTTTACAATTTGTAGTGTTTTTTTGTAATAAAAAATGTAAGTTTGTCAAAAAAATCTTATTGCGTGTGAAATCCCACTTTCTCCCGGTTACAGCGGTACCACATATGTATAGGTAGACACCCTTTCCTGCCCAGGAGACTCCCCCAAACTGAAACAGCACTTTAGGGGATTTTCAGATAAAATACAACTGCAATATGCGCTATGCGCACCTTGCAGTTTTTCCAGAAAAACAACCCTTTACATTTGAAATACCCCCAACAAACTATATATTATCTGGAAGTACACACCTCAAGCTTTCTAGGTGTACCAGGCTTGTTAATGTGGCCACAGTTTTCTGGAAGTAATCCCTCAATGTAATCTTTGGTTGCAAAGAGTTTCCCTAAAAAAAGGATAAAAAAGCAGAATCAAAGCCACATTTTCCTAAAAAAAACTATATACAAACAAGAAAAAAAATAGGGGTCACATGGACCCCTTACCAGTTCCCTTAACAAAGTGAGAAAAGTAACTTAAAGCACAACTTTAGTAAAACTATAACCCCTCACTGCCACCCTACCCTGGCGTTGGGGCAGGATGGGGGGGGGGGGGTTGCAAAGAAAAATCCCTTACCCTATCCAGGGGCCCCTGCCATTCCCCAGGTCAGGAAAAAAAACAAAGCGGCATCCACAGGGTCCGCGCGCTCCTGCCGCACATTCACTTGAATGGGTAGGCAGAAGCATGCATGGGCCCAGGGGATGCATCTCTGTGTTTTATTCCAAGATGGAAGCGCCCAGGATGCGAGGTGCAGGAGGAGAAGCACAGGCCCCTGGATAAGGTATGGGTTTTCTTAGTAACCCCCCCCCCCCTGCATCAACGCCAGGGACTGCCTGTATGGTACAAAGGACCCGGGAGTCTAGCCAGTAAGGGAGGCTGAATGGAACCTGCTGGACAAGTAGCCGATGTCCAGTTGTAATCCAGTCCTGGTGGACTATAGAGAGATTGGTGAGCCTCAGATAGGGGCGGCTGTGTGGGCTTACCCAATGTGTTAGGCACCAGGAGCTGGGCTGTGTGGAGGCCTGCAGCCTGTGTGCACAAGACTGAACCCAGGGCAAAGGTGCCCAAAGAAGCTATGAGGAGCTCTTACAAACAGAGAAGCATGTTACCAGTGGAAACCGTATACTTGTCTAAACTGTTGGTAGGCCTGAGAGATACCTGAACATTGTGTGTTATTGATGGGCTAAGTTTTGCAGAGAAAAGCCCTTTATGCTAAGAAAAAAAAGCCAAATATCATCGTATTATGCTTGTCTGTGGTGCTCAAACGATTCCAGAGGCCTACACTATTAACATCTTTGTCTCACAAGTTTTCAAACCACAGCTTAAAGATCACTTACCCAAATTCAGGAAGATCTTTATCAAAGTGAATATTGTCCTCGTAGACAACTTGAAGTTGTTCATTTACAGCAATAACCTTTAACTGAAGATCAGAAAAAAAATAGTCATTAATAGTGTTCCATTAATACAAATCAACTGTTGGATTTTCCATTAGACACCCATCCCAAAGAAAAAAAATTTAAAAGCAAAAACATAATGGCTAGCATTCTGATGCTTTTAGAGAGGCTGATCTCATGGGTCAGATTGATACTGGAGTACCGTAAAGGCCCTGCCCCTGCAAGCTGACAATCTAAAGTACACTGTGGAGTATCTGCCCTGGGCAATATAATTCTGCATCTATCCGGGCCAAAATAATTTTGCGTCTGCATCTATCCTGAGCAAAATACTGCAGCGTCTGCATCAGTCCTGGAGAAAATAATTCTGAGTCTGTTTGCATCTGTCCTGAGCAAAATAATTCCATCTGTAACAATATATTTGAATGGAGTGTTTTCATTTTATATTGTGTTTGTTATTAACCGGCTCTTTGAAGGCAACCAGAATGCTGATAGGGCCCTTGATGAAAAAAAGGAGATTGAAAACCTGATACCCTAAAAGATAAGGGTAGAATCATGAGGTTGGTTAGTATGTACTGCATACGATGGCAAGTGCTTTGAAGGTAGTTGAGATGTTGAAGTGGGTTGCCTAAGCCAGATGATAGGCTCGTTTGAAAAAGGAAATTTTGAGGGCAATTTTTAAAGTTTGAGAGCAGCCAGTTGTATGGGGAGGGTATTCCTGTAAGTGAAGTGGCACATGTGATGTCCTGAAGATGAGAGTGGGAGGAGGTGATCAAGTTTAAGTAAAGGAGGCGGTCCTAGGCATAGGTGAGGTTAGGATCTTTGGACTAGTAATGAAATATAGGGACGACACTTGGCCAGAAAGAGCTGTGTAAATTAAGAGTATAACTAAATAGTAGAACTTTCAGATATCGGCAGTGAGTTGACCAGTAGCAGTAGAGAAGAGTTGCATTAGGTGAGCAGCATCGTTTACAATGATGTGAAGGGGTCCAAGTCTTTTTGCTGGTACATTACAGAGGATAATATTGCGGTAGGCTAGTAAGAGGCAGTCATGGTCTAGTGGTAAGTAATTGGTTTTGTGACCTGGACGGGGCATGACTGAAGTGCTTTTGAGTAAGGCACCTAGCCCAACTCTCTGGTAGAGGAAAAGTCCACTTACCTTACCAGTGCTCCTGCACCACTGATCACTCTCCCGCAGCCCTTGTCCGGCTGCGAGTGGCTTTTGTGCTGCTAGCTCCTATCGAAAGCAAGAGGATCCGGCTGTACACAGTCCATGCTTACCCGGAACCAGAGCTGCAGGAGGATGATCAGCGGCACGGCAACACCAGTAAGGTGAGTGAGCATTTCTTTTAAATCCCTGGGAGCACTGCATCACATGTGTATGAGGAAGGCGCAGCATAGCTCTGTTATGACAGAACAGACAGTGGAGAACCAAGGGGCGGGTAGGTAGCAGTTATACTCACAAACGGGTCCCAGTGATAGTTGCTACTACCCATCCTAAGTGTCTCAGTCATGTAACGGCCTATGTCACTTACGTGAGCCATGTAGGACGGGAAGCAGCAAGCAGCACTGGGGCCCTATTTTCTGCATGGCCAGTTTTGGAGTTCTGGGTGGGGGTTCTGCACACTGTCTGTTCTGTTTTTTTGGGGGGGATGATTCTACACACTATCTGTTATGGGGATGTTGGGGGGATTCTGCACACTACATGTTATGGGGTGCTTGGGGGGACACACAAACTACTTCTCAGCATTTTATTATTAATATGTTCACGTAATTTAATCTATTATTATGCTCCCAATTTACATCAAGTCTCTGTCTTTTTTTATGCAGATAAGCTTGCAGAATCCTGATGTGCATTGTGTCTCAATAAGACACAGCCTCTCCCAAAATGCCCAAACTGGACCCTGCAAGCTATCAATGTTTGCACTGCTTTCCTTCAAGTAATGTTCCACAAGATAATTGCTAGATAATGCTGAACATTTCTAGGTGCTTATCAATAAGGGAATCGTGTCACATGTAGGTGATAGACTGTAGTATGATAGATGTGATAGGTAGGTGATAGATGGAAAAATACAGATGCAGCGCAAACAAGCTTTTTAAACCTCTTTTTCCTGCACGCAGCTTTACAAAATAAATGTAGACTTCCCTGTTCTAAATGGCAGCTCTGACACATAAGGCTGCTTTCACACAAGGGCGTTTCGATGCGATAGCGTTATCACTCGTATTTGCATTTGCTTAGTGATCAGGCAACGATTTGCGTCTGTGATTTCAGTTCAACAGATTTTTTCCAAAATTGCTGCAGGCAATGCTGTTTGTGATCACAGAAAATATGTGATTGCACATATGGAAGAGCCCATAGGCTACTATAGGCAGCTTTTTATTGGCACCTAGAGCCAAGGCACTGGATATGCCACTGCAAACACTACTGCCGCATATGATCATCGCTGGACAGCGGGACCAAAAGCCTTAAACAGTTGGAAAAGAAAACTCCCCAAACTCCCTTGCCCCATCTGCCTACATGATACTGATCATTTACAGCACTTACATTTGCTCCTGCATCCACTCAAAGCTGAAATGCTGCCTCACCGATTTTTTATTGGTAGCGGCCATTTTGGAGATTTATTTCCCAGCACTTCAGCCATGCTGCTGCCTGGATTCAACTGACATAGCTGACAATGTATAGTAACAGGTAATCCAGCATCATTTACTGTTGGCAGGCGGCCTGCAGAGCCATGAGCTAACCATTTTGTTCCTAAATTCACCACAGCAGGAGTTAGAAAAAGGTAAATAAATTTTTTATGTGCAGCAATCTAAAATGCCCTGGGGAGGGATGCATATGAGCACTGTTTGTTGTGTTGGTACTGTCATTTTTGACTGTTGGTTCACTTTAAAGGACTGACCTGCTAAAACCAGAAAATCTGGGCAGTTAATTGAAAGTGAGCCTATAAAATTCTAAGTACCTAAACACATAGCATTGTCATTATATTTTAGTTTTTCAAATGACAGTGACTTAAAGACATTCTGTAGGCAACAAAAAACACTATACTCACCTGACCCCCATTAAATGCTCAGACATTTATCGGATTGCCAGATCCCAGTCCCCCCCCCCCCCCCCCCCCCCCGATGCCAACTCCATTTTTAAGCCACACTCATTCATTTACCCCCTGATGATCCACTATGGCATATCTCTATCTAGTCACTGCAATGAAGGTGGGGGGGGGGGGGGTGCTATAGTCCCTGTGACAAATGGCACAGGGTGGTCCATCGTTAGTTGCTTGTACAAGAGCAGTGCAGTACTTGGAAGTGTCTGAGAGCTGGACTATCAGCGATTGCCTGCTGAATGTTTTGTTTTTTTTAGTCTGCAGACCAAATCCCAGTGTTTTCACTCACCTGGAGTTTGGCTGCTTTAATCTAAACCCCATTTACTCACCTTGATCCACGGTGCATGCTTTGGCTCTAATCCAGTCAGACCTCATAGCTGTCCATATGATCTTTGAATAAATAGATTGCCGAGCACCTCCCACTGGACACTCCAGTGCCACCAGAGGCCCACACATGGGTATCATAATTTGGGATGTCCCTCGATTTGAAGAGCAATTAGAAGCCCAAACGTAGGCAAGATTAACTTTCCAGATTCATGCTAACCTGCAATTCCTGTGCTCCCTGTAACCACTACCAAGGCAACGCAGAAAGGGTACGTTTTTTGCCAATTTTGAGCTTCCTATTGTTTCTTAACTACAAAGGCATATCAAATTGGGAGGCCAAGGGTGGGGGGGGGGGGGGGGCGCACAGTTAGTGGACCTACTGATGAAGTTTATAAATTGCAATGACACCATGGCATTCACCATGGTCATGTATACATTTTCTTTTATCTTTCCCCCTATACTATATATGATTAATATTTTTGCATACATAACAGTTATTAATTGTTAGCAGGCTTGCTACACTTTGTGATACTTATGAGCAGACCCAGGAGAATTTGTACAGCTTTATGGGCTGGTTGAACTGCTGCTTATTACACCACCATCCAAATCCTGCCTCCCTAGTCTTCCCCTAGCCCATGTACCCCACCACGCTGCACCCCTACAGTCAATCGGCTCATGTTCTCCCCCTAATGCTGTGGGGTGGGTGAGCATACCCTTACCAGACACAAAATCTAGTCAAACATTTCTAAAGCATCCGTTTTATCAAACACCCTCCTGCCCATGAACTCTCCCTGCATTACTATAGTCTTAGCCTTGGAGTGCAAACGTTGGGTGGCCAGGGAACACATAGAAGGGGTAAGTCGGGATTGTCATAGGCAGGCTGCGCCGGTAATATCCCAGGCTTATTTTTGGCCCCAGTCTGCCACTCGGTGGAGTGTCCCATGCCCAGTATGATTTTAAATTTCTATTGTGTATATGGTTTTAAGATTGAGCCTATAAAAACATTCTTTTGATTTTTTTTAAACATTTTAAAGTTTTCAATCAAGTGTGCCAATATGATGTGCTCAAGGTGCTGAGTTTATTTATTGATTTTTTACTTCTATGTTTTTGTAACTCCATGTTATAAAAATACCATTTTGTGATTACTCACCTGTAAAATGGGTATTATAAGTATGTCTCACACCCTGCTTCGGAAGTAGTCATTACACTTGGGTTATGTCCAGTAGAGGGCGAACTTCTGCAGAGATGACTAGAAAAAAGGAGCCCCTCCCGGCCCATAAATACCTGGGACCTCCCAAACACCTCCCAGTATAAGAAAGCAGTAAGGGGACCAGGAAGACCAACTAAAAAACTTACAAGAAAAACAGTAACACCAAAGAGGATCCAAGATATAACTTAGGGTGGGGCGAAGCAGGGTGTGAGACATACGTATAATACCCATTTTACAGGTGAGTAATCACAAAATGGTATTATTCTAGGTATGTCTCACACCCCGCTTCGGAAGTAGTCATTACACTTGGGACATCCAATAGCAGTGTCCAAAAAGGGTGGGGATCCCAATAGGCAAAAATGCACAAATGAAAACCCCTGCCGCTTGTAGAACTTTGCGGCTAAAAACAGCATCCGCTAAGGCCCGCACATCAACCTTACAAAAACTTGAAAAAGGTATGAACAGAAGACCAAGTAGCAGTCGCTCAACTTATTCCACTAAACTGAAAAGGGGAACCCTCCCCTTGGCAATATAGGCCCACACAAGGACCAGACATATCCATTAAAAAAGGTAGACTTGACGGCGCCAAACCCGTCGGGGGCCAGAGGGCACCACAAACAAGACTTCCTTCCTACAGAAAAAGGAAGTAGCCAAGAAATAGAACGTCAGCAGGGCCCTCTCCTCGTCAAAGCTAGACGAAGGACACAAGGAAGAAGAACCACATCCTTAAAGAGATGGAAACACAGCGAACAGAAGCAATAGCCACCAAAAGGCAATCTGTGGTGTAAGCATAGAAAATGCAAAATTCAAATGCCAAACAGACGCAAGGCTTTTTGAGGAAAAAAGGCCCTAGAAGAAAACCACCAGGACAGAGGCCTGCCCCAGCAAAGCACTTAAGCTGGAGCCCCAGGCCCAGACCGAACTGACGAAAGTCCAAAAACCTAGTGAACAAAAACACCTTGAAAGGCAAGGCCCTAGCCTCACACCCATCAATATAGGACCGCCAAGTCCTGTAGAAGATGTTAGAGGAAGACCACTTCCTAGGCCAAACAAGGGTCTGAAGCACAACATCAGACAAACTTCCTCTACGAAGATGGAGGCGGTTGCAGCAGCCACGCCACCAAAGCCAGGGTTTGCAAACTGCAGAACGAACCAAACCTATCTTGGCCACCCTGGAGCCACCAGCATTGCTGACGCACCCTCAGGAGCCAGCTAGCGCACCACCTTGCCCACCATGGCGAAGGAAGGAAACAGGTACAGGAACCCCAGACCCCTCCAGGCAAAAGACATGGCGACCACTGCCGGAGGCAGAGGAAACTGAGACCGAAAACCAAACGTTGAGAGCTAGTGATTGCAACGGGAGGCAAAGGGAACCAACTCCGGAACCCCACTTGCGACAGAAGGACCGGAACACCTTGCGGTAGAAAGATCAACCCCCCTCAGTGAGAGGATCCCCTGCTCAAGGAATCCGCCTCCGTATTATCCACTCCCGGAATGAATGCCGCTGAGATGCATGGAACATCGCTCTCCGCCCATGCAGGAATCAGCGAAACTTCCCTGAGGACACTCCTGCTGTGAGTCCCTCCTTGGTGATTGACGTAAGCGACCGCAGTTCAATCGTCCAACTGAACCGGAACCGGCAAAACCTGTAAATGATGCATCCAGCAGACAGAATCAAACAAATAGCTCTGAACTCCAAAAACAAAGATGGGAGTGTGAGCCTCCTGAAGACTCCCCAGCCCCTGGAACTGAAAGTCCGACCAGAAATCTCCCCAGGTTGGGACTCGTGGCATTCGACAGGCTGGCATTCGTGGTAACCGTCTCCCAACAAGGGGCCAAAAAGGATCTGCCCCTCATCAGACCGCTAAGCTCCAGCCACCACTGAAAGGATTGCCGAACCCTGGGAGACAGCAGAAAGGATCGAGCCAAGCACCGGGAACAGCCGTCCCAAGTCCGCAATAGACGGAGTTAGAGCGACCTCACGAGGAACTGCGCAAAGGGGACTGCCTAGAAGGAAAACCACCATCAATCCCACCAGTTACATCCCTAGCCGGAAAGAGAGGCGAGGATTGTCCAGGAGAACAAATATCAAATCCTGAACCCTCTGCACCTTAGGGTGAGGAAGGAACACTCTGGCCTGACTGGAATCCAGATTCATGCCAGAGAACTTGGGGTGGGTGATCACCCATCCGAACCGTTCCAGCGTCGTTGCCACCCTGGAGTCCATCTCCACCCGGCATAGAAAAGATGCTGTAATGAGTAGGTCATCCAAATACGGCACAATGTAAACGCCCTGGGCTCCAAGAAGGGCCATTATGCCCGCCAGCCCCTTGGTGAACACCCTTGGCACCGAAGTCAACCAGAAAGGGAGGGCCACAACTGAAAATGCTGATCTTCCACCCCAAACCTGAGAAATCTCTGGCACGCGGGGTAGGTTGGTACCTAAAGGTAAACAACCTTGAGGTCTACAAATGTCACGAAATCCCCCTGATGAAGGGAATTGATGACTGAGCGCAGAGTCTCCATGCGGAACTTCTGGGATCTGATGAACCTGTAGAAAGGCCTCAAAAACCAGAATGGTTCTGATGGATCCATCCCGTTAGGGAACCACAAGGGTTGGAACAATGGCCCCGGCCCCTGCACAGCCCGGGGGTCCGAGGAAACCCGAGAACAGAGGAATCACCACTGAAGATAGAGAAGGCAGCACCTCTGCCAGCTCTGGCACCGTGAAAGGAAGGAATAGAGGAGCCTGCCCCCCAAAGGAGCAACGTCGCTTCTAGCGTGGCGGAAGCCTGCCTCCTTACGCAACTGAATCCAATATGACTCCAAAAAGCCGCATACCCCGAAGGGTAGCCAATGTTAGCCGCCACCGGCACAACCAGACAGAGGTTCCGCCATACAGACATAGAGTGTCATCCAGGCAGACAAGTCCATGGTCAGGAACTATACACACCGCATAAATGCTGCCAAATCAGCACTGTCTGGGTCCAGCTGGGACCCCTCAACAGGCCCCAAACCACAGACCTGATAACCACAACCGTGAGTACAGAAATACAAACAGGCCGCAAAACAGAACCCACGCCAGCAAGGGCATGTCAAGCCATCTGATCAAAATGACGGTCTTCACAATCCTTAATCGCGGAGGCGTCTAGAGAGTGCACCACAGATGCGTTGGACAATCCCAGTACAGGACGCATCGACCTTGGGAGGAGATGACCAGCGCTTCACCGCGATCACCGTACAGGGATACCTCCTATCCTGTTCCTGAGGAAAACCGGGAAGCCGGCTAGATCCCTCCCGATCCTTAATAATCACATATTAGTATGAAACTGAGTTGGGCACCCCATACGAGGCTTAGAGGTCTCAAGAAAAAAATATTTTCCCTTCTGCGGAGGGGACTCCGCCAGAGGAGGAATAGCCAGCACCTCAAATAAATGGCCCAGGAACTTGGGGGTAACCACAGCATCCCCAAGCCCCTGCCCGGCATCAGCATCCCAAACTGCTGATCCTCAGAGTCATAAGATTCCGTAAACAGTTCCTTCCGCAAGCGGAAAATGAACAGACCAGTCAAGGGAATCATGAGCATCAAGAACCGGCACTGCTGGTCACAGATGTCTTCTCTTAGCCGGGGCCACCCTGGCCAGAGAGCTAGAAAACAATTTATCGATGTTGGCCAATCCAGCACATACATCAGATTGCGACTCCCCGCTAATGACAATGTCACATGGGGTATGGATAATTTAAGGTGGAGTAGGTGATGAGGTCGGCGGCACTGACCCAGACGTCCGGGCCCCCAACTGCCGTGTTATGGCCTGCTGAACACATAGTATGCACCAGCACAGTATCCCCAACAAGGGATACCCCCCAACCCACACACCGCCGGGACTGCCCCGAAGGGAGCCAGAGCCCGGATCCAGGGGAGCCTCCAAATGGTGATTTGTATGGTAGTCGCAATGACCAGCGGGAATTACGCTAGAAGCAACCCGGGATGCCCCTTAAGTTCGTTAGTGGGAGGATTTGCAAGCCCAAGGGACCCCAGGACACATTGACAAGGGGGGCCCCCGTAAATAAGGTATCAAGACAAGCACGCATACAGGCAAAAGTAAACAGAGTGTGGCTAAACATACAAATTAAATATATATATATACATATATACATAACATTGCATGCTAGTGACAAATGTAATGATACCAGAACCAGAAACCACAAGGTGGGACAAAACGATCCCACAGTGTTCCATGCCGGCGCTAGATAAAGCGCCCTAACAAAACAGACAAGCAAAGCCCCGCAGGGCACTCACCTCACATGCACGCTTCTAGCCGGAGCCATCCTCGGTCCCACAGGAAGCAGACGAAGAGGGGCGGGCCAGCGCGGATCGCACCTGGCCCCGCCCCCTCCCAACCTTTCTTAGCAACACCGGGCGCCGCCGTTTTTTAAGGCGCCAGAGAGTGGGACGGGCCGCCGCCAGCGCGTCGAGCGCCCGGCCCCGTCCCCATCCGGATGAATGCAACCGGGCGCTGCAGAGGGCGCCAAAGAGAGAGCGGGGCGGGCCGCCGCCAGCGCGTAGAGCGCCCGGCCCCCGCCACAGCCAAATAAGCCGGACGCCGCAGAGGGTGCCCGAGAGAGAGGGTCGGGCCGCCGCCAGCACGTCGAGCGCCCGGCCCCGCCCCCTCCCCGTCCTCATTCAAAGGAAGAGACCGGGCGCCGCCGAGGGCGCCGAAGAGAGTGGGGCGGGCCACCGCAAGCGCGTAGAGCGCCCGGGCCCGCCCCTCCCTATCCATAGTAAAGGAAACCGGGCGCCGCAGAGGGCGCCAGAGAAAGAGAAAGGGGCGGGCCTCCACCAGCGCGCCGAACGCCCGGCCCCGCCCCCTCTCCACACAGCAAGGAGAGGAGAAGCTCCCTTAAGCCTCCCCACCAGCTCCGCCATGACAGTGCGGCCGGCTCTCACTATGGCCGCCCCATGTCATGGCAACCTGAAAAAGAAAAAGTAAAGTTACAGTTAAAAACACACACACACACACTTACACGCATTGCACCTAATGAATGAAGGATTACTTCCCGATGCTCCATGACAACTGGACAAGGGAAAGTCACAGCCCCCCCCCCCCCCCCCCAGGGAATAAAGGGACAAGTAAAGGGAGGGAGGGATCCACAACTACAGCAGGAGAAAGCGGGGGAACGGACAGGGCATCCCAAACCGGGGTCACCAACCTGGTTAACCGCCTACCCTCTAGTATAGGGTCTCACGGTGGAGCATTAGCTCCTAAGCACCTAAGGTGCCATCTACCCTCGCCCGGACCAGCAGCCTAGGCTGGGAGGCAGGGTAAAACAAACAGGGATCCGGGCGGAAATAGAGAAATAGAGGGCCGGAGTCATCCCGGCTACCTGAAATCCCCCTGTGCAAGGAGGAGGCATCATCTTCTGACTTGCTCGCCGTCTGCAGAGACAATTACTGGGAGGTGTTTGGGAGGTCCCAGGTATTTAGGGCCGGGAGGGGCTTCTTTTTTCTAGTCATCTCTGCAGAAGTTCGCCCTCTACTGGACATAACCCAAGTGTAATGAGTACTTCGGAAGCAGGGTGTGAGACATACTTAGAATAGAAAATAGTTCACCATAGCAACAATATGTTTACCTTAGAAACGTACATCAAAGTAGAGTTTAGATGTACATTTCATAAACTTCAGCACTAAGCCTTACTAATCATTTGATTGGCCGAGGCAGACGTAACAGATTTAACCCCATCTGCATCATTTTAATCTCTTCAGATAGGGGGAAAACCTCCTGTGTTCAAGAAGCTAAAGGATTACTATAAGCGGTGAAAAGGGTGATTGCTGCTGCTTTGTTTAGCCAAAGCTGCTAACAAACCCACTTGTTACAGCTGAAAGATTCTGGGATTTGTAGTGAGATAAGGATACTAGGAGCTTAAACCACTTAAGCCACTCCTACTTTACCAAGACAGATCCACTGGAATATAAGATACTTGAACAAAGCATGCTGATAGGTAAATCACAGTTCTGGGGTCACAGTCCTAACACAAACGTTTATTTTACATTCCAGAAGAGGAAAACAATAAGGCAGAGGGAGTTTTCCATTAAGCACCTGTAGCATCATCAGTGGGTGTTCAGAATTGAACACCCACTGTGTTCAGAATTGATATACAGAGAACAAATACATTACATTGGTTTTAACTTTTCCTTATTCTGTGAAAAGTTTAGGAATTAGGCTTAAATGTGGTGATCTGTAGCCATGTTAAGCAACTTTATCAGCAACTTTAGCCCTATAGTTCAACTGTGATGTTTATTTGTTTTTCTGCTTCTGGAGGGAACCATGGAAGAACTGACAGTGTATTTGCTGACAGCTCCTGCACCCCCACCCCAATTATGGCTGATAACATGAAACATGCATATTACCTGCTGAGTGCTGAAGTCAAACCCCAGGTAATATGCTGCAGATGCCATGGCACAGGATCCTCACTCTAATGGTGGCTGGACGCCTCTGAATGTCCACTGGGTGCCTAACCCTGAGTGGCGTCCTCCCACCCATCAATCAGTAACCACAGTGTTTGTGGATTACAGACAGTCAGCACGATGTGCTGGATTTATTCATGCAGCTCCTCCATTCACAGCTCACAGTTCAGAACTCTCTGCTTCCTTCCTGTGTAGCACTGACAGCTTCCTTCCTGATCCTCGCTGTTATACGATTTCTCAGGATTGTGAAAACACTCGCTCACAGATCTAAGACCTTACCACACTAGCCTATGCATTAGTCTGATCAGACACTGTGATCACACACATTGCTATCCCATTGATTGATTGGTTTGCAGACTGAAGTATTTTTTGTGAGCAGTTCCAATGGCCTTTTCAGCTATTTTTTTTTATGTTTTAGCACTTTTATTGGCTTTTCATTCATTGTTTTAACTATTCATTAAAGTGGACCAACACCCATGGCTGATCGGCCCGGGAATCTATAAGATCTATAAGATTCCCGGCCCGATCAGCTCCCTCCCCGCGGGGCATCTGAAATCGGGATGCCCCGCTGTGTGAACCCCCCCCCCCCCCCGAACGCCCACAAACCTTACCTTCTCCTGTTCCAACGGCGCATGCGCCGGCCCCGCAGAAGTGGACCAACACCCAGGATAGTGAAAATCCTGGGTGTTGGTCCACTTTAAGCAATAAACTGAGAAGGAAGAATTATCTGACCAATCAAATGTCTGTGGTTTGAATAGTTATGATGACATTCTGGCCATATTGAAAAAAAAACTCAAATCTGTGATGCATGGAAACTGTTTCATTTGAAGAATTTACAGTGGACATGTAAGGATCTTACGGTCTCGCCGTCCCCGGTCCCGTGGTGCGTCTTCGGGCGGCCCGCTGCCGCCTCCTGTCCGGCGGTCCCCTCGTGTTGCTGCCTCCCGGCGCTGCTGTGGGGTCCGGGGTTCAGCGGCGGCGGGGTATGGTGGTGGCCGCGCTATGGCCTGCTCAGTGGGGCTGGGCGGCCCCGCCAGTCTGTCCGCCGACGCGGCTCTTCCTCCTTCTGGCGGGGGCGCGCCCGGCCAGCAACGTGCTCGCACGCGCGCGCGAGCACGTTCTCTTTATGCCTCCCGGCGGCGCTTCACCCAGCGCGTCCGCCGGAGGCGGATTTGAAGTACCCAATCATCTGCATCCTGGTGGGAGTCGGTCCCAGGGACTGGACGGCCTGTCTGGCCTGGGCAGTTCAGTTCCTGGGACCGCTCCCGTTTTTTGAAGTTGCACCAATCATTCCAATTCCCTCCTTGACTTCCCTTTCCTACTGGCCAGTACTTCCTTTATATTCAGGCTGCTCCATTTTCCCAGTGCCCGTTATAGCCTCTGGGTTGTTGGGAGCGTTATAGACTGTCCTTAATCGTATATACTCGGCTTGTTATTTCTGACCATCCTTGCTTGCTGCCTGCCCTGACCTTTTGCCTGCCTGACTTCGATTTTGCCTGACCCTTCTGATACCTCGCCCCGTGACCTCCTGGATTGACCTCGGCTTGTTTTGACTCCTCTTTGTTACCTCCGCTGGATACCTCGCTTTGTGATCTCCTGGTTTGACCTCGGCTAGTTATTGGACATTCTCCTCCAAGCATCCTCCTTTGGGACTCCCTGCCGTTCATCAGTCTCCACCTTAAGCTGGTAATCTTTGCGCCCATTAAGTCCTGGGGGTAACCGAGTCTGGAGAGGCATAAGCCGCGTCTCCTGCGAGCGGGGACTTGTCTATAGGCAGAAGAGGCGGTGGAGATTGGGGATTATCAGCTTAAGACAGAAAGGTGGCCGGCACAGCCTAACAGGACACCCAGGATTGGGGCACCCCGATCAGGGGGACCCCGCTATGTGAAACTCCCCAGATTGCTAGCTTTAAATCACCTCACCCCGCTCCTACGGCGCATGCGCGGCCACTCGTCCAATCAGCACGCTCGGAGGTGCTGAGGTATGCGTGTCAAAGTGACCTCTTAGCTCAGCGGCTCTGAGCACGCTGACAGCCGCATCTCGCGCCTCCCTCTAACAGGGAGCGAGCCCGCACCCTGTTAGAGAGAAGCGCGAGATGCGGCCGCGGCCCGCGCATGTGCCGTTGGACCAGGATTCAGGTAAGGTTTGCGGGCGTCCTGGGGGGTTTCACACAGCGGGGCATCTCGATTTCGGATCGGGGAGGGATTGGGAGTGGACCGATCCTGCTGGGTGTTGGTCCACTAATGGACTGCAGATGTACTGTATCTTTTGCCCTATAAGATGCAACCAGTATTTGGAGAAAAATAAGAAAAACAAAATTTGAACCAAATGGTGTGCTAAAATACCTACCTCCCAATCACCCCATTACAGACCATGTGCAGAATCCTTCCCATCACCCCATAACAGACCTCACATTACAGGCAGTGTGCGGGCATCCCAAATACAGGCAGTGTGCGGGCATCCCAAATACAGGCAGTGTGCGGACATCCCAAATACAGGCAGTGTACGGGCATCCCAAATACAGGCAGTATGCGATCATCCCAAATACCGGCAGTGTGCAGCATGCCCCAAAAACAAGCAAAGAAAATACAATTCTGTGATTACTCACCTGTAGAATTGGTATTATGAGTATACAGTACGTCCTGCTCCAGATAAGAATCATAACACATGGGTATTACTCGCCCAGATGGCGCTGGACTGCAGAGACATCGAAATTGGCTCCTCCCGGCCCCTCAAATACCCGGGACCTCCCACAATCCCCAGCATTGAAAAGCAGTTAACGAGAAGCCGGGAGAATTAAAACAGAACCAAACTGGTATCTATAACAATGATAACAATCACCATACAGAGGATCCAAGATAATGCAAAACCAAGGGTGGGGTGGAGCAAGACATACTGTATACTCATAATACCAATTCTACAGGTGAGTGATCACAGAATTGTATTATTGTTAGTATACAGTACGTCCTGCTCCAGATAAGAATCATAACACATGGGACATCCAATAGCAGTGTCCATAAAGTAGGGTGGGATCCTCAAAGGTAACAACAGACAGGTCAGACCACTGCCTCCTGGAGAACCTTGCTGCCAAAAGCAGCGTCAGCTGAGGCCCTAACATCAACCTTGTAAAACTTTGAAAAGGTATGAACAGAAGACCAAGTAGCGGCCTTGCAAACTTGTTCAACAGAAGCCTGGTGCTGAAAAGCCCAAGAGGCACCAATAGCACGAGTGGAATGAGCAGTAAGGCGGAAGAGAGGATTCTTCCCCTTAGCAGAATAGGCCTGAATCACAGCCTGATGGATCCATTTGCTGATAGTAGACTTGGCAGGTGCCAAACGCTTCCTAGGACCAGAAGGGACCACAAAAAGAGCATCAGTTTTTCTGAAAGGTGCAGTAGCCACCAGATAGTACTTCAGAGCCCTAACCACATCCAAAGAATGCAAGACCCTCTCCTTAGGATTACTAGGATTAGGGCACAAGGAAGGAAGAACAATGTCCTGATTCAAATGAAAGGCAGACACTACCTTAGGCAGAAAATCTGGCTTGAAGCGAAACACCACCTTGTCCTGGTGTCTCTCAAACTAGGGGGGCTGAATGGAAAGCGCCGCCAACTCAGAAACACGCCTAACAGAGGTGATAGCCACCAAAAAGACAACCTTGAGAGTAAGAATGGCCAGGGCAGCCTCCTGCACAGGTTCAAAGGGAGCACCCTGCAAGGCAGACAAGACCAAGTTCAAATCCCAAACAGGCAACATAGGCTTATGTGGGGGACGCACATGAGTAATCCCCTGGAAAAAGTCCTGATCAGAGAATGCTGGGCAAAGGACTTCTGGAAGAAAACAGCCAGGGCAGAAACATGGCCCTTCAGAGTACTGAGTTGGAGCCCCATCTCCAACCCATGCTGCAGGAACTCCAGGATCCTGGGAATAGAAAACACACGACAGGGAAGAGACTTAGACTCAAACCAGTCCATATAGGCACGCCAAACCCTATAGTAAATGGAAGAAGAGGACTTCTTCCTAGCCTTTATCATGATATCAACAACAGAGGCAGACAGCCCCTTCTCCATCAAGATGGAGGTTTCAGCAGCCAGGCCGTCAAAGCCAGAGTTTGTAAATTGGGATGGCGTAAGTGACCCTGAGTGAGCAGGTCTGGCACTCTGGGAAGAGCGTACTGATCTACTGCCAGCTGCACCACGTCTGTGAACCACACTCTTCTTGGCCACTTGGGGGCCACCAGTATTGCTGGCACCCCCTCCAGAACTATCTTGCGCAGAACCCTGCCCAACAGGGGGAATGGAGGAAAGACTTACAGGAGCTGAAAGTCCTGCCATGACATTGCTAGGGCATCCGTGGCCAAGGCCAGAGGATCCTGAGACAGGGACACAAAGGCCGGGAGCTTGTGATTGTGACGGGGCGCAAACAGATCCACATCTGGTTGTCCCCAACCGTGAAACAGAGATTGAAACACCCTGTTGCAGAGGGACCATTCTCCCAGGCAAGAGGTCCCCCTGCTCAGAGAGTCTGCCTGCAGATTCTCCACCCCCGGGATGTACACAGCTGATATGCAGGGAACATTGGCCTCCGCCCAGGCCAGGATCAGAGACACTTCCTGGAGGGCCCTCTTGCTCCGGGTCCCTGCCTGAAAATTGATGTAGGCAACTGCCGTCTGGTTGTCCGAGTGTACCTGAACAGGCAGGCCCCGGAGGTGATGAGTCAGCTGAGTCAGAACCAACCTGATTGCCCGCAGTTCCAGAATGTTGATAGGTGTGTGGGCCTCCTGAGGGCCCCACCGTCCTTGGAACTGCAGGGACTTCCAGACTTCCAACCTGTCAGACTGGCATCCGTGGTGACCGTCTCCCAGGAGGGGGCCATAAAGGATCTGCCCCCCAACAGGTTCCTGGAGGTCAGCCACCACGAGAGGGACCGTCTGACCAGGGGGGAAAGCACAAAGACCTGGTCCAGGGAAGCAGGAACCTTGTCCCATACTGACAAGAGGTGGAGTTGCAGAGGCCTCATGTGGAACTGAGCATAAGGGACCGCCTCGAAGCACGCCACCATCAGGCCCACCAGCTGCATTCCCTGCCTGATGGAGGGATGAGGGCAAGATAGCAGGAACTTAACCTGCGCAATCAGACTGTCCACCTTCTGCTGAGGAAGAAAAGTCCTTGCCTGAACCGTATCCAGATTCATTCCCAGGAAGGGAGTCACCAAGGAGGGGGACAGAGAAGACTTGGGATGGTTGATCACCCAGCCAAATAACTCCAGAGTGTACACTACCAGCTGAGTATCCAACTCTGCCTGATGCAGGGACTGGAAAGTGATGAGAATGTCGTCCAGGTAGGGCAGCACGCGGATGCCCTGAGACCTGAGCAGAGACATCACTCCTGCCAGCACCTTGGTGAACACCCTGGGAGCTGAAGTGAGACCAAAGGGCAAAGCCACAAATTGGTAGTGCTGATCCTCCAGAGGGAACCTGAGGAACCTTTGATGACCTGGAAACACAGGAATATGAAGATAAGCATCTTTGATGTCCACAGACGTCATGAAGTCCCCTGGACGCAGGGAACCGATGGCAGAGCGCAGAGTTTCCATGCAAAAGCGCCTGCACCTGACAAATTTGTTGAGGATCTTCAAGTCCAGGATGAGCCTGACTGACCCATCTCTTTTGGGGACAGTGAAAAGGTTGGAATAGAAGACCTGACAGATGACCCCCAGCTCCAGAAGGCTTTGCACCCCCAGCACTAGAGCCTGAGCTGACACAGGGTCCTGAGAAATCCGGGATCTGATGAATCTTGGGGGGGGGGGGGGCCAGACAGCAAACTCTATCTTGTAACCGGAGGACACTACCTCCTGAATACACCAGTCTGAGACATGAAGCCTCCAGACGTGAGCAAAGTGCTGAAGCCGTCCCCCCACCCGGATGGGTGAGGGCGCCCCTTCATGCCTGAGGGGGCTTGGGAGAAGACTTCAGCTTGGAGCCCCAGGAGGAGCCAGGGTGACCACGTTCTCTGCCCCTACCCCAGAAATCTCCTCGGGCCCCAGTAAGGGAGACCCCCCCCCTCCCCTGTCTGGCACCACGGTAGGGAGAAGAAAAGGAGCCCTGACCCCGAAAGGGCTGAGACTGCCGCCTGTGCTGGGGTAACCTGCCTCCCTTAGCAAAAAGGTCCAGGCGGTCCCCAAATGGGCGCAGTCCTTTGAAGGGAAAGCCAGTGAGGGCTTTCTTGGTAGCGTTGTCAGCAGCCACTGGCGCAGCCACGCCGAGCGGCGTATAGCCACCACAAGGGCAGAGGTTCTGCCACACATTCTAATGGTATCATCCAAGGCAGAGAGGACATAAGTCACAAAAACCTCACAACGAGAGAGTGCATTAAACTCCTCACCAGACACATCATCAGGGGCACCTTCAAGGATACTTCTAAGCAGGGTCCTAATAGCCACAGCCGTAATGGCAGAAGCACAGACCGGGCCCAGGGCCGTCCCTACACATGGCATGGGACGCCAGCTGATCAATGCACCGGTCCTCAGCATCCCGCAGCGTAGTAGAGTCAGGGGAGTGCATGACAGAGGTGTTAGATAACCCAAGGACCGGGGCATCCACTTCAGGAGGGGATGACCAACACTTCACCACATCAGCAGGTAAGGGATACCTCTTATCCCAACTCTTAGGTACACCGGGACGCTCCCATTCCCTGAGCACAAGGTTATTAAAATGGGCTTGCTCAGGAAATTCTAAACGTGGCTTAGCAGTATGAAACAATTTCCCCTGTTGACTAGGGGCCGCAACCGGGGGAGATATAGACAGAACCTCAAAAATCTGAGCCAACAGCTTATCAGTATCATCTGGGGCCCAGGGGTCAGAACCAGAATCATCATGACCCCTGGGCCTCTCATCAGATGACTCTGAGTCAGAGAATAACTCCCCTTCTTCCAAAGGGGTATAACCAGACAGTTCCAAAAACTCATCAGCTTCCATAGGGGAAAGAGTGACATCAGGCGTTAAGTGCCGCTTTTTAGCAGAGGCCTTACGCGCCAAGGTATTAGCCAGCAACTTCTCAACACTAGCCAGTCTAGAAGACACATAAGGCTGAGAATCCCCACTTGTATGCAACTCAATGGGAGTCAAATTTAAGCTTGGGGGAGTAGGTGAAGCCATACGAGGCGCAGGCCCAGCTACTGGTAAACCAGGCTGCAGCGCAATCACCTGCTGGGCACAAGGTACACAGATCCTCACATTGTCGGCACCAATAGGGGACACCCCACAAGCTACACACAGCCGGGCTTGTCCCGAAGGAACCCCGAGCACATTATCCTGAGACGCCTCCATATGGTGATTATAGCGGCACAATAGGCCGATAGGGATTCACGCTATAAAAGCAACCCGGGATGCCCCAATAGCCCGCTAGGGAAGTGGGAGTAATTTACACACTAGGCCTCAAAGTTTAATAACTAAATAGAGGGAGTAGGGCCGGGAGAAACCAATAGAGGTCAGCCCGTCTGAAAGACATAAGCGAAAAGAACCCCGTAAGTGACTTGCAAAATGACATAGGGTAGATAAAGCCGCCCGCGAGGGCACTCACGGACTGCGGTAGCTAGATGCCAGTCACGCAGCAGCCAGATCCTGAGAAAATGGTGCCGGGTATACCTCGAGGGGCGGGCCGCGGAGACGGTGACGCGGAACGCGCCAACCGCGGGCCCCGCCCCCCGAAGAGCGCGAAGCCGCACACGTGACAAGCAGCCAATAACGGCGCACCAGCGCATGAGGTAACGTCGCCGCCAACCGTGGAACACAGTGGAGGCGCGCGTGCCGGCGGCAAATTTAAAAAGCAACCAGTGCAACCAAGTCAGCGCGGCAACTGACACCAACCGGAAAAACATAATACAGTGAAGCACCAAGGCAAACTCACATACACCCCCCCCCCCCCCGAGAACTACAAGGGAGAGCGAGGGGGGCAGCGGCCACTTAACATAGGACCCACCGATAGAAGGGGCAATAGGGCGAGAGGGGCATCCCATAGAGGCTCACCATATCCCTATACCGCCTATCCTTTGGTGGGGGATTGCGGTGGAGCAGCGCTCCTAAGCACCTGACAGCGGTGCTGCCTACCATCACCCGACCAGCGCAGCCAAGGCTGGGAGGCACATTAATAATGGAGTAATACCCATTAATAATGGAGTAATACCCATGTGTTATGATTCTTATCTGGAGCAGGACCTACTGTATACTAAGAATAACATACATTTCCTGGCGTTCCTGCCTGCCGCTCCTGTCGCGGGTTCGGAGTGAGCCAGTTCCAGCCCCTGGATGAGGCGTGGCCTGTGACTCATGCCAGCGTCCAATCTGAACTTTCGGCGGCTACGGAGAAGGCAGGGAGCATCGGCTACAAAACCAGTGGTCAGCAGCCATGGGTTCAGAGAGGGCCAGTTCCGGCTTCTGGGTGGGCGTGGACCATGACCCCTGCCAGCTTCCAAGTCACAGGCCACGCCCCCCCTCGGGGCCGGGGCCAGCTCGCTCTGAACGTGTGGCTGCTATGGAGGAGATGGGCACCGGCGGCTACGAAGGCAGCGGGCAGCAGTGTCTTATAGGACGAAAAATACAGTATATTTTTTCAATCATATCTGAAATTTTTCTTGTATCAAACAGAATTTAAAATATTTCCTGGCTCCACCCACATACCACTGCAATCCCCACCTACTGTCAAATTGTTCTTTGCTTCCCTGGCTGCCAGTTGGAACTCAAAACAGGCTGAGACTCTGCTGTGCGCCAGTCCACCCCAAGAACAATTGGCCATTGACGCTCATGTGGGGCTGCAATACTGCAGCCTGGATCCAAGGAGTGCCAAGTAATTTAGTGCTGCTGCTGACCAGTAACGAATCTGAAGAGGGCTTAATAACAGCATACAGAATTAGAAACTTTTATAACCAAATGTAGTAATTTAACTCTTTGTGGCCTGGTTGTGGAGAAAAAAAAGCCCTACTGCTTTGCCAAATTGGGATGCCCCACTGTGTGAAACCCTAAGATCACCCAGTACAACTCACTTATTCTTTTAGATCCCAGGGCAGACAGCCTGGGTTTTGTTTGTTTCCTATATTCCCATGGCTCTGTGTTGTGAAATTGGAAACCTTCCTTGCTTTGATTAAAAACTTCTGACTACAAGTCCCAAAATCTTACCACTGTCACATGTGAGCTCATCAGCAGCTTTGGCAAAATCAAGCAGTAGTAATAATTTACCTTTTCCACCATGGCCCCAGGGGCGGGCCTTTCTCTCCTGGGGCCCCATACAAAGTTGTGTCTGGGGGCCCTAATCAAAGACAAATTTTGTATAGTGAAATATTAATGCACCTTGTCGGGGATGTGAGGGCTCAAGTGATCCCAGGGTGTTTCATAAAGAGGGGGATCCTGGCATTGTCCGTTCATGGCATAAGGAATTGTTCAGGAATTGCCCATGTGGCCATGCAAATTCTACTTCCTGAGGCATCCCAAACTAGGATACCCCACTGTGTGAAACCCCATTAAATAGCCCCACCCACTCACCTAACCTTGCTCCAATGAGGCATGCACAGGTTACGGGCTTGTTATACCTTTAGCTAGATGCATGGCAACCATTTGAGATTGGCAAGCCCTGGCACGGCCCCAGCTAGAGGTGAGTGGGGATGCAACCAGTGGTCCGATCTGCACCATTCAGCTAGCTAGCTGCTGTGATGTCACAGCATCTTTCATAACTGAATGGTGCGGAGTGCAATGATTCAGCAGCAGCTGGTTCACGTAGCTGGCTTGCTATTTGCTGCACATTCTGCATTGTGTGAACCCTCACTGGCTGCAGACCACCCGCCGAGCGCAGTTATTTATTTATTCCATTTAAGCAAAAAAGTTCCCACCGATCTGACCCTGCCTCTGGGGCTCCCTGGCAGGTGGAGGCCCCATGCATTTGTATGGTATGCGTGGTGGTTAAGCACGCCACTGCCTGGACCCTCACCAGTTTGCCTATAGGTTAAACTGATCAACAGAAAATACTGTTATTCTGACCCTAGGGTAAATCCTAGAACACACTGAAATGCTAGGCTCCTATGCTGCAGCATTTTCCATTGACTTTAACTTGGTCTCAATACCACCAATCGTATGATTTATCATCTGACGCTAAGTCAGTTTAAAATCCCTCCCAACAGCTGTGTGTGGATCACAGACTTCCTAACAATGGGGCCACATTCTGTTAAAATGGGCACACTCACACTCAATGCAGGGGTGTACATAACAGAGGCAGCGAAGGTGAAACAAAGGGGCCCGGCGTAAACTACCACCACCAATCCTATAGAACGTACTCCTCGCGCCAGAGCTTCACACCTACCCAGCCTCTGCCCTTCACGTCAGTTTCTATACAGCCACGCCTCATCCTGCCCCGTCCATGGGCATGCCTCCCTTGCTCCCATGCATGCCTCCCCCACCCCTGTACATGCTCCCGCACCTCCAACGGACACACGCTGCCTAAATTTCCCCGGGACCGCGCCCATAAGTGTTTGTGGGTGATGAACATGGTAGGGGTGTGGTTTAGTGCGTGGCTTAATAACTGGTCACATTCTTTAGGAATATTTGGTCCATAAAATGTCCATGCATTCCACTACCACCATTCAACCAGAGTCAGGGCAGTTGTAAACCCCCAAACATCCAGAATTCAGCATTTGGTGGGACAGCCTTCCGCATGTCAGCAAAGTGAGACATGGTGTTTCCAGAGTTTTCAGAGGGACAGTGTGGGACTGTCCCATCAAAAGCGGGACTTTGGCCAGTTTAGCCATGGGGCCCCTGGTTGGATTATAGAGTTTGCAACACGGGAGCCTCCCAAAGCTGCTTCCTTTTTGCTGATACTTTTTTCAATTTTACCAACCCCTACTCTTCTTCTGGTGATTCTGTAAAAATCCTAAAGTTTGTGGAAGGTAATACTGTCATTGGCTTAAAGTGTCACCAGGGGTAGCCCTGGAGTCTCCAGGGCCACCAGAATCCCCTTCCGGATTTTTACAATACCCGGCTTATGAAACCACCATATCCCCAGTAAAACCTGATCCCTGATCAACAGTGCATACGTGGGCCACGAGCGTACTACACTTCACCTTTAGCCAGGCACATGTCTACGCCAGGCATCTGTGAATGGCCGATGCGGGCACACCCCCTGCTAGAGGCTAGTGGGGATGAGTCTGTCGGTTCGCCTTAGCCGAAAGGGCGCACTGATTGCTTACATGCCTGTGCATGTGCTGTAGGACCAGGAGACCTGGGAGGTTTCACACAGCACATATGAGGATAAAACCCGGGATAATGAAAATCACACGGATTTGGTCTAATTATGGAGAACAATGAACAACGATCTTGAGTATCCTCAGGAGAACACCAAAAATATGAAATATGGTGTTCTGACAAAAACTTTAACATAAACCTAGAGAAGTTGAGATCTCTCACTTACTCCTCCATCATATCGGATGTGAAAGTAACAGGTCAAGAAGAAAATTGAAATGGCCCTGAGGAAAGTACAGCAAATAATGTTCATTTTCTGGCCAATGAAAAAGAATGGCATATCTAAGCACAACAAAGTTATTGAAAACTCAGAAGGATCATTATGTCTTCGCTAGTTTAAAAAAAGCATGTGCGATCGCAGAATGACATATGGGTGTCAATTCAGAGCCAGGTGAAATTTTTTTTAGGAGAGAAAACTGCCATTCACTTCCATTGTCTACCTTGGGGCCAATTCATAGCCAGGTGAGAATAAACACCCAGTAGACAATGAAAGTCAATGGCAGTTTTCTGTCCTAAAATAGGAGTGAGATTTCTCACCTGGCTCTGAATCTCAAATTAAAGCCCCCAATTATTTTTCCCTGTGCGCATTTGGGTATTTCTTTGGCAATTGTAATGTAGACAAACCAAGGTGCAATACTGATTAGACAGTTAGGATAGAGTTGGTATAATTGCTAATTATTTTCACCTAGCCCATACTTTTTAATCAACTCCTCCCCTTTGGTCGCAGGTACTGTGCCACCACTAGAGATATCCAGATTCAAGTACATTTTTTTTCCCCCTGGCCATTCTACTCCTAAACTATTTCTAATATTGGCCTTAATTACCTATGAACGGCTATACTATTCCCATCTGTTAAAAGCCTAGGTAAGTAAACTACTAGGTAAGTAAACTACTAAAGTTAAATAATACTAGATTATATAGTAGATATGCAAACTGTCTCCTTCTACAATGATCCATTAACTTCAACACGTTAGTTTGAACATCAAGTTTATGTTGATGTGCTTATGTCCACATTCAATGAGGATATTAGGCAAGATACAGAGGCACATTCGTCTGGACTTCCGTAGCTGTCTGTGAAAGTTTTTGTCGGTGTTAGTCTTTTTTTTGTTTTTTTACGTTCATTTTTCATTCGCACGAACGTTCGGATGTGTGCGTATATGATCTTTCGCTGATCCAAAGTAAAACGGATTGATTTAGTAAGATCGGGACCTTTTTCCATCCAAATCTGAAATATTTTGTTCCTTCAGATAACTTACGTTACTGCTATGGCCTTGCGATTAATTCAGAGAGCTGATTGCCGAGGGACCACCCCCCTATAAAACCGTTTCATTTTCGATCCCCTTACGGGACCATTTTGACCTCGGAACTAGAAGCCTAGCAGTATGGACGATTTTAGTGCATTTGAGGAGCATGAGGATCTGCAGCTCATGGGCATTGAAATAGGGCTGAGACCAGATTGCACCGGCGACGTATGCACATCGATGGCATGCATGACGTTTAGCTGTTCGAGCTCACCAGACTTAAAGTGGACCAACACCCAGGATTTTGACTATCCTGGGTCTTGGTCCACTTCGGTGGGGCACCCCCGATCGGGGTGCCCCGCTGTGTGAAACCCCCCCGAACCCCCCGAAAAACTCACCTCTCCCCGCTCCCAGCGCCGACGGACAAGCCGCGGACAAGCGGCTCCTCCGCCGCCGCCTCCCACGCGTCCCTCTTGACGCGCGCGCGCCCGCGCCGGCCATTCGCAGACGGCCGGCGCGGGCGCGCGCACGCCTAGAGGGGCGCGAGGGAGGCGGCGGCGGCCGGCCGCCGCCGAAGATAAGGTAAGGAGTTTGGGGTGTTTGGGGGGGTTTCCCGATCTCGGATGTCCCGCGGGGAGGGAGGTGATCGGCCCGGGAATCTATAAGATCACCCGTGGGTGTTGGTCCACTTTAATCGTGCTTCCCTCCATAAATTGTATAGTGAGCTGCGGCCATGGTTAGCCCGCACCACAAGGAAGGGGCAAGCAATTTCAGGTATGACCAAGGCTTGGCTGCCTGCAATTTTTGGCGAACGGCTCATTCCAGAGGCTGGGTGCCCTCTCCGTGGGGATCTCCCAGCCTACGCTGAGCTGCACGCTATCCAAGTTTTTGGAAGGCATGGCTACCATTACTCGGAAATATATTTATTTTCCTGACGATATGGTAGCCAGAAACGCGATTAAGCTGGCATTTTATAATATCGCCGACATGTCCAACGTCATGGGTGCAATTGACTGCACCCACGTTGCCCTAGTGCCTCCGGCATCCGACGAGCACATCTACAGGCCAGTAAAATCTGTCTTTTTTACATGTACTTTACCTTAATGTTGTTTAAATATTTTTTTTAAAATCCATCTTTGAAAATAGTCCCCCCTTGTAATTATTGTCTAAATGAATGTAGTCCCTCCTTGTAATTATTGTCTAAATGAATGCAGTCCCTCCTTGTAATTAATCCCTCCTTTTAATTAATTCCTCCTTGATATTAGTCCCTCCTTGTAATGATTCCATCATTCTAAATAGTCCCTTATTGTAATTATTGCCTAAATGAAACTTGTCCCTCCTTGTAAGTATTCCCTCCTTGTAATTATTCTTAGTATACAGTACGTCCTGCTCCAAATATAATACTTACAATTGGGTTATACTCCGCTAGATGGCGCTGGACTGCAGAGACATCGAAAATAGGCTCCTCCCGGCCCCTCAAATACCCGGGGATCTCCCACAAATCTCCAGAATTTCTCTGCAGTCTGGCTGCGAAGGACGAGAAAATGGCTCTCTACTCGCAGGTGAGCGGGGTTATTAACCTGCGGCCCTGTAGGACTATTCCCACCCGTTCCACTAGTAATATGCCTCCCAGCCTTGGCTGCGCTGATCGGGTGAAGGTAGGCAGCACCGCTGTTGGTGCTTAGGAGCTCCACAGTAATCCCCCACCAAAGGGTAGGCGGTTCAGGCTTATGGTGAGCCTCTATCAGATTGCCCCTGCCTGTCGGTGGGCCCTATTTAAGTGGTCGCCGTCCTCCCTCATCCTCCTTGTAGTCTTTGGGGGAAAAGGGGGGGGGGTGTATGTGTATAGATATGTATGTTATGCATTCTGTGCTTTCTCTTTTCACATGCCTTTATTCTTGTGTCAGCCGCCGCGCTGACTTGTCTTTACTGCTTTTAAAATTTGCCGCCGCGCGCTGACTTGGTTTCGCGCTTGGCGGTGGCATTACCTCAGGCGCTGGTGCGCCATCATTGGCTGTTGCCCGTTCTGGCTTCGTGCTCTTCGGAGGGGCGGGGTCCATCTTTGGCCTAGCCCGCCCCTCGAGGTATACCGACGCCATCTTTCCTGCTTGGTTGGCCTATGCGCGACGGACTCCTACCTACCGCGGTCCGTAAGTGCCCTCGCGGGCGGCCTTATTTCCTTCACTTTTGTTACGATGTACTTAAGGTCTTGTCTGCTTATGTCTTTCAGGCGGGACAAACACTTCTTGGCTTCTCCCGGCCCTGTTTTTAGTATATTGCTTGTAGGCCTTGTAAAAATTATACTTCCACTTACCTAGCGGGTTATTGGGGCATCCAGGGTTGCTACATAGCGTTATTCCCTATCGGCGTATAGCGCCGCTATAATGACCATATGGAGGCATCCCAAGATAATGTGACCGGGGTCCCTTCGGGACAAGACCGGCTGTGTGTAGCGTGTGGGCAGCCTCATGCTGACGCTGACAAGGCACGGGTCTGTGTACCCTGTGCTGAGCAGGTGCTTGCATTGCAATCTGGCCTGCCAGTGGCTGCACCTCGTTTCATTTCGCCTACTCCCCCAAGCTTAAACCTCACTCCTAATGAGTTGCATACTAGTGGGGATTCTCAGCCTGATGTGTCTTCTAGACTGGCTACTGTTGAACAGTTGATTGCTAAGTCCTTAGCGCGTAAGGCCCCTGCTAAGAAGCGGCACTTGGCGCCTAATGTTACTGTTTTCCCTATGGGAACTGACGAGTTTTGGAATCTGTGTGGCTATACCCCATCTGATGAAGGGGAGCTCTTTTCTGATTCAGGCTCATCTGATGAGAGACCAAGGGGTCATGACGATTCTGGCTCTGACCCCTGGGCCCCGGATGACACTGACAGATTATTGACCCAGATTTTTGAGGTTCTGTCTATCTCTCTCTCTTTTGAGGCTCACAGGCAAAGAGGGGAGCTTTTCCATACAGCAAAATCACGTTTGGAATTTCCAGAGCAGGCACATTTCCATAACCTTGTGCTCAAGGAATGGGAGCGCCCTAGTAAACTTCCCGGGGCTCCAAAGAGTTGGGATAGGAAGTATCCCTTTCCTGCTGAGGTGGTTAAATGTTGGTCATCCCCCCCCCCCCCGAGTTGGATGCCCCGATCCTAGGGCTAACACCTCTGTCATGCATTCCCCTGATTCTACTACCCTGTGGGATGCTGAAGATCGGCGTATTGATCAGCTGGCATCCCACGCCTTTGCATGTGCGGGGACGGCGTTGCGCCCTGTCTGTGCCTCTGCCATTACTAGAACCCTTATCAGAAATATGCTTGATAGTGCCCCTGATGATAGTGCCTTGTGAGGTGTTTAATGCACTCTCCAGTTGTGATGTTTTTGTAAATTTGGTCCTATCAGCATTGGATGACACCATCAGAATATGTGCCAGAACTTATACGCTATACGCCGCTCAGTTTGGCTGCGCCAGTGGGCTGCTGACAACGCTGCCAAGAAGGCCCTCACTGGTTTTCCCTTTAAAGGACTGCGCCTGTTTGGGGACCGCCTGGACCTTTTTTCTAAGGTAGGCAGGTTACCCCAGCGCAGGCGGCAGCCTCGGCCCTTTCGGGGTCAGGGTTCCTTCTCCTCCCCTTACCGTGGTGCAAGACAGGGAAGGGGAGTTTCTTTCCCTGGGGCCCGGGGAGATTTCTGGGGTAGAGGCAGAGGACGTGGAAGTCCTGGCTCCTCCTGGGGTCCCAAAGCTAAATCCTCCCCTAAGCCCCCTCAGGCATGATGGGGCACCCTCACCCATCCGGGTGGGGGGACGGCTGCAGCACTTTGCGCACGTCTGGAGGCTTCATGTCTTGGACCGGTGGATTCAGGAGGTAGTGTCCTTCGGTTACAAGTTGGAGTTTGCTGCCGATCCCCCTTCAAGGTTCATCAGATCCCGGATTCCTCAGGACCCTGTGTCAGCTCAGGAGCTAGTGCAAGCAGTGCAAGGCCTCCTGGAGCTGGGGGTCATCTGCCAGGTCCCTTTAAGAGAAAAAGGCAAGGGCTTTTATTCCAACCTATTCGCAGTACCCAAAAAGGATGGTTCTGTCAGGCCCATCCTGGACTTAAAGATCCTCAACAAGTTTGTCAGGGGCAGGCGCTTTCGCATGGAAACTCTGAGCTCTGCCATCAGTCCCCTGCGCCAAGGGGATTTCATGACTTCTGTGGACATCAAAGATGCTTATCTTCATGTTCCTGTGTTCCCAGGTCATCAAAGGTTCCTCAGATTTGCTCTGATGGATCAACACTACCAGTTTGTGGCCTTGCCCTTCGGCCTCACTTCAGCTCCCAGGGTGTTCACCAATGTGCTGGCTGGCGTGATGTCTCTGCTCAGATGTCAGGGCATTTGCGTGCTTCCCTATCTGGATGACATCCTCATCTCTTTCCAGTCTCTAAATCGGGCAGAGTTGGATACTCAGCTGGTGGTGTCCACTTTGGAGTCATTTGGATGGGTGATCAACCACCCCAAGTCCTCACTGTCCCCTTCCTTGGTAACTCCATTCCTAGGAATGAGTCTGGATACAGTTCAGGCAAGGATCTTCCTTCCTCAGCAGAAGGTGGACAGTCTGATTGCACAGGCTCAGTCCCTCCTAGCTTGTCCCCATCCCTCCAGGGGATGCAGCTGGTGGGCCTGATGGTGGCGTGCTTCGAAGCGGTCCCTTATGCTCAGTTCCACTTGAGGCCTCTGCAACTTCACCTATTGTCAGTATGGGACAAGGAACCAGTGTCCCTGGACTGGGTCTGTGTGCTCTCCCCCTTGGTCAGGAGGTCCCTCTTGTGGTGGATGGACTCAAGGAACCTGTTGGGGGGCAGATCCTTTCTTGCCCCTTCCTGGAAGACGGTCACCACGGATGCCAGTCTGTCAGGTTGGGGGGGGGGTTTCTGGAAGTCCCTGCGGTTCCAGGGGAGGTGGGGCCCTCAGGAGGCCCACACACCTATCAATGTCTTGGAGCTGCAGGCGATCAGGTTAGTTCTGGCTCGCTTGACTACTCATCTTCAGGGCCTGCCTGTTCAGGTTGCGCTCGGACAACCAGATGGCAGTTGCCTACATCAATCATCAGGGAGGGACCCGGAGCAAGGGGCCCCTCCAGGAAGTGTCTCTGATCCTTACTTGGGCGGAGGCCAATGTCCCCTGCATTTCAGCTGTGTACATCCCGGGGGTGGAAAATTGCCTGGCGGACTCTCTGAGCAGGTGGACCTCTCGCCAGGGAGAATGGTCCCTATGCAGCAGGGTGTTTCAATCTCTGTGTCACCGTTGGGGCCAACCAGATGTGGATCTGTTTGCGTCCCGCCACAATCACAAGCTCCCAGCTTTTGTCTCTCTGTCCAGGGATCCTCTGGCCTTGACCTCGGATGCGCTAGCAATGTCATGGAAGGACTTTCAGTTCCTGTATGTCTTCCCTCCAATCCCCCTGCTGGGCAGGGTTCTGCGCAAGATTGCTCTGGAAGGGGTGCCAGCAATTCTAGTGGCCCCCAGGTGGCCAAGAAGAGTGTGGTTCGCAGACGTGGTACAGCTGGCAGTAGATCAGTACGCTCTGCCCTTGGTGCCAGATCTGCTCACTCAGGGCTCACTACGCCATCCCAATTTACAAACTCTGGCTTTGACGGCTTGGCTGCTGAAACCTCCATCTTGATGGAGAAGGGGCTGTCCATTCAGCCCCCCTACTATGAGAGACACCAGGACAAGGTGGTGTTTCGTTTCAAACCTGACTTTCTACCTAAGGTAGTGTCTGCTTTTCATTTGAATCAGGATATTGTTCTTCCTTCTTTGTGCCCTAAGGAGAGAGTCTTGCATTCTTTGGATGTGGTTAGGTGTCTGAAGTACTATCTGGTGGCTACTGCACCTTTCAGGAAAACTGATGCTCTTTTTGTGGTCCCTTCTGGTCCTAGGAAGGGTTTGGCTCCTGCCAAGTCTACTATCAGCAAGTGGATTCGTCAGGCCGTGATTCAGGCCTACTCTGCTAAGGGGAAGAATCCTCCCTTCCGCCTTACTGCTCATTCCACTCGTGCTATTGGTGCCTCTTGGGCTTTTCAGCACCAGGCTTCTGTTGAACAAGTATCCCACCCTACTTTATGGACACTGCTACTGGATGTCCCAACTGTAAGTATTATATTTGGAGCAGGACGTACTGTATACTAAGAATAATACAATTCTGTGATTACTCACCTGTAGAATTGGTATTATGAGTATACAGTACGTCCTGCTCCAACCCACCCTTGGTTTTGCATTATCTTGGATCCCCTGTATGGTGATTGTTATCATTGTTATAGTTGATAGTTTGGGTTGTTTTATTCTCCCGGCTTCTCGTTAACTGCTTTTCAATGCTGGGGATTTGTGGGAGGTCCCCGGGTATTTGAGGGGCCGGGAGGAGCCTATTTTCGATGTCTCTGCAGTCCAGCGCCATCTGGCGGAGTATAACCCGATTGTAAGGATTATATTTGGAGCAGGATACTGTATACTCATAATACCAATTCTACAGGTGATTAATCACAGAATTGTATTTTTACCTTCTTGATAATAGTCCCTCCTTGTAATTGTATCCTCCTTGTTAATAGTCCCTACTTGTAATTTATTCCTCCTTGTTAATAGTCCCTCCTTGTAAAGTGTCCAGGTGACTAAATGACCCGTATTTATTTCTGAGAAAAATTTACATGTGTTCAAAACACATACATTTTCTTTAGGACCAGAAACAGGCACTTCTAAGTTACTGTTAACTTTTTAAAACATACATATCCTTTTGGTGGTTTCAAAAAACTTATGTTCTAGTGTTTTTGTTTTTTTAATTTGGCCACAGGTTGTGCTTAGGGTGTTAGAAGTTAGGGTTTCAATACATTGCCTTGCCTTGCTAATCTTGTTTTTTTTCTTTTATCCCAGGAACCGCAAAATGGACCATTCACTGAATGTGCAAGCAGTGGTGGCCACGGACATGCGGTTCCTTAGCATGCTCGCCGGGTTCCCAGGCTCATCCCATGATGCCTACATCCTTCGAAGATCTGGATTGTACGGTCGGTTTGAGTCTGGGGAATTTTCCGGTGGATGGCTCCTTGCCAATAACGTTATTTTTTTAGCTATGTATGCCTCGGATTTTACTTGATTTGCCATGTATGAAAATATGCCTATTTGATCAGCTCGTTTACATTTGAAACACGACCTGAAACATTATATTTTTAACAAAACCAAGCCTTGCTAAATGTTTGTTCTGCATTGACCTAAAACAAAATTGCAAGTTACAGAAAATTACTAATCAGTCTTCAACACACTCGCTTGTAATTATGTTATTGACTTTCTGATCGGGTCTGCGCCACCTTTGCTTAAATGCATTACACTTACCGAGTAGAGGAGAGCGGGATCAAGTGCAGGGGCTGGGTTACGGCTGTTTTTGGCTCAGACAAAGCAGATACAGGGTCCTGAAAAGTTAACACATCCAAGATTGCTGAGCAGCACAGACCTAAACCAATAGCTGTTATCAGTTTTGCTGATTGGCCAGCTCCCGCCATTTTGGATGTTTAAATGGATCCCACATCTATTTGATGTGGTTATGTTTAGTTTTTGGCTGTGCAATATGTATGCTCATGGTGTTTGACCTAGCCTCTTATTCATGTTGCTGGAGCATTTTTTGACTTCCATTTATTTAGTAATGTGTAATTTATGTGTTCGGCAGGTGATTCAGGCTATCCACTCCTTCCGTGGCTGTTGACGCCCGTCCTCTGGCCCCAGAATGTAGCCGAGGAGGCATATAATAGGGCGCACAGGAAGATCAGGGCTGTGGTGGAGAGAACTTTTGGACTATTGAAGACCCGCTTCCGATGCTTGGACCATACTGGGGGAGCACTTCAGGATGACCCCAAAAAGGTCATAGATATTATGTGTGCTGTGTTGCATAATTTTGCAATATAGCAACGTGTCCCCCGGTATGTGAATTTGCCACCCTCTCCACCCAACGATGACCCAGAGGAGGACTTTCGTGGGCCACTTAGTGGGTCTGCACAAGCCGTGCACGCCAATTTAATAGCCACACATTTTGCTTAATTTGGTGTTCCTTTGTTTGTTTTTTTCACTTTCTTGTTTGTTAATTGTGTTTTGTTCACTTTGTGTTTGTATGTTTGGCTATGACTTTTTCTTTTTATCAGTAGTGAATGAATTACAAAACACATCACAACTGATTTTAGACTCATTTGTTAGTGCCTACTTTAAGTCATCTTTATTCCACAAAAACATAAAGGCATAAACTTAGTCAACAACAGGTTAATTCCAATTTTATGTAGTTTATTTCAAAAGCAAACATTGGAGTTGATGGTCACTCCCATAGTTGCATAAAATACATGGCCAAAACACAAATGAAAGTTTAGCCAAATCAGGCCACATAGCAATTGGCCAGAGGCAGGTGTTTTACAGTAAGGCACTCCTGTCCAAAGTTTCAGACAAAATAAAAGTACAAAAACATAGGTGACAAGCATTGCCATGTACACATTGGGCAGCAAACAAATAGGCCCACAGACACACCCTCTCCTGCTTGGCCACATTTGCCACAGGCACAGGTGTAAAGCAGCCAAACCTATGCCACATCTACACCTGTTAGTCAGTGTGACACCCAAACAGGAACCCCCAGTCCCAATCCAAGTCCAGTTCAATCTTAGCCAGGGGTTAAGGTAGTAGTTTGCCAGCCCAGAATGTCCCCCAATCATGCCTACAAACAGGAGGAGCCAGAACCAATGTAATTCGCCACAAGCATGCAGTGCAACAGCTTGAGTGGCAGATTCATAGAGGCTTCACCTCCGGCATTGGCTAGTGGGCTACCTCAGCACTCTAATGAGCTATATGGGCGCAAATTCAAAGCAAACAAGCAAAGCCATACCAAAAGTGGATATTGGTAGGGCTCACCAGACAGGTCAATACAGTGGGGATGTAGAGTAAAGATGTGGAGCAGATACAGGCCAAATAGGCCTTAAAATGGGGGATGCCCATAAAACCCAGGTTGGGGCCCTTGGAGGTGGGCCCTCACCTGGGCCTGTGTGCCATTCAGAATCTGCAACTGTTCCAACATGTTTCTATTAGAAGTTCGAAATTCAGCCATCATGGCACTGAGATTGTTAGTTAAGGTGGCCATGTGGCTGTTGCTATTTCAAACTTCCTCAAGCATGGCACTGTAATAATTGGATAAGGTGACCATGTGGCTGTTGTTGGACCTAAATTCAGTCAGCATGGAGTTTAAGGTGTTGTTTAATGTTTCTAATTGCCCATGAAGATGTTCGTGGTTTCGTTGATTTTGGGTCGAAATAGTCGCCTCTCATGGTGCCATGCTGACTCCATCATCGGCGCGCCCCTCCCCTGGGCAACTGGGCGACGTAGTCGACTACGCCTCCCTATTCCCCGGGTTGGGGGGCGTGCAGATGATGTGCCTCTAGGTCCACCAACAGCCACAGGTCTGCTTGGCAAATCCTCAGCAGCAGAGCTAACACTGGGGAGTGTCGGCTCAGTCTCTGCATGCTGCCCACGGTGGGCTGGCAGCATGCAGCCAGCTTCACTCTGCTGCTGAGGATTTGGTGTAGAAACATGTTGGGACAGTTTCAGATTCTGTCCCAGGGGGAGCTGTTCTGAAGGTTCAATGAAGGCTCCATCTTCCTCCAGCTCCTGGATTTCCTCCATCAGTGTGTGGGTCTGTTGGGACATGTAAAAAAAAAAGGTTCAGTTTGGGGAATACATATGTAATTCCGCAAAAAGAAACATGGCAAGGCACATGTATAAGCAACATCATAAAAAGACACTTACCGTATATATCGGATCCTGGGTCCGAGGCAGCACAGAAGTAGACGGCATGGTAAAACTGGCAGAGGATTCCCCACTAGCTGAGGGATGATGCTGGGCTGCATTGGGGAAAAGAAGGCATGTTAACACACAACTAGGCATTGGTGATGTGTATTAACACATATGGTTCACTAAAACACGGGCCCATGCATGAATGGCAACTCCCCCAATGGACCAAGTTAAACTTGACTATGAATGCCATTATCTGTTAGATGTATTAGTCAACAAGTACATACACATTGGTCTCCTTAACCAAAATAAACATGCATGTGCTGGCTGTTCTGAGGTTTCACACATCCTTAAAAGCCCATTATGGGACCACACTCAGCTTGCAAATAGCATTTGCCATTAGTTTAGGCTGGTTGCCATTCTTTCTAGGTCAAACTTTCAAGCACCCCAGATCAAGTCTTTCGGAGCAAACCACAGCTCAAACCCAAATTGCCTACAGATAAAGATGGAAGTGTTGTATGTAATTGACTCTAAATACATAACAGCCAGTCCTTTGCTAATCTCAATAGTGTTCCTCAAGACTCTCAAAAATAATCTATGAGGAGGAAGGAAAAAATCAAATAATGGGTCGCCACACATAACACACCCTGTTTAAACTGTTACCTCCACTACAAGGCACACCCTAGGGGCATGTGTTAATCTATGGCTTTGTGCCTCATTTTACACGTAGCTCACATTTCACATACACACTAACATTACTAACCGGCAGGAACGAGTGTCCCTCTAAGGCCACAGGATGTAGCAGGCCCAGCACCATCTCCTCAGCTCGGGTAAATTGCAGTTTGGTGGGGAATCCGCCGACAGTTTGTAAGCTGAAAAAGAGAGTTGCACACATTTAGCTAAATGTTTGCAATACAAACAGAACCAAAATCCACAAAGTATATATGTACCTGTAATGACGCCGTTTATTTTCTTTCTTCCGTGCTGCGTACTTTAGGTCCGATATTTTCCTTTGTATCTGCTCCACATCTTTGAGCTCTTCCCCCGCTGCATTGACCTGTCTAGTGAGCTCCTCCAAAATCTCGGCTTTGCGCTGCTTGCTTGTAGCTTTGGATCTGCGCCCATATAGCTCATCATAATACAAGGTGAGGCCACTAGCCAATGCCAGAGTTTGGGCCTCATCAAACCTGCCACTCAAGTGGCCTCGGCGCAATGTGCGCCCTGTTCTGGGTCATCAGTGGTTGGCGGCAAATGGGGGGACATTCTGGGCTGGCTGTGTTGGGGAGAAATGTAGGACAGGTGGCTGGCTTCTAATTGCACTGGACTTGGATATGGACTTGGGGTTCTTGGCTGGGTGGCCACTGAACTAGCAGGCGTAGCTGTGGCAGCTTCAGCCTGCCTTTCCACCTGTGCCGGTGCCAAATGTGGCCCAGGGAGGAGAGGGTGTTGGAGTGGAAGTTGTGCTTGGGGCCCGGTGCCTCTTAGGGCCCTTCCAATACCCATGGCCCTTGGAGGTAGACCCAGAGGTTGAGCTTCGGGCCCTGTGCCTTGCCCTCTTGTCTGGTGATTTGGACACCTGTGCGGGTGGGGAGGGCGACCTGGGACTTCGGGCCTTGTGCCTTGCCCTCTTGTCTGGTGATTTGGACACCCGTGCGGGTGGGGAGGGCGACCTGTGCCTTGCCCTCTTGGCATGAGCCTTGTGGCCCCGTGCAGGTGGTGTTGATGGGGAGGTAGAACTGGTGGGGCTTCTTTCCCGGTGTCTCCTTAGGCTTTTCTTGCCATGGTAGCCACGTGGTTGGGGTGATGGTGACCTTGGTGGGCTGGGGCTTCGCACCCTCTTGGTCCCTTGTTTCCCCTCCGTGGTGGTTGGCTTTCAGCCCTGTGGCTTGGGTTTTCCAGTGGCCTCCTTTTTTGGCCTAGTTGGGCTGGGTGCCTTTGGCTGGGCACTGCGTGTTGGCCGCAATTTTTTTTTGGTCATCTGGGACCGAGTCTTGGGCCCCTCAGCAGGCTCCATCCGTTTGGCAGGGCTGCTTGGTGGTGGCCTCCTTTGCAGCTTTTGGAGCAGGTGTTTTCGGTGCCATTGCACATGGACTCTGAAAGAGAATGAGTGAGGACCCTTTAAATTAGATTGCCGGGGTCTCACACTACGCGTACGGACGTGCGTACGAACGTGCGTACGAACGTGCGTACGAACGTGCGTATGGCCGTGCGGAACCCGGAAACCGCAGGGGCATTACTTATCTGCTGCAGACAAGAGGCAAGATGGCGCCCACAATCTTCACTCACCAACAAGAAGAGATCATCATGCTTGTAAGTGTCTTTTACTGCCTTCGCTTTGCCATCTAAATGCATTCCTAGCCCTTAAGGAAGCGCACGACGAAATGGTTGTTTTTAAAAGTGTCTCAAACTCCGTGCCATACCGAAGTGAGGGCCCACACGTGCGAACCAACACTGAGGCCAGCTTAAAGGATTGTATTAGGCTACAAATGTGTTAGTGTTAATCTGTTAATGTCATTTAGTCAAATGATCGATTGTTGACAGATATTTGTATGCAGTTTTAACTAAAACCTAGCTTTATTTTGTATTTTGTAGACCATGCTGGAGCGCAGGTACGACTACCTACCTGCTGGAAATGGATTACCGAATCCGCCGCACCTGGAGGCGCACAGGCCGACCAGTGCTGCATGAATCTGCAGCTGGAAGTGAAGGTGGTGGATCTCCAGTGCGACGGTCCTACCCCTCCGACCAGCCCCTGGACCTTTCCACAGAGGAGGGGCGGCACGGCGTGGGCAGGGAGTCGTACCCAGCGAAGCATGCGGGAGCCTCTGGTATGTGACTCTTCATGTAACCGCACACACATATACATGCAATTTCCACCCAAGCTGATCCCCTTAATCTGTTTTTGTAGATGCTTCTGGAGCGGGTGAAGATGCGCAGGCTGCAGCAGATCTCGCCCAGGAGGCACAGGGAGAAGGTCAGTGATGTGACACACACATTGAAAATGACATTTGATTACTGTTGACTAAGACATTATAACTGACCCTATTTGCCATGTCTCAACAGGCTCTACTTCACAACAGTGGCAGGGCCCATGACGTAGGGTTGTCCCCAACGAGGCATCCATCGGCCACCAATCAAGTAAGTTGTAATGTCATTCTTTGCAGTATGTGTTAAGTGACATGTTCACCCAGATTCATAAAGCCATAGTCAATGGCATTAGCAGAATGACCTGTGCCCACTTGCTTTGAGTAATTACCAGACTGACCTGTGCCCACTTGCTTTGAGTAATTACCAGACTGACCTGTGCCCACTTGCTTTGAGTAATTACCAGACTTACCTGTGCCCACTTGCTTTGAGTAATTACCAGACTGACCTGTGCCCACTTGCTTTGAGTAATTACCAGAATGACCTCTGCCCACTTGCTTAGAGTAATTACTTACCAGAATGACCTCTGCCCACTTCCTTAGAGTAATGACTTAGCAGACTGACATATGTCATGATTATTTAGGTTGGCAACTAACAAACATTCCATCCACAGGTGAGAAACATGTATTTGTCGCCAAATAATGTTTTTGTATCAATTTTATACAGGGACCACACGGGCAAGAGTTGAAGAAATTAATAGAAGGGTCCTTGAGTTGGTGGCTGATATGCAGCTGCTGCGTGACTCGTTGGGGACAACAGAAGAAGAGTAGTGTACTGGGTCCTGTCACTGTTATTTTATTGTAAATAGTTTTTACATTTTAAAGTTTTATACATTTTTAATGTTTTTTGAAAAAAAGAAAAAACTTTTAAATATTTGTACAGAAACAAACATTAAAAAAAAATGGCCTTCCAATAAAAAAGAAAAAAAAACAAAGTTTCAGTGTCATTTTTTTGCACAAATACATTAACACCAAACAAAGGGTCAAATACCTATTTAGAGATGAAGATTCAGATGACCGCGAAGTGGTTTTAGGGTCCAAAAATGGAAGAAGAACCTAACCACGAAGTGGTTTGGGTAAGTTTTAGGGTCCTAAAATAAAAGAAGAAGAACCTATCCGCGAAGTGGTTTGGGTAAGTTTTAGGGGCCGAAAATGGAAGAAGAACCTAACCGCGAAGTGGCTTGGGTAAGTTTTAGGGGCCGAAAATGGAAGAACCTAACCGCAAAGTGGTTTGGGTAAGTTTTAGGGGCCGAAAATGGAAGAAGAACCTAACCGCAAAGTGGTTTGGGTAAGTTTTAGGGGCCGAAAATGGAAGAAGAACCTAACCGCGAAGTGGTTTGGGTAATTTGTAAGGGTCCAAAAGGGAAGATGCAGGATAGGGCTAATTGGTTGGGGTGAGCTTTAAGGGTCCAAAAGGGAAGATGAAGGATAGGGCTAAGTGGTTGGGGTGAGCTTTAAGGGTCCAAAATAGAAGATGGAGGATAGGGCTAAGTGGTTGTGGTGAGCTTTAAGGGTTCAGAAGGGAAGATGGAGGATAGTGTTTGGGGTGAGCTTTAAGGGATCAAAAGGGAAGATGCAGGGTAGGGCTAAGTGGTTGGGTGAGCTTTAAGGGTCCAAAAGGGAAGATGGAGGATAGGGCTAAGTGGTTGGGGTGAGCTTTAAGGGTCCAAAAGGGAAGATGGAGGATAGGGCTAAGTGGTTGGGGTGAGCTTTAAGGGTCCAAAAGGGAAGATGGAGGATAGGGCTAAGTGGTTGGGGTGAGCTTTTAGGGTCCAAAAGGGAAAATGCAGGATAGCGCTAAGTGGTTAGGGTGAGCTTTAAGGGATCAAAAGGGAAGATGCAGGATAGCGCTAAGTGGTTAGGGTGAGCTTTAACCCTTTCGCTGCCAGCCTACCTGGAGTTTTTGTCACCCTTGGTGCCAGACCATTTTGAACTATTTTGCGCTCCCCATGTTCAAATGTGATTTTTGAAGGGATTTCCAGGGATTTCCCAGGAAAATGATATATTGTTTTTTTCAGAAGAGTCTGGGCTTCAACATGCGATGTCTTGTTTGGCCTTTTTTTTGTGTATTCTCAATACTTTTGGGTGAAATATGTGCAAAAAAATAAAACAAAATCCATTTTTTGTAATTTGTAGTGTTTTTTTGTAATAAAAAATGTAAGTTTGTCAATAAAATCTTATTGCGTGTGAAACCCCAATTTCTCCCGGTTACAGCGGTTCCACATATTTATAGGTAGACACCCTTTCCTGCCCAGGAGACTCCCCCAAACTGAAACAGCGCTTTAGGGGATTTTCAGAAAAAAATACAACTGTGATATGCACTATGTGCACCTTGCAGTTTTTCCAGAAAAATAACCCTTTACATTTGAAATACCCCCAACAAACTATATATTCTCTGGAAGTACACACCTCAAGCTTTCTAGGTGTACCAGGCTTGTTGATGTGGCCACAGTTTTCTGGAAGTAATCCCTCAATGTATTCTTTGGTTGCAAAGAGTTTCCTTAAAAAAAGCATAAAAAAGCAGAATCAAAGCAACATTTTCCTAAAAAAACTATATACAAACAAGAAAAAACAAGTATAATCTGAAAAAGCAACCTCCCCCGAACAGAACGATACCCAACATGCATAGCTACTGTCAAGGGAAGAGTTGCCAAACACCCCAAAGTAAAGCATGCGCATAACGGTAATTTTTCTTGAAAATTTCAGCTCTGAAGACAAGGTGCACACCTTGCGATTTTTCAACCAAAACAACCCTTTTACATTTGGAATATCCCCCATAAACCATATATTCCCTAAAAGTACACATGTTAAGCTTTCTAAGCGTACCCAGCTTGTTGTAGTGGGCTCATCTTTCTGGAATTGATCCCTCAAAGAATTCTTTGGTTGCGCAGGGTTTCCCTAAAAAATTTATAAAAAAGCTGAATAAAAAACACCTTTTCCTAAAATATAAATATGCAAACCAGAAAAAACAAGCTAAGTCTGAAAGCGCAAGGTCCCCCGAACAGAACAATACCCAACATGCATAGCTACTTTTAATCCTTTTAATTGCCAGCCTACTTGAGATTTTGTCACCCTCTGTTGACAGGTCATTTTTCCCCATTTTGCGCCATGTTTTGCGACATTTTTGCTGGAATTTTCAGGAAAATTATATATATATATTTTTTGCAGCAGAGTTTAGGCTTTAACATGTAAATGTAAATTTTATTCTGTTTTTTTACAATATTATTGATATTAAAAAAAAGTAAATAAATACAATTTTTTTTTAGAAAATTGCCTCCTTTATTTTAAATAAAAAATGTATTTTTATTAAAGAAAACCGTATTGCATGTGAAAGCCCCATTTCTACAGATTAGAACGGTACCACATATTTATCGGTAGCCCCCCGTTCCTGCCCAGGAGACCCCCCTAACTGAAACAAGTACTTTATAACATTTACAAATAAAATACAACTACCATCCACACTACAAAGGGTTAAATCGGGGAAAAAAATGACATAGGGTCCCCCCTCCCGGGGGGGGGACCCCATTTTTTGGGGGGATTTTTAAGGGTTAAAAACCCTTAAAAATCCAAAAAAAAACGACATGGGGGCCCCCTTACCCAAAGTAACCAGCCCGGGACCAGCTATGCAGGGCTTGTAGGAACAGGGCACAGGGGCCAGCTTTTGTGGCCCCTGGCCCTGCAGGCTACAAAGCCCGCATAGCCCGTGGGCCCGGGCTCTTCTGCCCCCCCCTGGCCTTTGGGGAGGCAGGTAATGGGGGTGCCGGGGGTTAATGGCAAGTCACCCGCTAGCGCAGGTGACTTGCCATCCCCCAGCCTTGTGAACTGATATAGGGGTCTTGTGGACCCCTTACCAGTTCACAAGGGGTTAAATGTAAAAAAAAAAACACCACACAGACGCAGAAAAAAATATTTTATTATTATTATTTTTTTTTTTAATACTTACCTCCCATCCATCTTCCCCTCCCAATCACTGGCTTCTGCTCATCTGCTGGAAGCCTTTTATAGCTGCTGGGTGACAGAACATAAGGGGTTAATTAAAAAAAAAAAAAAAGACATAGGGTCCTGTGACAGACGCTCTGTCTTTTGGATGTCATCACTATTCAGTTGCCCACCGGGTCATTCACTGGCCTTTTCTTAATTAGGTAATTGTATTTTGATACTGTTACAGGCAATGTCATTGTATTTTGACTGCCATTGTGTATTGTTGATTACGTCACAGTCAATGGCATTGTCCTGATTGATTGTATTACAGCCTGCTATTGTTCTACTGATTGCGTCACCGGCAGAGTTGAGGGATTGTTTGCCCTGCTGCTATTGGTCAGTGTGGTTGTCATGCAATAGAGACTTGTGTATATAAGGCCCAGTGTGGCACTAATAAAGACACTTCACCTTCACCCTCAATACTGAAGTTCTGTCTCTTATTGGGGGAAAACGCTATATTACAGTTCACTAGCCCTTGTAAGGGCTGTTCCTGTTTCCTCACGGACGACTCTGGAATTCCAGCAGCACCTCTTACGATTGGGAAAAGGACGTCTCGGGCGGTGAAGCCCTCCGGCGATAAGGGTTATCGCTACAATTGGTGGCAGCGGTGGGATGGTCCTTTGTACCCAGAGAGAGTGCTACCCTGATGGAGACAAGTTGAAAAGGCTGACCCTGAAGGATCTACTCGAGAGCCGGGGAAGGTCAGCTAGCAACCGCCCACGTCGGGAACTGATAGCCGAGCTGATCGAAATGGATCGTGCAGCAGTGAGGACCGAAACCAATATAGAGATCGATGAAGACGCTGCTCTCGTTCAAGCGGTTCGGAACAGATTGTCGGTCTATGGCCGAATCCATCACAAGAACTGATCGACCAAGTCTTCGCCGCAGCGGAGGCAGAGGCCAGTAAGCGAAGGGAAGATCGGCGACTCGCAACCCAGCAGCCTCTCAGCGCCCCTGTGTCTCCGAGCCTCAGTTAAACTGGGGGGAGAAAGATTCCATTTGCAGCATTTAAGTCCTTCCAGGAAAGTGACAATGAGATTGATGGATTTTTGGCCGATTTTGAACGGCAGTGCGCTTTACACCGGGTACCCACGGAGGAATGGGTCACCATATTATCAGGGAAACTATCGGGGAAAGCTTCCGATGCTTTCCGGGCCATCCCTGATGTGGACATACCACACTACCATCTGGTAAAGGAGGCTTTGTTAGCCCGGCCCGCTGTCACCCCGGAAGCCTACAGTTGTTTTTACTAGAACATTTTCTCAATGCCTTGCAACCAGAGCTAAGAGTGTATGTGTGTACAAGACCAGCACCCTGTGAGTACATGTGTGTGTACAAGACCAGCACCCTGTGAGTACATGTGTGTGTACAAGACCAGCACCCTGTGAGTACAACTGTATGTGTGTACAAGACCAGCACCCTGTGAGTACAACTGTATGTGTGTACAAGACCAGCACCCTGTGAGTACATGTGTGTGTACAAGACCAGCACCCTGTGAGTACAACTGTATGTGTGTACAAGACCAGCACCCTGTGAGTACAACTGTATGTGTGTACAAGACCAGCACCCTGTGAGTACAACTGTATGTGTGTACAAGACCAGCACCCTGTGAGTACAACTGTATGTGTGTGTGGGTGTATCATCTTCACCCTCAATACTGAGTTCTGTCTCTTATTGGGGGGAAATGACAAGACCAGCACCCTGTGAGTACAACTGTATGTGTGTGTGTGTGTGTATACAGGCCCTGTAGACAAACCAGTAATGCAGATGGATTATCCTGGCAAACAGAATTCTGCCCATAACAAGAGTCCGGACAGCCCCACGTTAACCCGAACAGGGTCAATCCGGGTCTGCCGGGTGTTCCACAAAAAGGGGGCATTGTGACAGACGCTCTGTCTTTTGGATGTCATCACCATTCAGTTGCCCACCGGGTCATTCACTGGCCTTTTCTTAATTAGGTAATTGTATTTTGATACTGTTACAGGCAATGTCATTGTATTTTGACTGCCATTGTGTATTGTTGATTACGTCACAGTCAATGGCATTGTCCTGATTGATTGTATTACAGCCTGCTATTGTTCTACTGATTGCGTCACCGGCAGAGTTGAGGGATTGTTTGCCCTGCTGCTATTGGTCAGTGTGGTTGTCATGCAATAGAGACTTGTGTATATAAGGCCCAGTGTGGCACTAATAAAGACACTTCACCTTCACCCTCAATACTGAAGTTCTGTCTCTTATTGGGGGAAACGCTATATTACAGTTCACTAGCCCTTGTAAGGGCTGTTCCTGTTTCCTCACGGACGACTCTGGAATTCCAGCAGCACCTCTTACGATTGGGAAAAGGACGTCTCGGGCGGTGAAGCCCTCCGGCGATAAGGGTTATCGCTACAGGTCCCCCCTCCCAGGGGGGGCGGACCCCAATTTTTTTTCTATTTTTAAGGGTTAAAAACCCTTAAAAATATAAAAAAAAATGACGTGGGGTCCCCCTTACCCAGCATTACCAGCCCCGCACCAGCTATGGGGGCTTGTAGGCACAGAGTGGGGGGGCCAGCTTATGTGGCCCCCCCCACCCTGCAGCCTACGAGCCCACATACCCTATGTGGGCCCGGGCTCTTCTGCCCCCCCCCTGGCCTTTGGGGAGGCAGGTAATGGGGGTGCCAAGGGTTAATGGCAAGCCACCCGCTAGCGCAGGTGGATTGCCATCCCCCCAGCCTTGTGAACTGGTATAGGGGTCATGGACCCCTTACCAGTTCACAAGGGGTTAACAGTAATAAAAAAAAACACCACACAGATTAAAAAATAACTTTATTAAAAAATAAAAACTTTTTTTTACTTTACTCACCTCTGATCCTCAGCTTCTGTGTCCCTCGCAGCTCTGATGACAGTTATTGTCATCGCTGGCCAGTGGAGGAGGGAGGCAGGTGATCAGATCATCACCTGCCTTCCTCCTCCTGTGGCCAGCGATGACAAGTGTGAGAATCGCAGCCCAGAGCCAGGACGACACCCGGAGGTGGGCGGGGCTTATCGGCAAAATGGCGGCGCCCGTCGAGCAGGACAGGGAGAGGGCCTTTCAGGCCCTCTCCTGAAGCTGGAGAGCCAGGGGGGGGGCGATCGGAGGCCCCCCTGGTGAAGAGGAGACCCGGCGGGAGCAATCGATCACTAAGGTAAGTAAATGTCATTTTTATATATTTTTTTTTTTAACATGTATTTCGGCGGCTGCTGAAGGGGGGGGTGGCTATTCCGGGCTCTCCCCTGCACCCGGGGGGGCCTGGGTGGGGGATCGAAGCCCCCCCGGATGAAGAGGAGACCCGGCCGGATAGAACAAGGGGTCAGGTGAGTGTTTTTTTTTTTTTACTTTTACTGTAGCAGGGGGGAAAGTCAAGCCCGTAGTTTCTACGTGCTTGGCACTTAAGTGGAGTGGAAGCAAGCACGTAGAAACTACGGGCTTGGCACTGAAAGGGTTAAGGGATCAAAATTTTTTGGGCTTTTGTATAAAAACTTTGTTTTTTTTTTTTTTTTTTGGTCTGGTCTCGTCAATTTTTTTAAAAAACATTTTATAAAAACTTTAAAAAACTTTTTTTAAAACATTATAACAATGTCATAAATTGGGCCAGCAGAACAGGCTAGGACCCAGGACTTTACTCCTCTTCGTCTTCTTCTGTTGTCCCCAACGAGTCAACCATCACCTTCATATCGGCCACCAACGCAAGGACCCTCCGATTCATTTCCAAAATTTGTTGCCGTGTGGTCCCTGTAACAAATGGAGAAAAAATCATTATTTTCATACCAATACATGTTTGCCACCTGTGGATTGAATGTTTTTAAGTTACACAAATAAATAAAGGCTACATATGTAATTCTGGCAAGTCATTAAGCTAAGGAAGTGGCCACAGGTCAGTCTGGCAAGTCATTAAGCTAAGGAAGTGGCCACAGGTCAGTCTGGCAAGTCATTAAGCTAAGGAAGTGGCCACAGGTCAGTCTGGCAAGTCATTAAGCTAAGGAAGTGGCCACAGGTCAGTCTGGCAAGTCATTAAGCTAAGGAAGTGGCCACAGGTCCCTCTTATATTGCCATTGGCTAGGGCTTGATGTATCTGTGTGTTGATGTCAAGTACCACATAAATGCTAATAATGCCCTGACTACTTACTTGGTTGGTGGCCGAGAGCTGGCTCGTTAGGGACAACACGATGAGGTCCTGGATCCTGGCTCTGCTGTGAAGAAGTGCCTGTAGAAACATGGGAAATACGTTCATTTTTATGGTCAAATTCCTCAGTAAGAAAATGTCTATTGGCAAGTCTGGTTCCCATCACTCACCTTCGCCAGCTTCTGCTTGTAGCACATCTGCTGCCTCTTCCACTTCCTCACCCGCTCCAGAAGCATCTAGACAAACAGATGAAAGGAATCAGTTGGGTAGGAGATAGCATGTATATGTGTGTGCGTAGACATGAAGAGTGACATACCAGAGGCTCCCGCATGCGTGGCAGGGTACGACTGCCTGCCCACGCTGTGCCGCCCCTCCTCTGTTGTAAGGTCCAGGGGCTGGTCTGAGGACCCCACAGAGGAGGGGTAGGCCTGTCGCCCTGGAGATCCACAACCTTCACTCCCAGCTGCAGAATCATGCAGCACTGGTCGGCCTGTGCGCCTCCGGGTGCGGCGAATGCGGTAATCCATTTCCAACACTACCAAAGAAAAGGCATTATAAATAAAAGGCCTACCTTCTGTCGTAGTTACATCTTGCATGCAATCGCTATGTACTTACTTGGGAAATGGATACCGAAAAACCTCCGCACCCGGGCATGTGCAGTCGTTTCAGGTCCGACCAATGCTGCATGATCTGTGTGTGGGTGAAGGTGTTGTCGGTCTGTTGTTGGATCTCCGAGATGATCTCCAGGGCGACGTTTTTCAAACGAGTTGGGCAGGTAGTCGTACCTGCGCTCCAGCATGGTCTACAAAACACAAATCAAACATAGCAATAAATTATACATGCCTATAAAGAATTGCAAACTATACATTTTTTGGGTCAATCACATTAAAACATACCCACACACACTTCTAGGCTAAGTTAACTTCCAAATCTGGCCGCACTGTTGTTTGGCACGTGTGTGGCGTGCGTCTGGGTGTGCATGTATTTTACCCAAATTTGGATCAAATCTCTTACTTCGTGCGCATCCTTAACATGTCGAGCAGCATTTCGATGTCACTTGAAAGGCCTACAAATACACTTACAAGCATGATGATCTCTTCTTGTTGGCGGGTGAAGATAGTGGGCGCCATCTTTCTTCTTGTCAGCAGATAAGTAATGCCCCAGCGGTTTCCGGGTTCCGCACGTCCGTGCGAACGGCCGGACGTGCGAGTATGCGAACGCGTAGGAGTCACACCTTAGTTAAAGGTCCATGCACATACAGCTCATTCTCTTTGAGAGTCCAGGCAAAATGCCAGCAAAAAAAAACCACGCAGAAGAAGGCTACCAAGCGGGCTGAGCATGGCGAGGGCCCAAAAACAAGGTCGCAAGAGGCCAAAGCGAGGCTAAGGCCTACCACAAAGGCTGCGGCAAAAAAGGAGGTGGCAGCAGGCCAACCAAAGAGCAAGGCACCAAAGGCTACACCAGCTCATGCCCTCCAAACAGGTAAGAGGGGACGAAGCACCACCCCACCCTGCCCCACATCCCCCCCCCCCCCCCCACGTGGCACCAAGGCACTTGCCAAAGGGACCAAACACAGGCCCAGAAGCCGCAGCAGGGCCCGAAGCCGCAGCAGGGCCAGAAGCCGAAGCCACAGCAGGGCCAGAAGACGCAGCAGGGCCAGAAGGCCAACAGCCTAAAGCAGCCACAGCAGGCCCAGAAGCCTGAAAAGGCAGCCAAGGCCAAGGTCCCCCTCCCCACCCGCACGTGTGTACCAAACCAAGGCCAAGAGTGGCCGACCCACCAGCTATGGCTCACCCCAGCCAGCTACCTCAAAGGGCCCACAGAGCCACAGGGCCACAAGCAGCAGCTCCAGCTCCTCCAGACCCTCTCTTCCTCGCCCACATTCTCCTCCGGCACAGGTTGTCATGCATTCCCCCTATGCCACATCAACACCTGCAACTTCAGTGGCCACCCAGCCACGAACACCCAGTCCCTTTCCCAGTCCAGTACGATCCACAGCCAGCCTCCAGTCCTTGAGGTCTCCTCCATACCCCCAGGCCAGAATGTCACCCCATTTGCCACCAAACACTGAGGAGCCACAACCACCCCAAACAGGGCGCATATTGCGCAGAGGCCACTTGAGTGGCCGTTTTGGTGAGTCCCAAACTCTGGCATTGGCTAGTGGGCTAACGTTATATTATGATGACCTATATGGGAGCAAATCCAAAACTACTAGCAAACAGCGCAAATCTGAGATTTTGGCAGAACTCACCAGACAAGTCAATGCAGCGGGGGACGAACTCAAAGATGTGGAACAGATTCAGCAGAAGATATCGGACCTGAAATATGCAGTACGGAAGAAACAGAATAAAAGGCGGCAGTACAGGTACATAGCTTATTTTTTGGTTTTTAGTCTTCTTGTCTATCCATCAGTGTAGTTAATTTTGATTACTATGTTTTTCAGCTTTCAAACTGGCGGAGGATTCCCCACTAAATTGAAATTTACCCAGGCTGAGGAGATGGTGTTGGGCTGCTACATCCTGTTGCCTTAGAGGGACACTCGGCACAGCAGGACACGGACAACCCGCCAATTCCAGCAGGTTAGTAATGTGTGAATGACCCTAAAAATGTGGCTAAACTTAGAGATAGGCAGCAAGGCATAGCTAAACACATGGCTCTAGGGTGTGGCAGCAAGGCATAGCTAAACACATGGCTCTAGGGTGTGGCAGCAAGGCATAGCTAAACACATGGCTCTAGGGTGTGGCTTGTAGTGGAGTGCTCACTTTGACCAGGGTGTGTCATGTGTGTCGACAGGTAATGTGCAAATTAGCACGAACATACATGACGTTTAAGAACATTTATGAAGAGTATGAAACTATGGAGCTTAGAAAATGAATGCATGCTATGTATTAATTGACAATCACACGCCACACTAACATCTTTTGCTGTTGGGCAATTTGCTAAGAGCTGGGTTGGGGGCCCAACGGATTAAGATGGTGTGATTGAAATGTTTTAAGAGATACAATGTTCCCCACCAGAATCATATTGTAACTGCTATTTGCCACCTTAGTGTGTTAACTTCATGGCCTATAAGGGATGTGGAAACACACACAACAGCCATTACTTGCATGTTTGTTTTTAGGCACATGACCAATGTGTCTATTCTGGTTTAACAATCCATGCACTAATCTAATGGCATTCCTAGTGATGGCCAAGTGGCAACGTTGTGGTAGTGGCCATTCCTGCTTGGGCACGTTTATTTTGTTAGCATATGTGTTATTAACCATCAAAAAAAAAAAAAAAAAAAAAAAAACAATGCATAGTTGTGTATTTTCATTGCTCTTTTTCTTCTAATGCAGCCCAGCCTCATCCCTCAGCTAGTGGGGACTCCTCTGCCATTTTACCTCTGCCGTCTTCTTCCGTGCTGCCTCGGACCCAGGAGCCGATATCTACGGTAAGTGTTTTTTGATGCTGTTGCGTATGCATGTGGCTTGCCATGTTTTTATTGTCTGATTTACATATGTATTCCCCACACTGAACCTTTTTTTTTTACATGTCCCCAACAGAGCCACACACTGATGGAGGAAATCCAAGAGCTGGAGGAGGATGGAAGCTTCCTGGGAGCTTATGGAGATCTCCCCCTGGGCCAGAATCTGCAACTGTCCCAAAATGTTTCTCCGCCAAATCCTCAGCAGCAGAGGGAAGCTGGCTGCATGCTGCCTGCACATCGTGGGCAGCATGCAGAGACTGACCCTCCAGTCCCCAGTTTCAGATCTGCTGTTGAGCATTTGGCCAGCATACCTGTGGCTGTTGGGGGTCCTAGAGCAACATCATCTGCACGCCCCACAACCCGGGGAATTGGGAGGCGTACTCAGCAACGTCGCCCAGTTTCCCAGGGGAGGGGAGAGGCGTGCAGATGATGGAGGCAGCATGGCACCATGAGAGGCGGCTTTTTCGTCGCCAAAATCAACTAAATCAAGAACATATTCGGGGCCAATTAGATTCCCTCAATAATACCTTAAGTGCCATGCTGACTGAATTTAGGACCCATAACAGCCACATGGCCAACTTAACCTCCGAAATCAGGTCCAGCATGGCAGAAATGCAAAGAAACACTTTGGAACAGTTGCAGATTCTGAATGCAACACAGGCTCCCCCATATTAATGTGTTTTTGGCATGACTCTGTTCTACATCTTTGATCGACATCCCCACTGGATTGACTTGTCTGGTGAGGCCTACAAATCTTGCATTTTGCGCTGCAATTGCTAGTATGTTTAGGATTTGCCCCCATATAGCTCATTCAAGGCCTGAGGTAGCCCACTAGCCAATGCCAGAGGACAAGCCTCACTGAAGCGGCCACTTAAGCTGTTGCGCTGCAGCCTTGGGCATTATTACATTTGTGGCGGCTCCTCATGTTTCGAACCATGATTGGGTGACATTCTGGCCTGGCAAACTAAGACCTTGGACCCTGGCTGTGATTGTACTGTACTTGGATTGGGACTGGTTGTTCTGGTTTGGGTGGCCCACTGAGTAACAAGTGTAGATGTGGCATAGGTATGTCTGCTTTCAACCTGTGCCTGAGGCAAATGTGGGCAAGCAGGAGAGGGCTTATTTGTGTGCATTTTGCTGTTATGTCCATGTCTGCCCCCGAAGTATGTGAGTGGCCCTCAACTACCATTATGTTGTTATAAAAGGAACCTATTAAAAATTTGTAAAAATTTTTGTTGCCCAAGTTAATGTCTGTGGTTTTTTTATTTAGAAATATGAGTTCAAGTAGGCACCAAAACAAACACTAACAAATATTTCAAAATAAGTCCACAAACATTGTTGTTGATTTTTGCAAATAATTCATTATTGTTTTGGTCATAATGAAATTAAAAACCAAAAAAAAAACAATGTAACAAAACAATCACACCAAACAAAGAAACAAAGAAACAAAAAGTGGCCAGACGCACTGTGCTGCCCAACATAGGCGTCATCTGGCTCATCGGCGGGTGGAGAGGGTGGCAAATCCACATAGCGGGGGACCTGCTGCAAGATAGCAAAATTATGCAGCGCTGCACAGGCCATAATTATATCGATGACCTTTTTGGGGTGACACTGAAGGGAGCCCCCAGTGTGGTCCAAACACCGAAATCGGGTCTTCAAGAGTCCAAAGGCCCTCTCCACCACTGCCCTGGTTTTTCTGTGGGCCCGATTATAGGCCTCTTGTGCTGGAGTCTGTGGGCGGAGGACAGGAGTCATCAGCCACGGGAGGAGTGGATACCCCGAATCTCCTTGAAAAATTTAAGGGAAACAAATATTACCATTAATGCATACATTGCAGCGCAAAATTCCTAAAAAAACATGATTAATAAGGTAGGTGACATTGTCACACAAACATGAGCATACATATTGCACAGGCAAAAGCAAGAAATAAACATATGTGATAGATGGGGGACCAAAGTTGGTAAATAATACTGTGGATGCTGGCCAATCAGGCAGACTGTTACCAACTATTGTTTCCTGTCTGTGCTGCAGAACAATGTAGTATGGGTTAACTTTACATGACCCATTTGGGTTAGTCCAAAACAGGTGTAAGGCTGCCCCTGCACTTTATCCCGCTTACCTCTACTCAGTAAGTGTAATGCATGTAAGCAAAGATGGCGCAGACCCTCTGCTAAAGTCACTAACAGATTTTGAGCGAAAAGTGTTGGGAAGACTGTTTCAGACTTTTGCTCTCATTACACTTTGTAGTTAAAACAATGCAGGACAAACAATTTTGCAGCCAATGTAGGTTGGATAATGTAATGGGTCCAGTCGGGTTTCACATGTTCCCAAGGTGATGACCAAGGCATCGTTTAGGAAAGGTGACTCAAACCAAAATCAAAGCCATACATATAAAATCTAAATATGTAATTGGACTCAACTTACCAAGGAGCCATGCACCCGCAAATTCCCCTGACTCAAACCGCCGGAATAATCCAGAACGGCGCAGGATGTAGGCATCATGGGCTGAGCCAGGGTAGCCTGCCAGGACGCTCAGAAAACGCAGGTCCTGGGCCACCACTGCTTGCACATTCAGTGAGTGGCCCATTTTTCTGTTTCTGTGTAAAACAAACAAAAATATACCTTAATGAACGCTTTGAAAAATAATCAAACGCTCACTTCTAACACCCTAAGTCAAACGTTAACATCAAGACAACTAACACTAAACAACTACCTTAAATTTAAGTGCCCACCAAAAGGAGATGTATGTTAGAGCCTTTACAAGGTTGAGTTACTTGTTCAATTTGAAGTACACTTTCAAATGTTTGACTTTGACCAAACTTTCTGTTTTAATAATGGAAAAATAAGGCCCATTGTTTCACATACACTCTTTGCAAGGAGGGACTGATTCCAATGAGGGAATATGTAAAAGGAGAGACTAGGAACATAGAGGGCATAATTAAAAGGAGGGACTATTAACGTTGAGGGCTAAATTACAAGGAGGGACTATTCTCAATGATGTTTTATTTACAAGGAGGGACTATTTACAAGGATGCTATAATTACAAGGAGGGTCTATTAACAAGGATGCTATAATTACAAGGAGGGTCTATTCACAATGATGGATTTAAAAAAGGAGGGACTATTCACAAGGATCCTATTATTAAAATGAGGGACTATTAAAGTTGAAGGCTAAATTACAAGGAGGGACTATTCACAATGGTGTTTTATTTACAAGGAGGGACTATTAACAAGGATGCTATAATTACAAGGAGGGTCTATTAACAAGGATGCTATAATTACAAGGAGGGACTATTCACAATGATGGTTTTTTAAAAAGGAGGGACTATTCACAAGGATCCTATTATTAAAAGGAGGGACTATTAAAGTTGAAGGCTAAATTACAAGGAGGGACTATTCCCAATGGTGTTTTATTTACAAGGAGGGACTATTCACAATGATGTTTCTAAAAAAGGAGGGACTATTCACAAGGATGCTATTATTAAAAGGAGAGACTATTCACAATGAGGGATTTTTAACAAGGAGGGACAAAAACAAATAATGTTATTGCCCAAAGGAGGGACACCCAAAAATTTAGATACAATGGAAGAATAAACTTGCCTGTATATGTACTCGTCGCAAGCAGGAGGGACAAGGGCAACGTGTGTGCAGTCAATGGCACCCATGACGTTGGGCATGTCGGCGATATTATAAAATGCCAGCTTAATCGCGTTTCTGGCTAACATATCCTCAGGAAAACAAATATATTTCCGAGTTAGGGTAGCCATGCCTTCCAAAAACGTGGATAGCGCGCGGCTCAGCGTAGGCTGTGAGATCCCCACGGAGAGGGCACCCAGCCTCTGGAACGAGCCGCTCGCCAAAAATTGCAGGCAGCCAAGCATCTTAGTCATACCTGAAATTGCTTGCCCCTTCCTTGTGGTGCGGGCTAACCATGGCCACAGCTCACTATACAATTTATGGAGGGAAGCGCGATTAAGCCTGGTCAGCTCGAACAGCTCAACGTCATGCATGCCATTGATGTCCATGCGTCGCCGCCGGTTCAGTCTGGTCTCTGACCTCCGGACGATCTCAATGCCAAGGAGCTGCAGATCTTCTGCAGTAGACTCGTCCATGCCTGCTAGTTCCAACGTCAAAATGGTCCTGTAAGTGGATCGACAATGAAACGGATTTATTGGGTGTTGGCCCCTCGGCAATCAGCTCTCTGAATTAATCGCCAGCCCATTGCAATAACGTCAACTTTCTGAACGGTTGAAACATTTCAGATTTGGTGGAAAAAACCTCCCGAATTAACGAAAAACTTCTGATTTGCTTTGGATCATCGAAAGAGCATATACGCATTTTCCCGAACGTTCGTACGAATGAAAAATGGACGAAAAAAAGCAAAAAAATGACAACCACCCACCAAAACTTTCACAGACAGCTACGGAAGTCCGGACGAATGTGTCTCTGAATCGAGGCTATTGTGCTGATGATGGTCCTTTAAGGCTATTGTCACATGTTTCCAAGCTTGTCTTGTAATAGATTATGGTAACCCAAAGAAGCGTAATTCTAGAGTATTGTACTGTGTTTTAGTATTGTCCGCAAACCAGCACCAGAGAGAGAGAATCTGTAGATAATTATTCTAGTATTTTAAAGAGGAACATCAGACCTTTTTTGATTTTGCTCTCTAAACATTCCTCCCCTTCCCTTACTGCCTCTTGGATGTGGGCATTATCTAAAACAATGCAGCCCTTGGACCAAAAAATGTTGTGCACCATTTATCGCATCAGAAGGATTGCAATAGCAATGACCTATGATTACAGCACAGGCCTCAGAGATGAGAAGTTCTGCTCCAAAAAAGTAGAATGTTATGCTCAAAACTGTCAGGGTTTATAAGTAACCCCTCCTCCTGCCATCCACATATTCACTGTATGTAGATTGTTATAACTGGACCATTTTTTTCACAATAGTGCTCAAAACCCATACGGCCTAAAAGATTTCATCCGGTAAAGTCACCTAAAATCGGACCTTCAGCATGATTTAATGAAAAGCCCAAATCCTTAAAAAACTATTCCCCAGCATCTAAAATTAATATATTTTAAGTTTTGAGTCACTTACGTAGTAGTAAGTTGTTGTACCGTGTTAGCCATCGATATTATTCTTTCCCCCACCGGGCTGCAACTCTGTCCAGGATACAGGCACCACCATCTTGACTCAGAAGCATCACACATACTCAGGAGAGGAGAGCGTGATAAAGTGCAGGGGGTGGGGTTATAGCTGTGCTTTGCACAGACAGAGCTGAGCAGGGGTCAGGGAAAGGACAGCAATCCCAGAATGCAGGGTGACACAGTAAGAAGGCACCTCCTGTTTGCAGGCTGCCTGATGTTCCATGAGCCGCCATCTTGGAAGTTTAAAGGTTCATAACATGCAGTGGATGCAGGAAAGATGAATTTTAATGTGAGCAATCTGTATGTACAGGGTGTGGGAAACATATAAGATAGGCTCTTATTCAGGGTGAATGTCCGCTTTAAATGAGCACTATCGCTAAATTGTGTAATATTAAAAATCCATAAAAACATCTGGCTAATGAGAGAAGGGGTCACTTATACTCCCAAAGTGAATACTACCCCAAGCTAGAGGTTTTCTTTTCCTGGTAGGAATAAAATCCATGGGTGACAGGTTTAGTGTATCAGGGGTGACAGAACCTGTCACCCCTGATTTTCTCTTCTTTCCATTAAAATAAAAAAAACAAGCCTGGCAGGTATTTCTTGATGCCAGTGTATAAGTGACCTCTCCTACTGCTTTCCAGCATATTCATATGAATTTATTATTTTTGAGCGAAAGTGCTTCTTTACTCAGATGGCTCCCTCAACTCTGCAATCGGCGGCGCCACATGCCTAGCTTCTCTGCAGCTGTTTGCGCCGCCAGGCCCAGCTTTCCTGAATGGTTGGGTGTGGGAGCGCACACCCGAAAAGCACTGCAGGGCGTGGCTTCGGTTTTATTTTAAAACTGGGACATTGCCAAGCCAACGGTAGCACCTGAGGTAATGGGGCAGGGGGGTGGGTGGTAGGGAAGGGCAGGGTGTTTTGCTCTGCTGTAAAGAGGAACATCAACCCCCCCATCCGTGGGTTATCCCCATTTGGGATGCCCTCCTGTGTAAAACCTCCACAATCAGCTGGTATATTCACATAGCCAACATCCCCAGAGCATGCTAAGGCCACAGCTGCATCCGCTCTCAGCTCTAAGATGCATACCCATGCCAGGCATTTATGAATGGCTGGCATGGGTATGCATAAGATTGGCCAGAAGCATGCAGGGGGATATACACAGCGAGATGCCTTGTTTGGTAGGAACAATACCCAGGTGTTATTCCTCTTCAATGTAATAATAACTGCATACAGTGTGATGGAAGGCTAGAACAGGGTATCTGGGAGGGGCTTAGTGTGCACTGTGCAATAAGCAGTCTCGTGCCTGGCATTATAGGTGTACTCAGAATTAATTCTACAAACATATAGAGACAAGTGATTGTTCTTCATGATACGCCTTCTCCAGGATGCATTTTTACAACAATTATTTCAATAACAGGGAGCCTTTGTGTCAGAGTCCAGGAAATTTGGCTTGCCCGCATTAGCTTTTAATACCTGTTTATAAACGTCATATGACCTTAGTTGGGTTTACAGTAATTCCTGCACTTATTTGCCACAGTGTACCATACAGTATAATGCTACTGTACAGTACATACAGAACAATTCCAACCACTGTTATTATTATGCTCCAGATGAACTAATTCAGGCTATATAGCAATATTTTAGCATGTCAATGCTGTTAAAGAGGAACAAAACCCAGAATTTTCACTATCCTGGGCTTTGTTCCTTCTTCCCTGGGGCATCTTAATCTGGGATGCCCCGCTGTGTTTCCCCTGGGATCGCCTATGAACTCACACCGCTGATGCTGGCAGGACCATAACTTCCCTGTGAACTGGTATAGGGACCCCTTACCCGTTCACCCGCAGTTAAAAAAAGATTAAAATAGGACTCACGGGGGGCGTGGCTTGCCGATGGAGGAATAGGACGCCTAGGCACGAGGCTCCCTGCAAGTCCCCCTATCATAGAGCAGCAGCTAATATTTGGCATGTCCAAAAAGACGAAAGTGAGGGGGTCAACCAGGCGTCAGCGGAACCCCCCATTACCTCATTTTTCACCGCAGCGAGTCCTGAGGAACAGGGACCCCCATCTCCCAGCAAGATGGCGGCGAGGGCTGTGTCTCCCCCGTGCGAGGCCCGCACCCCGGCGATTACAGGGCAGCTTATACCTGTGGATGGGTGCAGGAGAAGGAGCGTGGCTGGCCCCGACGGTCTCCAGCGGCGGGCGGTGTCGCTGCGTGTGAGGTCGGGCAGCGAGGAGCGCGTGATTGAGGCGGTTGGTGGCGTGCCAGGCGATGTAGACACCAGAAGAAATGGGCTCATGGGACAAAACCCAGAAACCCAAATAGCAGGAGCACCAATTCAATCAATTACAATAAAACTACCATTTATTAAGAATCACATGAATCCAAACAAATACAAAACACACAATACACAATACAAACACATTAAAATTACTGTGTATCCCCACAATTCATCCAGTGCTGTGTACACAGCAACAAATAACTGGGTAACTCCTACAGTATGAATACGTTTAACCTAAAATCTTTTCATGTTTGTGCCGGCACAAAAATGCCCACCTTCTCTGCCCCTTAACAGAGGGGAGAAAAATATATAAGAGAAGGTGGAGCCTCACCTAACTGCAAAAATATATATTAAAGTGACCGTGCTTATTAAACAACAATAACTATAAGTTTCATCTAAACTCTCAAACCATTAATCAACCAGTGTGTGCACAATAACCTATGTTACAAGTGAGTATATATACAAATATATAAGATATTATAAAATAGCAGTGTTTTGAAGCAGTGCCTAAACTGTAGGCAGTGCTTCAAAACAGTGCTAAAAACAAGTGAAATACTGGTCAAGGATACAAATAGCAGTTACAGGAAAACATTATTAAATCGACCCACACAACAAAAAAGAAAGGCAGAAAGGCAAATAAAGAGGCAAAGTATGATACTTAGCCGAGCAAACAGGTATGTCACGTAAAGTAAGGAGTGGGGGATAGACAGCAGGGACACCTTCGAAACGCGGCCGCCCGTGCCGCTTCGCTGGGTGAGAATAATCTGCTATACAACATAAGTTTAAATACCTGAGTATGGAATCTGTGGACGCAGTTCGCGCCATCTAACAGGTGCTGTTGAAACGCATTTGCGTCCCAGCACCATCCGGAAGTGACGTCAGGTCAACCGGAAGTCACAGCTATGATTGACTAGTCTCCTGGCGAAGAGTTCTCAAGCATTACAGGTGGGGGGCGGGCCTATAGTGTAACAAGCCCGAATTTACCCCAGACACACAAATCACCAAAGACAATCAAATATAAAGCCAATTTAGATACTTTAGCTCATATGATAAACGAGCATAAAGTATCACCAAGTGCAGCCCACCCGGGCGGTGGCCCCGCCCACCCATCCCGCAAGAGCGTAAGAACGTCAAGCGGTCTAAAATGTCCTTCACGGTTTTGTCCCTCCTTCAATACTTGCCCTCCAGTTCAGGTCTTCTTCAACTCAGTAGTTAAGGAGGTATTAGAATTACCTAAATCTTATGGTCAAAACAATCTAACAAAAGCGGAGTTTGAAGCATTGAAGTCCTTGAAAAATAATCATGAATTGATTATAAGGGAAGCTGACAAAGGTGGCAACGTCGTGATCTGGGCAACATCAGATTATTTACAAGAAGTGAATCGACAGTTAAGGGATACCCGGAATTACGTACATTTAATTAGAAATCCGGTTGCTGCTTTTAAATCTGAACTTGACTCTCTTCTCAGTTACGGTTATGAACATGGTATCATTAGTGCCCAAGAATTTAAGTATCTGACAGTCCCCCACCCTGCCACTCCTACTTTTTATGTGTTACCCAAAACACATAAGGATCTCAGGGCCCCCCCAGGCCGGCCTATCGTTTCAGGGATCAATAGTCTTATGGAACCGGTGTGTTCTTTTGTGGATCTGTTTTTACAGGCCCATGTTCTTAGTCTGCAATCTTATGTACGAGATACTACTAATCTCTTACAAAAACTGGAAGATTTATATCTGCCTCCAGGAACATTGCTGGTCACGTGCGATGTCGAATCTCTGTACACAATCATACCCCACCATTTGGCCTTGATTGCGGTCAAACACTACTTAGATAAGGAGTCAGTGGAGAGGGCAGATTTACACGAATTTCTTTTGGCCTTGCTGAAATATATACTGACCCATAACTACTTTACATTTAATGGCCAGTATTATCAACAAATTTCAGGAGTGGCCATGGGGGCCAAATGTGCCCCCTCAATAGCTAATATTTTTTTGGGTTGGTGGGAGGAGTGTACAGTGTTTTCTGAAGATCTGGAACGGTGCCACCCCGAGTTATTGGGGTGGTACCGTTACATTGACGACATCTTGATTCTTTGGCATGGCACGGAATCATCTTGTAAAGATTTTTTGGCTGGACTGAACGATAATGAATTGAATATCACTCTCACTTGGAACATATCTGTAACAGAGGTAACATTTTTGGATGTTAGGCTGTCGTTAAGAACAGATGGCAGAATAGACACCAGCTTGTACAGGAAACCTACAGCTGTTAACAGCCTGTTGAGATACGATAGTGCACATATCCCACACTTAAAAAGAGGGATCCCGTATGGACAGTTTCTCCGTGTTCGGAGGAACTGCACAAATCCTGCAGATTTTGAAAAGGAAGCACTAGATTTGACTCAGAGATTTTTGTCCCGAGGATATCCAGAGAGGATTGTCAAACAGGCGTATACTAAGGCCAAACGTGTAGATAGGACGGAATTGTTACGATACCGTCCTCGACTGAAAGAAGGGACCAGAAAACAAACAGGGAACATACGCTTTGTGACGGACTACAGTAAACAATGGGGAAAAGTACAGGATATCTTCTCCAGGCACTGGCACATACTATCCACTGAACCGACATTGGGGGAGATAGTGGGCCAAAGGGCTCAGTTTACGGCCCGTCGGGCCCCTAATTTGAAGGATTATCTTTGTAAGAGCCACTTTTCACCTACTGGGACCTGGCTACAAAAGAATAACAGTCCAGGGTGTGCCCCTTGTGCGAATTGTTCCATTTGTGCACATGTGGTTAAGACTCAACATTTTTTTAACTTACAGACTGGTGAGAAATTCAAAATTAATTCTTTTATCAATTGCAGGACACGATCCGTGATTTACCTGTTGTGGTGTGGGTGTCCACGCGCCTATGTAGGAGAGACACAAAATGCACTAAAGATTCGGATTCAAGCCCATTTGTCCAATATCCGGCTGGCCAGCCGGGACAAGGAAATGGGTAAGAATATCTCCCCTGTGGCAGCACATTTTTTAGATCAACACGGGGGGGACCCCAAAACTCTGAAAGTTGTGGGTATAGAGAAGGTATCGGTAGGCCCACGGGGTGGGGATTTGAAGCGCCGTCTTCTACAGAGGGAGTTGAGATGGGTCTTTCTACTTGACACTCGGAGCCCCAAAGGCCTAAATGAAGACTGGGCCTTCACTCCGTTTTTGGGATGAAATTATTGCTGTTGAAGAGGGGGAATTAGTTTCCCTACCCCCGTGAGGTTCGTCAAAGAAAGGATGGAAGAAGATCATGATGGGGGACTATATGTAAATCTTCTTCTAGCAGGGGAGTGCCCGGGACTATCGTCACCAATGGGTGTCACATGAAGTGTATTTCACTTTGTTTTTTTTTTTTTTTTTTCGTTTCTCCCGAAGATTATCCCGGCATTGCTAGCTGGGTTGAGAGGTCGGGTCATATTGTCATATTCACGTTGATTAAGGGTGCATATCTAGTTCCATGCGCACGCGCATCTCTGTGTGTGACATGTGTCTCAGTGGGAGACCATGTACATGCGTGGAGAAACGGGTGCACGTGGGTGGTGTTTGTTTTATGTGGGTTTTTGTTTGTTGTGATGATTATGCAGTCTTGGCTGCAGCTTCAGAAGGTTGTTTTTTTCTTTTTCAGTTTTATTTTTTGATGCACTGATTTTACTTCATTGATTTTCACACAGGTTTATGTACACTATCCCCGCTGTTTTGGCGAGGTCTTGGAAATAACACGGAGTTGCAAGTTTGTTGAAAGTAACGGGATTCGAAGTCTAGAAGAAACCCCAGGGTGTGACTTTTTGCTTTTGGGAGCTACTGAATCCTCTGGGGGATCAACTATATGACAGCAATAAATGATGAATATAGAAGACCATATTCAAGAAGCGTTACATTGTCACTGTTCGATGCTTATGCTATATTTGATTTAAGATGACAGTTGTTTGTGCCCAAAATAGATGCAACGGGCTTCTCAATATTGATACAAGCCCCAGTTTAATGATATTCCCTCCTTCTTTTCCTTTCCCCCTTTCCTTCCCTTGTCCCTCCTTTTCCTTTTCCCCTCCCCTCCCCCCCTTCCCCTTTTGGTTTTTCCCTTTTTTTTGATTGATGTAGGAATATTGGCTATCCGTAACATGGATGGCACATGATAGAGAGGCAGTGGATTAGTCAGAGGGATAATTTTTGATAGAGCAGGTCATTTTTGATTGAGGTTGATAAATTTCATTCTAAGAAAATTCCTAGATATATTATATAATTAATTATGGACATGGATCCAGATGATTTGTCATATTTTACTTGAACATGGACGCTAGGTTACAGTGGCTATATGGTTTGCGCCCCTAGGTGCGGGGCGCCCTGTGCGCCCTCTCGCGCGCGCTGACACCCGAGCCGAGTGCAGAGTCTGTTTTACTTGGCCGGGAGTGGGCTCTTGCGGGATGGGTGGGCGGGGCCACCGCCCGGGTGGGCTGCACTTGGTGATACTTTATGCTCGTTTATCATATGAGCTAAAGTATCTAAATTGGCTTTATATTTGATTGTCTTTGGTGATTTGTGTGTCTGGGGTAAATTCGGGCTTGTTACACTATAGGCCCGCCCCCCACCTGTAATGCTTGAGAACTCTTCGCCAGGAGACTAGTCAATCATAGCCGCGCCGGATGGTGCTGGGACGCAAATGCGTTTCAACAGCACCTGTTAGATGGCGCGAACTGCGTCCACAGATTCCATACTCAGGTATTTAAACTTATGTTGTATAGCAGATTATTCTCACCCAGCGAAGCGGCACGGGCGGCCGCGTTCGAAGGTGTCCCTGCTGTCTATCCCCCACTCCTTACTTTACGTGACATACCTGTTTGCTCGGCTAAGTATCACACTTTGCCTCTTTATTTGCCTTTCTGCCTTTCTTTTTTGTTGTGTGGGTCGATTTAATAATGTTTTCCTGTAACTGCTATTTGTATCCTTGACCAGTATTTCACTTGTTTTTAGCACTGTTTTGAAGCACTGCCTACAGTTTAGGCACTGCTTCAAAACACTGCTATTTTATAATATCTTATATATTTGTATATATACTCACTTGTAACATAGGTTATTGTGCACACACTGGTTGATTAATGGTTTGAGAGTTTAGATGAAACTTATGGTTATTGTTGTTTAATAAGCACGGTCACTTTAATATATATTTTTGCAGTTAGGTGAGGCTCCACCTTCTCTTATATATTTTTCTCCCCTCTGTTAAGGGGCAGAGAAGGTGGGCATTTTTGTGCCGGCACAAACATGAAAAGATTTTAGGTTAAACGTATTCATACTGTAGGAGTTACCCAGTTATTTGTTGCTGTGTACACAGCACTGGATGAATTGTGGGGATACACAGTAATTTTAATGTGTTTGTATTGTGTATTGTGTGTTTTGTATTTGTTTGGATTCATGTGATTCTTAATAAATGGTAGTTTTATTGTAATTGATTGAATTGGTGCTCCTGCTATTTGGGTTTCTGGGTTTTGTCCCATGAGCCCATTTCTTCTGGTGTATACATATTTCTTGCAGTGTAGCACAACATAGCAATTGTGGGCGGTGCACCACTTGATAGTACCGATTTTGTTTTGGAAGGTTAGGGCGGTTTTTGTTTAAACCTGTTCCTGCCGGTTTCCATTTAGTGTAGTGCACGCAGATATGGCTTTTGACCTTGATAATAGAGAATCCCTATGGACTAATCAATTACAAGCCTTTGTTCAAAATCAAGGGGCATATTCAACCACAGATGCATCTAATGATTTTTTACAACTTACACGACAAGTTAGACAGGCGCATAAAGACTATACACGCCTCTGGTGGAACATCAATAGCCTACAAACATATATTGCCCAAAATATTTGCCCACGGGGTCTACGGATCCATTTATTCCCTGCATGGGAGGTTGATGCCAGCTTTAAGAATACCTGGGAGTTGGGCCTCCTCAAAGCATCCCAAATTATCATGCAGATGTTGATTGACCATGATAAAATATTGTTACAACAAACCAAGGTCAAATTACAAGAATTACAAAATAAATTGGAGGGCTATGACCAAACTACCCAGGTAAGACCTTTTCTGGCTTCCCTCTCAACAGATTTGGATAAACATGAAAGACTGGTCATGGATACAAAGAGACGCAAATTGCAGCGAGACATATCGGACTTTACACAAAAACGGGCTTATAGATGGCAACATACAGGTAATCCACGGAGAGGAGGTGGCAGAGGGAATTTTAAGGGGTCCCATAATAAGGAACATACCTCTTCCTCTCAAAACAGCTCAAGGAGTGATGCCCATTTTTTGTCCTCGGGCAGCGAGGCAGAGGACGAACCAGGAGGGGTGGCAGGCGGGGACCAAAGATCCCTGAGAAACAGGGAACGTTGGGGCTACAAACGCTTCACGATGAGGGCACATCAGTAAATACCAGTGAACTACAAATCATAAATCTTTCCAACCATATCTTGACACCCGCAGAGAAGTCAGTTCTAGCAAAGGGTTTTTCCTTTTCTCCAACTATTAACATTGATCGGTTCTCTCTGATTAAAGATGTATATCTTTTTTGTAGGAAAATACTTTTAAGAAAACATTTCGGGACAACACAGAGGGACATAGACCCGGTGACTTTGGACCAGGAGGATCGACACGCGTTATTGGATTTGCAATCGCTCTTGCAAGATCAAGATCCAACGATCACTCTGGATCCCGGTCTGGTAAGAACGTCAAGCGGTCTAAAATGTCCTTCACGGTTTTGTCCCTCCTTCAATACTTGCCCTCCAGTTCAGGTCTTCTTCAACTCAGTAGTTAAGGAGGTATTAGAATTACCTAAATCTTATGGTCAAAACAATCTAACAAAAGCGGAGTTTGAAGCATTGAAGTCCTTGAAAAATAATCATGAATTGATTATAAGGGAAGCTGACAAAGGCGGCAACGTCGTGATCTGGGCAACATCAGATTATTTATAAGTAAATCGACAGTTAAGGGATACCCGGAATTACGTACATTTAGTTAGAAATCCGGTTGCTGCTTTTAAATCTGAACTTGACTCTCTTCTCAGTTACGGTTATGAACATGGTATCATTAGTGCCCAAGAATTTAAGTATCTGACAGTCCCCCACCCTGCCACTCCTACTTTTTATGTGTTACCCAAAACACATAAGGATCTCAGGGCCCCCCCAGGCCGGCCTATCGTTTCAGGGATCAATAGTCTTATGGAACCGGTGTGTTCTTTTGTGGATCTGTTTTTACAGGCCCATGTTCTTAGTCTGCAATCTTATGTACGAGATACTACTAATCTCTTACAAAAACTGGAAGATTTATATCTGCCTCCAGGAACATTGCTGGTCACGTGCGATGTCGAATCTCTGTACACAATCATACCCCACCATTTGGCCTTGATTGCGGTCAAACACTACTTAGATAAGGAGTCAGTGGAGAGGGCAGATTTACACGAATTTCTTTTGGCCTTGCTGAAATATATACTGACCCATAACTACTTTACATTTAATGGCCAGTATTATCAACAAATTACAGGAGTGGCCATGGGGGCCAAATGTGCCCCCTCAATAGCTAATATTTTTTTGGGTTGGTGGGAGGAGTGTACAGTGTTTTCTGAAGATCTGGAACGGTGCCACCCCGAGTTATTGGGGTGGTACCGTTACATTGACGACATCTTGATTCTTTGGCATGGCACGGAATCATCTTGTAAAGATTTTTTGGCTGGACTGAACGATAATGAATTGAATATCACTCTCACTTGGAACATATCTGTAACAGAGGTAACATTTTTGGATGTTAGGCTGTCGTTAAGAACAGATGGCAGAATAGACACCAGCTTGTACAGGAAACCTACAGCTGTTAACAGCCTGTTGAGATACGATAGTGCACATATCCCACACTTAAAAAGAGGGATCCCGTATGGACAGTTTCTCCGTGTTCGGAGGAACTGCACAAATCCTGCAGATTTTGAAAAGGAAGCACTAGATTTGACTCAGAGATTTTTGTCCCGAGGATATCCAGAGAGGATTGTCAAACAGGCGTATACTAAGGCCAAACGTGTAGATAGGACGGAATTGTTACGATACCGTCCTCGACTGAAAGAAGGGACCAGAAAACAAACAGGGAACATACGCTTTGTGACGGACTACAGTAAACAATGGGGAAAAGTACAGGATATCTTCTCCAGGCACTGGCACATACTATCCACTGAACCGACATTGGGGGAGATAGTGGGCCAAAGGGCTCAGTTTACGGCCCGTCGGGCCCCTAATTTGAAGGATTATCTTTGTAAGAGCCACTTTTCACCTACTGGGACCTGGCTACAAAAGAATAACAGTCCAGGGTGTGCCCCTTGTGCGAATTGTTCCATTTGTGCACATGTGGTTAAGACTCAACATTTTTTTAACTTACAGACTGGTGAGAAATTCAAAATTAATTCTTTTATCAATTGCAGGACACGATCCGTGATTTACCTGTTGTGGTGTGGGTGTCCACGCGCCTATGTAGGAGAGACACAAAATGCACTAAAGATTCGGATTCAAGCCCATTTGTCCAATATCCGGCTGGCCAGCCGGGACAAGGAAATGGGTAAGAATATCTCCCCTGTGGCAGCACATTTTTTAGATCAACACGGGGGGGACCCCAAAACTCTGAAAGTTGTGGGTATAGAGAAGGTATCGGTAGGCCCACGGGGTGGGGATTTGAAGCGCCGTCTTCTACAGAGGGAGTTGAGATGGGTCTTTCTACTTGACACTCGGAGCCCCAAAGGCCTAAATGAAGACTGGGCCTTCACTCCGTTTTTGGGATGAAATTATTGCTGTTGAAGAGGGGGAATTAGTTTCCCTACCCCCGTGAGGTTCGTCAAAGAAAGGATGGAAGAAGATCATGATGGGGGACTATATGTAAATCTTCTTCTAGCAGGGGAGTGCCCGGGACTATCGTCACCAATGGGTGTCACATGAAGTGTATTTCACTTTGGTTTTTTTTTTTTTTTTTTTCGTTTCTCCCGAAGATTATCCCGGCATTGCTAGCTGGGTTGAGAGGTCGGGTCATATTGTCATATTCACGTTGATTAAGGGTGCATATCTAGTTCCATGCGCACGCGCATCTCTGTGTGTGACATGTGTCTCAGTGGGAGACCATGTACATGCGTGGAGAAACGGGTGCACGTGGGTGGTGTTTGTTTTATGTGGGTTTTTGTTTGTTGTGATGATTATGCAGTCTTGGCTGCAGCTTCAGAAGGTTGTTTTTTTCTTTTTCAGTTTTATTTTTTGATGCACTGATTTTACTTCATTGATTTTCACACAGGTTTATGTACACTATCCCCGCTGTTTTGGCGAGGTCTTGGAAATAACACGGAGTTGCAAGTTTGTTGAAAGTAACGGGATTCGAAGTCTAGAAGAAACCCCAGGGTGTGACTTTTTGCTTTTGGGAGCTACTGAATCCTCTGGGGGATCAACTATATGACAGCAATAAATGATGAATATAGAAGACCATATTCAAGAAGCGTTACATTGTCACTGTTCGATGCTTATGCTATATTTGATTTAAGATGACAGTTGTTTGTGCCCAAAATAGATGCAACGGGCTTCTCAATATTGATACAAGCCCCAGTTTAATGATATTCCCTCCTTCTTTTCCTTTCCCCCTTTCCTTCCCTTGTCCCTCCTTTTCCTTTTCCCCTCCCCTCCCCCCCTTCCCCTTTTGGTTTTTCCCTTTTTTTTGATTGATGTAGGAATATTGGCTATCCGTAACATGGATGGCACATGATAGAGAGGCAGTGGATTAGTCAGAGGGATAATTTTTGATAGAGCAGGTCATTTTTGATTGAGGTTGATAAATTTCATTCTAAGAAAATTCCTAGATATATTATATAATTAATTATGGACATGGATCCAGATGATTTGTCATATTTTACTTGAACATGGACGCTAGGTTACAGTGGCTATATGGTTTGCGCCCCTAGGTGCGGGGCGCCCTGTGCGCCCTCTCGCGCGCGCTGACACCCGAGCCGAGTGCAGAGTCTGTTTTACTTGGCCGGGAGTGGGCTCTTGCGGGATGGGTGGGCGGGGCCACCGCCCGGGTGGGCTGCACTTGGTGATACTTTATGCTCGTTTATCATATGAGCTAAAGTATCTAAATTGGCTTTATATTTGATAGTCTTTGGTGATTTGTGTGTCTGGGGTAAATTCGGGCTTGTTACACTATAGGCCCGCCCCCCACCTGTAATGCTTGAGAACTCTTCGCCAGGAGACTAGTCAATCATAGCTGTGACTTCCGGTTGACCTGACGTCACTTCCGCCGCGCCGGATGGTGCTGGGACGCAAATGCGTTTCAACAGCACCTGTTAGATGGCGCGAACTGCGTCCACAGATTCCATACTCAGGTATTTAAACTTATGTTGTATAGCAGATTATTCTCACCCAGCGAAGCGGCACGGGCGGCCGCGTTCGAAGGTGTCCCTGCTGTCTATCCCCCACTCCTTACTTTACGTGACATACCTGTTTGCTCGGCTAAGTATCATACTTTGCCTCTTTATTTGCCTTTCTGCCTTTCTTTTTTGTTGTGTGGGTCGATTTAATAATGTTTTCCTGTAACTGCTATTTGTATCCTTGACCAGTATTTCACTTGTTTTTAGCACTGTTTTGAAGCACTGCCTACAGTTTAGGCACTGCTTCAAAACACTGCTATTTTATAATATCTTATATATTTGTATATATACTCACTTGTAACATAGGTTATTGTGCACACACTGGTTGATTAATGGTTTGAGAGTTTAGATGAAACTTATGGTTATTGTTGTTTAATAAGCACGGTCACTTTAATATATATTTTTGCAGTTAGGTGAGGCTCCACCTTCTCTTATATATTTTTCTCCCCTCTGTTAAGGGGCAGAGAAGGTGGGCATTTTTGTGCCGGCACAAACATGAAAAGATTTTAGGTTAAACGTATTCATACTGTAGGAGTTACCCAGTTATTTGTTGCTGTGTACACAGCACTGGATGAATTGTGGGGATACACAGTAATTTTAATGTGTTTGTATTGTGTATTGTGTGTTTTGTATTTGTTTGGATTCATGTGATTCTTAATAAATGGTAGTTTTATTGTAATTGATTGAATTGGTGCTCCTGCTATTTGGGATTCTGGGTTTTGTCCCATGAGCCCATTTCTTCTGGTGTATACATATTTCTTGCAGTGTAGCACAACATAGCAATTGTGGGCGGTGCACCACTTGATCCCCGGGCCGCGCAGTGATGTGTCCCTGCAGAGAGTGTCAGGGGAACGGTAGGAGCCAGCCCCGATGATCCGCAGCGGCCGGCGGTGTCTCCGCATCTGAGGTTGACCAGCACGGGGAGTGAGGAGGAGGCGGCTGGCTGGGTGCCAGACAGTGAGGAGGTGAAAGATGCGCCTGACTGTCAGGATCCCCTGGCAATACAGCAGACATCAGCGGACAACGGACAAGCCTGTCCCTCTCAGGTAGGAGACAGTACCCTGAGGGCAGAGAGAGGAAGGGTGGAAGGGGCATGCAGCCACTCAGCATCATTCAGTCTAGTACTGACTAGTATCACGAGTGATGGGGTTTGTAGGAAGGAGGGTCGAGAGATCGGTATCCCCGGGCGCTTCTACTCTGCTGTCCATGTTTATTGATTAAGTCCCCTGACCCATTAGATGATGACTATACACTTAACGGGTGGCTTGGCGGTTGGCGTCCCCCCCTGAGGGCGGCTGGGTCCCCTGGGGCTTTCCCCTCCGGCTCCGACGGGCTCGCCCACACATCTGACACACTCCCCGCTCCCCCTCCCGAGGGGGAGTGGAATACATTAAGACCGGATGGCTTGGGCTGGAGGGGTTGGGTGTCCCTCGGGGTGGTCCCCTCCCTTGGGTGGGCAGCTTATCTGGCCCTCGCCTAGTCGGAAGTGGTTGGCGGGGTTAGAGGGTTGGTCCTGGGAGTGCCTTCCCGAGACCCAAATAAAAGTATGTGAGCCGTGGTCCCTACAGAGATGTTATGTTTAATAGGTTATGTTCCATAGGTCTAAATTTCATGCAATGTTTATATGTGTTAATGACAAGTTGGCTGTTTTTTGAATATACTATTAAGCACCTAGATGCCTAATTACTGCTGCTTACCAGTTAATATACACAAAGGGACTTGGGGGAGCCGGTAGTGTTGGGACGAACCGTAGAGATCCTTTGAATAATTTAGTTCTTCTTCACTTGGCATCCACATTCCACCCAGAACTCCAGACATGCCGGAAGTCCCCCGGGAAGTGTGGGGTTCAACCCCCTATTCTAGGGTGGTTACCGGATATCTTTCAAGAAGCCCGGAGACAACGGGCGGTTTCCGGATTTTCGTTTGTGTTTATTGTTTTGGTGTTTTCTTTTCCTCCCTTTTCCCTTACCCCACCCTCTCTCTCTTCCTATTTGTTATTCCATCTTCCCTACATCCCTTAGTCTCTCTGACCCGACAACAGGGGGTCTCTTGCTTTCGCCCGTGCGATAGTTGGATCCGGTGTCCTTGGGGGGGCTGGGGCGTTTGCGGCGGGTGGGAGTTCCCGGGACTCATGGGGATCTGGGATGAGAATGGTGTCCCTTAATTGTAGAGGACTTAATATTCCAGAAAAACGGTCTGCGGTGATGTCGGAACTAAAGCGGATGAAGGCTCAAATTGTTCTCCTTCAGGAGACTCACTTCAGAGGAGCAGCCTCTCAGAAACTCTCTCCCAGACACTTCCCGCAGGCATACATGAGCTCCTCTCCCACCTCTAAGTCCAAAGGAGTAGCGACTTTGTCATCCAGGGACATCCCATTGCATTACCTAGAGTCCTCCAGAGACGAGGAAGGGAGGTATATCATGGTCAAGGGGACGATCAGGGGAAAACTGTTTACCCTGGCATCCGTGTATGCTCCTAACAACGGCCAAGTGGATTTCCTCGTGGAGTTTCTCTCCAAATTAGGAGATTTCCGGGAAGGGAACATTCTACTGGGAGGAGACTTAAACATCATCTTAGACCCGCTTATTGACTCTTCCTCAGGCAAGTCCTCCATTCCCTTTAGGAGACTGAGAAAAGTAAGAACAAGCGCTCCATAAAGTGCAGCTATGCGATGTCTGGAGGATCTTTAACCCCACAGGCTGAGATTACACACATTTTTCACCGACCCATTCAACGTATGCGAGACTGGACTATATCTTCGCATCTCATTGTTTGTTACCAAGGGTGCTAGACCCTAGCATAGGGGTGGCGTCCCTTTCTGACCATGGCCCAGTTGGGATAACTTTATCTGCTCGAGAAGAAAGGAAAGGTGCCTGGACTTGGTGGTTGAACGAGACTCTCCTGAAAGATCCGGTGACGAGGCAAGCGGTACAAGCCGCCCTTTCTGAGTATTTTCACCTAAACTGATCAGACGAGATAGCTCCCATGATGGTCTGGCAAGCCCATAAGGCAGTAATAAGAGGAGTCCTTATACAGCACAGGTCCAGACTAAAGAAGGCGTATACTGAAAAACGGGACCAACTCCTGAAACAGATCCAAACCTTAGAAAAGAGGCATAAGGTGGCCCAGATGCAGGACACTTTACGTGAACTGACGATATGTAGAGAACAGCTGCACTCTCTACTCCAGAAAGCTGCGTTCTCCATAAAGAGATGCAAACGCTTTTATTATGAGTGGGGAAACAAAAGCGGTACGCTACCTGCTAGAGCTCTTAGAAAACAGCAGTCCCTTAACTTCATAGTCTCAATCATAGACGCCCAACAACAGAAATAGCATAACACCGCAGACATCGCGAAAGTGTTTCAGGACTATTATTATACTCTCTACAACCTGCGCCCACATGTGGCGGGAGACCCCGAGAAAGATATAACTAGGAAAAGGCAATATATTGATAAATCAGAGATGCCTAAACTGAGTGAAGATGCAGCAGAACAAATGGAGGAACCAATTTCGGAGGAAGAACTGAGGCAGGCAGTGAAGGCCACACCGAATGGTAGGTCCCCGGGACCTGATGGCCTGACGAATGCCTATTTTAAGGATTTTTTGGCTGTACTGGGTAGGCACTTCCTCCGTGCCTTTAACAACATTGCGGCGGTAGAAAACTTGGAGCCATTACCGGAAGAGATACTGGAGGCCCATATCACAGTGATTCATAAGCCAGGAAAGGACCCTCTGAGCTGCAAAAGTTATTGACCCATTTCCCTCCTCAATATAGATCTCAAATTGTTTACCAAAATCTTAGCGAACCGCCTAGCTAAATACCTACCTGATCTGATTACCGAAGACCAGTGTGGCTTTATCTCTGGAAGAGAAGCAAGGGATAACACGATCAGGACTCTAAACCTCATTCACCGTTCACGGACCGATAACGCCCCAATTATGCTGCTATCCACTGATGCAGAGAAGGCATTTGATCACATAGACTGGGACTTCGCTTTCGAGTTTCTGAGACATATAGGTCTCCAAGAGAGAGCGATCAAATTCATAACAGCGGTCTACTCTAAACCACAAGCCAGAGTAAAAGTTAACGGAGCCCTGTCTCCATCATTCCGGATCTCTAACGGCACGAGACAGGGTTGCCCCTTGTCTCCCCTCATCTTTGCGTTAGTGGTGGAACCCTTCCTGAGACACGTTAGAGAGAATGTGGACGTCCGAGGTAGTAGAGTAAAGGGAGTAGAACATAAAATATCAGCTTATGCGGATGATTTGTTATTTTTCATATATCAAAAATTGGCCTCCCCGTATTGATGAAGGAACTTGAGAAATTTGGGAAGCTTTCCAATTTCAAAATTAATTTTGACAAGTCGCAGGCGCTCAATATAGGCCTACCCAACGCAACCGTGCTGACCATCAAAGCCTCTTTCTCATTCCATTGGACGTCCCCCACCCTGACATATCTGGGTACTAAGATACCCAGTGAAGTTGAAGAAGTATTTAAATACAGTTTTAAGATGATACTAAATAGGATTAAAGGAGACCTCATGACCTGGAGCAAGCTTGCACACGCTTGGATAGGGCGAGTAAATGTACTGAAAATGACAATATTGCCTAGAATCCTTTACTTGTTTCAGACCCTCCCGTGTCATATCCCCATGAGCTACTTTAGGACTCAGAACTCCATACTTATAAAATTCATTTGGGGAGACAAGAGACCGAGGGTAAGATTTTCTCTATTACAGCGGGCCAAACAGAGGTGGACTAGCAGTACCGAACTTGCTTCAATATTGGCAAGCGGCTCACCTGCAGAGGATTATAGATTGGACTAAGAACAAAAGGAAGAAAAAATGGGTCGAAATTGAGGACAGTGGGGTCAAAACCCCACTGAAAGAAGCCCCATGGATCAAGAGACTCGAGTTCACGATATAATAATAACCCCATAGTCAGAGAGACCCTACGAGTCTGGGACAGGGTACGGAAAGGGGAGGATATATCCCCCTGGCCATCGCCACTGATCCCAGTGACCGACAACCCCGACCTACCGGCTGGGATTGGCTCCCGGTCCCGGGGAGGATGGGAGAGTTTGGGTATAGTTCGCGGAAGGGACTTGATCAGGAACGGAGAGTGGCGCTCTATAGAAGAGTTTAGAGACACATGGAACAACCATCATCTTGACCCCTGGCGTCTGCTACTGTTTCAGCACTTTTTACAGAAAACGGGACCTAAATCCGCAATTGGACGTACCCTTACAGGCTTTGAAGACTTGGTCACCAGAAAGGAGTGATCTCACAGATCTATCAGCTCCTGGAGGGTGGACAAGAGCCAGACCCCCCCCCCTTCCGAAAGGAGAGGGAGAAAGACCTGGATAGGACATTCACAGATGAGGAATGGGAGAAAATGTATACTCTGGCTCATAAGTTGTCTATTTCTGTTCATGTACAGGAAACCAATTATAAATACCTGTCAAGATGGTATTATACCCCGAAACAATTAGCCTCTTTCTACCCAGAAGTCTCACCCACTTGTTGGAGATGTAAAACGGAATAGGGATCACTCTTCCATATTTTCTGGACCTGCTCGAAGATTAAACCTTTCTGGAACAGTGTTACCAGAATTATGGCCGAGGTTACCGGCTTACAGGTCCCATGTTGCCCGGCTCTTATGATGCTATACTATTCCTCACATAGTATCCCAACCTACAAAAAGTCAATACTACGACACTTGATCAATGCAGAAAAAGTTCTGATCCCTAGATTCTGGAAAACGGAATCCACACCCACAGTAGGAGATTGGATTCAGGAAGTTAATAGGATCAGGAAGATGGAAGAACTGACTGCAACTGTACAGGATAGAGAAGAAAAATGTCGGATGGAATGGACTTGCTATCTCTACAAAGATTCTGCGATCTTCCCCCGACGTCACCAGGCACCTGAAGCGACCTTGGACGTCTCTGACACACGGTGTCCCGCTCTTGCTCCGCTGCCCTCCCCCCCCTCCAGGACCGGTGATCCGCAACACAACGAGGAGACACCTGCTTCCCTCCCCTTACTTCCTCCCCTTTTCCCCCCTCTCTTCTGTACCCCTTCTCAGGGGAAAACTTCCCTTCGTATTGTCTTGTTCCTTTGTCCAGATTGTGATCATGTTATAATCTGATCTACCCCCGGAGGAAGTTGGGAGCAGTTGAGACCACAAGGGTCTCCAGATTTGGAGTTGGTCCACTTTATCAAATAACCCCACCCCACACTAGTAGTATAGTTTAAGCACTGATGGCGAACTGGGGGCAGGTGGTTTGAGACCACACCCTCCTTTATTTGGTGTAAGAGGTGACTTGCCTGACTACTCTGGCTCCCTGAATGCCCGCTAGCATAATAGGGGTGAGAGATTATGTGGGAAAAGGATGACTCAACTGTATAAATAGGGGGGCTGACATGACATGTTGATATACCTGTAATGTGCAGGACACCTTTTGAATATGCTGTAATATGTTTCTGTAACACATGTATCTCTCACACTGGACTGTATTCGTGATTTTTTATTTTTTTTGTAATTTGAAATTTGTATTTGTTTTGACAAAAAGAAAACATCTAAATAAAGAGTAAAAAAAAATAGGACTCACTATTTTTGCTTTTTCCTTCACCTGTCCACTGGCAAGCGGCATCTTCTCTGTAGGTGAGGGTCTTTCTCCTAGTCCAACCGATGCTGTAGTGAAGTGGGCCCCTGGGCCCCCTCATCCTTCATTAGAGTCTTGCCAAGTTAATCCTGGGGAATCTCCTTTCATGTCCCTCCCCCTCAGTGACATCATAAGTCAGATGGAGGGGACTCCACAGAGAGTTCACATCTAGGGTATAAAAGCATATGTGCCCCTGCTGAGCTGAATAGCTTGGCGGGACTCCAAGGAAAGGGGACCCTCCCTACAGTTTCTAGCAAGCCGGCTGCAATGGGGCAATCAGCAGGATGGGTGGCAAGCGACTGACTTGCCAAAACACCCGCCCCATTACCTGCATCCTCAAAGGCCAGGGGGGTGGAGAAGAGCCCGATGCCTGAGTGGGCTATGTGGACCGGTAGCCTTCGGAGTCTGGCCACTTGGCCTCCGTGCCCTGGTTTACCAGGCCACATAGCTGGTGCTTTGCTGGAGAGGAGGATTAAACCCTTGATAGTTATTGCACATTAACTGCAAGGTGCAGTTAGTATTATCTTATTTGGAAAATTCCATAAGGCGCTCTTTGAAGTTTGGGGCATCTCCTGGGCAGGTACAAGTGTCTACCGAAACATATGTGGTACTGTAACATTTGGGAGGAATAGGGGAAAAGGATTTTCTTGGGAAACTTACATTTTTTAAATTAAAATAAAACTACAAAATGTTTGGTCACACCTACTGTATTTTACTCAAAATATTGAGAAAGCACTGAAAAAATTCCAATCTCATGTTAAAGCCCAAAATCTGCTGAAAAAAATATATATAGTTTTCCTGGAAAATCCCTGGAAATTCCTGCAAAAATCACAATTTAACATGTATGGTGCAAAATGCATAAATGCTTGGCAACAAGTGGTGGAAAATGATCTAGGCAGGCTGGCGGTGAGAGGGTTAAAGCGTTAGGAATGCAACAACAAACATCTGTAATTTTGCTAAATGAAATCTTCAGGGTTCTTCCATAGCATCAAATAATGTGCATGTGTATCAAGGACACATCACTTGAGCACACTTGTGTAATTCAAGGGTGGATAAATAATTACAGAAACCTGTTATTCCAGTTTAACAATCTTCAGGTGAGTTTAAAGAAGTCTAACTCAATGGAAAAGCCGGATATTGTTTTAAAATGAGCTGCTATTAAACCAATGTAAAACGTTTACAAGATTTGCTTCATATAGAAGCAAATCCAATGAGCCTGCAATATCTTATTCAATAAAAAAGAAACCTATGGAGTATTGCATTAAAATGTGGCAGAATCTCAAGTGGAGAGCTAATTTTTAAACAAAATGGTTGTTGGGCGCAGTGCGTGCAACATCCTGATTGCTGACACCCTCTGTCCATAACGCCCTCACCCCCACAAGCCCTGTTTGGTTCACCTGAGCCGTACTCCCTCTGCGATACGGGGCCCAGTTCACATGGACCATTATCCTCTTTCTGGAAATCAAGGCATCCAAAGGACTACGGACTATGTGACTGCCGGTGGCTATTGATAAATGTATATAAAACTGAATAGGGCGCTGGCTGCAACCATTTAGAAATGCCTTGTGTCGGTGCGCACATCAGTGCACATCACTCATGCCCCAAGTCTATCAGCTGGGCCTTAAGTGCTTTAGACTCCAAGTTCATGCAAATAGGCTAAGGAATCTCTTTAAAAAAGAAAGAAATACTAACTGGAATTACACATCTACTCCCTCCTTCCAACACTACCTGGAGAAACGTCAACAAATAAATCTGACTGAGCTGACACTAACTTGAACAAAGAAGTAAAAACAAAGTCCCCATTCATACATAAAAAGCCTATATTCACCTTTTGCATACCTCTCAAGTGTCCCTAATTTGGAGGGACTGTCCCTCTTTTGAGTCCATGTCCCCCTGTCCCTTGTTGCTCTTCTTTGTCCCTCTTTGAGGTGTAACATGCAGATCTGCGTCAATACACGGTTCATTATATCTCACTCAGTTCCTTATGGACTGCTGCTGCTGGCACATCTCCACCTCAGGCTCTTGTGTAAGCAGAACTTACCCATGTAGTTCCGGAGTGCAGCATTTGCATGCAATTCTACAATATCTACATGGGGTTAAGTCCTCTCAAACATCTTACGCCACTGATCATCAGAGGGTGGGGGGTTAGGGGTTATTCACTAAACAATATTTTTTTTGACTGAAGGTCTGCTTTAAAATGAGAATAATAAACACACAAATCAAAGTTTACATATAAACATTTTTGGCATAAAAAAAATACCATTTTGTGATTACTCACCTTTAAAATGGGTATTATAAGTATGTCACACACCCCATTTCCACTATTCATGACATATGGGTTATGGTCCAGTAGAGGGCGAACTTCTGCAGAGATGAAAGCAAAAAAGAAGCCCCTCCCGGTCCATAAATACCTGGGACCTCCCACACATTCCCCAGTATATGACAGCAGTAAGGGGACCAGGAAGAACTAATAAAACATTCTTAACAATAAAAGGTTCACCATATAAAGGATCCAGAATACTAAAGGGCGGGATGAAGCGGGGTGTGTGACATACTTATAATACCCATTTTAAAGGTGAGTAATTACAAAATGGTATTATTCCAAGTATGTCACACACCCCGCTTCCACTATTCATGACATATGGGACATCCAATAGCAGTGTCCGGTATGGGTGGGATCCAACTACAGCAAAAAATGCACCAATTTAAACCACTGCAGCTTGCAGAACCTTGCGGCCAAAAACAGCATCCGCTGAGGCCCGCACATCAGCCTTATAAAACTTTGAAAAAGTATGAACGGAAGACCAAGTAGCAGCCTAACAAACTTGTTCAACAGAAGCCTGGTGCTGAAAAGCCCGGGAAGCCCCAACAGCACGAGTAGAATGAGCAGTGATCTTAAAAGGAGGAACCCCCCCTTAGCGGAATAGGCCCAACAATGGCCTGACGTATCCATTTACTAATGGTAGACTTGGCTGGCGCCAAACCTTTCCTGGGCCCGGAGGGCATCACAAACAAGGCGTCCGTCTTACGAAAAGGAGAAGTAGCGACCAAATAGTACTTCACACAACGAACCACATCCAAAGAGTGCAAAACCCTCTCCTTGTCTTTGCTAGGCTTAGGACACAAGGAAAGGAGAACTACATCCTGATTGAGATGGAAAGCAGAAACCACCTTAGGAAGGAAATCTGGTTTAAAGTGAAAAACCACCTTGTCCTGGTGTCTCTCAAAGTAAGGGGCCTGAATAGACAGATCCGCCAACTCAGAGACACGCCGAACAGAAGTAATAGCCACCAAAAAGGCCACCTTTTGAGTGAGCACAGAAAGTGCCACATCCTGCATCGGCTCAAAAGGAGGCCCCTGGAGGGCCGAGAGAATCAACTTTAGATCCCAAACGGGAACCAAAGGCTTTCTAGGGGGCTGAACATGAGTGACCCCTTGGAAAAAAGTCTTGACCAGATGATGCAAAACAAAAGACATTTGAAAAAAGACAGCCAGGGCAGAAACTTGACCCTTCAAAGAAACTCCAAAATCCTAGGAATCGAAAACACCCTGCAAGGCAAGGCCCTAGCCTCACACCAGTCAATATAGGACCGCCAAGTCCAATAGTAAATGGTAGAGGAAGACCTCTTCCTAGCTCTAATCAAGGTTTGAATAACCGCATCAGACAAACCTTCCTCCCTCAGGAGGAAGGTTTCAGCAGCCACGCCGTCAAAGCAAGCGTTTGTAAATTGGGGTAACGTAGTTGACCCTGAGAGATCAGATCTGGAAACAGTGGCAGCCTGTACTGATCTACCGCCAATCTTACGACGTCTGCGAACCAGACCTGTCTTGGCCACCTTGGGGCCACCAGAATTGCTGGTGCCCCCTCTAGAGCCAGCTTGCGCACTACCTTGCCTACCATGGAGAAGGGGGGAAACAGGTACAGAAACCCCAGATCCCTCCAGGCAAGGGACAAGGCATCCACTGCCAGGGCTAGAGGATCTTGAGACAGAGATACAAAGGTTGGGAGCTTGTGATTGTGCCGAGAGGCAAAGAGATCCACCTCCGGAGTCCCCCACTTGTGGCCACAGGACCCAAAATACCCTGCGTTTGAGAGACCATTACCCTCAGCGAGAGACTCCCCTGCTCAGGGAGTCCGCCTCCGTGTTCTCCACTCCCGGAATGTACACCGCCGAGATGCAAGGAACATTGCTCTCTGCCCATGTCAGGATCAGAGAGACTTCCCTGAGGGCACTCTTGCTGCGAGTCCCTCCTTGGTGATTGATGTAAGCTACCTCAGTTCGATTGTCTGATCAAACCTGAACCGGTAAGCCCTGTAGGTGGAATGCCAGACGTGACAGAACCAAACGGATAGCTCTGAGCTCCAAGACATTGATGGGGTTGTGAGCCTCCTGAGGACCCCACAACCCCTGGAACTGATGATCCTTCCAGAAACCTCCCCAGCCCGGCTGGCATCCGTGGTAACCGTCTCCCAACAAGGGGCCAGAAAGGATCTGCCCCTCATCAGATTGCTTGATTGCAGCCACCACTGAAGGGACTGCCGAACCCTGGGAGACATCAGAAAAGACTGATCTAAGGACTGTGGACATCTGTCCCATTTCAGCAATAGATGAAGTTGAAGCGACCTCATGTGGAACTGAGCAAAGGGTACTGCCTCGAAGGAGGCCACCATCAAACCTACCAGAGTCATCCCTAGCCTGATAGAAGGGCGAGGATTGGTCAGGAGAACACGTATCAGATCCTGAACCCTCTGCACCTTTGGCTGAGGTAGGAACACTCTGGCCTGACTGGTATCCAGATTCATGCCCAGAAAGGAGATCTCCCTTGATGGGGAGAGAGAAGACTTGGGGTGGTTGATCACCCATCCGAACCTTTCCAGCGTCGCCACCACCGTCCTGGTGTCCAACTCCGCCTGGCAGAGGGAAGAAGCTGTAATGAGTAGGTCGTCCAAATACGGCACAATGCGAATGCCCTGGGCTCTGAGCAGGGCCATTATGCTCGCCAGAACCTTGGTAAACACCCTCGGTGCCAAGGTCAGCCTGAACGGGAGGGCCACAAACTGAAAATGCTGATCTCCCACCACGAACCTGAGAAATCTCTGGTGTGCTGGGAAAATTGGTACATGAAGGTAAGCATCCTTGAAATCCCCCTGACAAAGGGAACCGATGGCTGAACGCAGAGTCTCCATGCGGAACTTCTTGGTTCTGATGAACCTGTTGAGAAGCTTCAAATCCAGGATGGGTCTTATGGAGCCTTTTCTTAGCAGTGGCCTTTCTGCCCACTGAGCTAGAAATAATTTTCTTGAGGTTGGCCAGCCTGGCACATACATCCGAGTGCAATTCCCCACTAATGACAGTGTGACTTGGGGTGATGATGCGGGGTGGGGTAGGAGAGGCGGGCGGCACTGACCCAGACGCCTGGGGTCCCGACTGCCGCGTTATGGCCTGTTGCGCTCATGGTATGCAAATAAGTACATTCTCCCCCGTAAGGGGTACCCCACAACCCACACATAGCCGGGATTGTCCCAAGGGGAGCCCGAGCCCGGTATCCTGTGGAGCCTCCATATGGTGATTTTAAAGTAGTTGCAATGACCCGAGGAAATTAGCTGGTAAGCAACCCGGGATGCCCCTTAAGTTCCTAGTGGGAGGATTTATAAGTGCCCCAAATTTCTGCTAGGGACCCTAGGACCGGGAGAACCCCCTTTTAAGCAAGGCACAGGGAGTCTTCCTGAAAAACACAAAGGAGTGGCCATAAGCACATGCACACACACCTATATATATATATACATATATATATATTATATATACCATCATAAATCAAGGAAAAAAGTGACAAAGGACTAGCGCTGTCCCCTGACAGAATGGGGCACATGGCTAAGTCAGGTACATTAAAGGGGGAGCCCGGGAGGGCACTCACGTGCTTTGTACAATGGCTGCCACCGCTCATCAGCTCAGAGAAAAAGAGTGAGAAAAGGAAGAAGAAGGGGCGGGCCAGTGCGGATTGCGCGCCGCGCCTGGCCCCGCCCCCTACTCACACAACCAGCAGTGGGCTGGGCTCTGCAATTGGCTCCAAAACAGAAGGGGGGGGCGGGCCGTGGCAACGCGCGAGCGCCCAGCCCCCGCCACCTTAACACCGCAGCCTGAGGGGAAGAAGCTCCCCTCAGCAGAAGCAAAAAACGGCGACCAGCCAGTAATGTGAAGCACCAAGCACACATACACACACACATTCACACTTGAAAGAAAAAGGAAAAGTCCGCCCCCCCCCCCCCACTGGAGGGTTAACAGAGGGACCCGGAAGGGGGAAAATCCTGTACCAAGTATGGTGTAAGGGATATTGTGTATATATATATATATATATATATATATATATATATATATATATATATAAATAAAATTAGGGACAGGGCATCCCAAACCGGGATCACCAACCCGGATTCCGCCTACCCCTTTATATGGGGTCTCACGGGGGAGCATGGCTCCCTAAACACCTATTAGGTTGATTAGGGACCTGCAGCCAAGGCTGGGAGGCTAATATTGGGCTTAATGTATAAAGGTCCGGGCAGAAATAGGGCAAAAAATGGCCGGGCGTAAGCAAGGAAGAGAAGCAGACATCTTCTGACTTGCTCGCCGTCCTGCAGAGAAGGAACTGGGGAATGTGTGGGAGGTCCCAGGTATTTATGGACCGGGAGGGGCTTCTTTTTTGCTTTCATCTCTGCAGAAGTTCGCCCTCTACTGGACCATAACCCATATGTCATGAATAGTGGAAGCGGGGTGTGTGACATACTTGGAATAAAAAATAGTGACCAATATAGTCCCCCTTTTCAATAACAGTTTGCTCCCCCAAAGCCCCCCTCTGGCAATCAGAGAAGTAAGCTATTTCAGAGGGCTAAACCCCATACGGATTTTAAAGCCCACTCAGATCACAACCCCTAATCTCTGCCGCTACTTCTGACAAGACCTAGCTCGCCAGAATGCTGGAAGTGCCTCACTGTAAACCGTGCCCCCAGGACTAAATAAGCTTAGCAGATGTAATTTGACAGACAGGCAGGTGAAACCACCCCCCCACTTGTGCACGGAGATGTGGGTGAGGGCAACTGAGCCAGCAGGGAGATGGTGACTGAAGCTGGTGGCTGAACTGCACAGCTGATCCAACAAGGAGCCAGAAATAAAAGCACAGATGGATTTACAAAGACAAGCAATGGTTGAGAGCCTGGATGTCAAAGAAATGCGCAGTGGATGAGACAGGCGGATAGCCATGGTTGTGCAAAAGGTCAAGCTGGGAGATCAGAACCCAAATGCAGTGCCAAGGGACTAGGACAGAAGCAGTGATTTACAGCTGGAGCTGAGGTCACAACAGTAATACAAGGAGCTGAAAACTAAACAGGTACAGAGCACCCTAGCATTCACTATACCAGGCCATTGAATGCTGGGAGAGGCCTGGCCACTGGTAAACCATAAATGGTTGGCAGCCAGAGTCAGCCCACTAATATTAAAGAGGAACTCCACGCTTTTTGTAACTCCACAGCCACCCCACCCTCCCCCAGTACTAAGCCCAATTTGGGTGTGAATATAATAAAACAACTCGCCTTAACTTGGCCGGGGTGGGACTCTGAACTGCAGCCATAGACCTGAGTGACAGTTGGAACTGACTGAATGATCAGTACAGTCACACTGCTGCACAAGATTGGGTGACAGACTTGCCACTCTGTGCATTCTCTCCAAGATGGCTGTACACAAGGTAAGTCATTTATTTTTCTGTAACCTACTGTCATGACTGAGAGCAAGAGGAGGGAGACAGAACAAGGGGATTACATAGAGACTGAACTTCCACTTCAAACCCTGGTTATCCTAGAGGCAGCACTAGCCTTCAATGATCAGCACAGCACTGCCATAGGGCCTTATTCATGTAGGGATAGCGCCAGGTAGTGCCTGTACAGCAGCAGGTAGCACCAGGTAGTGGCAGGTGAACGCCGGAGACGGCACGCAATTACACATTTATGAAGCCGAATCTGGTGAGGGACTAGAACAACGCCATGCAGCGTACGATTCATCATTATCCCAGGCTCAGCGTATAGTGCCGGCGCTCATCCTTGCAGAGCGCCACGTCTTATCTGTCGTTACCTGGTGCCCTGCCATACATTTCAGTGGACGATCCTTAAATCCCTTTCCTGATCCCAATTTTTTTTTTCCAAAAATCCATGTATCCTGGGCAAGAAAATGACATTTTTGAAAACTTTTTGCATTAATAATATTTTTATGCAGAATTGTCCTTACATGTCTGGTTTTAAAGGGTTCATGTTACAATATTATATATACAATATTATAATTCCATATGTTTCCGCTTTGTTACTACTGGATACATGTTCAGAAACAGCCTTTAATCACACAGCCTCTGGCGCTATGGGCTATAACTAAATGATTTTGAACGCCGGCAATGTTTGAGGCTGTTTTTTTGATGAATGTGGTGTGAGTCAGTTGCACTGAGCTGGCACTATCGTTCGGTCCCACACAGCGTAGTACTGCGAATCACATAACCTATTCATCAATGACGGCCAGCGACTGAGGCGCTCTGAAACAATGATCCATGGCCAAGCACAGCGACTACTAGTGGTCGCTCTGAAATCCGCTCTACAGACGCTCATCTGTTGCTACCTGGCATTAGTAATGAATTAGCCTGCCAGTGTATAATAGGTGATATAGGTAGTATGCACTTCTAAAAGGATGCTGGGGAAGCAAAGGATTATGAGCACACTAGGAGAGCACAGAGAAGATGATTAATCAGGACAAGCATGAAAGTCAGGATACATGCAATCCTTACACAGATATTGTGCATGCAGATGTGCTCCTGAACTGAACACAAGCGGCCATCTTGCGTTACACCTGCCTCAGTCCCACAAAATTGCTTCAAAACTCTGTGCAAATATCCCTTATTTCTAGCCATAAGTAGTAAGCCATCAGCTGTAATGATTCATCATTGCTTTCAGCAGCAATTTCCACTGCCTGAATGCTCCGTGGCTGCCACACAATTAAAGCGGAACTTCAGTGAAAACGGACAACCTCCACCCTTCCCTGGTGCTGAGGCAGGACGGGGGTTACAAATAAAAAAACCCATACCTTAGCCAGACGCCTGCACCCTGCTCTGGATCCTGGGTGCCGCCATCTTGGGTGAAAGACACAGAGCCACACCCCCCTGCTCCGTGCGCACCCTCGTCTGCCCATTCAAGTGAACGTGTGGCTGGGAGCAGGTGCGGAGCTGGGGGATGCGGCTTTGCTTCTTTACCTGTGGTGGCCGTAGGAGACCTGAAGGATTGGTGTGGGCATCGGGCTAAGGTATGTTTTTTTTTTGTATCCCCCCCATCCTGCCTCAACACCAGGGTAGGGTGACAAGGCAGGGGGGTCCATTTTCACTGAAGTTCCACTTTCAGATAACATGAAGATACATAGAAACCGCTTCCCACTCACAAAGAATTTCTTCAGCAGCGATTTATTCAGTGTGTGTTTGAAGGTGTCTGTGCAGCATGACACGTGATGCTATGTGTTCCTGAGGCAAATACTGTATATCTGTCAGTTTGCTGTGGACTTCTTCTGACACAGCTCTCTCCTTCTGCTCATGTATAAGCAGGACTGTCAGGTGTGTAGCAAGATGGGTACTTCCATGCAGTTCAGGAGCACAACATCTGCATACTAGCTCACATCTTCATGGAGATAAGCCTTCTCAAATAGCTTATATCACTGATCAGAGGAGAGGAGGAGGGTAGGTCAGCAATTCTGACTGGAGGTATGCTAAGTGAAAAAAGGTAACCCTTGCATTATTTTTCTAATAGCAGCTACTCTGTTTAACCAAAGAGTGATGTTATGGTGTGCTAATTGTACTATATTTAGTTGCTATGTGAAGCTGACTTTTTTTTTACCTTAGAAACATTCCTTGGAATACATATTCAGCTTTTTTGTAGGGATCTAGGGCCTCTGTTTTGGTTTACTGAGGACAGACTGAAGGTTAAAGGATCAAAAAAACAAAGGGGACTTACCAGCCAGCCTGCATGTTGTATCCCATGCAGCCCTGAGGGCTGCAGCCTTCTGGTGTCAGTGCTGTCAGCCTCTACAGTGTGCCAACAGTCCAGCCCAGAGTGTCCCACACCGATTTCAAATCATCCCACAGGATGCTCGGGAGAGGTTATGTCATGTGCTCCTTGCTGCCAATCAACATAGGAACCTGCTCCCATGTCTGGCAGCAGGGACATGTAGTAAGGCCTGCACAGGAAGATGCTGTCAGCGCAAGAGCTGAATGTGGCCCACAAGTCTCTGTAGGATCAAGCCTGCAGGATGGCAGGTATCATTATTACTGGAAAAAAGGGGGGTGTTGGGGGAGAAGAGTGTGTGGGGGTTCCCCCAATGTTTCAGTGGTGGTGTGGTACCTAGGCCGTGTGGCTAGAAGGAAGGGGGGTTTGAGACACTCACACTGCCTCGGGTATTACAATGTCCTTGGGAGGGTGGTGGATCATAGGTACCATTTTTCACTCACTGTTTGATTATGCAAACATTTATTGACATACTTTACACTCAACATATATAGTGACCAAGTAGTGGTAGCACATGCACATTCGAATGAACAAACAATAAACAGAAATGTGTCAGGTTCAAGTCCTTTTTTAGAGGCCACAATCACAGCCTGTTGGCTGATAAGATAAGTAAACAGGGGTTTCCACAGTTTGTAGCAAAGCGGTAACCTTTGTTTGAAGCAGGTGTGGGGCTCTGTCACAGACGCATTTCGCCTTTAAGACTTCTTCTTCCCCGGGTCTTTCTGGCAATCCCACGCCACAAGCATGAGCTATGGCAGCAATCAAGGGTTCAGGCAGCAACCCCTGGATTCTTTCAGCTGCTACAGGCATCACACCAGACCTATCTGAATAGATAGCAGTGGTACGCTTAACCAAAGGGGAGTGGCTGCAGGGATGCTTGCCACTTGCATTCATTCAGCATTCTTTTCCGCTCATTATTATGCATACAATGCAAATTGGAGAAGAGCTTGCACATGCTCCGTCGGACAGAGGAAGAGGAATGCAGATATGGTGAGCTGGGGGGTTTCCCATAGTGGGCAACCTAAATTAGTATGTCCCAGGAGAAAGGTACAAACCCAGCATAGTTCAAATTCTGGGTTTTGTTATACAGGCAAAGCTGCTTATGTAAAATATTTTACAAGAGCTAATGTGTACAGAAACACATCCTTTACCAGTAACTGACTTAAAATAAAGGCACATTTGCTTTTGTTTTTTAGTGTTTAGTGGCATCATTATATTTGTATTTATTTACTTTGAGGATCATATATTTCTGCTTTATGTTGCTTGGTTGTTTTTCCTCACGTAGGTCTAGCATAGCGATCCTCCCTTCTGGCTCCTATATATCCCATTACTTTCCTTGGCTACATTTTCTGCTCTACCTTAAGTCAATAATCTCTGTGTGCTGGACTTATCATTTACTTTGAACCAAGACAACCAGGACAACCTGAAATATCTGTAACAAATTACTGGCCAACAGAAGAGCAGAGTGAGTGCACCTAGCCGCAAGCAGCAGCTTCTTTGTTGACTAAACTTAATTGGAGCCTTTTCTTTTGATTTCACTTCACCTTGTTTCACGAGCGAGATGCCCGGGTGCTGCGGCTGCGGCTGCTTGCAGTTCTCCATGTGGGAACAAATGCAAAAGGCGTATAAATATATGAGTGAGATATTATCAGTGACTCACACTTCCAAGGATCCTGCTGACTGCAACAGGAAACCCAGCAAAATGGATATCAGTCGTCTTGAAGAGCAATACTACGGCATGAAGCAAAAACAAAAGTTACAGACACACATCATCGTGTTTAAAGCAGGTATGTGCGAGTTGAAACTTTCACTTACACTCTACAGAAGGTGTATTAGTGAAATTACAGTATGTGAATTTAGGAGAGTGATCTAAAAAGAAAGAAAAAAACCCAAGCTGGAGTTTTCTAATACTCTCTAAAACTTTTATAAGCAGACTGTGAGCTTGTAATATTACTTAGATTGTTAGTGAATTTTTATGCTTAAAAAGTTGTTTAAAATACATTGTATAAAGGCTCAAATGTAAGAAAGCTTGTACATATGGAACGTTAGAGTGTACAGGGTAAACATTAGGCAAGTTCTGCACTCTGCTATACGCTAGCCAAAGGCAAAAGTTCAGTACCACAGGCATAATGCACCCTCCACTACCCATTGTGTATATTGATTATAACACCTCTCTTTGCAGATCTGTGCCCTACTTATGTGTGTAGTACTTGGGATTCTGACATTTTCAATAATACATCCAGTTAACTGAACACTGCTCAATATATGCCCTTAGAATTAGCAGATGAGTCAGGGCTGTAAGACAGACCCCTCATCCCCCATATTGGGCTCAGTCATGATGAGGGGACACTGCCTGCTTCTATGGAAAAGGCACAGTATGGCACATACTTGTATTTCTTGGCCTCTGTGACTTATTGAGAGAATAAACCATTGTCATTACATCAGATTTCCATTAAAGTGGACCAACACCCAGGGGTGATCGGCCCGGGAATCTATAAGATTCCCGGGCCGATCACCTCCCTCACCGCGGGGCATCCGAGATCGAAAAGGTACGTTTTTTGGGGCTTTTGGGGGGGTTTCACACAGCGGGGCATCCTGATCTCGGATGCCCCGCTGAACTGGACCAACACCCAGGATAGTGAAAATCCTGGGTGTTGGTCCACTTTAAAGACATTTAAAACTATTAAACACATTTAAATGGGCATTCCAGGCAATGGCAAAATTAAGCCAGCAAACAGATCTCATGAAGCCTGTGCCACTCGCCTCTCCTTTATTTCCTGAAGTGTGTTGTTGATACTGTAGCAGGTCCCTCCTTTCTATTTCATTCCTCTATGACTCTAAAACTTTTCACACAGTCGCCCCAGTACCGCAGCATTACCAGGGTAAGCGAACCCAGTAAGCTACAGTGACATGGGGACAGGCATTTGTTACATAGTGAAAGGTGGACCTGTAAAAAAATGGGGGGTGATGATGCAATCACTGGTTGTTAAATGTGGATTGCCAGCCTCCAATGGTTAAAACATCCTGTTTATTGTAACATCTTAAAAGCCCTGCATGTACAATTGTCCCATCAGGAATGAAGGCACACTTGGTGCCGCTTCAGTTTTGGGGTTGTTACCCCTTAATCATGTTTTTTTTTTTTTTTTAATCATAGTTTTTATTCGAATATAAGCTGGGAAAAACAGCGTAATCTTACAGTCAGAGCATTTTCCAAACCGTGCATGAGGCCATAAAGAAACTCCATTAATTAACAATCTTCCAAAGAATATGACCATTACAAGCTAAATACTGACAAACAAAAAGAAAAATTATTCAAAAAACGATAAAGAGAACATTTCTCAAGCTTCATCAAAAGAAGAGCTTTAGAACAAGGGTGTAGGAGAGATGCGCGGAATGGAGGGAAAGAAGGGGAGAAAGAGAGAGGGAGGGTAAAAGGTGGGTTCCAGGCCTCCGTTCTTTTCTCGGGGAGAGATAAGACAGGGTTCTAAATTGTAAGGAGAACACAGTTGAGACCTCCTGGGTGAAAATGAGAAATCCAGCCTTCCGAGGTGGATACGAAGGGGGATAAATCCCCCTTTATCATGGCCGCCATCTTCTCGAACATCATAACTTCGTTAACCCGGGTGATAAGGCTTCCCCTGGGAATGGCTGGTTTCTTCCACGACTGGGCTATAATCAACTTGGCTGCCGTGTTAATGTGTCTTATGAGGTCAAACTGAGTACTCGTGCAGTCTGGGGGTTTCAAGTTAAGGAGGGACAACTGAGGAGATAGAATAAGTTTCAGCCCAGAGGCCCTACTGATGATATAGAGGACTCTGATCCAAAATTGTTTTACTATCCTACAATCCCACCAAGTGTGCAGATAAGTACCGGGGAGCCCGCAACCTCTGAAGCAATCCCGCGAATATGAGGGGCAGAATTTGTGGATTCTTTGCGGAACAAGGTACCACCGTAGGAGAACCTTGGTGTTCACCTCCTGAGCACCAGCATTCAGGTAGCCTGAGAAGGTGTGCCTCCATACCGCCCTCCATTCCCCATCCGATAAGGTCAAATTCAGGTCATCACTCCAGTAAGCCGTATGTTTCAGCGGTATCACCTCCTCCGGTTCAGATAGTAATTTATAGGCTGACGCGATCACCCCTTTACCCCTTAATCATGTTATGGTCATAATGTAATCACTGGTCCTGCCACTCAAACCGCGGCAAAAAAAAACAAAAGATACTGCCCATGGGGTGAGTGATGTGGGGGGATAGAAGTCAAATGCTCTGCTTTAACTTCACCACTGCATAGAGGTAGTATACATATAAATACATCAATTAATACTCACTTATTACAGTGCATAGCCCAAACAGCTCCCTGCTTGGTTTTACCATTTTTCTTGGCCTTCCTGATCAGATGGTAACCTACAGTGCAATCTCTAGCATAGATAAAGAATGTGGAAAATACATCTGTTCCCAAACTCCAGCCATCCTCATTCAATAAAAATAAAGTACCGTAAATGTAGTGTGAATGCAATCACGAAATCATTCATGAAAGCAATACATCACACATTTAATGAATGCTGTCGAAAAAACCCATGGCAGGGTCCTCTACCCTAATGTACTCCTGTATCAATGTGTTTTTGTTGTTTTTTTGTCACTTCTGACCCATTATATTGTATGTTACTTTGGTCTGTCTTGTAATTTTTAACCTTGTTCTGTATTAAACAATAATAATAAAACAGGTCTGTTCTTAGATGCCCCACTAATAGTGTGCAATCCAGAGGAGTAGTTAGGCTTTCTGGAACCCGGGGCAAAGATTCGAAATAGTGCCCATCAGCTGTTCTCAGGCCCCTCTTTGGCTCCCCTCTGACCTGCTGCACCCGGGGCAGGTGCCCCCCTGCTCCCCCCTAGCTACACCCCTGGTGCAATCTACTACCCCTGAACGGATCTTTGAATGTCTTTTAGTTTTAAAAGTATTTTGAGATGTTCCAACACTGAAAGAAAAACTCTGCATATGCAATAAAACCATTTCTATGTGTGCAAGACTGTCAATTACTATGTCACATTCAAGGGCGGTTCTGATTGAGGTGCTGGGGTGAGGTACAGATAGGAGTAGACAGAAATGACAAACAGGCTTATGCATGTTCTAGAATGAAGAGATAAGTGGTAGATGTAGGAGCTGGATAATGTAGTATTAATGTTGATACTGGATTGTTGTGTAGGATGGATGGAGGTGAATGAACAATAAAATCGATTTAATGACAGCTGACTTTTATTTACCAGTGATATGTGGTATGAAGAAAAAGGGCCCTATGATGCTGGCTGCCTTTGCTAAACTCCAGTCCTAACCGGTTTACTGACCCACTGACCTATAGCGTGAAGTCTGTAAAATCTTAAAAAAAGTCTTTGTGCCGATTTACATCCGCTCAATAAGTAGATAAACAAATGGAGCCGCATAGCATTGTAATATAAACTTCCACCTAAATCCGAGATACACTGACCAATCTTATTTGGCATCTAAAAGAGCTCTGTTCCTAAAACTCCCTTGTCACTATTTCACTTGTCTACTTACAGTACACCAGCACTCAGTCCTGGGGGATGGATGTTGTGTGAAGTGACTCCAGTTCCCCAGAAAAGAGAGGTGGCCGAGTGCTGGCTGAGCTAAGTTGTGAAGGGGTATTAATGAAGCAGCGGATGTGTATTTGTGATTGGTCAAAGGAAGTTTGGTGGGTGTGGCAGCTTTAAGCAAACTCGGACTGGCCCACAGGGTTACAAGGAAAAATCTGGTGGGTCCCTGCTCCCAGAGGACCTTCACCACCAAACCTGAACTACCTATTGCTTATTTGTGGCATCCCAGGTGCAGAGAGACAATAGAGTCTGGCATAATGTTTTCTGTGCATGGACTCTGAAGCCGGTAATACTTGCATCTTAATGTGGGATGGGTCCCCAGAGTCCCTTCTACTGATGGTCCCCAGACAAACTAGTATACTGTTAGGTAAAGGGTCCAAGTCTCCTTGTTGAATTTTTTTTCTTATATCTTTGGATGTTAAGTTATTTGTTGCCAGGTAGAAAAATCATGTCACCCAATTTGCTAGTTGTTATGTAATTATATGATATGAACTCAATCTTACATCTTTAATCTAACCCCCAGGTATATTTACACTTCTCTTCTACCCATAGAGTATAGATTATTAATTAATGTGTGTAATAATGTGTGTAATAAAATAAGAAAAAAAATTAATGCTTCAAGCTGGGGTCGAAGATTGCTGTTCACCTATATATTTTACTGATATATCTTGAAAATTAATGTGAAAGGTGCATTTGGAATAGCTGGACACCTAATTTGCATTCTAAAAAGAATTGGGAGTAAGATCCTCTCCCATGTGACCAACTACACCACAGGAGGGCAGGCGTATGGAGGGGTTTTCTTGGGGAAAGCCCCTCCATACCCCTACCCTCTAGTGATGATTTATGTAGTATAAAAGCATTCTCCCTCAGCTTAACTGTCACTATTCTTGGCTGGCAGTTCCCTCACTCCATTTGCTGGCAGGGTGTCTAAAAGGCATCTGCCTCCTTCATTTTAATAGACTCAGTACTGGACAGAGGACAAGGAAAGGTAAGTATTGGGTAGTTATTAATAATAAACCTTTTGTTGTGGTGTCGTTTTTTATTTTATTTTCTTACTATTTTTGAACTGGTAAGGGTTCCATAACAAGTTCAAAGAGCACATCCCAGCAGGTGGCTTGCTGCTCCCCCACCACATTATCCGCACCCCCACGGCACCCCTGGATAAGAACTGGATGGACCTATGTCTGGTGCCTGGGGTAGTTGACTTTGGGGGGTGCACATATATAATAATTTCTTATTTCGAGAAAAAAACTCACCTGTCATTTATTTCATTGAAAAAAATATTTTTCTAAAAATAAATGAAAGTGGGATCCTCCACCACATGACACTACACCACGGGAGAGGAGCATGGAGGGGGTTTTCTTAGGGAAAGCCCCTGCATCCAGGGAGACATAAAAGCTGGAATACTAATTTGTAAAAAAAAATGTGCCTGTAATTTTTTTCTTCCAATCCATTCCAGGCCGTCTCTTAATCATTACACCTGGATAATTCCTGCCCGAAGATGCAAGATCGAAAGGTGTGACTTCTCCCGGCCCCCATAAGTAGCAGCTGCCTCTAATCAAAGACCAGTTCATTTCTTGCAGTTGGAAGTACTGTGAAGATGGCTTGATTTCTCTCTCAAGGATTAAGTATTTGGCAGCAAGCGGGGAATATAACCTGTCTGCTTCCTGCACGACCTTATTCCCACAGATTCCTCTGACCCAACTCTATGCCTCCCCAGGTTTGGTGCTGTTTAAATTGGGGTCCGTGAAGGTAAGGTGAAGTGCTTTTCTGAGTGTTAAACCCTCAGAGCTGCAGGCTTCATTAACAAGCAAGTCAGCTGCAGGTTTTTGTCTGTTGAGCCTGCTTGGGGGGACCAAGGGATTTTCCCTTTCTTATTGCTCTTTCCCATGTGTTTAAGCTGAGGTTGTTGGCCAGAAAAAATGGGCTGCTCTGAGCCACTGCACGGCCACCCTCAAGTGGACCTAAACCTTTTGCAGGTAATTTTGTTTGTTTTTTAATACTGTTTTTTATTGTTTTTGTTTAAATCTATACTATTATAGATTGGGAAAGGGCAAATATAACATTACTATATAATTTATATATATGGTGGTACCCCCCAGAGGACTCGCAGTACTCTTGTGACTGTCAAGAACCTATATATACTTGGTTAGAACCCCAGTCTCATAGACTAGTATTATTAAATTCACCATGGCGGAGGCATCTGGGGTAGCAGATCTGGTCTTAACAGATTTACCCCATGTCCAGTATGTATGCAGTGGCACTGGACAAGGATAGCACGGTGCGCAGGGATTATGCTACGGTGGTAGTGGATAGGAAGACAGTTGTCTCTTCCCTGAGGGGGCTCTGATCCCTATTGCTGGTGCTCTCTGAGACTTAAAAAACACATTGCAGCCTTAATGCGGACCTAAACCTTTAGTGTGGCTGCTAAGAAGGTTTATATATAAAAAAAAATTTAAAAATCCTCTGAGTGTATTGAAGAGGATATTGTGGCTGCTATAGTCTCTTCTGAATCTTTAAACTTTGTCGGCAGCCCTCAAGTGGTCCATGGAGTACTGGCTACTAAAAGGGTTTTAAAGAAAATAATTTTTTCTCTGTGTTGAAGAGGATATTGTGGCTGCCATGGTCTCCTTTGAGTCTTTAAACTCTGTCGGCACCCCTCAAGTGGTCCTAAACCTATAGAGTGTCATAATGGAGTATTGGCTACTAAAGAGGTTTTAAAGAAAAGATTTTTTCCTCTGAGTGGAAGAGGATATTGTGGCTGTCATAGTCTCCTTCTGAGTCTTTAAAATCTGTCAGCAGCCCTCAAGTGGTCCTAAACCTATATAGTGTCATAATGGAGTATTAGCTAATAAAAAGGTTTTAAAGAAAATAATTTTTCCTGAGTTGAAGAGGATATTGTGGCTGCCATAGTCTCCTTCTGAGTCTTTAAGCTCTGTCGGCAGCCCTCAAATGGTCCTAAACCTATAGAGTCATTATGATGTATTGGCTACTAAAGAGGTAATGGAAAAGAAAAATTTTTTCCTGAGGAAGGTTCTGGAGGATGTTTCGGGGCATACGCTTTATTATAATCTGATCAATAGGGAATGGCAGAAGTCAGGTCGTCTTCCGACCATTCCTAAAGTACTAGATACTATCCCCTCGATTCAAAGAGCAAAAGTTAATTGATTTCGGATCGAGAATCGTAAGTTTGGGTGGGTGTTTGTCATTTTTTCCAGTTTTTTTTGGCCATTTCCGACTCGCACGAGCCTACGTACGATTTCGTATATGCTCTTACGATCATCGGAAGTTCGTTCCTAAATTGTAGGATCAAAACGTAAAACTTAGGATCAAAACGTAAAACTTAGGATCAAAACGTAAAACTTAGGATAATCGGATGTGTTTACGTGTAATTCAGAGAGCAGTTTTCCAACCTCTATATACGTTTTAAAAGAAAGCCACTTCCGACACCTTTTAGCAGTCGGATTGCTGTTCTTGAACAGGTTTTTTGGCTATGTGGAGGAGTCTGCGCGTCTTGAGCTCCAATGAACTGCATGTATCAGCATGGCCGAGGCCATAAATTGTATGGCAATGCATACCTGATTCAATACAGTTCATGTATGCCTTATAAAAGCATTTTAATGTGGACCTTAATTAGTCCTTTGCATGTAAACCTTTATTTTTTTTGAAATTCTTTATTTATTTTCAAAATTATCACAAGACATTACAAAAGCGAAGGAGTAGGTAAAAAAGTGAATAATTGTTGCTTAACAGAGCCAGTCAGCGTATGTACAGTCAAATAAGCAGCTTACATATCAGGTTAAGATTCGCTAAGAAATACTATTGTGGAATAAAGATAGAATGCAACATAACCCATCTGTACCCGACCATCCACCCGGGCCGACGGCAGCCCCCCCCGGGGACCAAATAAACAGCACCCGCGGTGGGCCCCGCCAACACAGGGGGAAGTCACAACAAATCAAAGCTAATTGTACTGCTCTGACACAGGCCTACTCAGCATAACATGAACCTTATAGGAGAGGAAACAAAAAAAAGAAGAAAAGAAGATGATGAAAGGAGTAGAGGGAGGAAGAGAGGAGGGGGAGGGTCGCGGGAAGGGAGGGGAGGGAGTGTTAAGAGTGTAAACCCAGTAGGATGCAGTGCGAAGCGCCATCTAGAGTCCCCCAGCCCGCACCTCACGTCGTATAGAGGCCAGAGGTGGCTTGAGGTAAGTAATAATATAGCCAGCGAGACTAAGAGCCTGCCAGGGAGCCGACTACTGTGAGCTGTTTGTATCTGTCTGTATCCTTAAAAAGGAACCACGGCGTCCAGGTCCGCAAGAATTGTTGCGTATCCTCATGGATAGAGGCGGTGAGCTCTTCCATTTCCATTACACGGTTAATTTCCCCCACCCAGTCCGTCACCGATGGGATCACTTCCGATCTCCATAGTCTCGGGATGACGGCTTTTGCTGCGTTAATAAGATGCCTCAGGAGTGATCTCCTGTAAGTCTTCAGAGGGACATCCGCCAAGTGCAGGAGGAGCAGGGAGGGGTCTCGGGGCACCGGGCGACCCACAATCTCCTCAGCGATTCCGGATACAGCCTGCCAGAAGGGTACTATCTTAGAGCACTCCCAGAACACATGGAAAAAGCTCCCGGTCGCCCTCCGACACCTCCAGCACTCAGCAGGGACCGCCGGATTTATCCTATGCAATCTTTGCGGAGTAAAATACCATCTTGTAAGACATTTATAATTTGTTTCCTGCGTCTTGGAGGATATAGAGGTTATATGAGTCGCTAGAAATATATATCTCCACTGGTCCTCCGTTAGCTGCCTGTTCAGGTCCCTCTCCCAGTCCGCACAAAAGCGGGGAGTCTCTTTGTCCTCCGAGCTCCCCAGCAGGGCATATAATTGAGATATCAGTTTTAAAGGAGGGTCTCTCGCAGTAGCCAGCTGTTCAAAGGGGGTAAGGGTCCTGGCCAATGCCTGTTTGGGTCCCAGAGTCCGGAGGAAACTCCGGAAGGTAAATAAAAGCCACTGGTCGAACAAATGCGAGTCCCATCTCCCCCTGAGATCCTCCAACCGCGTCCATCCAGAGGGCGATATGAGGTCCCGTCCTCTCGGGATACCCTTCTCATCAAAGGTCTCCCTGAGCCGCGGGAGAATGCCTATTGGGAGGGACGGGTTGCGCACCAGCGGGACAAGGGGGGTCGGCCAAGGTGATATTTCCGCCCTACCTCTGACCCCGTCTAGAACCCCAAGGGAAGTTGCTATGAGCGGGTGTTCTTTACCGAGGGTCTTCCCTTTTTCGGCCACCCAAGCCGCATCTCTCAACGGGGTTTGCAGCCAGGTCGCTTCCAGGCCCACCCACTTCTTCCTCGTTCCCTGATGATGCCAGTCTAGAATGCGTTGGAGGTGGATCGCGCGCCAGTATTGTAACAGGTCAGGGCAAGCTAATCCCCCCGCTTGTCTAGGTTTAAAGAGAATTCGCAATTTATCTCTTGGTTTCCGTCCTTGCCAGATAAATTTAATGAAGACCGAGTTCAGGGATTTGAAGTATGCCCTGGGGATATGTATAGGGAGGGTCTGGAGCAAATAAAGGATCTTAGGCAAGATTGTCATTTTAATAATGCTTATTCTGCCCAGCCACGAGAAGGTGGGGAGGTCCCAGTTCGCTAAGTCCGTCTTGATCCTGGAAAGGAGAGGGGGAAAGTTCGCCGCGTATATCCCATCAACTGTTTTTGTTATTTTGGTACCTAAATATGTAATGGCCGAGGGAGGCCAACGAAATGGGAATGAGGTTCTGAGGAGAGCCTCCATCTCTCCGGGGAGATTCACCCCCAGGGCCTCCGACTTGTCATAATTTATTTTCAAGAAGGAGAGTCTACCAAACCTCTCGAACTCCTTCATCAACACTGGGACACCCACTGTCGGGTTTGTGAGGAAAAAGAGCAGATCGTCAGCGTAGGCTGAGATCTTATGCGTGACTGAACCGACTGTAATCCCTCGGATATCCCCCTGTCCCCTGATTCTGCACAAGAATGGCTCCATAACTAACGCAAAAATCAAAGGGGAGAGGGGGCACCCCTGCCTGGTACCATTCCTAATGTCAACTCGGCCCGATAAGGCGCCATTGACCTTGATTCTTGCCGAGGGGTCCGAATAGAGGGCCATAATCAACTGCATTGCCTTGGGCCCCAACCCAATATGTTCTAGAACCGCCCTGATAAATTGCCAATTCACCCGGTCAAAGGCCTTCTCGGCGTCAGTGGACAGCAAGACCACCGGCTCTCCGGTTTGTCTGACCATATGAAGAAGATTCAGTAGCCTGGTCGTGTTGTCGCGGGCTTCCCGCCCGGGAATAAAGCCGGACTGATCACCGTCCACCAACCCCGGGAGCAGCCCCGACATCCTATTCGCCAGAACCTTTGCAAAAAGTTTAAGGTCCACATTCAATAATGAAATGGGCCTATAACTGCCCCAGGCCAGTGGATCTTTCCCAGGTTTCTGTATTATGGTGACATAGGCAGTTAATGCTTCACCCGGGATGGTTGCTTGGATAGGGGACGCCAGGAGCGAATTAAAGGCAGAAAGAAAGTGCGGGCCAAGAAGAGGGAAAAATTGCTTATAATAACTACCAGGGAACCCATCAGGTCCTGGCGATTTTCCATTCGGGGTGCTTTCAACAGCCACTTTGAGTTCTGCCATAGAGATTGGGTTTTCAAGTGCCTCCCTCTCCTCTCTACGCAGGACCGGCATTCCGGACTCCTCTATGTATTTCTTCACTTGCTCCAGACACCCCCGACTCGGTTCTGTCCCTACGGGGCGGATATTGTATAGATTTTGATAAAAGGACTGGAAGGTCTTTGCAATATCTGGGGTGTTATGAAGTTTGGTCTGACGCTCGTCAATAATAGCTTCAATATAGTTCAGTGATTGTTGCTTTCTGAGAGCTCTCGCCAAAAGTGCACTGCTTTTGTTCCCCCACTCGAAGTACATTCTCCTACATCTTTTTATAATATAAGCGGCTCTAGAGGACAGGAGAGAGTTCAGGGCCGACCTGGCCTCGGAGAGCTCCAGGAGATTGCTTTTGGCTAGTGAGGCTTTATGCGATCTCTCCAGCTCCTGAACCCTCTCCAATCGCCTCCGCAGCTCCTGCTCCCCGTTCCTCTTCATCTGAGTGGCGTGTTTGATAAGAACACCCCGGATGACCGCTTTATGAGCCTGCCAATTATTAAATGGGGAAGTATCTTTGCTTTTGTTAAGTTCAAAGTATTCTTTAATGGTATTCTGAAGTTCAAGAACCAACGGCTCATGCTGTAGGAGGGACTCATTCAATCTCCACGTCCATTCCCCCCTAGAGCCCCCGGTAAGATTGAGAGACAAAGCCACAGGGGCATGATCTGATATAATTGTGGGTTCTATTTTGGCATCTGTTGCATGTGGTAACAGGCAGTGAGATACTAGAACGTAGTCGATTCTGGAATACGAGGCATGGACCGCAGAGTAAAAGGAGTAGTCTTTAGTAGTGGGGTGGCTGATTCGCCAAGGATCACAAAGCTGGGCCTTCTGGAGGATTCTCTTTATCTTCCTCAGAGCCGCATATGCCAGAGCCGATCGCCCTGTGGACGAATCCAGTAACGGATCCAATGCTACGTTCAGGTCTCCTCCTAATATAATGGGCCCATCCTGTACCGCCATGAGCTTGTCTACAAAAGTTTCTAGAAAGGCTACCTGACCATAGTTAGGGGCATAGGCTACTGCCAGCGTATACTTTTTGTTAAACAGTGAGCCCTTGAGGATCAAGTATCTACCTTGCCCATCCGTAATTTTGTCTGTGACCCGAAAAGGAGTGTTCTTAGCAATCAAGATCGCCACCCCCCGCGCCTTAACATCTGGTGCGTTACTTGTATAGGACTGGGAGAAGGACCTGGAGGACAGCCTAGGGGCTCCATCCCCCCTAAAATGCGTCTCCTGTATGAAGGCGAAATTTGCTTTATGTCTGGACAGTTCCTGTGCTAGTTTGGATCTCTTAATAGGGGTGTTCAGTCCTCTAGCATTCAACGAGATCACCCTGAGCTTTTTGGTAAAAGGAGGGCTCTGTACACCATTAGAGTCAGAACCCCTCATGTTATGGCAGTGCCCGGTCACCGCCATCAATCCCGGGTCCACTATCAGGTTGGTTTGCGGAAGCGGGGGGAGGTAACAGGGAAGAGGGAAGGGGAGGTCAGTGGTGGCAAGGAAAGGAGGACAGGGAAGGGGTAGAAAGGGGAAGAAAGGAAGAAAGAAGTTGTAAAGAAGTGTTTGGGAAACTTCCCAAACCTAGAGACACAGCTCAGATCACAAAAAAAAAACAAAAAAACAAAACCTTAAACTTTGAACAGTGTCGAACTACGAGGTTCCAGGGAGATCCCCAGGTCCCGAGGGACGGGTGGGGGGCAACCCGGAAGCCCGGTGTGTCCAGGGATGGATGTAGCTCCACCCGCGGACTATCCGAGGACCGGCGACAAACCCAGACCCCCCCCGAAAAGGAAGGAGGAGTACTGGGCCCGCCACGCCCTTCCCGGTGGGGACCGAGAGGCCAGTCGCCGTTCACAGGTGCGGACTACGAGTTACGGTCTACTCACACCTGACAATTGCCGACAACTGCCCGCTCCCGGCCGCCACCATAAGATAATCAGGTTATAACAATGCATCTTAAAACCCTAAAAAAAGCCTTTTAAACTTAAAATCGAGTTTCTGGGTCCTGAATCCTTATCTATCGGCTAAGAGGGGAAGGTGGCCCTCCCGCGGGCCAAAGGGCAGCCAGAGCCTATCCCACCGATCATCCCTCCCACACGTGCGCAGAGTCATCCCCCGATCCCCAGATCCAGGGAGGGAGGTCACAGCACAGGCGCCCAACATCGCTGAATCGCCCCCCCCCCCAGGAGCCGCAGACCAGGGAGCAGCCCCGCCCACGCAACCACAGCGCCAAATTCGCTGCGGGGATTAACACCCCTCATAATCAACGTAATAAAACAAAACAGAGCAGAAGAGCTATGAACATTATCTGATAACTTGCATAGATGGGCATACGACCTGTAGGGAGCAGACTAAGCGCCCCATGCAGGAAGGAGACCGAGGAAGTCCGTCAATTAGATCAATGTCCCTTACATCACAGTGGAAACAGATGCCCCGGTTGCGCTAGCTAAGATCACGCGTCAGGAGGCTGGGGAGCTCTTCTGTCTCTGGCCCGTGAGGGATAGGGGTCTGATGTGATGCCCAGCCAATCCGGGATCTGAACTGGCCGAAGACCAAACTGCTTAAAGAAGACCGGTAAGTCCTCATGCTTGCGGAGTGTGAAGGTTTTGCCTCCTTTCGAGGCAACCAGTGAGAAGGGGTAGCCCCAACGGTAGGCCACATTATTCTGTTTAAGCGTGTCCAGCAGTGGGCGCATGATTCTTCTTCTCGCCAGGGTGGATCTTGAGAGGTCAGAATAGAAGTGCAGGTCTGCCCCATCAAAGTCCAGGGAACCCTTCCTTCTGGCTGCGGCCATGATCGCCTCCTTTTCCTGAAAGAAATGAATTCTACAAATGACATCCCTTGGAGGGTCCCCCTGCCGCGGAGGAGGAGCGATGGCCCTATGCGCCCGATCTATCTCGATTTTAGATTCACCGTCCGCTTGTTCCCCAAGTAGCGCAGAGAAAATGCCCTGTAACGTGGGAATTAGATCTTCTGCTCGCGTGGCTTCGGGGAGACCTCTGATGCGGATGTTATTCCGTCTGTTACGGTTTTCTAAATCTTCAAGATGTAGGGTAAGATTGGTGTTTGCCACTTCCTGCGCCTGCAAGCGAAGCGTCAGCTGCTGTATAGTTGACCTGTCCTCCTCTTGATTTCGCTCCACCCCATCCAGCCTAGAGTCCAGTTGTCGCAGATCTCCCCTCAGAAGGCCAACTTCTTCGGATAGTTTCTCGCTAATTGAACGTGTGATCGTCGACAGGTCTTCTTTAGTAGGCATGGATCGCAAATGGGACCATATTTCCGATAGCGTGCGGTCCATCGGTGATGACCTCGATGCGTCCGCGCTCCCTGGAACAGGGTCTTCCCCCGTGTCTCCTCGGGGTGAATTCCCGGACGAGGCGGGGCCCCGGACGCCCTCCTTCGGCTTTGAGATGTAACGGTTCAGGTCTCTCTGATTAGCCGCCAGCGATCCCCCAGCCCGTGTCTTGGAATCTTTGTTTTTGTTGCCCCCTCCCATTGCACTCGGGGTCTGGTTCTCTGCTCAGCTTCTATAACAGATTTGGTATAGCGCGCAGGAGAGGTCAGGGCCGAGCTATGACGAATCTGTGCCCAGGTTAGGACAACCGTGCACAGGAAGGGCCGGTATTCTTTAGAGGGAAGAGGATATAACCACTCTAGAGAGGTAAAGAGGAGGTTCTAGAGGCAGGGTCACTCTGCAGTGCTGGTATTGACACACCCGGGTGTAGCAAGATGGCGGCCGCTCCTTTGATCCAGAGCCCTGCACTCCCAGCCCCCTCTGTAACAATGGGGCGAGGGGAAGGAAGATCAGTGACAGGGGGGGAGTCTCCTCTCAGCTCTCACAGATCCCCACAGGCCCCTGCAGCAGTGAGAACCGCAATGTGGGTGTAGCAAGATGGCGGCCGTCTCCTCTCAGCTCTCACAGTACCCCCAAGCCCCTGCAGCAGTGAGAACTGCAATGTGGGTGTAGCAAGATGGCGGCCGTTTCTCTAATTCGGCTCCCGATGTTCCCAGAGGAGGAAGACCAGCGACGGGGGGGGATCTCCTGAGTGGGCACCCGCCTCACCGAGCCCAGCGCCTGCCCCGCAGCTCACCTCAGACCTCGGCTGCAGTCAGACCCGCAATGCGGGTGTACCAAGATGGCGGCCGCTCCTCCGGTCACAGCACCGCAGATTCCCCTCACTGTCTGCAGCTCCCGGAGCGAGGGGGGAGGGCGGCCGCCGGTAAAGAGGGTCCCAGGAGAAGAAGGGGTCCAGGTCCAGGAGCTCCACGTCTCCTCCGCCGCCCGCCACTGATCCAGACAGGGGAGGGCAGCAAGATGGCGGCCGCACCTCCACCACACAGTGTCCGCAGCTCCTGAATCCGCCGACTCTCCACTCCACCTCTCCCTCCAGGTAGGTCTCGCCTATGCAGGGGGTTCCCTCCAGCTTCCCCGCACACTTGTAGGATCCAGGGGAAGAAATCTTCAGGTAGAAAGTGCTAATACTTGCTGATAAGGCCGGGAGCTGGCAGCGTCCACGTCCTTACGGCTCCATGGCAAGCTCCGCCCCCCGTAAACCTTTATTTTGCAATACATCCATATATTTGCGTTATTTAAAGAAACTTATGTCCTTTGTTATTTTTAAATTGATGTACTAGAATAATATTTTTAATTTTAATTTATTGGTGTAGTTGTTTACCTTTGCTTTGTTGAATTATTTTAGCTCATCTTTGGTCAGATGCATCACACTTACTGAGGAGAGGAGAGCGGGATAAAGTGCAGGATGTGGGTTACTGCTGTATTTTGCACAGACACAGCAGAGCTGGGGGCACGGAAAGGTCAGAACTCAAAGAATGCAGAGCAACACAGTCACAAGGCCCTTTCTGTTTGCAGGCTGCCCGATAATACCTGACCCGCCATCTTGGCTGTTTCTAGGCTCATAACATGCAGAAGTTGCTGGGTGTTTTTAAATTTTTGAGAGCAATCTGTATGTAGAGGGTGTGGGTAACCACACAAAAAATTTGAAGTTGTACCATTTGAAGCCAAAATATTAAAATTAAATCCACAAGTAAAAAATGCAAGTTAACTAAAAATTAAACAAAGTAAGATTTACTTATGCAAATGCATTCATTAATGGTTGGTTACTACAAAATGAATGAAATTAAGAATAAAAAAAAAAAAGATTTAGAATGCACTTTAATGAGGTAAGTTTGTAGTGCGCAGGCGCAAGATCAGAAGGATTTACGTCCAGACAAAAAAGGAAAAAGGGCAAAACCAATGTTGCAACCTGAGAAATGAAACGGAAAATTCAGGATGGAAACTGACATAGGTCTGATTCGCGAACTGCCATACGAACGGACGTACATTTTAGGATAGAAACGTATTTGCTTATAGAATCACTCGCAAGTTCATACGAACGCACGAGCGTTCGGGAAAAATAGGATGATCGGCACCAAAATCAAAGCTGTAACATGTTTCTTTGAATCGACCCCTATGTATCCTTTTCCTCCAGATCAGATTGAATAATGGTCTCACCCTCCTGTGGTGGACGCTCGGGGGACTTTGTGAGCAGGAGGTTGTTAAAACAACTGGACTCTAAGACTTGTATGGCTTGTTCACGGAAGCCATGCTCCCAGTTGATCAAAGCCAGTTGGCTCTAACAGGTATGTGATCCAGGCTATGGAGGTTTGGTCTGGTTGTGGACCAGAGGCCTAGCTCTGGTGGTCGCCTTAAAGCATGCTTTATGGCTTAAGCAATGGCCAGCTGACATAGCCTCTAAAAAAGAATATGACGGGACTCCCCTTTTAAGGTGGGGCATCTGTTTGGGGAGTGCTTGGTTGACTTGGTAAAGCATGCTACTAGTAGTCATTTAATCTGCCACAGAAGCCGAAGTCTAATACTGCTTCCGCAGGGCCTCTAATACTCCGAGGTTCCGGCTAGAGGTTCGGTCTCTTCGGGATACCGAAGAGAATTATTTTGGAATAAGACAAAGTTCCAGACTAAGGCAACAGGTGTCTGGCAAAATAAAGCCAGACGAAACAAAGGAGGGGTGGCAGGCTCTCAGACCAAACTAACCTGGGAGGTGCACGTTAGCAGGGCAATTAGGATACAAAAGTCTTAAAGGAGCCACAGCACTCAAACCAGTTAGCTTGCTGACCAACCTACAATCTGTCTCTAAACTTGGTTAAAAACAGAGGGCTCGGTCACACACATCTGCAGAAGTATGCTTAAGCTGCACCACCAGCGCCAAGGTGCCCCTGTGAGGTGCAGTCCTAACTCTAACCTCTGAGACCCCCATTTGGGACATACAATGCAATAGATAAATTGGGAGCAGGCTTACCTGAAGTTGCCCAAAACCTCAAGTGTAAGCCATGGGGTAGAAGGGTCAAAGACCTTGCAATACAGCCTAGACCCCACACAACATGTGCTTGCACAAATTCAAAAGAAACAAAGGAGGGGTGGCAGCCGCTTAGACCATTTTATAACTAACCTGGGAGGTGCACGTTAGCAGGGCAATTAGGATACAAAAGTCTTAAAGGAGCCACAGCACTCAAACCAGTTAGCATGCTGACCAACCTACAATCTGTCTCTAAACTTGGATAAAAACAGAGGACTCGGTCACCCACATCTGCAGAAGTATGCTTAAGCTGCACCACCAGCGCCAAGGTGCCCCTGTGAGGTGCAGTCCTAACTAATCTCTGAGAGCCCCATTTGGGACATACAATGCAATAAAGCCAGACCCCCTTCGAAGCCGGCTCAGGCATGAAGGGATGCCCCCGCCCTTGAGGTGTGGGGGGAAAGCTTCTGCATTTGGCTCATATTTGCAGGCTTCATGTAACAGATATTTGGATACAGGAAGTTGTATCCTCAGGTTACAAAATCAAATTAGGAACCAGACCCCATCAGAGATCTCTGGTCAGGGGTATCCCGAATTCAGCAGAAAGCAGAAGCATTGAGATCTGCCGTATCTCACCTTTTTAGAGATTGGAGTTTTTATAACCACAGTGTATATATAAGGATGCATACCTACATTGTAGTAGGTGGCCTACTTCTTCAGTTTGTGGCGCTACCCTTCGGTCTATCATCAGCACCAAGGGTGTTTACCAAGATGTTGGCAGGTCTCATGTTTTTCTCTAAGAAGTCATGGATACATGTAATTCCTTACTGAGTCTATTGGTTGATATGGGCCCCATCATGTCCAGGGCCCAGAAGGATATCTTTTCATAGCTTCAGGAGTTATTCTTTTCTGGGAATGTCATGACACATCTCAGGCAAAAGTGCTTTTCCAACACAAAAGTGACTCTTACTTCAGGCCAGGATACAGGGTCTCTTGTCTTGCCCTCACCCGACAATTCATCAAGAAATTTGTCTGTGGGGCCTGATGGTATATTGCTTCAGTCAGTATCTTTTGCACTGTTTTCACAAGACCCCTGCAGATGGAATTGCTCACAATCTGGGATCGAGACCCACACACTGGATCACTCTTTTTATATGACATCGTCAGCAAGGCAGTCTCTAGCCTGGTCCTCTGCCTCTTCAGATCCGCAAATCCTTTCTTCCAGTACAGTGGAAGATCATCACCATGGATGCCAGTCTATTTGGTTGGGGGAATGTCATGGAGTCACAAACGATCCAAGGACAATGGAGTCCGAAGGAGACCAGAATTTCCATATAGATCCTGAAATTGAGAGCTATTCTATTGTATTCAGACATTGCACATACCATCTCAAGGGGCATCCCATCCCAATTCAAACATACAATCGGACGGCGGTGGTATATATCAACCACCATGAGGTCATCAGAAGCAGTGAAGCCCTGATGGAAGTGAGCTGTGTTTTTACTTTGGGCCGAGAAACTGGTTCCATGTCTTTTGGTGGTACACACACCTGGAGTGGACAACTTGTAGGCCGATCATCTCAGCAGAACGGTCCTGCATCAGAGGGAATGGTCTCTTATCCAGAGGGTTTTTTAATCCCTATGCATGTGCTGGGGGATCCCAGACGTAGATCTCTTGCATCACGGCTCAGTCGGAAGGTCCGAAGTTTGTCTCAGCCCAGGGATCCTCTAACAATAGCAACAGATGTCCTGACTCAGTGATCAGCATTCAAGCTTCTTTATGCATTTCACTCCTGGGTCAAGTACTAAAAAAGGTTTAGCTCACAAGGGAGTCCCAACCATTTTGGTGGCTCCTCGGTGACAAGAAGAAGCTGGTTCTCAGACATAGTAAGAATGTCACAGGGCAACTTGTGGAGGCGACGATCCAGATCTTCTCACACAGGGGCCTCTAAGGCATCCCAAATCACAAGTTCTGGCTTGGAAGGCCTGGCTATTGAATCCTTTATCTTTTTTTTCTGCCAGAGTCATCCAGACTATGATTAAGGCCAGGAAGAAATCTTTATCAAGTGTTCTACTATAGAGTCTGGCAAGCATTTATCGCTTGGTGCGAATTCAGGGGTTCGCTTGTAGTACTGTTCTGTTTACAGAATATATTGATTTTTTGCATGATTTCTTGATGAAGGTCTTCAATTGAGGACAAATATCTGCTATCTGTCTTCTTTCAGAAACCCATAGTTGAGAATAATTTTATCAGAACTTGTTTTTACAAGGAGCCGCTAATGTGCGGCCTCCTCTTAATCCACTTCTGCCGGCTTGGGACCTGAACTTGTTTTTCAGGGTCCCCCCTTTTTTTTTTTTTTTGCAATATAATTTTTATTGAATTTTGAACATACACGTGTAAAACAAAGCATACAGAAGAAGGAATGCAGATAGGGCATACATGACAATAATGAATAAAAGATACACTTTATGGCCATATACTTTGTGCAGGGCCTCGATGGCCGTAAGCTAGCGAGTTACTCATTGATACCCGTGGGGTGGGGCGAACCTCCCCAGCTGGTTCGTCCATACGAGGTTGCCAACGACCACTAATGCAGGTCCTGAAGCCAGTCGGGGAGATCATGGACCCCACCCACCGCTATAAGGCTCCTATAAATTATCTATGATCAAACACTGCCACAAATGCACTGCCCGTCTCCCAGAGAGAAGGGGGGGTAAACGGGTCTGCCCGAGAGAATACGGAAGTATAGAAGAAAAGGGGGAAGAAGAAAGAAAAGGAGAAAGGAGAAAAGGAAAAATGGAGAAGAAACTGAACCCCCACGTCCGATCCAAAAATCCCATCACAACCACTGTCACGTCTCCTAGGCCCACTTCCGCTTGTCTCGCCCTGCCCCACGCCCGCCAACCTCTTAAGCATTCTTTAAGAGGGGAGTCCTTAGCGACCTCCCAAACCGACCACGTACCCAGATACCTCTCTGTCCCGCCATCCATTTTTTCTGACGCCAGATCCTCCATCCTCTTTATGTTCTCCACCTCTCTATACCATTCCAGTAGGGAGGGGGTAGTACCCCCGGGATCATTGACAATAGAGTCACCTGGGGGAGATTGGGGATGCTCTTGAGCATCAAGAATTTGAAAATTCCCAATACCTTCTCCCAAAAAGTCTTGACCGCTGGCCACTCCCACCAAATATGGGTAAGGGTCCCTGGGGCGTCATTGCATCTCCAACACTCCCCTGATTCCGAACCACCAAACTTAATCAGATCCGCTGGGCATTTGTACCACCTGGACAAAATTTTGTAATTCTTCTCCTGGGCCCTGCATGCTATAGAGAATTTATGTGTCAGAGCAAAAGACTTCTCCCATTCATCAGCCCCGAAAGATTGCCCCAGCTCCTCCTCCCACTTCCTACAGAAATGGGGAAGCTCCCCCTCTTCTCCCCCTTCCCGGAGGATCCTGTACAACCCAGAGACTGTATGCGTGGGGGGAGTTGGATCCTTAAGCATCCTCTCTAACGCTGTAAGGGGGCGAGTCAAGTTTGTCCTAGGGAAGAATGATTTGACAAAGGCCACCAGTTGAGCATGCAGGAACCAGGAGAGACCCCCCCCCCCGCCAAGCTCCCTCAGGTTCACAAGGTCAGGGACCCCAGACCCAGAAATCACATCACCCAATCTTGTATCCTAAGAAGCGCTCCACATGAGAAAAGTAGGAGTGCACACTCCAGCAGGCCTATGCGATATGACATCCCTTTTTATATACCAGTCCCACAGGGTCAACAGGGTGCCCACCAGACGGAAGCTCCTGTCGCTTGGGGCGGCGGGATGGCTCCACCGAAGGCAAGGCCGTCAACCCTAGTGGGGAGATGTCCCGTTCAAGAGCGACCCATCGCTTACTATCTCTATCCTTATGGTGGAACCAGTCAGTGAGGCACACCAGGACCGCCGCCGCATGATATACCCTAAGATCCGGGACACCCAGTCCTCCCTCGGCCTTAGGCCTACACAAGGTAGCCCTTCTAATCCTGGGTTTCTTGTTACCCCAAATAAACTTAAAGAAGGCCTCTTTTATTGATCTGAAGGACCCTCGGTCCGGAACAATCGTCAGGGCCTGGAACACATACAGGAAGCGGGGGAGTATATCCATCTTCAAGATATTGATTCGCCCCAACCACAAATAATTTCCTGTCCCGTAGGCTAGAAGGTTACTCAATGTGGCATTCAGGAGCGGGGCATAGTTTATACAACTTTCCTAGCTCTGTAGGTATCTTAACCCCTAAGTATTTGATTGACTCCTCCTGCCACTTGAAGGGAAAATTCGCCTCCAATAATTGCAGAGTCTGTGCTTCCAAAGAGATATTCAACACCTCCGTTTTAGACAAGTTAACTTTGAAGTTACTCATTCTACTGAAGCGGTCAAATTCCACCATAATAGAAGGTAGAGATGTATGTGGGGAGGTGATGTATAAGAGCAAATTGTCAGCAAAAAGGGAGAGCTTATATTCCCTCTCCCCGCAGGTTAACCCTTTAATCGAAGTGTTGGCCCTGAGTGCATTAGCGAGATGCTCCATTACTAACACATATAATAAAGGGGACAGGGGGCACCCTTGTCGTGTACCATTCCTGATTTGGAACATCCCCGACAACGTACCATTGATTTTGACCCTAGCGGTGGGGTCCTGATATAGGGGCATATTTCTCTCAACCATCACTGGGCCAAGTCCCACTTGAGTCAGGGTGGCTTTTAAAAACCCCCAATGAACCCTGTCAAATGCTTTTTCGGCATCAACCGCCAACAAGCAAGCAGGTATCCCCCGAGACTGGGCATAGTGCATCAGGGAAACAGTTGTAATAACGTCCCTAGCCTCTCTTCCTGATCCATATTAACTAGTGAAGGAAGCAGAGGCTGTATCCTGTTAGCGATAATTTGGGCGTACAATTTAACATCAATGTTAATTAGTGAGATTGGCCTATAATTGCTGGGCAAGGATACATCCTTACCTGGCTTCAGAATGACTGCTATATGCGCTTCTAGAGCCTGTCTCGGGAAAGGGGCACTACTGGATACCGGGTTAAACACTTTAAACAGAAAAGGGGTGATCAGGGGTCCCAAGACTTTATAAAAACGAGGGGTGAACCCATCTGGGCCCGGGCTTTTCCCAGCGGGCGTCTTCCCTAGGGCGTCCGTCACTTCCTCTAGTTTGATAGAGTCCTCCGGGGGCTCGCTCTCCTCCTGGGGTATGATTGGTAATGCAGTTTCCTCTATATATTCGTCAATCAGATGGCTGAGTCCTGGCGCGTCCCACACCAGGCCGGTTCTTTAATATTCTAGGAGGTCAGAATAGAAGGTTTGAAAAACATCAGCGATCAGAGGGGGCCTTGTGAACCTCCTTCCCTCCCACCGTTTTAATGCTGGGGATAAATGTACAGCCCTGCCTTGGGTGGAGAGACCGGGCCAACAACCTCCCACACTTATCCGAGTGCTCATAAAAGTGAGCCCTACCTCTGTCACTAAATGTGAGGCTTTTTAGTTTTTGCCTGGCTTCTAGTAATTCTCTCAGCTCTGCGTGACTAGTGGAGGCCTTATGTGCGCTTTCAAGTTCGCCTATTCGATCCAGCGTGGCTCTGATTTGCTGCGCCCGCTCCCTCTTGAGCCTAGCTCCATGTTTGATAAAGATCCCCCTCAGCACACACTTAAGCGCCTCCCACTGTATTGGCAACGGAGTGCTGTCACTACGGTGGTCTAGATAAAAACCATTCATAGTGGCCTTGACTTCAGCCATACAAGCCACGTCTTTTAGTAGGTTGTCGTTGAGGCGCCACGTGTATTGCCTAGGGGTCGCATTAAGGATCGGAAGGGTCAGGAAAACGGGCGCATGATCAGACCAAAGTATCTGCCCAATTGAAGTCATCGGGTCTCGAGCAAGAGGGTGGTGACTGAGGAACAAGTAGTCCAATCTACTATATAAATTGTGGGTGTGGGAGAAAAAAGTGTAGTCTCTCTCCCCTCCATGTAGCACTCTCCAGGCGTCCACCACCTGAAGGGATTGGAGGGCTTTGCGTATCCTGTTAAGTTTAGAGTGGGGGATTGCAGATCTACCTTGAGAGGAATCCACCCTCGGGTCAAGGGCTATGTTGAAATCTCCCCCCAGGATTAAAGTACCCTCAACAAACTCCTCCAGTGTTCTCAACATCCCCAAACCCGCCTCAACCTGCCCCTGATTGGGCAGATACAGATTAGCCAGGGTGTATCTGGCTTCATATAACACAAACTTAACCTCCAACTGCTCCAGGGGAACATTCTTATGTACAGCAATAGATACTCCCTTAGATTTATTTTCGGGGTTGGGGCTGTGGAACCACCTGTCATAGTACCTGTTTCTAATCTCCGGGATCTTCCCCTGGCAGAAGTGCGTCTCTTGGAGCATAACTATGTCCACTCTCTCTTTGTGGAAGCCATACAAAATGTTTTCCCTTTTCTCAGGCACATTGAGCCCTTTAGCATTAAATGTACATATTTTTAAATCGGCCATGAGGGGTGAGCGGTGGGCGAGGCAGACACTTAGCTATTCGGAACAGCGGTACCCCGAGCGATACTGCTGGACCGAACTTTCCGGTGCCTGGGTCGGGGCCGGGCTCCTATACAGAGAGAGAAGTGAGAGAAAAGAGAGAGGGAAAAGGAAAGAAAAAGAGGGAAAAAGGGCAACAGAAAGGAAGAAAAGTAAGATTGAGTAAATTGTCTCCCCTGTCTATGTCAGGTGAGACCTAAACTATAGAAAACTTTAGATAGCCATCCCTATAGGGGAGGCAAGTAAGCTAACAGGGGCTAGACACCTTTGCCTTGCAGATCCTGACGGGCCTAAACCTTACAGGATGACGCGGCAATCTATTGGGGGAAGTGGCCCTGCGACGCCAGAGGGTGCTCCCAACAACCTAACACTGAACCGCAAGTGAATTCCCATGCACACGCTAGTCGTCTAAGCAGGTACATGGTTGGCTTTACAGCCAATATCTACAAAGTGCGAGGCCTTACCCCCATGTCAGAACCTCATATCCTCTAAGCTATAATAACCCACAGTAATTCAACAACCCACATTTTGATACTAGGATAACCGAAAAGCTTCGACAGTGTTAACAATCAACCCTCCCATCATAAGGCCGTGCTCCGGGAGGATATTACTCATCCGGCTCTATGACCCCCCAGTCTCCGGCCAAGACATGGGAAGCAGGACGGACGGATCCCTGTTCCCCCCAAGGCCGAGAGAATGGGTGTAACCTACAGACCAATTCAACATAGTAAGTCAACTCTCGCCCCGCCAAGACTCCTCTCCTCCGCCATCAAGACCGTGGATACACAGCGGCCTCCAGAAATCACCATGTAAGGAGCCAGGAAGGGGCACAGGAACATGGAGAATCCATTGAGCTCCCGAATCCATTCAGGTCGTCGGGGGGCTCTCTGAGGAAGTGGAGGAGAACGATTAAGATCAAGCCAATCTGGTATCGGAAAAGGCTCTATTCCCAGGAACATATTCGTCAGGTCCGCTTTGTTTCGTAGGGCAAAAGTGGAGTTGTCCTTTCGGATTATAAGATGAAATGGGTGTCCCCATTTGTAGGAGGCTCCCACTTCCTTCAGCTTATCAAGGAGTGGTCTCAGCATCCGTCTCATCTGAAGGGTACGGCGAGAAACATCTGGTAGGATTGTGATCTGAGAACCTTTCCATTCAAACCTGCCCCTCTCCCAGGCCCGTCGGAGGACGTCTTCTTTAACTGTGAAAAAATGAATTCTGCATAATACATCTCTAGGGGCCTGGGGATCTCCCGCCGGCCACCCAGTTACCCTGTGGATTCGATCTATGACCAGTTCAAGTCCAGCGGATGCTCCAGCAAGGAATTGAACAGTTCTGTAGCCGATGAACGTAGAGCCTCGGATCTCACAGACTCAGGAATACCAAGGATCTTAAGGTTGTTACGCCTATTTCTATTTTCATGGTCATCTACTTGCAACCAGATCTCATTCATCTGCAGTTGGTGCACCTCTTGCAATCTCTCCAAGTTCGCCAAACGCGTCTCGTGATCGGCCCGGGAGTCATCAAGGGCGGCAACCTTTGTTTCCAGCGCAGAGGATTTCTGTTGGATATCTTCGATCTCCCGGCACAGCGCCCTCTCTATCCTAATCGCCACCGCCTCCAGGTCTGCCTTAAGCTCTGTTTTAGTTGGTAGATATTGAAGGCTGGTCTGGATGTTAGGGTCAATTGGTGGGTTCGGCGGAAACCTGGCTTCCTGTATCATGCAACATGAGAGAACTCAATGAGGGACTGGCCGAACGGGCGTTCACGCATTCGAGCCCCCCTGACCCCAGGAGCTGGGATTGTGGTCGATCCCCCGGCCAAGCGGGACGTTACAGCCGGAGCCCACACTGGATCCAGATGACCACTCAAGGTCTAGGGTACCCAAGCGACCTCCTGTGAGCCCCGATGAGAGGTAGTAAGGATCCGGGGCAGCGTGTACCAATGCCTGCACTACACTGAGGGTGGGAGCTGATTCCCTCTCCAGATCTTCACGCAGCAAATCCGTGAGAGCCGGGGGGTCCCCCAGAACCAGGGAGACATGGCATGATGGGCTCCCTTCAGGGAGGCTGTTCTCACCACCTCTCTTCATGACCCCTGAGGATGACATGGGGCTAAAGATGATTGGGGACAGACTGCAAGGGAGGCAGTCAATAGTGCTGCTATTACCTTCCCCAGCCAGGGAGTTGCTATGAAGTGCAGCCTGGTGTGTTACTGTAGAGAGGGCATGGCTGTTCCACCGCCCCAGCTAGTCTGCCTCCCCCCCCCCGGCTCCCGACGCTCACCTCCGGGCCGCTGCCGCCTCTGTCAGTGTTCGTCTCCGCGCGCCCGAGGTGACAGTCTTCGGCGGTGTTTCCTCGCGACGGCTTCCCGCATTTGGCTTGCGTCGGCTCCCCACAGCCTCCCGGCGTCTCTCGCTGTCTTCCGCCCTCCGCCACCTGTGACACAGCGCGGGCTGGGTTCTCTTCCGCCATCTCCGCTCTGATTGCAGGTCCCGCTCCCGGACTTGCGGTGAGTCGCTCCTCTTCCCCAGCGCCGACAGCACCTCGGGGTCCCATGGTCGCCGTGTCACACTCCCTCCTCTCTACCGCAGCGTGCCCATCAGGCGGTGTGAGCGGCGCCATCTTGATTGGGGTCATTGTCCTCTCTCTGGGCCTGAGAAAGGCACCAGTTGCAACCTTTGGGGGGTCTCTGGTGTTGCCCCCTGCCCTCTTCTTTTTATTGCCTCTCATGAGGGGGGTCAAGGATATCTGTGGGTCGGAAAAATCTACTGAAAAACGCCTGGGTCACTCGGGAGCTATGCCTCCTGCCTCCTCACTCTCGCATCCCGGGGTCCCCCTTTTTTGAACCATGGTAGATGCGTCATTAAGTCTAAGGGTGCTTATGGTTATCTCTTAGTGGCAATAATGTTTTAGGATTTTCTTCCTAAAGGTATCTTTTCATTTTAATGAAGAGATGGTTTTTGCCTTCCTTATGTCCTGCTGCCGTGTCTTATAAGGAAGGGGTGTTCTTCACTGTTTGGATGTAGTGAGAGCACTAAGGTATTATCTCACTACTACACAATCTTTCCATAGTTTGGAATTCTTATGTCATACCTGAGGGTCCACGGAAAGGTCTTCCACCAGCTAAGTCTGCCATCAGTCCATGGATTAGACAGACAGTGGTAAGAGTCTATTCTGCCAAGGGAAGGGAGCCCCTTGTTTGGGTCACAGCTCTTTCCACTAGGGCTATTGGTGCTTCCTGGGCTTTTCAGCATCAGGCCTTGGTGGAACCGGTTTGTAAAGCTTCCACCTGGTCATTGGTTCATACATTTAACAATTTTACAAGGTAGGTGTTGCTGTATTTGGTCGAAAGGTACTTCAGGCGGTAGTGAATTGAACTACCTGCTGTACCGCATTGAGGATCCCGCCCATATTAGGCACTGCTGTTGATGTCCCAGGTGTAATGATTAAGGGACGGCCTGGAATGGATTGGAAGAAAAAACACAATTCTGTGAGACTCGCCTGTAGAATTGGTTTTGATTCTGATCCATTCCAGGCCGTCTGACCCGCCCTCTTTTGGGGTTTATTATGCCCTGGATGCCCTTTTTATGGTGATTACTCCATTTAATAGGACACTTGTAAAAAAAAAAAAAAAAAAGACGAGAAGGATTTTTTGAGAGAAAACAAGCGGAGGCGGTTTGAAGTAACCTGGTCTCCTATATTCGGGGCCTCCCGGCCTTAGCCTCTTGTTATGATTTACTGCTATTTAATTACTGGTCTTTGATTAGAGGCAGCTGCTACTTATCGGGGCCGGGAGGAGTCAACCTTTCGATCTTGCAGTATACTCCCATCCGGGCAGGAATTACCCAGGTGAAATGATTAAGGGACGGCCTGGAATGGATCGAAATCAAAACCAATTCTACAGGTCTCACAGAATTGTGTTTTTTCATTAAAAAATTGCATTTTTTCCAGCACACAATAGCTGATCGCACTCAAATGTCCCTGCCCTAAACTCCCCCTGAATCACGTGTTTACAAAACAAAAATTTTCTAAAAAAAAAAAAAAGATAACAGGGGTGGGAACCATTTTTTCTTGTATTCTGTCAGAATGCTTTCTACACCGGTGCTGAATCAACCCTAAAGGTTTTGTTAACTCTGAAATAGTAGTGATAGCATTCAACTATTAATGGTGCCTAGTGCCAAGCAGGATATTCTCAGTACTTCTATCCTACACAGTGCTGTCATTCATATTTAGTTGGAGCATCCACGTTAGGTGACTGTTTGCTTTGGATTATCTGCAAAGTACTTGGGTGTAAGGTAAGCAATTTCCCCAGCAATAGCTCTATTAAATAGGAAACCGGATCTACCAGCATCTAAGTTTGACTCCTCATCTGCTTTATTTACTGCAGCTAAGTAAAGCAAAAATACAATTGTGTGATTACTCACCTGTAGAATTGGTATTATGAGTATACAGCACGTCCTGCTCCAGAAGATTCCTTACACTTGGGTTATTCATCAGAGACAGCAAAAAATTGGCTCCTCCCGGCCCCATATATACCAGGGACCTCCCACAAATTCCCCAGTATTGAAAAGCAGTTAAAATGAAGCCGGGAGAACTATAACAATCAAAATTCAATGAACATCTGACCAATCACCATAAAGAGGTAACTGAGAATGATGATAACAAGGGTGGGGCTGAGCAGGACGTGCTGTATACTCATAATACCAATTCTACAGGTGAGTAATCACAGAATTGTATTATTCTAAGTATACAGCATGTCCTGCTCCAGAAGATTTCTTACACTTGGGACATCCAATAGCAGTCTCCGTAAGGTAGGGTGGGATCCCCAAAAAGTAACAGCGGGCAGTTTAAACCACTGCCGCCTGCAGAACTTTGCGGCCTGGTGCTGAAAAGCCCAAGAGGCACCAATAGCACGAGTGGAATGAGCAGTAAGGCGGAAGGGAGGATTCTTCCCCTTAGCAGAATAGGCCTGAATCACAGCCTGACGAATCCACTTGCTGATAGTAGATTTAGCTAGAGCCAGACCCTTCTTAGGTCCAGAAGGAAGAACAAAAAGAGCATCAGTCCTCCTGAAGGAATCAGTAGCCACCAAATAGAACTTCAAGTTCCTGACCACATCCAGAGAATGTAAGAGCCTCTCCTTAGAGTTACTAGGATTAGGACACAGAGAAGGCAAAACAATGTCTTGATTGAGATGAAAGGCAGACACAACCGTAGGTAGAAAGTCTGGCTTAAATCGAAACACCACCTTGTCCTGGTGTCTCTCAAAGTAAGGGGGCTTGATGGAAAGCGCCGCCAGCTCAGAGACACACCTAACAGAGGTAATAGCCACCAAAAAGACTACCTTAAGCGTAAGAATAGACAAAGGGGCCTCCTGCAAGGGTTCAAAAGGGGACCCCTGCAAGGCAGATAAGACCAAATTCAAGTCCCAGACAGGTAACATAGGCTTACGTGGGGGACGCACGTGAGTAACCCCCTGGAAAAAGGTCTTGACCAGGGGATGCTGAGCAAAGGATTTTTGGAAGAAAATGGCCAAGGCAGAAACATGACCTTTCAGAGTACTGAGTTGAAGACCCAGATACAAACCATGTTGCAGAAATTCCAGAATCCTAGGAATAGAAAACACACGACAGGGGAGTGACTTAGACTTGCACCAGTCAATGTAGGTACGCCAAACCCTATAGTAGATGGAAGAAGAGGACCTTTTCCTAGCCCTGATCATGGTGTTAACAACCGAGGCATCAAGATGGAGGTTTCAGCAGCCCGGCCGTCAAAGCCAGCGTTTGTAAATTGGGGTGGCGTAGCTGCCCCTGAGTGAGCAGATCTGGAACCCTGGGCAGGACGTACTGATCTACTGCCAGCTGCACGATGTCTGTGAACCATACTCTTCTTGGCCAACAGGGGGCCACCAGAATGGCTGGCACCCCTTCCTGAGCTATCTTGCGCAGCACCCTGCCCAGCAGAGGAAACGGGGGAAACACATACAGGAGCTGAAAGCTCTTCCAAGACATTGCCAAGGCATCCATGGCTAAGGCCAGAGGGTCCTGGGACAGAGAGACAAATACTGGAAGCTTGTGATTGTGACGGGACGCAAATAGATCCACATCTGGCTGACCCCAACGGTGACACAGGGAGCGAAACACCCTGTTGCTGAGGGACCATTCTCCCAGACCAGAGGTCCCCCTGCTCAGAGGGTCCGCCTCCAGATTCTCCACCCCTGGAATGTACACTGCTGAGATGCAAGGAACATTGTCCTCTGCCCAAGACAGAATCAGAGACACTTTCCTGAGGGCCCTTCTGCTCCGGGTCCCTCCCTGATGATTGATGTAGACAACCTCCGTCTGGTTGTCCGAGCGGACCTGAACAGCCCGACCCCGAAGGTGTGGGGTTAGGTGGGCGAGAACCAACCTGATTGCCCTCAACTCCAAAATGTTAAAGGGGTGTGGGCCTCCTGAGGGCCCCACTGACCCTGGAATTGCAGGGACTTCCAGAAGCCCCCCCAACCGGTCAGACTGGCATCCGTGGTGACAGTCTCATAGCAAGGGACCAGAAAGGATCTTCCCCCCAGCAGGTTCCCTAAGTCCAGCCACCACGACAGAGACCGCCTGGCCAGAGGGGACAGAACAAACACCTGATCCAGGGACGCAGGGTCCCGATCCCAAACTGACAAGAGATGAAGCTGAAGAGGCCTCATGTGAAACTGAGCATATGGAACCGCCTCGAAGCAGGCCACCATCAGGCCCACCAGCTGCATTCCCTGCCTGATGGACGGATGAGGACAAGACAGAAGGAGCTGAGCCTGCGTTGAAGACTCTCCACCTTCTGCTGAGGAAAAAAAATCTTGACCTGAGATGTATCCAGAGTCATGCTCAGAAAGGACTTCACCATGGAAGGGAAGATTTGGGGTGGTTGATCACCCAGCCGAATGACTCCAGTGTGGACACCACCAACTGGGTATCCCGCTCTTCCTGCTGGAAGGACTGAGAAGTGATGAGAATGTTGTCCAAGTAGGGAAGAATGCGAATACCCTAAGATCTCAGCAGAGCCATCACACCTGCCAACACCTTGGTGAGCACCCTGGGAGCCGAGGTGAGACCAAAGGGTGGGCAACAAATTGGTAGTGAAAAATTTCCATTGTCCAGCACTCAAGTGTTCCTTAAAATTTCTCAGTTTATTGGTCAAGTTAAAAGTTACATGGTTTCCATTCCAAGAATAGTTCACATATTACACGTTTCAGGCAACATCCTGTGCCCTTCCTCATATAACAAGTGAAACAAACAAACTCACATTTAAATAAAACACTTTACCTCACATCCAATGGCGTCAGTGTGTTCCCCTAGTGCAGCTTGCAAGCCAGGTGCTCCCTCCGCCAATCAGCAGGAGGAGAGCACTGACATCCAAGATACCTTCCAACTACCTAGTCCAGCTCAAGCAGGAGGCGGAAGGGAAAATAAGGACAGGAAAATACCCCATTGGCCCTGGCAACACAGAACACAAGGGGGGGAACCACTACAGAACAACAATGGATGAGATCTGTCAGAAAATACGAGATTACACGTGATATGTGTCAAAATATGAGAATAACATTAAATCGTAATAAACAACACAATTAATTAACATCACTATGTGGTTAAAGTGGACCAACACCCTGAGGTGATCGGCCCGGGAATCTATAAGATTCCCGGGCCGATCACCTCACACACCGCGGGACATCCGAGATCGGGATGTCCCGCGGGGTGAACCCCCCCTGAACACCCCAAATCCACCTACCTGGTCTTCCCTCGCGCCCCACTAGGCGTGCGCGTGCCCGCGCCGGCCGTCTCTGAATGGCCGGCGCGGGCGCGCACACGTCAAGAGTGACGCGCGGGAGGCGCCGACGGGCAAGCTGCTTGTACGTTGCTGTCAATCAGCTTGTCCGTCGGCGCCGATTGGACGGCGCGGCCACGTGGGAGCGGGGAGAGGTGAGTTTTGGGGGCTTTCTGGGGGGTTTCACACAGCGGGGCACCCCCGATCGGGGTGCCCCGGGGAAGTGGACCAATACCCAGGATAGTCAAAATCCTGGGTGTTGGTCCACTTTAAAACAAATAGAGCCAGGAGTATTGAGACATCTCCAGTATTTTGAAGTAGTATGCACATGTAAGGATAAGAAGAAAAAGGAAAAAAAGAGAGGAAAAAAACGGGCGATGGCGGGGGGGAGGGGGGGGGGGAGGAAAGGGACTGTGTTTGGAGATCTGAGAAATGTTACTGATGAACTCTTTCTTTGCACCATACAGATGCTCTGCAAACCTATTTTTGAGGCTGCGCATCGTGCAGCCCACATATTGTTTTAGGCATGCTTGGCATATAATTAAATAAATGACACCTTTTGTTTCGCAGTTAATAAATTGGCGCATGTCAAATCTTTTATTCTGGCTTATAGATGTAAACATTTTGGATGATGTTACATAATTACACATGCCACATCTTGACTTCCCACATTTATGCATACCTAAAGTGGTAAGCCATCCTATTTGCAATCTTTTATTCATTATTAGGGATGGTGAGATCTTGTTTCCTATTGTTTGTGCCCATCTGGCCACTGTCTTTATCCCATTCTTAAGAACCTTATCTAACTTCTCATCACAGCGTAATATATGCAAATTATTCTGTACAATTTTAGCAATCTCATTAAATTCAAGACTGTAAGGAGTCAAGAATATAATCGGTTTAGACTAAAGAATTACGTGATAGACTAAAAACAAGAGGGTATCCCAATTGGATTTTGGAAAGAGCTGAGGGAATTGTGAATGCTAAGAAGAGAGAGGAATTACTGTCAGAACCTGTCACAAAGATGGCTTACCACTTTAGGTATGCATAAATATGGGAAATCAAGATGTGGCATGTGTAATTATGTAACATCATCAAAAATGTTCACATCTATAAGCCAGAATAAAAGATTTGACATGCGCCAATTTATTAACTGCGAAACAAAAGGTGTCATTTATTTAATTACATGCCAAGCATGCCTAAAACAATATGTGGGCTGCACGAACCTCAAAAAGAGGTTTGCAGAGCATCTGTATGGTGCAAAGAAAGAGTTCATCAGTAACATTTCTCAGGTCTCCAAACACATCATACAGTGTCATCAGAGGGACGTTACAGTACTTAAAATACAGGGCATAGAAAAGGTTACCCTGGGTCCCCTGTGGGGGAGATTTGAGAAACCTCTTACATATGAGCGAATCTAAGTGGATATTTTTGTTGGGAACTAGAATGCCGATAGGCCTCAATTCACGGTTTGATATCAGCCTATGTACAGGACTTTAGTATATTTTGTTAATTTATCCAGAGTCCCTCTCCTCCCCCCCCCCCCCCCCCCGCCATCCCCCGTTTTTCTTCCTCTCTTTTTTCTTTTTCTTCTTCTCCTTACATGTGCATACTACTTCAAAATACTGGAGATGTCTCAATATTCCTGGCTCTGTTTGTTTCAACCACATAGTGATGTTAATTAATTGTGTTGTTTATTAGGATTTAATGTTATTCTCATATTTTGACACATATCACGTGTAATCTCGTATGTTCTGACAGACTTCATCCATTGTTGTTCTGTAGTGGTTCCCCTCCTTGTGTTCTGTGTTGCCAGGGCCAATGGGGTATTTTCCTGTCCTTATTTTCCCTTCCGCCTCCTGCTTGAGCTGGACTAGGTAGTTGGAAGGTATCTTGGATGTCAGTGCTCTCCTCCTGCTGATTGGCGGAGGGAGCACCTGGCTTGCAAGCTGCACTAGAGGAACACACTGACGCCATTGGATGTGAGGTAAAGTGTTTTTATTTAAATGTGAATTTGTTTGTTTCACTTGTTATATGAGGAAGGGCACAGGATGTTGCCTGAAACGCGTAATATGTGAACTATTGGGATGGAAACCATGTAACTTTTAACTTGACCAATAACGGAGAAGCTGCAGTGGGATTGAGCTGGCCGTCTACACTTTAACAAATTGGTAGTGCTGATCCTCCAGAGTGAACCTGAGGAATCTCTGATGACCTGGAAAGATAGGTACGTGAAGGTAAGCATCCTTGATGTCTACAGTGGTCCAGCAGTCCGCTGGACGCAGAGAAGTCACAGCTGAGCGCAGAGTCTCCATGCGAAAGTGTCTGAATCTGACAAATTTGTTGAGGCCTTTTAAATCCAGGATGGGTCTGAAGGACCCGTCTTTTTTGGGAACAGTGAAAAGATTGGAATAATAGCCCTTGCCCCTTTCCCTTAAGGGCACTTGGCAGATGACCTTCAACTCCAGAAGGTTCTCGACAGTAAAGGACAGACTCTGAGCTGACAAGGGGTTTTGAGCTACCCGGGATCTGATGAATCTTGGGGGTGGCCAGGCTGCAAACTCTATCTTGTAACCAGAGGACACTACCTCCTGAATCCACCGGTCTGAGACATGACGCCTCCAGACGTGAGCAAAGGGCCGAAGCTGTCACCCCACCCAGATGGGTGAGGGCGCCCCTTCATGCCTGAGGGGGCTTGGGAGAGGACTTAGGCTTGGGACCCCAGGAGGGACCAGGGCGGCCACGTCCTCTGCCCCTGCCCCAAAAATCTCAGCGGGTCCCAGCAAAGGAAGCTCCCTGTCCAACTCTGGAACCACGGAAGGAAGACCTGAACCCGGGGCTGCCTTTTACGCTGAGGTAACTTGCCTCCCTTAGCAAACAAATCCAGGCGTTCACCAAAGAGGCGCAGCCCCTTGAAGGGAAAACCAGTGAGAGCCTTCTTAGCAGCGTTGTCAGCTGCCCACTGGCGCAGCCAGACCGAGCAGCGTATAGCCACCAATAAGGCAGATGCCCTGCCACAGCTGTAATATCAAAAAACTCCTCAGCTTCCACAGGAAAGAGAGTAACACCGGTGCCAGATGCCGCCGCTTAGCAGCAGCCTTACGCGGACCAGATCCAGCAATATGCCTTTCAATGCTGGCCACCCGGGCAGACAAATCAGGTTGAGACTCCCCACTGGTATGCACCTCACTGGGAGTCAGGTGTAAGCGTGGGGGGGTAGGCGAAGCCAGAGGGGGCGCAGCACTAGGCTCAGCCCCAGGTAACCCAGACTGCAGCGCAAGTACCTGCTGGGCGCAGGGTACACAAACCCTGACGTCATCACTGACAGGGGATACCTCACACGCAATACACAACCGGGCTTGTCCCGAAGGAACCCCGAGCACATTATCCTGAGAAGCCTCCATATGGTGATTATCACGACACAACAGGCCAATAGGGATTGACACTAATAATAGCAACCCGGGATTCCCCAATAACCCACTAGGGAAGTGGGAGGTAAGGGAATACAATAGCCCTCCAATAAGAGTTAACACTAAATAGAGGGGATAGGGCTGGGAGAAACCACAAAAGTTTGACCCGCCTGCAAGACCTAAGCAAAAAGATCCCATAAGCAATATGCAATACAGAGAACCGCGATAGGAAGACGCCAGACACAAGCAGCGAGAACTAAAATGGCGCCCGCATATACCTCGCATATACATCGAGGGGCGCGAAAGCGCGTCCCACATGACAAGGCCAGCCAATGATGGCGCACCAGCGCCTGAGGCGATGTCGCCGCCGACCACGGAGCGTAGTACAAGCGCGCGGCGGCGGTAAAAGAAACCAGTGCAACCAATACAAAAGGGATCATCACATTTATCATATAGTCAAGACATGCACCCCCTGCCCCCCCCCCCGAGTTCTACCGAAGGGGAAGCAACGGCCAGCATATAGGAGCCAACTGCAGGGACAGGGGGCGAGGGGCACAAGACGCGGGAGGGGCATCCCATAAGGCTCACCATGGGCCTGTACCGCCTACCCTTTGGTGGGGGACTGCGGTTGGAGCAGCGCTCCTTAGCACCTGACAGCGGTGCTGCCTACCTTCACACCCGAACCAGAGCAGCCTAAGCTGGGAGGCAGTAAAAGGAAACGGGTGGGAATAGTCCTACAGGGTCGCAGGCTAATAGCCCCACTCACCTGCGAGTAGAGAGAGCCATCTTCTAGTCATCGCAGCCCAGACTGCAGAGAAGATCTGGGGAATTTGTGGGAGGTCCCTGGTATATCCTGGCTCTCATCCAACCATAGCTGTTTGTTGAGGTCATTCAGCATAGGCTCCCATAGGTTTCAATGGGGAGCAAGAGCAGCAACATCTCCAGTGGCGTGCACGCTCCAGCCCCATTAGAGCCATTTGCCGAATTACATAGGCACAGACCTGTGCAAGTGCCGCTGGACCAGGGAAAGTTGAGTGAATACCGGCAACCTGGCGGGGTTTACACAGTGGCAGATCCCAATTCGGGATGCCCCGGGGGAAGGCCAGCAGCTGGCCCTTGAATCTTTGAAATTCCCAGGGCTACTTGACCTGGGTTTTGTTTCGCTTTAAATGTAATAAATGGTCTGCTGGTTCTTTGATCCCCCCCTCTCCTTGGAAGCAAAGTGTGCTTAAAGGTCTTGCTGTCTGTTAGCAGGACCTGCTTTCTCAGATTCCCCTGCTGTGTCCCAGCCGAGACTGGCACAGGATAAGCTGGGAAGCTCACTTCCAGTGATAAGCATATGCATGCGCCATTGTGCATTTACCCTTTACGCCCCCACGAACAGTCTCTACATTTACCCTCTTCACCCCCACACACACACACACGTAGGCATTTAAAGGAACACTACAGTCAAGTCATCACAACCTCATTCATGCTTTCATAGCAAATGACAGCCTGTCATGTAACCACCAGCAACCACTGGTGTACACGCCCACTTGGCAAATCCAACTGATTACTGGCAATTGCATGATTGCCAGCCATACAATGAATGAGGAAGCTGGCTGACCTAACTATAGTGCTGCTTTCACCCTTTGCACTCCCAACCCCAACTGTCTGCATTTAACTATTTGCACCTGGGGACGGGTCCACTTTGATGTGTGGTTGCTGATCATTTCTAGAAATAGAGATTGTTATTACTCTGCCAAGAAATTAAAGGGGAGCTTTGCTGTTATGTCTGACATGCTTCAGGCATTAATATCTATGATATCAACTTAAAAACATCTCCCGCATCTGTCCTTTCCTCTCACCTGACACCACTAAAATGCTAGTGCATGCCCTGGTCATATCCCGTCTGGATTACTGCAATATCCTTCTTTGTGGCTTACCAACTAACAGACTGGCACCCCTCCAATCTATCCTGAACTCTGCTGCTCGCCTCATCCATCTCTCCTCTCGCTCCTCCAGTTCTGCGCCTCTCTGCCAATCCCTACACTGGCTGCCAGTCCCACACCGAATCCTGTTCAAAACTCTAACTCTCGCATACAAAGCTCTCTCCAACCAGGCCCCTCCCTACATCTCATCTCTAATCCAACAGTATCAACCTAGACGCAGCCTCCGCTCTTCTGCCGACCTTCTCCTGTCCTCCACCCTGGTCACCTCCTCTCACGCCCGCCTCCAGGACTTCTCACGTGCAACTTCAATCTTCTGGAATGCCCTCCCGCACCCAATCCGCCTCTCCACAACCCTCAAAACCTTCAAAGGCGCTCTTAAAACTCACTTATTCAGACAAGCATATAATCTGGCCTAACCAATCTTCTAAAGGGCACATGCCACAAAGCTCAATACTGACTGTTTGTGATCCTTCCCCCTCGTCTTCACCCCTCTTCCTTTAGACTGTAAGCTCGCAAGGGCAGGGCTCTCTCCCCTATTGTATCTTGTACTCAGAATATCCATTGTCAACTCTGTAAAACTGCATTTGAAATAGTATATGTACCGTATGTTTCTACCCTGTCTGTAATTACTTTTTTGTAAAGCGCTACGGAAGATGATGGCACTATATAAATAAACAATAATAATAATAATAATATATATAGGTTTGTTTGGGGCTTTAAAATTGAAATGGCAGTCTTTTATTAAGTCCTCCTTTTAGTTTGGAGAACTTAGTTAAGGTGTTTGGATGTTAGCTTTGGCAGTGTTAAATGTAACTGGCAAAGCCATCCAGATCACACATTTGTGATTAACTATAATGCCAAGTCTAATCTCAATCAGGTTTCCCACATATCGGTGTCTCTCAGGTGCAGCCCGCTTCATCTTACATAAACAGACTGGACCAGAAATGTTATATATATATGTCACTTTTATTGGCTGATAAAATCATTAAAGTGGACCAAAATCCAGGATTTTGACTATCCTAGGTTGTGGTCCTTGCTCCTGATCAGGGATGTGAAACCCCCAGGTTGCCCAATTTCACTCACCCTTCCCCGGTCCTACGCACGCTCAGATCCGCTCGAGCCCTGTTCATCTAATAGCTCGTCTAAGGCGAGCAGATCCAAGCGTGCTGTCAGCTGCATCCACCACTACCCTCTAACAAGGAGCATGCCTGCACTAGCCATTCACAAATGCCTGTCGCAGGGACAAGCCCTGCCAAAGGGAAAGGATGACCTGGGGGGTTTCACACAGTGGGGCATCCTTATCCTGGAGGGAATCCAGCGGCCCTGGAATTTTATAAATTTCAGGGCAATTGGGGGTGTGGCTATTGGTCTACTTTAAGGAAATGCCCAGCCAAAAATTTAAAAAAAACATCGCTACTCAGCGTTTGTCCAGTGCAGCGCCACCACATGTACACGCTGGTGTACAGCTTACCAAGACTGAAGATCTGAAAATCCTTTATTGCTATATCATTAAATTACATTTTAAAAAGTCACTTGATAAACAGTAATCCCGACTCAAACCACAACCTGCCCATCGTCCAGCAATAAATTTACTATATATCAAGTGCAAAAACCTGAACCTAATTGAACCATCTAACTACACTAAATATAATGATGCCTGAGATAATTTTGCCTAAGCCAACACCAATAAATGCCCGTATTAAGTGTTAATTTTAGAAATATAATTATAAATCAATAAATTATAAAAAAAAAAACATTAAATGCATGTGCAAAGCATCCAACCAGAAACCAAACAAAACAAATACATAGAAAAAAGTGTCAAAGTCATATCATATCAGGTATCATTGCATGGCACGACATAGAGGCAGCTCCCTCAGTACACCCATGACTCATTTTGTTCTGTTTCTTGACACAGTGATATGTTTGGCAGAAATAGCAGGTGGAATTGTCACACCTCAACAGATTTTCCATGAAATTTTTAAGGATATGCAAATTAAAAAAAAAAATTTGGTACCTATAGTGAACCAAAAGTCAAATAAAACTGGGTCTAACTAACCCCCCCCCCTATTTACTTATACCTTAATGTTCCAGAACTGCATTTTATCACTGCAGTTACCAGCTGGCAATGTGCCCCCATTTTACCAATAAAACCTGACCTGGCCCTAGGTCAGGTAAAATATTCACCACCTCGGGAATCCAGTTTTGGGATGCCCTCCTGTATAACACCTCACCAATCAACCTATATATATATATATATATATATATATATCTTACCTCTCCAGCAAACCCACCAAGCATGCGCAGCTGAGGGTGTCATCTCTCGCATCCTTGTAGGTCTGCACACAGCCATAGGGGGGTGCAAGGGTTTCTCTGTGCTGATCTTGAGTGCGGCTAAGCTCCTGTAGTTTTTTTTGTTTTTTAGCCGTATATTAATATGCACAGTCAAAGAAATTAATTGGAGCAGTGCTGTATCCAAGATGTGGGAATGCCGGCGAGATATGTATAACTAGTGACCGGCAGGGTTTTACGCAGCAGGGCACCCCAAACCGGATAAAACTTTTCTGGAGAAAGTGGTGATAAGCACTGCTTTGTATTTTAGGTAACCTTTTCTTCTGCCCCCTTAGGAAAATTGAAGAATGGATGAGAAGGATATGCTCTATATTGGCTAAAAGAATTGCCAGTGAGCTGTTATATATGGATTTATATGGTTATTAAGCCGTATGGGCTTTACCTGTTGCCCCTCCATGCCTGTGAACTGGTTATAGGATTCCTGGCGTGTCCAGTTACCACTGCTGACACTGCATGACCGTCTGCGATCTCTGCTGCCATTTCCTGGCTGGCCTCCATTGTCCTTTACCACTCTGTCATGGTTACGATCCTAGTTTTGCTCTAGGGAGCACAAGAAAGAAAGGTGCTGTAATCTGTTGTGGGCATATGCGGACAGCACAGAGGCCGCTTCTGCCATCTTTACTGTGGGCAAGTGAGCCCTGCTGGTGTGACATCACTGATTAGAGTTTCCTTTTCCGCCTATTTAAAGTGGACCAACACCCAGGGGGGATCGGCCCGGGAATCTATAAGATTCCCGGACCGATCAGATCCCTCCCCGCGGGGCATCCGAAATCGGGATGTCCCGCGGGGAGGAACCCCCTAGGAGGCCCACAATCCTTACCTTACCGGCGATCCAACGGCGCATGCGCGAGACGCGGCCACGTCTCTCGCTTCCCTCTAGCAGGGCGCGCTCCCGCGCCGGCCGTTTTGTGAATGGCCGGCGCAGGCGCGCTCCCTGTTAGAGGGAAGCGAGAGACGCAGCCAATGACAGCGCTCTGGTATGCATACCAGAGCGGCTCTGAGCGCTGTCATTGGCCGGACGAGGTCACGTGGGAGCGGGGCGAGATGAGTTTTTGCGGCGATCAGGGGGGTTTCACACAGCCGGGCACCCCCGATCGGGGTGCCCCACCTAAGTGGACCAACACCCAGGATAGTCAAAATCCTGGGTTTTGGTCCACTTTAAGAAAGCACTGCTTAAGGGCTCACTGGAGCATTTTTGGAAAGCACTGCTTAAGGGCTCACTGGAGCGTTTTTGGAAAGCACTGCTTAAGGGCTCACTGGAGCGTTTTTGGAAAGCACTGCTTAAGGGCTCACTGGAGCGTTTTTGCCTTGCTATGCTGTTATTTTGTGTGAGTGAGAGGGATGACAATCTGGTTAAAGATATGAACACAAAAGAACAAAATACCACGCTCAACAGTATTAATAAATTAGCTCAATGTGTAAAGAGTCCTTCGTCTCAAATAAAGTCCATATACAGTAGAAAAAACACAGAGCTCATTGATTGTGGTGACTCAAATTTCTGTTTGGGTAGTCCCACAGCGCATGCACCTCCACTGTGAAGCCGAGCCGTCACCAATAGTGCTAACCTCTTACCAGAAAACTGATGACAATAGGCGTAAAAGGATCCACCATGAGGCACAGATTTCCACAGGCTCCAGACCGATGGCGTGCACTTTCAGTTTCAAATTCCAGCTACTTCAAAGCTTAAAGGAGCACTATCGCGAAATTGAGTAATATTAAAACTCCATATAAACACTTTAGCTAATAAGGGGAGGGGTAACTTATACACCCAAACTCAATAAAACTCCCACCAAGCTTGCGGTTTTCTTTCCCTGGTAGGAATAAAATTCTGGGGTTACAGGTTTAGTCTATGACCTCTTCCTTCCATTAAAATAAAAAAAAAAAAAACAAGCCTGGATGGATATTTCTCGATACCAGTTGTATAAGTGACCCCCCCTCCCGCCATCCAGCATATTGATATGGATTTTTATCATTGGGCCATTTTTTCATGTGCTCCTTTAATGCCTTCAAGTATGTGTGGTAAACCAGCCAGTCGAACGAATGACCATGTAAAAAGCCAATAAGAACATATAGTGCAGGACGCTCATTCAAAATTTTAAAACCACAATTTGATGAGAAATGCACTCACAAACATCAAATAAAAGCAGCGTGTCTCAGACATAAAATTCAGCCAACAGTTCTCACCGCCGGGATTCCTTGTTATAAGATGAATCAAAAAGCAAGAGAGGATCCTACGTACGTTTCATCGCCACAGCGACTTAAACTCGGATAGTTAGCAGTGTCAAAGAGCCGTGACGTATCTGTCACGTGGCGCGTGCGCCATGCGCTGACAAAGAGAGGACGCTGAACTGTACCTCCGTCAGTCCGGCATACAGCAGCCTTCAATTCACCCTCAATGGCCTATCAGGTTAAAGGGGCGGAGCTGGTGAAAGCACGACGCTCGATTATATATGTTGTGCCATTACCAATCGGGAGACGGATCCTAGCATGCACTTATGCACTTTATAATTAGATGAATTGTATCTTAAACTTTTATTGATTTTAAGGTTTTGGTGTTGTATGAATTATGGATCTATCTGGGATGCCCCCAAAAATGGATTGTGATTGTGGTGGAGGGGGTGCTGCTCTTTGGATACTATTGGGGTGGTTGCCGGCACCTCCCTTATATATAATTTTTGTTCTATTTAGGAGTTATAGTGTCCAACTGCATGCACGGCCACCCACAATACTGATCATTGATTCATTCATTTATTGTTTGTGTAGTGCGGAATATATACATTTATTGAACCTAGCATGCACCCTATCAAATTAGAAGGGGTGGGTTAAAGAGTGACAGCGCTCGATTTAGTATACAGCGCTGTCACCGGATTACAGAGTGACAAAATGCATTGTTATGCAGCACTGTCATCAGACTGCTCGCAGCATACGGCCCCATCACGTCCAAGGGGGGGCAGATCCCAAATTAACAAGCACTCAGACCAAAGCCAGTAAATGCGTTGTCACGAATGCGGGGAAGGACGCATCAGACACCCTTTCTGTGGGTTGGTCCTAAAAATAGTAAACACCTTCAGCTGACTGCACAATAACAAAGGGGCAGCGCTGGATGACGCCTCTCACGGCAAGCGCCTCCCAACCTACATTTCCCAAAGGGGAACTTAACAGGCTAAAGGGGGTTCATGCAGAGGTAATATTAAAGAATGGCAGCACTTGGCCTGAATGTGGAGTATGACCTTAATTGTTTTATTGAAAGTTCTTAAACAATCTGGTTATCTGTTTTAATATGTTTAGCTGTGTGTGTAGTGGGCTAGTTTAGCTTCTATAGTGGGATTGTTACAATATATGAAATTGTATGTGCAGCTTGTAAATATCAGCTTTTACTGCTGGGTTACCAGGTTCGTCCTTATTAACAAATAAAATATGATTTTTTAATTAATTTTTACTACTTATAACTGTTTTTATGGATTACCAGTGGTTGAAATTTAAATGTATTTTCACGGGCCATGTTTCGTAATGTATCTTTTATCTTTTTTAATATGAGGTTCTTTAATGTGGCTTCCGTAGATGGCTTGTTATGCTGTGTAAACTACAGCTGTTTATCTGTTGGAGGATGGCTTGTTTCCACACTAACAGCGAGATTTGTTAAGTTGCGCATGCGCCAATTTTTGCTGGGGTTGTCTAACCAAGCCTCGCTTTTACCCCTTTATCTGTGTGGAAAGTAAAGTTGGTTGCGCACGCGCACTTTCTCTCTGTCCTCTGAACCGGATTCAGTTATTTGGATGTGATGCACTATTGGATCCTTTACTTCCCCGGAGCCGGAAGTGAATGTACTGACGCATCACGCGTTTTCCCCGCTCGGTAAGTGCCCTATTTAATCTTTGTCCTTGTTCTTGGTTGCCATCCTGGTTAAAGTCCCCTATAGGCACGAAACGCACGAAACGCATACAATATCTATTTGAGATTTGGATAACAGGACGAAAGGGAACCTGGCGGTGAGAGTGACTGTTTACAGCTGCATGATTTTTAACCAACTGCTTTTACTTATTGTACATATGTGAGTGCATAAACCCTATTAAAAGTTTTACATTAACCCTTGGGGTACTGCACTAGATTCTTTCTTTATTGATTCTTTCTTGCATGGGATCTATTATGGAGCTCATTTGCATAGTGGAATAAGCCTCCCTTTGCTAACTGGGGAGTGAAGTGTCATATGATTGGGCTGCGTTATTGGCTGCTATATGAATACTGCTCACTAACGAATGAGAAGATTGTGGATTTAATCCTTATGGCTCTTTCTTGAAGTTGTTTTGGTAAGAGTCTCATTCAGATGGTGGAGGAGCACTTTTTCTTGTTTAAGATTACATCGGTGGACACTTTATATTGATGGTTATCACTTATGGTTATATGGACTCATTCACTGACTTTTTTCTTCCAATTAAGCTTGAAACACTGGTTTTGTTATTAATTCACAGCTCTGTGCTTTACTGTATATGTTATGTTTTAAATTGAAGGGTTGGGATCCTTTTGCACGTTTGAGCCTATAAGTTGAGGCAGCGCGGTATTTATTTAAATATTTGCATCAGTGTAAGCTGCCACTTTCCTTTCCCTATCACCTATCATAATACCTCTAATCCCCTCATTTAGGTTACAGGAAGGGTTCCAAGGACAACGTGAAAATCAAGGGGGATAGGGGGCGCCCCTGGCGTGTTCCATTCCGGATCTGAAATCTAGGGGAGGAGATGTTGTTCACTCTCACTCTCGCTACTGGATCAGAGTAGAGGGCTAGGATCCTATTGAGAGCTGCTTCCCCTAAACTTATATGCTTCAGAACTGCTTTTACCCAATCCCACCTTACCCGATCGAATGCCTTTTCGGCATCTGTTGACAGCATGATCGACTGGGATTTGTGATTTGTAGCCCACCAGTGGACATCTGTGGCCTTAATGACGTTGTCTCTCGCCTCTCTGGAAGTAATAAAACCCACCTGATCCTGCATGATCAGATCAGGCAAAAACTTTGAAAGTCTCCTTGCAAGAGCCTGGGCAACAATTTTCAGGTCTACATTCAGTAGGGCAATTGGTCTATAATTCTTACAGTCTGTAGCATCCTTGACAGCTTTATGAATGACAACTATCTGGGCTACTAGGGAAGAGGATGAGAGGTCACCGGTTTCAGCAGTTGTTTCAAAAGCCTTGGCCAAATGGGGGAGGAGCTGAGGAGAAAATGTCTTATATTATTGGCTCGGAAAGCCATCAGGCCCAGGGGCTTTACCTGGCTTCGTACCCTTAATAGCCTCCTGCAATTCAGTGACATTGATTGGAGCCTCTAGCTGTTCTAAAATCTCCTCTGTAAGGCTGGGCATCTGGGAGTCCTTCAGATAAGACAGCATCTTCTCCCTATAAGCTTCCCTGGTTTGGCAAATTATAATATAGTGCAGTGTAGTAGGTTCTAAATTACTCCGCTATGTCTCTGTCCTTCTGGTATAAGACTCCTTTAGCGTCCTGGATCCCCTCAACCCTAGCCCTCATACCTCTTGGGTTCAATGCCCTTGCCAACAAATACCCCCGGCCTGTTCCCTAACTCATAGAACAACCCACTTCTATAGGTAAAGGCTCTCCTATTTGCTCTCTCCATTAGATCTTTAAGCTCCCTGCTCTTCTCCTCGAGCTCCCTGAGATAGATCTCCATCAGAGATTTTTTTGTGTTTGGTCTCCAATAATGTCACCTGCTTAATTGTTTCTTCCAGTTTGGCCAATCTCTCTTTTTTAAGTCTAGCCCCTTCCTGGATCAAAAGACCCCTAATTGTGCACTTATGAGCTTCCCAGATGGTCAAAGGGCCCAATTCCTCAGATGCATTTTCTCTGAAAAACTGTATAATATTCTCTCTCACCTTGTCAGCTATCCTACTGTCTTTCAGTAACCCTGCATTCATCCTCCAATTCCACTCCTTATGCTCCCTATCAGGAAATTCCAATCCAAGAATCACAGGAGCGTGATCAGAGAACGAGGAGCAGCCTATTTTAACTGACATTATCTTATCTAAATCTCTTTGTGATAGGAAAAGATAATCTATTCGTGAATATTATGAATAGATGAGTAAAAGGTGTAATCCTTCTCGGCAAGGTGCATTAATCTCCAAGTATCTATAGCCTAAATGTTTGAAAGAGAGTTCTTAATCTGCTTCAGTGCTCTATAAGTGATGGTTGATTTGGCATCTGATGTGTCTACAAGTGGGTTCAGGGCACAATTTAGATCTCCCCCCAAGATCAAAACTCCCTCCTGGAATGACCTAAGCCGCCTCAAAGTTGCAGTCAAAAAACCCTGTTGACCCTTATTAGGAGCATACACATTCGCAATCGTAATGGCAGTTCCAGAAGGAAGCCTACCCTTCAGAAAAATGAATCTCCCCTCATTATCCACACTTTCAGCTGTTATAGTAAGTGGCAGTGATTTCTCAATTAGGATCGAAACACCTTTCGTCTTAGAGAACGGGGAGGAAGCATAGCGGGGAGTATTGTAAGTCCTATCACCCAAGTACGGGGTCTTATCCTTCTGGAAATGCGTTTCTTGAATCATAGCAATATGGATTCTCTGCCTCCTAAGATTCCTTAATAGAGAGCACTTTTTTGTGGAGTATTAAGACCTCTAGCATTAACTGACATAACATTGATTTTGAGGTTGTCCCCCATCCTTACTGCCTACAAGTCCTCTATGGATCTCACAAGAAATCTTCGTGCAAACAGGCAAGCGAGCCCCAGTCCCCCCCCTCTCCAGCAAGAGTAAGATGGGTAGTGGATGGGGGGAAAAGAAGGGTAGGGACAGTGAAATAAGGGTAAGAAGGGAAAAGAATTTTGAAGTAGGGGAAAAAATAAACTACAACCTACCTGTGTTCTAGAGAACCACAGAAATTGACAAGGAACTAACCAGGAGTAGATTTCTTATATGATCAAGGAACCACTCCAAAAACTTCCCTGTAGTGGCAAGGCCGCACTCGCCTTCCCGCAAAAGTCAGGACCCAATTATATTAGGTCGCGGGTGTTCCTGAAATAGAAAAGATGGAGGGAGAACATGGAAGGCCAACCCAGGCAGCAGCAAACCCTCGACCGAAGCCAGAAATCAGAAAAAAAAAGGCTATTTGACAGATTGTTCCCATATTTGACAGATAACGCATTATACAGTGAGCGATCCCGAACCGACACAACTAAACCCTTCCCATGGGCATGCACTGATTTTCTAAATTGAGATCGGTTTTCTCCTCAGGCTCCCTGGCTAGTGAAACCTCATCCTTAAGACCACCAGGAATGCGCAGTGCAGCAGTCTCCCCGGCATATAAACTACTAGAGTAAAGAGAAAAATAAAGCTCCCACAAGCTTCCCACAAAGCGGGGGCCAAAAGGGTGTGAGCGACCCCACCCGCTTCAATACCCATCAAATTACAATAGCTGTGTCCATCAGGGAGATCCCAGCCCCCGCTTCCCCCAGGGACCACCCTATAGTTGAAGCAGCGAGGGAGTGACCAGCAGTGGGCATAGGGGCAGGCCATGAGCCCATCCCAGACCGAAGAGACATCTGTCAACCCCCCCCCCCCACGTATCCAGCGGTAATAAAGCCTCAGATGACAAAAGACAGCACTCTACTATTCACGTGCCCTGATTCCTTAGGAGAGCCCGAGCTCACACCCATAGCCAAGCTGACAATACGTGTAAGTGCCCAGGAACCCCTCACCATTCCACTCCCCATTTGCAGCAACTGGGAAAGGGAGGCTCAAAGCAAGAGAAAGCTGTCTAACATGTGTAAAGCAAGGGCATCCCAATCACTCCCCCACTACCACAACCCAACACCCCAACCCGTCCTTAATAACACACAATCATAACGCTGTTAAATCTCCGGCAGAGCCAGCGTAGAAGGGATGGGTCATATGCGGAAACCAAAGAGGGGGAGAGGCCCCCACCCCCACATGGAGGGGTATGGCTCCATATAGTGTTCAAATTATAACATAAGTTTAGAGCCCGCTCTAGCACCATAAAATCTCTAAAAACTCTTAATAGTGCCACTCCGGCTGTTGCAAGGGAAAGCAGCACCCGTGAGAGGAAAGCCAGCTTGCTCTGCCCACCAACCAGTTCTAAACATGTCGTCTATCAAACTAATTAAACAAGGAATGAGCTATAACACAGCCGAGGCTGACTCCCACCATGACTGCTCACAGAGTTCAACGTGTATGAGGTAGAACTATAATAGCCGCCTACGTCCAAAGTCGTCCTTGCCGCTACATGCGGAATGGGATGCGCACCTTGGATGAGGGCGTCCAAACATATATCAGACAAATGTTAATAACTCTATATAAAACAACCTTACTTCCCCGGGAGTAGACCCGGGAGACGCTGCGCCCAGCAAGCACGAGCCCCCCCCCCACCCCGCACCAGAGCAGGACGGGGGAGGGGACCCCCAGGCCCACCCAAAGCCGCCAATCAGACCATGGAGGCCTAGGCCATGCCAGAACGAGCGACCCCCAAGCAATCGGCAGCATTTTCTTTAGACAGACCCACCGCCATACAGTTAGTTTGCACAAATCCCTGGAGTACAGGCTAGATGTAAGACTTATCAAAAACTTTGTTAAAAAAGCATAATAAAATGAATAGCAATAACATTTATAAACAGTGTGGACGTGGCAGATCTGTGCAAATCGCTGATGTCTAACTGCGCCCTCGCCGCAGCCTGCGGAATGGGGTACACAGATTAGCGGTCAGCATAAGGCACCTTACACTCAGACAGTATTACCCCAAAAACACAGCCAGCAAGGCACAGCAGCAACTATACAGGGCTTCCCTCCATCCGTGCGGCCCAGTCGGGCTCTTCATTCCCTGCCCTCTTGCCAAATCCCGAGGTTACGTCGGTCTGAGGGACCTCTTGGTGAGAGTTCAGGGGGAGGCTCTTTTTGGAGAGACCCCAGGGGATCCCGCCCTGGAAGTGAGCGCCAACAGGTCCGGGATAGCAAAGTCCGTGAACCAGTCCGGAACCGACACCTAAGGTAGGTGAAGTGAGTTGCAAAAGTCTGCCAGGTCACCCGGTACACGCAGAGTGCCCGTTTTCCCATTCTTGGTAGCTGAGAGTGCAAAAGGAAATCTCCAGCGGTAAGGGATGCCTCTCTCCCTCAACAGTAATGTGAGGGGTCTTAGAGCTCTACGGTGTTGAAGGGTGATGCCAGAGAGGTCTTGAAATAGCTGGATCTCATCAGTGTTAAACAGGATCGAGTCCCTAGACCTGGCCTTTGAGATAATCTCCTCCTTCAGAGCAAAGCTTTGTAGACGGCATATAATGTCCCTGGGGCTTGAATCTCCCATATTTCTCGGACAAAGTGCTCTGTGAGCTCGGACCAGGTCGATTGGAGTGTCTGGTGGACGCTCGAGGAAAGTGTTGAAAAAAGATAGTAAAGCGCTCGCGATCTGATCCTGCGCCACAGCTTCTGGGACACCTCTCACCCTTATATTGCACCTTCTATTTCTGTTGTCCATGTCTTCCAGGTGTCTGTGTACATTAAGCATGTAGTTGTTATGCGCATTAACGACCTTGCTCACCTCCCGCAGTCTGCGCCTTGTGATCACCTCCTCTCTCTCCACTCCTTCCATCCTCCGGTCCAAAGACCGCATATCAGCCTTTAGGTCGGCTATCGCCTTCGCAAATCTTACCAGCTCTGAGCGGGTGGGGAGCTGACTAAGCTGGGCTGTGACATCCTGCTCCTCTCTCTCAGAAGCCGCCACACTGGACCTGTCCGGGGAGCTTTCAGGTGAGAACGAGGCCGGCATCTTAGGTGCGTGCAGTACTGTGTCCTCTGGCCGCTGCAACTTGAACATGTCTGGTAAGTTCCTGGTGCTTGGGTTCTGGGGTACCCTCTGTGTTTTAGCTGTTGTCCCCGATCTGTTGCTCTTGCCCATGGTCGGCAGGGGATGCAGAAATCAATGCTTTCGGGAATCGCCACCACGAGCTTCGGTCTCAGGCTGCCATCTTGCCCGCCGGCCAAGCCACGCCCCCCCTCAAGATTTCTCTTCTGAAAAAAGTGGGCATAGCCCTTGGATCGGTGATGCTACATAATAATCAGCATAATGAGCGGGCTCTGCGCAGACAGCAATGTGACGAATCTGGAGGAGGAGGTGGAGGGAGATTGGAGAGGAGAAATCGCGATATCTCGGCCATTTCTGTTTCAATTTAAAAACAGAAAACAGTTTAGCACAGTGCCAAATGTAGCCCGATGCAATAGTGTAACAATTACCTTTGCATCCCTATAGCAATGCTGTTGCCAGTTGAGGTTAGCGTGTATTGTCAAGATCTGCCACAGCAAGGATTACAATGAAATTATTGTGGAACAAATTTAAATAAATTGGTTTATTTTTAGGCATTTAAGAAGCTGAGCTGAGTGCTGAGCTGTGTGTACTGTAACTGAATGTATAATTGCTGGAAAGCACCACGGGCTGCTCAGCCAGGGAGTAGTTACACCAACTGCCTCTGTTTTGAGGCATAAACTTCCTTTCTGTGTATAGAATCACTTTAATTCATCCAAGCTATATTGTGTTGACGATACTCATCACTTGTCTTCAACATCAGCGATTCCGTTTTCGGTCATACCCTGCCTGCTAGGACTGTTTTGTAAGGAGTGTTTATTTACTAGAGCGAAACCCAAAACATGTCACATGGAAGACTTAAACTATTTACTTGCTGTGCAATAATGTGAAGAAAAAAAATGCATCAGCGCAGCACATATTTTGATACATTACATCTCAAGCACAGTTATAATGTATCACAAAATGCCGTGTGTAAGGCCCCGTGGGACACCCGTCTTCGTAGTAAGCCCACAACCCCCAATCTCCGCTGCTAGCTTCACCTCTAGACAAGCCCCCGTTTGCCGTGACGCTTTTACGCCTCACCGGACACGGTTGCCCCCAGGACTTGATAGCACAAAGGATGTGAGCTTACGGGAGAGTGAAGGCAGATGAATCAAGGGCCCAACCTGGCAACGTAGACAAGCTGGGTCATACATGGGAAGGCAGTCCGATAAAATCGCAGCACCACAGGAGTAGGCAACAGAAGGGTCGAGGTCAGGCCAAAGGTCAATCCGGGAGGTCACGGGTTCGCAATACAGAGGAAGAGACAGAGGCGTGGTCGGGGCTCAGGCAGGGTCGGTCCAGGCGGCAAGCAACAATGGTTAAACGAAGCAAAGGTCGGCAACAATATTAAACAATCCAAGGCACACTCAGCAAACGCTATCACAGGCACTGGTGTACTGGAGGGGTAAACCTTTTATAAGGCTGTCACTAGGGTGTGTGTGTGATCAAGCACTTTATTGGACAGGTGAAGGGGCGTATAGCCCAAGCCCTGGGCTCACTGGCCCCTTTATTAATTTTACCTCCGACGGGCACGCTGAGCACAGCACCGTCGGAGGCTATAAGAGGCACGTACACAGGCGCCGGGAGCGCGCCCGAGAGCAGGGGGAACGGCCGTGCTCGGCCCCGCACGAGCAGACGCGGCCGGAGAGGAGCAAGTGTCCCGGCCAGCCGTCCAGGGACGGCGCGGGACCGACGGCAAGGTGAGTTATCCGTGACACCGTGTTTAGCTCTATGGAAGTGCAATTGTGAACATACATTTAGTGAGTTCACACATGGGGACTCGAATCTTGTGGGGCGATTCTGCCTCTGGGGGCTCCTTCACCCTACCCCCTACTCCTCACCCACCTGGGCAGAGGGGGGTGGGGGGCACTTGTCAAGGGGCCCCTAGAGGCAGAATCATGGATGAATAAAAAATGTTTGGGGACCCAAGCTTGGAAAGTTCGGTGCAAACCCAAACTTTGCGGTTTGGGTTTACCAAACACTATTTGTGAGGATAATGCTCACTTTTTGTCTCTACTGATAGAACAAGTCAATCTAATGAAAAAATGAAAAACCCCAAGGAGGGGTGTAACAATCATAGTCATTGGATGTGCAACTGCATTGGGGCCTGCAAGAGTGGGGGGCCTGGTCACTGCAACCTCAAACCTTATCTTCCTTGTTTGAGGTGATAACACAGTGCGGCAGGCTTCTCAGTTTAGAGGCAGTTGTGGAAAGTGTAAAAAACCAGGCCTCACCTCAAGTCGAACCATGGGCATAGCTGGGTGACTCCGCCATCTTCACTTCACAGAGGTGAGATAAGCCGCCAAATATTTGTGTCATACACAGTGTCAAACTGGGCCACCCAACCAGGACACTGGCTGTTAGAGAAATAGGTAATAACATGTTTTATTTGTGACGGGAAAAAGGTGTCAGCCAGTGCATAGTGGGTGCCATGATTCTATGTCTACTTGCTTAATTGAATGGAATCAGGGTCCCCAGTGCAGCAGTCTGCATTTCTGCCCATTTCCATCCTGGGCCTGGTACTTGCACTGGAGCCTCAGGTAGATGTGGGAGCTGCTATGCTGGGAGCCCTGATTACGTTTAAAGGAATACATTAAGATGCTGAATCTTCAAAAGTATATCCAGAGCACCCACCCTGGTTAGGCCAAAACCCCTCTCACATCACTATTATGAAAATAATGGGGCCAAGCATAAGGCAAACATATACTTGTAGCTTCCCAGCTGCAACTCCCATGGTATCAGCATTGAATGTAACATTTAAGAGACGGTTTATAAAGGAATGCAGCACCCTGATACCAACCAGCACCCCTACTGTGCCTCTGCAACCCTCATCTGAAGGACTGTCACCCCACCCACCCGCTACACCTTCCCTCGACCTGCAACCCCTCTGGACCTCCCTGAGATGTGCCACTGAAGACCCTCCTACCCGTTGACACTTGCCACCCCTCTGGGCCTCCTTTATATTTAAAGTTCTGTTAAGAGTCATGAGGCAAGTTTCTACTGCCGACAGTCACAAAGTCAGACTTCTCAGGGCTGGTTCACACCACCATGATAGCGAGGCAATGATTACATTTTTGCAGCAATAACAAAACGTCCTGCCTAAAGCGATTTTGCAGAGAAGTGTTTGCTATTCCAGTCCATTGAATAGAAATCTCTAATCATGGCCCGATTGCTGCAAAAAACTGATTGCAATAGTGATAGTGATAATTATATCATCAAGGGACAGGCTTTTTTGTGTGGGTGCAAAAGAACAGACCTAGAGATTCTCTTCAGGATTAGGAAGCTGCTATATTAAGCTTTGTTGCATTTGCATGAATTTTTTCTGTGATGTTTAATGTTTAATGAATTCAGATACAGTCAGGTATATAACAAGCTCAGAGGATGCAAATAGGACTGGGCCTGTAGGGGTGTGGGGCCCACTGTTATTTAGAACTGCATTGTATTTGCAATAGGGGAAGGTGGTTAATATTTGATTGCTAATGAGTGGTGTTAGGGGTTATTAATCGATTGCAGGGTGGTCAAATTCTAATACATTTGGAGTCGGTCAGAGAGAGCAGGGGGATCCCAGTCCAAAGTTTGCTCTAGGGCCAATAGCATTCTAGCTATGCCACTGTCCATAGGGACAGTATGACTAGGTCTAGAGTGACTGCCTGTCACCGGCATAGAGCCTCCTCCACTTGTGCTAGCGACATCTCTATGATGCTTATGATTCCACAGGCATTTGGTCTATTACCCCTAGGAGTATCTAGATTTATCAAAGGAAAACAGTGATTTATGGATTGAAAGAGCATGACAAAGCAAGAGAATTTGTGAGAATCTGAGGAAAGCAGATGCTTAGAGTGGTGCTAAATGTGCAGGGTGTGTCATACACTATTTGGGGATTATTAAAAGATTACAGGTAGTCTAAAGGTTCCAATGAATCCGGAAAGTAAACATAATCTAATAATAAACAGTCTGTCATTGTGGGCTGAAGGACAGCAGTGCTATTCAGAGGAGTCTTTAATATTGCATAACATACAGTATACCTGTACTGAAAAAACTCCAGGATGTTTAAAAGAAAAGTGGGACAGGCAATGAGTATATTTCACAAACTCCTGTTTACCTTACATATATTGCCAGATTATGCTGCTCACCAGTTTGCAGGCATTTAATGCTGGTTTAAGAAACACCATCGTCCGTTCATTTTGACATATATATAATACACGATAATAATATACAATAATATACAATATAAGATCTCCACGGCCTGCTACAGTTGGAGTATGCCTAGGTAAGGCCTGGAACAGCTCCTCATCCATTTAAAGGAGCCTTTTGTTGTTTTGGACATCAATTCACTTATGAATTGTGAATAAGTTCTAAATAAATCCCCAAACACCTGCACAAAGCATGACTATAACATGGGGATAGTTAAGGAGCACTATCTCGAAAAATAGCCCAATAATAAAAATTACATTTAAATGTGCTGGATGGTGGGGGGAGGGGTCATTTACATAGGCATCAACAATAAATATATAGCAAGGCTTGTTTTTTTTTTTTTATTTGAATAGAAGGAAGAAGAAATCAGGGGTGACAGGTTCTGTAACTGTTACTAAATATGTCACCCCTGTATTTTATTTTTACCATGAGAGAATAAACCACAAGCTTGGCGCAAGTTTTATTCAGTTTGGGTGTATAAGTGACCCCTCCTCTCATTACTACATTACTACTCATTATTACACAATTTCGCTGTAGTATTCCTCCACAAAAGCTGCATGGCGCGGGCCTGGAGTATAAAAGACTATACTGCCCCCAGGGTGGCCATTTGACAGAGGGGTCGCCAGTGAATAGAGAACAGGCCTGTATGTAGATAAATTGGAAAGAGCGAAAGATGGAGGGAATATAGAAGATAGATGGAGAAGAAAGGAATGCGGAAAAGAAAAAGTGGTAGGGATAATGGACTAAAGACAGGGCCAGAAGAATATGGGAATGTGAGAAAGGCAGAGGGAATGTGGAAAAGAGAAAAAGCGAGAGAGAGGATGTAGAAAATAGAGAGATGGTAATGTGTAAAAGAAAAGAAAATGCATGAATGTGAAAAAGAGAAAGACAGAGGGAATGATAATATCAGATAGAGGAGGGGATGTGGGAAGGAGTTACGAATGAAATGTGGAAAAGAAAGAAAATCAGGGAATGTGGAAAAATGATGAATGGGACCAATGTGAAGAACAGAAGAAGGGAATGTGGAAGACTGGGAAAGTCTGAGGACAGAGAGAATATGGTAAAGAAAAAAATGGGAAAGTGAAAAAGAAAAGGTAAAAGAGGTGACTTGATGAGAAGAATATATGTGTAGGGAAACAGAGAGATGGAGGGAAAACGAGGAAAAGGTAAATAAGAATAGATAGACCAAAGGGAACATGGGATAGAGTTGATACGTTTGTTCTCCAGTAGTCTCCAGTAGTCCTGCTGCCAATAGGCACTGAGATGAACAAGGGATTTTTAACTTGTTTCATTCATTGAAACGTATCTTCCCAAAGGGTGCATCAATGGTGTCCCCTGTTGCTACTCACTCACATTTCAGTGTGGCACCCTGTGCGGCTGCACACCCCAAAGGCCAGCCATGTTGACAGCCAAGGGAGAATATACTTACTTTAATATTTGCTGTCATTGTGGGATACCACTTGGTGCCACAGTTGTGGGTTTCTGTGACCATTTTTTACAAGATTCCTGTCTCACTTTAAGACAATGGCACAGTTCATAACTTTTTTTATGTACAGGTGGAACATTGATCCTACAAAAGTGACCTTGTATTGTAGTCAATGTCATAAATGTTGATCTTTAAACACTGACCTGGTTGTAAATAATGCAGAACAACAAATATGTGCTACATAAGTATGTACATACTGTACATTTAATCCAGATACTGGATTCTCTCCAAAATACAGAATTCACTGCCACGTTTACAAGGTTACTTCATGCACACCTGTATGTGCCAAGGAGCCATGGTAAATACACTGAATACACTTGTTTAACCTGTCCTTGCCTTTATTTTATTCATCCATGGCAATGACATTTTACTTGTATTCATCATTGTTCTTCTGGTCAAAACAATAAGAATGTTTGTCCCTGCCCTGATCATTTTCCTGATTGTAAAGTCTATGAAGAAAACTGTATATTAGTAGAAAACTGTACTCAGTAGCTACTGAGTACAGTCATTGATACCAATGTCATACTCCCCTGACATAGCTTCTTTATATGGTACAAAGTACGTCACAAGTTTTGTCCTTTGTAGAGTCAGTCCACTACTTTATGAAACTACCTTATCCACACATGATATTTGGTAACTCAAACTCAAAGTGATTTTTTAATTCTGCAGAGGGAGGGTTGTTCTTTTATTTAATGCTGGGAGGGAGTTTATTTAATGTTGGTGAGCAGGGAAAAGCACCAGAGGGACGGCGCTGCTCGGCCGACTGCATCCAGTTTGTGTTATTATGGATATTGGGCAAAGGCTTTTTGTAAAAAAAGAAACAGGCTGTTTTGGGGCACTGGGCTGGGGATAGAAGGTGATGACATAAACTTCCTTTCTGGGTATAGGATAACTTTAATATACCTATCAACACCAAATTACCTCCTCCTCTTGCCTTAAACAATGGTCCATTGCCTCCACCCACAAAGATAGACTAACTTATACTTTGTATCTAACATCTCTTCATTTCCTCTTCCCTGCTTTTAACATAACCTACTTACTCTGACCCTTTCCTCCATGCCCCCTCCTCCTGCTTCAAACTGTAAGGCAATCTTACGCAGACACTTATGTGCACTCAACGTCCAGCATCTGATTCCTTGCTAACTTTTCACAGCCTGTCTGATTCTGCAGCTCTCCACTATCACTACACAATAACCTCTGCCCTGGACTCTATCACCCCTCTCACCTAAAACCATGCTCACTGTGCAAACCACCAACCCTGGCTTAACACAGACCTGCCAGACTGAAACAGCACTCCAGGGTCACAAAACCAGCAGCGACTTCCTAATATATAAACAAGCCCTTCAGAACCGCTGGAATTTTCTTTCATTAGATACACAAGCACATTTTGCACACTCTATTAACGGACAAATCTAAAGGTTATTACTCCATCCTCATCCTTCTCGACCTATCCTGCTTTTGACACTCCCTCCTAGTCAATCTACTTGCCTCTTGCCTCTCATGGCTTTCCTGCTACCCCTCAGACCGTGCTGTTAGTGTATCCCAGTCAAAAACTTCCAGTCAAAAAGTCTCCTCCCCTCAACCTGTCGAGGTACCACAAAAGGCCAACCTGGGACCCCTACTCATCTCAATCTACACCTTTGGCTTTGGCCAACTTATAAACGCATTTGGCTTCCAACATCACTTCTATGCCAATGGTACTCAAATTTACCCCTCAGGCCCAGATTTCTATTCTATCTTTCCAGACTGTCTAACAGTGATCTCTTCATTCATCTCTCACTCTCTCAAATTAAAGTGGACCAACACCCAGGATTTTGACTATCCTGGGTCTTGGTCCACTTCGGTGGGGCACCCCCGATCGGGGTGCCCCGCTGTGTGAACCCCCCCCGATCACCCGGAAAACTCAACTCTCCCCGCTCCCACGTGGCCGCGGACAAGCGATCTGACAGCAATGGACAAGCGGCTCCTCCGCCGCCGCCTCCCGCGCGTCACTCTTGACGCGCGCGCGCCGGCCATTCACAGACGGCCGGCGCGGGCGCGCGCACGTCTAGAGGGGCGCGAGGGAGGCGGCGGCAAGGTAAGGGGATTTGGGGCGTTTGGGGGGGTTTCACCCCGCGGGACATCCCGATCTCGGATGTCCCGCGGGGAGGGAGGTGATCGGCCCGGGAATCTTATAGATTCCCGGGCCGATCACGGGAGGGTGATGGTCCACTTTAAACATAGACAAAATAGAACTTGTCATTTATTCCCCTTTCCCACCCACTTTTCCCCTTTCCCACCCACTGCTTCTATCTACTCAATAATCATTTCTATAAACAACCTGACTGTCCTGAATGTCTTGGTGTTATACTGAACTCCTCTCTCATTCCAACCCCACATTCAGTCACTAGTCACCTCCTGCTGACTCCATCATCAACATCTCCCGCATCCGTCCTTTCCTCAAATATAATCTAACAGCAATATTTATAGCCTTTTCTTGCATATGTAGGTTTAATACATTTATTGGATTATGACCAAAAGATGTTTTTGGTGGTTTAGTGATTTTTAGAACAGCAATTCAAATGCATTACAGACTGGGGCAATTGCCTTAACTCACATATTCCTAGCAGAACTCCATGTTATAGAGCCCTGCGTAGGGGGCAGTATATCCTTATTAGAAGGTCATGTCCCCTTACTTTCTTTCTGATACTCCTTGCTGGGGCTGTTTCTAGGGAGGGTGAGCAGGGCAACCACCCTGAGTGCCAAGGTCAATGGGGGGCCCAAATTCCAGCCATCCTGTTTTCGGCAGCTACCGTAAGTAACGGCCACTGTTACTGATGCTGGCCATAAAATGCCATTAATCCCACCATAACAGACAGCCATGGGGAGCGGGCACTGTCTGCCTCTAAGTAAGAGGCACAGCATGGCACATACCTGTCATAGGATGGGTAAGGAAGGGCAGACTTTTTTCCTTCTAGCACTCTGAAGTTCCAAACTGCCCTGATCTTGCCCCAGGCAAAAAGATTGGTGGAGCCCTAAAAAAGGAATACGGGTGCACAACCTTTTTTGCTTTGAGGGCTTATTATTCTACTTCAAGGGGCTACAATAAAACACAAGATGCAAAAACACTAACAATTTACTGAAAGACAGATGTGACTTCAAAGGATTGTATATCTATTTATATATCTATCTACAGTATATGTAAACTCCTATTTTTTTATTTAATTATAGTTCACCATAACTAATATAATTGGGCAAATAACCCCCTTAGAAAACGTATGTCATCAACCAATGTATTTTAATCATTCATCACCCTTTCCCTAATAGTTAATATTGTGCAAATATAATTAAATTTAAAGTGTAGCTGATCTAGTATTTGTTTTTTTTTCTTACGAAAGCCTGTTTTTTGGAAGCAGTTTTCACTGCTTTCATCTGCAGTCTGTTGCTATTGGCAACCGTACACTGTAAGCGAAGATCTACAAGATGAGAGATGCAAGCCCCATACACACAGAACACTGCTGCTGGTCATATGTAAGGTTGAGTGTACAGGACTCACTTCTCTCATTTTAGATCTTGGTGTACGGTTGCCAATAGCAACAGCTTGCAGATAGTTAACATTGCTTTCAGAAAACACACATTTGCTAACACAAGGAATCAAATAAAATGAATAAAATCAGCTCATCATCTTGAGGACATTCTTTTAGTACAAAAATATAGACACAAAAAAGTGGACTTTCTCGTTAAAGAGGAAGTCAGAAAAACATTACTTCCCTAATACTGCCCTAAACACTGGCAGCATAGGGTTTACTGGTCATACTGACACTTGCCTCTGCCACATTCCAGCAACCATGTGGCCATTGCCGACTAATCAGGTTTGGCAGGTGAGCAGGCACAAGAGGATTACATGCCCACTCAGCAAATCTGATTGACCAGTGGTCTGTTATTCGGCTTCCATTGTGGGATTCTGGAAATGTTGAGTACTGGCACACTGGCATCAACATACCGGGCTGCACTGAGCCGCATCCCAATCTGGGTGCCCTTTGGCCTGTGCTGCCAGTGTTGGAGGTAGTATAGCATACTTTCTAATTTTTCAGGGTGGGAAAAAGGGAGCCGCGGCCATGGCTCGTGCATGTGCATGTGCCTATGGACCGGGGAGCAAGGTAAGTGTATGGGGCAACCTGGAGGTTTTCACAGAGCGGGGCATCACGATTTTGGATGCTCCAGGGGGAGGGAATCGATCGGCACAGGAATCTGCTGAACGTGGTGGGTTTTAGTCCACTTTAAGTACATGTCCAGTATTGGCCTTACCAGGCGTCACTGAGCAACTGAGCATTCTGATCTAGAGGCCCTGTGAGGCCAGTTTTTAGGGCAGTCTAGAGGAACCTAAGTCTTTTTGGACTTACTTCCTCCTTAAAAGTGTTTGTTGAAAGTGCTAATAAGGTGCTCCAAAAGCAATGTCCATTATCACCTATGTCTTTATACTCTCCCTTTACATATGTCCCTTTCCCCACGTTGTTTAAAGTGGACCAATCACCAGGATATCGACTATCCTGGTAAGTGGTCCCTGCCCTGGGGGCATCCTGATGTGGATCGCCCCCTGTGTGAAACCTCCTAGATTGCCCACTTTCCCCGTCCCCACAACGCATGCGCGGGTGCTCGTCCAATTAGCCCTTTATGCAGCGCATACTAATTCACAGCATAAAGGCGGCGATTTGAACTATGCGTCCGCATAGCCGCCAGCTCCCCTGTGGAGTGTGCGCTCCTGCCGTCCAGGCCTAACTGAATGGCTGGGCGCGGGGAGCGGGAACAGCTGCAGGGAACCCAGGGATGCAGCTGCTGACATGGAGCACCGGGATCATTTAAAGTCGAACTTCACCCTGAATAAGAGCATAACTTAAATGTTTCCCCCACCCCGTGCATACAGATTGCCCATTAAAAATCATCCTACCTGCACCTAGTGCATATTCTGAGCCTTTAAACATCCAAGATGGCGGCACATGGAGCATCAGGCTGCCTACAGATAGGAAGTGTCTTCTGACTATGCCGCCCCCCGAATTCTCGGATTGCTGTCCTTTTCCTGACCCCAGCTCTGCTCCACAGCTTTAACCCACCCCCTGCACTTTACCCCGCTCTCCTCTCCTCAGTGTGTATGGTGCTTGTGAGGCAAGATGGTGGCGCCCGTATCCTAGAGTCCTGAACAGAGTTGCAACCCAGCGGAGGAAAGAATAAAAAATAAGCAACTAGAAACTTAAAATATTTTAATTTTAGATGCTGGGGAATAGTTTTTTAAGGGTTTGGGCTTTTCAATAAATAATGCTGAAGGTCCGGTTTAAAGTGGACCAACACCCAGGATTTTGACTATCCTGGGTCGTGGTCCACTTCGGTGGGGCACCCCCGATCGGGGTGCCCCGCTGTGTGAAACCCCCCCGAACAACTCGCCTCTCCCCGCTCCCAGCGCCGACGGACAAGCCGCGGACAAGCGGCTCCTCCGCCACCGCCTCCCGCGCGTCCCTCTTGACACGCGCGTGCCCGCGCCGGCCATTCACAGACGGCCGACGCGGGCGCGCGCACGTCTAGAGGGGCGCGAGGATGATAAGTTAAGGAGTTTGGGGTGTTTGGGGGTGTTTCACCCCACGGACATCCCGATCTCGGTTGTCCTGCGGGGAGGGAGGTGGTCGGCCCGGGAATCTTATAGATTCCCGGGCCGATCACCCGTGGGTGTTGGTCCACTTTAAGATTACCAGCACATGGGGGGGGGGGGGGGGGTCTCGTACAGATGACTTGACATTATCAAACAATTTATTACAATCCTTTTTTTTATGTTTACAGGTGAAAACAAACTCATTTCAGGGGATCCAGTTGTAAACACAGTTCCTGTAAATGAAAGAGTTCTGAAACAGAAACCATTTAAAGAGCAGCTGCCTGTGAAAGAGGTTACCCTAGAACTGCTGGATAAGAACTACCTGAAGGACAGATATGGCACATGGCACGCCCACCTGAACATCCATCGCATGGTGCAGATGGACTGTCAGACTTTGCACAATGCTGACGACAAAACATCACCTCTCCACAAAGACATTGATAAAAGCATCTTGTTTACCAGGCTGCTGAGCTCTGAGGAGCAGCCAAAGAAGAACTTAGAACACATTACAGAGGAAGTGGAAACAAAAGGGTTGAATGAGCGTAGGAACTCTGTCAATAACCTGTACAGGAGATCCTCTCTTAAACATCCGGTCACTACATCGTGGGGTCACTACCAGTCTCCTACCTCCAAAGCTTCTTCCCCTACTGAAAAACTGTATTTTTACCCCTTCCCCCAGAAGAAGAACCCTCGCATATCCGAAACAGCCAGGAGGCTAGGTTTATATGTAACACATTAAAGCAAATATTTGGAAATCTTTCAGAAAGTAATGTGACCTTTATATGAGTATTGTCCATTGCTTGCACTTTATTTTTCCAGGCTGAATAAATGAACAATAAAACATGCGTTTTAAATTGTGCCCCAAAACATCATGTGTTTCTTTTTTTTTTTTTTACTAAAGCTTTTGCCCAATATTCATAGCAACATTAACTGGATGCAGTCAGCCATAAGGAGCACTTCAACCTAAATGGCATATAGAGTTTTAACTGAATTAAAGTGGACCTTCACCATGAATAAGAGCCTATCTTATATGTTTCCCAAACCCTGTACATACAGATTGCTCACATTAAAAATCATCCTACCTACATCCACCGCATGTTGGTGGCTCATGGAGCATCAGGCAGCCTGCAAACAGGAAGTGCCTTCTGACTGTGCTGCTCTGCATTTTGGGATTGCTGTCCTTTCCCTGACCTCAGCTCTGCTTCGTCTGTATACAGCACAGCTATAACCTCAGCCCCTGTACTTTATCTCACTCTCCTATCCTCCGTATGAGATGCTTCTAAGGCAAGATGGCGGCACCCGTATCTTAAGAGTCCTGAACAGAGTTGCAGCCCGGTGGGGGAAAGAATAAGTGACTAAAAACTTAAAATACAGTATATTAATTTTAGATACTGGAGAATAATTTTTTAACGGTTTGGGCTTTTCAATAAATCATGGTGATGGTCTGGTTTAATTAGCATAGAGCTGTCATTTGGACATCATTCTGCTTCTTATTAGTGTTTTTATAAATATAGGACAAAGGCTTTAGTAAAAATAAAAGAAACGCAGGCTTTTTTAAGTCACGAAGCTGGGGATAGAAGATGACGACATAACCTTCCTTTATGAGTATAGGATCACTTCAAAGTGGAATTTTCACGACCCTGGGTTTTGGTCCGTCCCCCTGGGGTTCACTGTTTTGGGGTGACCCACAGTGTGAAACCCCGCCATTCGCCAAATCTACTCACCTCTCCTCAGTCCAACAGCACAGGCGCGGCCACTCATACAATTAGCTTCTCTGGCCATGCATATTAATGTGCGGCTGAAGAAGCTTAATTAAATCCCCTGCCACAAACATCAGCAGCACGTGCCATCACTTGCATCCTTCAGCTGTGCGCGCCCACTCATAGCCATTCAGTTGCGATGGCCGCACACAGCAGAGAAGGAAAGCAAGTGATGCCGGCACCGTGGCCTCTGCGGAAAGGTACGAATTGTGGGCGAACTGGAGTGTTTTACACAGTGGGCATTCCAGTTCAGGATGCGCCGGGGAGATTGAATAAGCAGGCCCTGGGGTCTCATAGACCACTTTAAAGGGACATGCCAGACAAAAAGTTAAATGAACCTGCTTTTTGCATCTTTCATTCAACAGCACTTTGCATTGTAAATATTATTGGACTTGTTCCCCTTTGCTGACATCTTTTTCAGTTCCTTCACTAACAATAACAACAGATACTACTCACTAACTTTACTTTTGAGTGGACTGTTACACTGAAGGCCATTCATATGCATGGCATAGAACACTGTCATGTGCCATGGGATAGCCAGCAAGGTGAATATACCTGTGTCCCCAGGGGCTTCAAATCCAAGGTGAATGATGGCTGTAGAAAAGATGCGGCCCTCACAGCAGCTTGGGGGGAGCAGAAAGCAGGCTAATTCAACTTTTTGCCTAGAATGTCCCCTTTTAATATTTAGCACAACCATATACTTGCAGTTTAAAGTTTTTTCTGGGCATATTTACTTATCTGAGGTCCTGTTGGCTGCATTGCTTGCAACCCCACAGGTTGAACCTTCAGTGTTCTTCTGCTTTCACCTCTGATGCGGACAGTGATGCTTCCAATCATCTCTAGCAAGCTTTTGAGCATTCAGCGCTGATAAGTGGTGGATAGCGGTGGATAGCCATGTAGTCCCATGTAGTGCATGCTTCCAATCAACAAGGGGGGATCTGCATCCTTGTGACTGGAAGCAGGGGCACAAAGAACCTGACAGCAGAAGAAAAGGGAAGACTCAACATACAAGGTTGCAAAGGACTAAGTCTGAGGAAAGGCAGGTAAAATTATACACCCAGAGTATAAGAAATGGAAATGGTTAGAAATGGTTCTTAAATTGGGCCCTGGAGAATATGTTCCCAATTCAGCTTTGCTGTGCTGCCTGGATGATCCCAACAGGTTACAGCAAGACTGCATGGTAGGGTGTTTATGGAAAATATCAGGCCATTGCTGTACATAGCTATATATATATATATATATATATATATATATATATATATATATATAAATTGTGTAAATTATAAAGCACTAAATATGCAATTAGAACTGTTATTATTTCTGTATTATACTGCAATACCAAACTGTAGTGAATAAAAACTCTTTAGTCATTGATTAACATCTTCATGACTATGGTTAACTGATAACTCTTCACTCCAAAGGCCCTCAACCCGTGAGCTACGGGATTTGCTCCTTGGAGGGGATGAACTGGCGCAGATGGGGAGCACAAAAAAATGGTGTTGTGGCTAGAGGTGGGGCTGGGCTAGGCCATGAGTCCAGGTGTAAAGTGAGTATGATCTTCTTTAGGCCTGTGGCACAGCTGTCAAGATATAAAGCCTATAACTCTGGGATGCTTCTCTATACCTCCCAACTGTCCCTCATTTGAGTCCATGTCCCTGTCCCTTGTTGTTCTCATTTGTCCCTATTTGAGGTGTAACAAGCAGATCTACATTAACAATTAATATCCTGTGTTTTGTTCCCTGCCCCGGGGGCATCCTGATTTGGTCCCACAGCATATGCACAGGCTCTCATTCAATCACAGCTGTTTACCGTCCATATCTAATGCTCGGCAAACACTTCTGCTAATGCCAATCAGCAGCGCATCCCCAGCAGTAGACGCGCTCCTGCCCCCAGCCATTTGGATAGGCTGGAGGTGAGGGCATGCGCACAGCCCAAAGATGCAGGGTATGCATCTACCGATATTTACATCAGTGAGGGAGCCAGAAGGTGAATTTCGTGGTGCCACAGGGGGTTTTCACAGGATGGGGCATCGCGATTTGGGATGCCATGGGGAGCAGCTCTTAATTAGGCAGTAGGGGGCATCCCAAATCGCTTGTAAGCTGGGGCAATGGGGTTTCTGATGCTTACCACTTCTGAGATCCATCCTTAGCATGCAGTAGACACAGGGCCAGATCCAGGTTTGTGGGGGCCCTTCGGCAAAAGGGTCTTAGTGGCTCCCAAAATGGTGTGTCACATGATGTCCCCTATTCCATTGTTGCTGATCAGCCCCTGTCAGCCGTGAGCAGGTCTGCACACAATATCCTGCATTTGATTGCTCGGGTCCAGTGTAAAATAATAACATGGCCAAGTGTGAGCCTGAGTGGACCCCTGGCAATTACCAAGGTTTGCCCTGTGCTGGCGCCGGCCCTCAGTAGACATTACATAAAGCTGCCCAGGCTAGCAGGTGCACAGTAAAGTGCAAGCCTCATAGGATGTTCGCAGTCATATGAGACATGAAACACAAATGTGGTATTTGTGGCCTGTTCCCCCCAGCTTGCAAGCATTACTGCACAGCCGAACGACCCGATTCAGGATGCCCCAACTGCCTAATTTATAAAGTTCAGTCACACATTCTCAACTTTCCCTTCCCGATACCTTACCTGCATTTTTCTTTTCCACATGTCTTAGGTCTTCTTGTTCTCACCGTCTCCACTTCTCTATTTAGCTTCCACATTCCCTCTCTCTCTCATTAGTCACATTTCCTCCTTTTCTCTCTCTCTTTTCTTTCCTTCTTCTCGCTCTCTCTTTTATCTTCGATATTCCCTCCTTCTCTCTCTTCTCTATCCCCTCATTTAGTCTCTGTTCGACATTCCCTACTTTTCTCTCTCTCACATTGCCTCCTCTCTCTTTTGCACACCCCTTCTTTTCTCCTTCCTTATTCCCTCCATCTCTGTACTGCCATTTCCCATCTTTCATATTCACTCCTTTGCTCTCATGTCTACAGTTCCTCCTTCTCTCTCTCCCATATTACCACCTTTTCTCTCTCTCATTCTTCCACATTCCTTTTTGCTTTTTCACATTCCATCCTCTCACTCTCTTCCACACACCCTCCTTTTCTTCTTCCACATTTCCCCATTTTTTCTCTCTACTCCTTTGTTTCCATTTCCACATTCCCTCCTTCTCTCAGAGTATGAATTGGTGTTAATGGGTGGGAAATTTTGGCTTGTTAAAGTGGACCAAACCCACCCTGGAGTTTATGTGACTCCAGGGCAGGCATACTCCGGGGCATCCAGATTCGGGATACCCGGCTGTGTAAAACCACCAGGTCTGCCACAAAACTCACCTTCTCTCCGATCCAATGGCGCATCCCACGCTCTCTGTTAGACGATAGCAGAGATGCGGCCGCTGGCTCGCTTGGCTAGACTCGACTGGAGCTGAGTCCTTAGAGGAGCCCAGACAAGTTAACGTCAGCGCAGTCGAGTGTGCTGATAGAATAGGAGGCTGTGCATGCACCACAGGACCGAGGAAAGGTAAGTTTGAATGGGCGGCCTGGGATTTTTACACAGTGGGGCATCCCGTATCTGTCCCTCTTTCCAGATATGTTGGCAGATATGTATTTAATATAGTAGAGGGATGGAACCCCAGTAAGACCAGGGAAGGGATGTATAGGATGGGTCCAGGGGCGTAACTTGAGGGGTTTGCCGCCACATTTAGTTACGCCATTAGATGGTCCCTAGGCAGTTGCCGTGTTTGCTCCACCCTAACGCGGCCCTGGCTATAGCCTCAACAACCTTGTCACAGCCAGCCCTGATATAATCCTAAATTTTACAGAACTAAAATGAGCTATACAGTAGCTTACCTCCCAACTGTCCCTAATTTCGAGTCCATGACCCCCTGTCCCTCTTATTCATCCCTCAATAAGGGGGTGTGGCCTAATATATCAAATCTTTTCCACCCTGAACATTTGTAACGTATGCATCGTTATGATGGAGCCAATGATTTCTCAAGCAGCCAGTGGCGTCATAGAAAGCCTACTCTCTCGCTCTGCACTTCCGCTACAAGTCTCACAAGAGCAGCGCTACAGAATCTGCACCGAAACTGTATCACAATCATGACAGAAACCCGGAGCATGATGGGAAAAACTCCGACATCCAGTCACCCTGGAAACCCCCTCAGCCAAAGTACAACCAACTACGCAGCTCAACCTACACTGGAGCTCTCACCAACCAGCGCTCTCTTCTCTCCTGCAAGCCTCCCACGTGCACTTCTATCCTGCCCTGCTATTGGCTGAGGGGCGGGCAGAGCGTTGTTTGTGTTTTCTTCCGCAATGCTCTTCCCAGTGCAGTAAGCCCCGCAGTTTAGGGTGTCATTCGAGAGCTCCGGCCTGAGGAGGGTGAGTAAAGAGAAGCCACAACCGCAATGGTGGTCCCTACTGTGTGTCTCCTATTTCACCTCGTATTAGACCTAAAGGGGCACTCTACTGGCGTGCTGAACAACACCGCACTGTTCTTTATCCTCCCCCTGCTGCGTGTGTGAAGGAATGAGTGAGGTTTAATTTCTGGTTAAAGTGGACCAATTGTAGGATTTTGACTATGCTGGTGATTGGTCCCTGCCCCAGGGCATCCCACGATGCATGTGTGGGCACTAATCTAATCAGCGCTTTATGCTGGGTATACTAATGCCCAGCTGAATGGCTGGGTGTGGGGTGCGCACAGCTACAGGGAAGCTGGGAATGCGGCTGCTGGGGAACATAACTTTCACCCCAGGGTGTTTCACGCAGGCTAGCTGCCAGCCCTGGAATCTTTTAGAATCCACGGCAGCAACAGGTGGTGATTGGTCCACTTTAACTGTTGATGGCTCCAGGGTTGGCATTAGGGTAAGTGATGCCCTGTGCAGGATATTAGGATGGCTCCCCCCCAGAGTGACGCGCACACACAATGGAAAGTGAGCAACAGAGGAAACATGACAGAAAGGGAGATGGAGAAAGAAAAACAGGAAATACAGAAATAGAAAGATGGAAGAGAAAAATAGGAGGACCGAGACAAAATAGACTGAGATGGGAGCAATGGAGAAAAACGAGTGAATGAGAGAGTTGAATAGGGCTAGCAAAAAGCCAAAAAACACTAACTGAGATCTATATTAAGGGCACTGCTCCTGTGAATAAAAGATGATATGTTTATTTGACTAGTTGCGCATAATAAAAAAAACATACAAGACAATTTCTTTTATTATGTGCAACTAGTTAAATAAACATATCATATTTTATTTATGGGAACAGTGCCCTTAATATAGATACCGGTGAGTGTTTTTTGGCTTACATAAAGGGGCAGTAACTGGGACTGAGGGAGCACGCCCTTCTTTTTTTGTAAGTAGGGTGATTATCTATAGGCTGTGCCCACTTTCCATAGTTGGTTATACGGGGCTAGTAAAAAGTAGAGGGAAGGAAAGAGGGAAACAAATGGAGAGAAAGAGACTGCACACCCCAAAGGCTGGCCATGGATAGCTCAGTTGGCATTGGTGCCTGTTTGTGTAAAAGCATTGGTGGTTCAGCAGGGGTTAATCCCCCTCCCTCCCACATCCGTACACTAGAGCAATCCAACCTGTCTACTTATGATGAGCAGGCTGGTAGCTGCATCACATTGTGTCAGTGCTTCTATGCTTTATGGCTTGCCAGGAATGCAGACTGCACCCGGCTGGCTCCTCGCCTGGATACTGTGAGTTTCCAGTGGTGGGGAGTGGACTGGAGAGTCAAACTGGAGGACAAATGGATCAACCAGTGTCCTCCCTGGGGTATAAGAGAGAGGTATTTATTGTATTTGAGTACCATCCACCGATTTCCCCATCCCTGGAACATCCTGATTTGGGGTGCCCTCTGTTTGCTGGCAGCACAGCACCATGTTGTTGGATCCCACAACTGCCCACAGCTTCATCCCAGCTATACCCCCATCTGAGGTGCATATCTCCACCATTAATTTCTGAATGGCTGCCATGGGGGTGCACATCATGGCTTGTGCTCCATTCATGTTTCCTAGCTGATTTGACATCAGGTTGGCTAATGAAGGTAAGAATGGAGCATGACCAATGATTGGCCAGCCGCTCTTGCATACTATGTGGGATAGCCAGAAGGTAAGTTTTGTACAGCCGATTGTGGCATTTTACACAGTGGGGCATTGAAACAAGGATAGACTAGAGCACATATGCTCAACCTGTGGCCCTCAGAGCCATCTGATGTGGCTAATGGGAAAATGATATGGGTAAATAGAACTGGCCTGTAAAGGTAGTTAAATAGAGGCTCAGTAAGGATGAGAGGTTGCAAGAAGAGTGACAAAGGAGGGATGCATTGCCAAACAGAGGTGGCAGCAGGGGCTTGGACGAATGTCGTGACACCATCTTGCTACAACCTGTAGTATGAATCCCACAATCCTGGGTGCGGCCTTTCACCTCACGCCTGGGGGCCAGGACGTCTGAAAAACGTAGCTAGGGACTACAGCTCTATACTGGTTCATGTAGTGCAATTTACCACAATACATGAACCATGGCAAATGTAGAAGGAAGGTAAGTACCGGTAAGTCCTCTGGGCTTTTTTTGTTTTGTGGCTTTTGGTCCCCTTTAATTGTATGTTTAGCATTGGTAGGTGTTTAGATGGGTTGAGTATTGGAAGTTTGGTTACGATTTGGGACTGATGGCTTGGTGGACCATAAATATGGGACCCATATGTTTGGATTGTTAAGGAAATCAGCATGTGTATTGCTAACATGAGGGAATTTTTAGATATAAATGTGGTAATGGGATGGTGTGGTGAGGTGGAAAGACATACGAGTGTAAAAAAAATAGTGTGGAGACAGGGGGTATCCCGAATCTTCATTATGCAGTAGGCTGAACTGCATGGGGCCCGAACTCTAACAGTTACAGGGGTGCGGCCACACCATTTCCATTTACTACAATAATGAGGGGGGTCAGACCTCAGCACACCCCACCATTGCAATAAATAGAGAGGGTGTGGTAGCACTTCAGTGACTGATGGCGGCTTGCGAGCCTGACACACCATCAAATATGACCCCTGTTCCTGGTGCAGCACAGGATCCAGCAATCAGCGATCTGATCGCCGGACTAGCACCGATCTGCTGCAGGGGACAATTTGTGATTACCATTTTTTGAATTGAATCACTTTAAGAGTAATTTTAAAATAGCAATCCTAATTTTCTTAAATGTAAAGTATTTTTAGCCCTTTATTTTCTAAGCATGTAGAGACAGGGCCCTCTCTCTTAATGCACTCATGTATCAGTGTGCATATATAGCACTTCTGTCACATCTACAGTTGCATTAGACAACAACATGCCAGCCGTCTCTTATGAGATAGTGAGGGTGAAAGCAGGTTTTATGCCACTTTAAAATCTGTCTGCTAACCTATCGGTGAGATTCCTCTTCCATTTCTGACACCAGTTCACTGTATGGCTATCACCAGAATATTAAGTAAGGGTATTCATTATAATAGATTTGGGTACATTTTTACTTCATTTTGTCCTAGTGACATCCATGGCTGTGCTGCGAGCCTCACATTTGGGATAGGAAAGAAAGTAAGATAGCAAGCCTATAACCCACTATATCCAAAACTAAAACTGTTTGTGTTTGTGTTTGAGTAATCCTATGATATTATCACAGTTCATAAAGGTAGATGTGGTTTATTCCATTGTATCATCAACAAACATAATGCTCATTGTAAGAATGAGTCCTGTTACCAAATGTATATTTCAGGAAATATATTGTGTTTCTGAAAATCTAGTATTTGTACAGAATTTGTAATAATTGTGTTTATATTTTTCTACATATGGACATGAAAAGATGGCAGAAAAGAAGTTCTTGGTGTCCCAGCTGACCAATTTTTTAAGGGAAGATCGCATTCAGCTTTGGAAATCGCCATATACAAATGAAAAGCAGGAGGCTGGACCAGAGCTAAAAGTAGGCATACTGTCCAAAAAAACAGTTGGAATATATTTTATATATAGGAATGAAACCAAGGCTGTTAAAGTGGACCAACACCCAGGATTTTGACTATCCTGGGTTTTGGTCCACTTCGGCGGGGCACCCCGATTTGGGGTTTCTGGGGGGGTGGGAGGTGATCGGCCCGGGAATCTTATAGATTTCCAGGCCGATCACCCCTGGGTGTTGGTCCACTTTAAACTGATAACTAATTGATATTTATTGAGAATAAACAATAGTTTTGAAAAGCATGAAGCAGACCTACAGTCTCTTACTATGTGCCAAGGTGGTTTGCAGGGATACTAAACTAACCACACCACCATTGAGCCCTCCAATAGAGAGATACTGACATTTAACTATCAGAGCTGTGTCTGTTGGGGGACATTTGGAAAACAGTTTAAATTAAACTATGAGCAAATTACCACTTCCGCTTTCATAGTGCATGGCATAACATGTCAAGCCCAGATTCAGATTAGTCACCTGCAGTCACGTGATTAAAGCGGAACAAAACCCAGCAGCAGCCAGCCTGAAATCTAAAAGATTCCAGGGCCAGCTGCTGGCTTTCCGAATCGGGATGCCCCGCTGTGTGAAACCCCCCAGGCGCCGTAAAAACTCACCTTTTCCTTTTCCAGCGCCTCCCATTCTATCAGAGCCACTTGCTCAAATGATGTGATTTGGCAAACAGCTCTGATTGTTGACAATGGGGATAGGCTGGGACAGAGACGCGCATCCGCCGGAAATGTGGGGGATGCAGGAGCGCATGCTCCCCATTCATCCCAGTCAGAGCCACTTGCCGAATTACATCATCACAGCAAACGGCTCTGATTGGATGGGAGCATGGCGGAGGTAAGCAGATCGGGCTATTGGGGGGCATCCTGATTCCACCGGGTACTTACCTCTTCCAGGTTGTACTCCCATGTGACCCCAAGCAGCCTGTCAGTGCAGTCAGCGGCCAAACCCATTGGCACGGCCAGCGCTGGCCATGAAGGCTGATAGGCTGCTCCAAGGCAGCCATAGAAGGATTCCGAAGGTGAGTACCCCAACGGCCCGGTTCTTTCTTTTATCAGTACAATGCACCACTGCTGCATAATATAAGCGGGATTACAGTCATTTCTGACCATAATTCCCTTTTAATCGCTACACACATGTGGGATCCACAGCTCATCCAATTGTAGACATGCTTCACTGAACTACGCAGCTACTTCCTGCCCCCTGCCCATTATAAAGGGCTTAATGCTGGTTTTGGGCAGAGCGGAACCAGCAATTGGGATTCCCACCTGCGCAGGGATTAACACCCATTTTGTTAAAAGTGGGTGGTATTCCGGCCTAAGTTATCTTCATAACTTTTGTATAACCCTTGAGTCTGTCTGATCATTGTTTTGTCCCCATGTCATCCTTTTCTTAGGAGCTGTCCCACAAATATTCTGGAAAGCTGAAGTACAGTGTCAATGAAATAGTCAGTGCATTGGAAGAAATCCGCTGCAATGCAATACAGCGTGGAAGTGGAAATGAGTCATTTAAGACCAAGGGACTGGCTTCATTGCAAGTCTTTCTTCCACGCAAGCTTAACAAAGTAAGTTATATGTTGTTGCAGAATTTACTAAAGCCAGTGACACCATGCAGCCATAATAATGGCATCACCAGTCCTCTCCATCAGTTATTTTGTGTGGCTCTCCATTTTATGAAAGGAATCCTACTTTTAACTGGGACATATGTTAAAAGAGTGGGACAGTCGTTGGTGTGGGGATACATAAAAGTATACTGTATCTAGTGGCCATTTTCATTAACCTTTTTTAATGATGCTGGGCCTATTAATGCCAAATGACAACACAAATGAAAAAACTTACAGATTTCCTAGCATATTCATAAGGGGCAATGATTGCCACTTATCTGTCCTCTCCACTCTCTTCTAAAAGGCATGTGAGAGCAAGGGGTGGCGGAATCATTCCATAGCAGCCCAGACTGGGGCTAGAGCAGCTGCCAGTACATTTTCAGCCTACAGTAATATTGATGACTGTACCACAGCCATTTTATAACAGAGCGGGTCTGCATGTGCATCTGTGTACAGATGGATGGGATATTGAAATTAGAAGAAAATTGTCACTTAGCTGGGACAACAGTTATAAACCTTTGCGGCTTGCTGTATGAGGCACCAGTAAATAATGTTTAAGAATGGCTGTTATAGATAAACTTTATATATGCACATTGGATTCCATAGAGGAGAACCAAGGAGTGAAGATGTTTCTGTTTTTTTTTAGGGATCCAAAAACTTTATAGAAACTTCACTGAGCATCACAGGAAAGGAGCTGAAGTGTCTGTGAGTCCAGTCTTTAAATTAAATAGATTGAGACATATATACTGTATATTACTGTATTCGTTGGGAAATATTAGGCCACAAGTGATATATTGGGGCTTTATTTGTGATTTAAATCAATAGGAAATTCATGCCCATGTTACAATGGGGTGAGCAATTGTTTTGTGAATCGAAAAAGTCCAGTGTGAAAGGGACCCATAGACTAAGATTCAGCACCTTAGAGATTGTTGTGTGTTGCGTCACGTCGCAGCAATCAATTTAAGCCCTTTTTATTGTTTGTTATTATTGTTAAAAATGTACCCTTTGTAAGCTATATAAAAACTAGATAGGGATTAATGGCTGGAATAGTGTTGTTTTTGCAGATAATGAGATTGGTCGCGCCTTTTATACACCTTTTAAACAAGGGTTACAATTGTTCATATAAAATACTGCCACTGTTCTGTGTACTAATATAACAAATAAAGCAACAGCAGTTCAATGTAGACACAATTCTCAAACTAGCCAGTCAACCAGGAACTAGCAAACTGTTTTAGGAAACATCAACATGATATAGAAGGTTTAAAATTGTGGCAATATTTCTACTTTTGCATTTTAAATGTTTGCTCGTATTTAGATATATGAAGATATGTGACAGTCAAAGCTCTTCCTATCAATCTGTCCCCTCCACAGTCTCTTATCTTTGTGTAAGTCCGTGACAATACATATAATTAATAACAAAGCAGAATAAATAAAAGTGCACCCACACCCCGGAAATCAAGGAAGAGCAGCTACCGGCTGTGGCAGTGTGTGCTGCCGCTTCTCCTCCCCCCCTCCCATAAGTATAGTGGACACTTGGCAATGTTAATGGCCAGTGAGGGGGACTGCTTAAAGGGTGATTCAGGTAGCCTGTCATAGAAACATAGAAACATAGAAGGTTGACGGCAGAAGGAGACCATACGGTCCATCTAGTCTGCCCTTATGTGTATACTGTATGTATACAGTATCATGAACTTCTTCATGGAGTACCACCTCCCATTTTCCTTTGATCTCAAGTTCCATTCAATACAATCACCAGTAGGGTAGAGGTCAGCTTTTAAAGAGACCCATACTGTATTTATCCCAACTGGCCTAACGATGCAAGCTCTTCTCTCAGCAGTGCTGTCAGTCCAAGATGCACAACCCTGATGACCAGTTAAAATTCTACTGTAGAAACCTAAAGTGTTAACTGCATTAACCTATCAATAGTGCATTAGGAGATTTTCAGATAGAATACAACTGATATGCTCACTGTGCCATTTTTCAAGAAGCTTTCCCCCACAATCTATATATTATTATTATCTCTGGAAGTACACACCTTAGGCTTTCTAGACGTACCAGGCTTGTTGACGTGGGCACAGTTTTCTAGAAGTAATCAGTGAATTATTTGGTTACACAGGGTTTGTTTCCCTGAAAAAAGAATAAAAAAGCTCAACACTGACGATTGAAGGTGAGTAAAATTTTTTTTTTTTAATAAAGGCATTTTTTTCTATATGTGGTTTTTACTGTTAACCCTTTGTGAACTGGTAAGGAATCTATGAGACCCCCTATACCAGTTCACAAGGCTCTGGGTCTGGAAAGTCACCTGCGGCTAGTGGGTGACTTGTCATTAACCCCCAGTCCACCCATTACCTGCCTTCCCAAAGGCCAGGGGGGGAGAAGAGCCTGTGGCCATTAGGGTATGCCGGCTTGTAGCCTGCATGGCCAGGATGGACCAAGGTTGGCCCCTGTGCCCTGTTCTACAACCCTATGTCATTTTTTTAATTAAAAAAAATAGAATTAAAACATTTGCAGACAGAATCGGTATATATTGCATCGTCATATGTATGGAATATGGAATTTTGGGAGGCAGGTAATGTGAGGGGCTGGGGGTTAATGGCAAGTCATCCGCTAGCCGCAGGTATCTTGCAAAACCCCAAGCCTTGTGAACTGGTATAGGGGTCTCATTAGGGTTAAATGTGAAAAAAAAGACACCGACGCACATCATAAAAAATATTTTATTAATTTATTTTTTTAATACTTACCTCCCATCAATCCATCCCCGAGCACTGTGTTCCGTGCCCATCATTCTGGCTTCTGATCTCCTGCTGTAATCCTGTTATACCTGTCGAGTAATGCATAAATGGTTAAATACATTGGGTCCCCCCACCTTAACCCAGGGGTTAAAAACCCTTAAAAATAAGAAAAAAATGTCATGGGGTCCCAACTATACAGCACCTGCTGATTAATGCAAGGGTTAATTTAAAAATAAACTACCTAGGGTCGCCCCCCTGCTAGGAAGGGGGACCCCGTTTTTTTTTGTATTTTTAAGTGTTAAAAACCCTTAAAAAATGGCATGGGGTCCCCCGCATAACCAGCTATGGGGGCTTGTAGAACAGGGGCAGGGGCCAGCTTCTTTGGCCCCCCGTCCTGTAAGGCTACAAGCCCCCGTAGCCTTGTGGCCCAGACTCTTCTGCCCCCCGGACTTTGGGGAGGCAGATAAAGGGTTGGGGGTTAATGGCAAATCACCCGCTAGCCGCAGGTGACTTGCCAGACCCCCCAAGCCTTGTGAATTGGTATAGGGGTCTCACAAAGGGTTAAATGTAAAAAAGACACACACCTTAGAGAAAAAGGACATTTATAAAAAAAAAAAAATGTTCTTCTTTACTCACCTCCGATTGTCCCTCGAGGATCCGATGACAGATGGAGTGACCACTGTAGGGGGTGGGGAGGCAGGGGGTCATAGGATCCCATGCTCCTCCACACCTCTCTCCAGCGATCATCGCATCTGACAGACGGTTGGGCCAGAATGATGTCAGCGGTACAATGCCACCTGCCTCGTCCCCAAGAAGGCGGGGATAGAGCGCCAATGGCTGCAAAGACGGAATCAGGGGAGAGAGGGCCTTTCGGCCAGAAGAGCCATGGCGGGTTGATCGGAGCCCCCCCAGGTGAAGAGGAGAGCCAGGCAGATCGAACTAGGAGTCTCATGTTAATTTTTTTTTTACTGTAGCCGGAGGGAGGGGGGGTAGGCACATAGATTCTACATGCTTGGCACTTAAAGCGGACCTTCAGCATCATTTGATGAAAACCCCAAACCCTTAAACTATTCCCCAGCATCTAAAATTAATACATTTTAAGTTTTTAGTCACTTACTTACTATATTACTCTTTCCTCCACTGTTCTGCAAATCTGTTCAGCACTCTAGTATATGGGTGCCGCCATCTTGCCTCAAATGCATCAAATACACTGAGGAGAGGAGAGCCAGGTAAAGTGCAGAGGGGCAGGTTATAGCTGTTCTGATCACAGGTGAAGCAGAGTTGGGGTTAGGAAAAGGACAACAATCCCAGAATGCAGAGTGGCAACGTCAGAAGACACTTCCTGTCTGCAGGCTGCCTGATGGTCCATGAGCCGCCATCTTGGATGTTTAAAGGCTCATACTACACACTAGGTGCAGGTAGGATGATTTTTAATGTGGGCAGTCTGTATGTACAGGGTGTGGGAAACATACAAGGTAGGCTGTTATTCCGGGTGAAGGTCCGGTTTAAAAGGAGTGAAAGCAAGCACGTAATGACACCGTGCTTGACACCTAATACACAATTCATAGTTAGGGACAGCCTCCCTCTTCCTGGCTTGATGGTTAAATCAAATATTATTCATTCTCATTAATGATTTTTGTACAGGAAGTGTGACTATGTTTCTCTTATGTTTCGGAATTGTAAAACAAATTGCTTTTGCTTTCAACCTGTTAATGTTTATGTTTTAATATTTTATTTGTCACAGAATAGCACAAACATTTGGACTACAAGAAAGTTGCATAAAAGCAATTGCCAACAAAAAACAGCTTGAAACTGGTAGGTTTAGCTTGTAATTATATTGAGGTCTTCTTTTGATTTTACTCTTTGCTCCTAAAGATCAACTGTTCACTCAACAATACTTTGATCTGTCTATGAAGCCTAGAAGTGTTTATGAGTGTCCCTGTCAGACTCAATGTTTCAAGAAGACATTGGTTGATTTTCCAAGCACTGTTAAAGCAGAACAAAACCTGTGATTTTGACTTTCCTGGATTTTGTTCCGGTCCCCACTGTGTGAAACCCCCCAGTTCGCCTAGATAAAATCACCTATCCTTGGTCCCACGGAGCATTCATGGGCGCCCAGCCAGTGAGAGTTGCACGCTCCCCAGTGACAACAATAAGAACTGTTCAGTGGGCGGCTCTCATTGCACCTTTACATGTATAGTCAGCTCAAGATGCTTGTTCTCCCTTTCCTGGCGGCACACAATCCAGAAATTGGCGGATCCTGGGAGTAAAAAACAGAGCTGCATCCCCCAGCTCTGTGCGTGCTCCTGTCCATACTAGTGAATTCCCTCTTCATCTTCCTTGGGAACGGTGTCAAATGAAACATTTCAAAGCATCTCAAAATGTCCAATTAAATGTAAATACCGTATGTATTCTAAGTGATGGTACTTCCTGTGCCTCAATTTCTGGGTCATAGCTGAGCTGGAAAATACATGTCATGGCTCAGCTTTATGAGTCTTGAACATGCTCTGTTGTGGTCAAGGCAAACGCTGGAGCCCTGCTACATGGGGCAGGCATCAGGTGAGCTGCTTGCTGCTTTAGTATTGCCATTGGGTGTACAGACCCTTTAAATGATACAGGTCACAGATGAATGTCTGGGAGTAGTCTAGGTAAGTATATCATTTCATTTATTTCTGTATTTATATTCTGTGTTGTTTATATTAGAGATAGAGAGATAGGCTTTACATTTTATTTAATAAAACCTTCAATTTTTTTATCAAAATGGGTCGAATTATTTAGTCTTTTTCTACCTTTTCATAGATTTAGATTTTCTTTTTTATGATTCATGGGCAAATGTTTAAACAATCCGAAATTTTAGAAAATGTGGGTTTACAATAAATGATTAAATATTGATTTGATGTTGATTTGATGACTTTATGTCCTACTTCAAGAAAAAAATGGTTTATTCTGGCTTTTCTATTTCCCATCCCATCAGTGTAGACAGTATATATCCAAAATCTTAGCAACCTCAAGCCTTTTAGGTTGTTTTACAAGTGGGTTAAATAGACCAGCCATGATATGCTACGGCAGAAATACTTACCTGGCAGAATGAGGTACCAATGCGGACCTCGGCGCCAGATCGACGATGTAGTGCTTAGTCTCCCTGCCAGTGTCATGGCTCCCTGGCATCTATCATTGCAATATGAACTACTGCACGGACATGAAGTGGTATTGCAAGGTGCAAACCTCCCCCAGACCTTATTGCCCGCAACATTTTGGGCTAGTCCACCCCTGTACACAGAATGCAGGGGGTTAAAGCAGTGTGCCGCGGGCCAGAACAGCCCTCCGCCCGGACCTTCACCTCTCACCCGATCCCTTTAAATTTACCTTTACAAGAAGTGTTTGTGTACCCCTCTGCTAGGGAATATTGATCCTTTATACTGAACTTGTTTTAAGCAGTGCTTGAAGCACCAAGTGATCTTTTATTAAAATATTTTCACTATCCCGGGTTTTGGTCTGTCCCACTTGGGCACCCAGTGACGGCTATGGTATAGTGTCAATACATATATTGCCTAAACTATCCTTACCTGGATAGCTCGGATACTGTCATAGTAAAGGGCGGTCCAGTTTACCTGTTTACTGTGGGGGAAGTCAGGTTTTATAAGGAAAGTCCACTTTGAACATTCTTACAGACCTGATCTAAGATCTAATCTGCTAAGGGGGGGGGGGGGTGCAAAGGGACCAGGAATGCTGCCGGATGCCGGCATTTTAGATAACGACGACATCCAAAAGGCAGTGAAGAGGGGGGAAAGGTTAATTTAGGAACATCCAAAAAGGTCTGATGTTCCTCTTTAAACAGTTTGGGGGGGGGGGGGTTATTTT